>OU015753.1:45531164-45565994 GCA_907169655.1 Acomys percivali
ACACACACACACACACACACACACACACACACACACACACACACACAACCAAAAAAGAAAAAAATGGATCTAAGTAGTTGACTTAGGTTTAAAAAAAAAAAAAAAAACCACAGCGGGTGAGGTGGCTCACACCTTTAGTCCCAGCACTCGGAAGGCAGAGGCAGGCGGATTGCTGTGAGTTTGAGGCCAGCCTGGTCTACAAAGTGAGTCCAGGACAGCCAAGGCTACACAGAGAAACCCTGTCTTGAAAAAACAAAACAAAAAGCCACTTCTATTTTAACTACTGGGTACAAAGAAATATTAAAAAGGGTAAGAGAGACATAATTATGCACATTTTTGTTATTTATTACTATTTATTTGTGAGTGCATATACACATGCACGTGTGTGTGTGTGTGTGTGTGTGTCCACATGGCTGTAAAGAAAATGACACCTCAGAGCTTCTTGGTCTTAGCAGAACAGGTGCATGTCATCCTGTATACAGCAGTCATTGGTAAAAAGCATCACCAGGGGGACTTCCGGGCACTTGATTTCAGTCTGAGCTTATGAGCAATGCAGCTTCAGTAGTGGTGTCTCTTCTCCAAGAAAATCTTCTCCAGGAAAAAATGCGCCTGGAAGGGGCACACTGAAATCTTAAGGATGCCGAGGGCAGCAATCAGCCACACCTTGGACTTATTCTACACTGGGGCTGAGATGCCCAAGAATTGGCAATGCTCTGTTTAACCAGTCCTCTTGGTTCTTGGATCAATTTGGAGGTGAATCATAAAAATTGAGGAAGCAGCATTTGGCATCTACAAGAAATAAGACTCGAACTTCACTATTCAATTAGTTAGCGTTGTCTTCTCAGCCACAGAGGTCTGTTTCCTGCTTAGATCTCAACAACCCTTAAAGCTTGTCGGATGTCTGGCTGTCTCGAAGGCTTCTTCATTAGGCATATGAGGGAGTATAGAGCCCACCGGCAAACTCAAAAGCTGGCAGCGCTTCAGCCTCTCCCACTTTACCCACTGTTTAGTGTCTGTGTTCAACTATGTTCAACCCAGCGCCCTACACAGCCGCCTTCATCCCCTCTCCTAGCTCCGCCTCCTTCTCTTTGATATGACTTCACTGTATGACTCAGGATGGCTCCAAACTCCTGACCTTGCTGCCTTGGCTCCCCCCCCACCCCCACCCCCAGTACTTCCTGGATTCATGGATGTGCACCAATGTGCTGGGCTTCACAGGCCAGTTCATTAGCTCGAAAGCCTGTTCTTTGTGCTTTGGTAGTTTCCACACACTTCCCGGGATCCAAGTTACCTCACCATAACAAGACACAAACATCATCACCCCGTCTCCACAAAACACCTAAAATTACAGATGCTTGAAGCCCAACGGCCGTTCCCAGCTCCCCACTCACTGCCACAGGCTGTCAGAAAGAGACACTCGTGAGAGTTTGAGGACAGACAGACAAAGGATGAGGATTTTGGCACAACTTAGAGCAGGGAACAACTTAAAAGGAAGTGCAGTGGGAAGTGCTTCAGTGGTGGGTGCTCAGGGACGTGCCATGCTGGTCCACCACCACCGCTGGCCCTGGCTTGCAGCCCTAGTGTGCCCATTCTCTCCCCTTCTTCTCTGCCATCCCAGAGCCTACTACTCACATTTCTCCTCATAAAACACAGTAGCCACTTTAACTCCCAATCTCTTTCCAAGTCGGGCCCTGAACTTGCTTTTGAGCATCACTGCTGTCTCGCTAAGGACAGTGTCATCATCCATCCTCGACCACACTTGGCAGGAGTTTTGGAATTCATTTTTCTTGCGCTTCTGCAGATCAATTTCTTCGACAGGGTTTATTGCACCCTATAATCTGTGGACCAGGGGTGGGATGGGGGCGGAGTGGTTTTTATTCTTGTTACAGGCGGAGAAAAATGAGATGATTTATCTCAGAAAAGAGAAAGCTAAAAAAAGAAGAAAAAAAAACCAATTTAACAGTCTTCAAATAAAAATTCTATTAGTACCCGGAGAGAGGAGAGGGGTGGCTCTGATAATTCCAAATTTAGGAACAACTTTGAAACGCCTATGTTTGCACACTTGCTCTCGCTAATTTTCTAATGAGTTTGTATCTACTTGCTTTTTGAAAACATACCAGAGAGGTCAGAGATGGGTTGGTGCTAGAGACAATGTGTCTGAGGGCAGAAGAACTTCATACAGGCCTTTTCAATGCTGCAGCGTGGGTAACGAAAAGCTAACTGTCCGTGAAGACAAACTACGTAAGCATTCCTCAGTCCCAGGCAAAGCGAGGAAGGGCAGGGGAGAAGTGGAGAGCAGGGGCACTGGCTGCTTCACTGCAGTAGAGCATTTCTGAAGAAAGGTTTCTATCCCTCTGCTGAGAGAACCTCACCCCAGTGTGCTTCCACACCAGCTCGTGACTACCCCAGTTCTCTCAGCCTAAACTGTGTGTTCAAGAAGCTGCGTGTACAAACCAGACACGCAGAGAACACTTCAGCCAAGGACAGTGCTCCTTGGAAGAGCTTGAGCCACAGAGCTTCTGAGAACTAAACAGAGCCAGGTTGCTGTGAGCTGGATCCCTTCTGTCACCAGCTTCCGTATGTTGTTTCCCCAAAGGTGGGACAGAATGAACAAACACACACACACCCAGAACAAGAGCAGAGGGAAGAGTGGTCATCTCCTGTCACCTCAGTGCCTGATGCCACCGATGTGCAAGCAACAGGAGCGCATTTGACTCATTGCTCTGGAGGCTGAAAATGGCAAGCTTGTGGCACCTTCTCTGGCTCAGAATCTGGTGGAGAAGAGATCTGAGGAGGACGAGTGACTGCAAGCTCAAATCTCCTCCTTTTATGAAACCACTCATGCCACCTCGGACCCTCTCTCTTATGGCCACAGCTAGCATTAATTTTCTCTCAATGGCCTCTGGTTTCCAACACATGAGTTCCAGGGACATGCCCAAACTATATCCAATGACCACTCTTCTGTCCTAGGAAAAGCTGCACAGCCTGATTCCTAAGACGCCCTGGTACCTCCTCCCCATGCATCTGCCAGGGAAGGAAGAACCAAACTAAACAGTCGGTGAACTTGACCAGGACGGAGCTGAAGGTTAGCTCAGCATGGGCTGTAACTCTCCTGGTTCAGTACAGAAGCTTTTTTAGATTTTAGAAGAATAAAGGAGAGGGGAAAAAAAGGTTATTTTAGATGGAGTAACTCAAAGACAGATATACCATTCCTGAACATGACACCAGACATTGTCCTCTGGCCTTCATATGCACCCCCACAAGCATGCACATTTATCTACACAGATGCATGCACCCTACACACAAACATGAGTACACGTTTACATTCATGGACACACAGAGCTGCCTTTTGCTTTCTCTCTGCCCCAGCTCCTCAGAGGCCAAGAACATACAGCTTGGGCTGTGTGGTAGGGGCATTGACTATGGCCCTTTGGTTAGTGTTAATCACGGGCTGTCATAGGCTAGGTAAACCACAAGAAAATGGACTTGTGTGGATCTCTGTCCGTGTCAAACCCAAAAAGCCTCATCTGGTGACAGGCCACTCCTCAGCAGAGGTCCAGGAAGATGCAGACTACCATACTGTGAGAAACGGAGGAAACACATATGTTCCGGTTTCTATTCTTCATATGAAGTCTGCAGTGTTTAGCCATGACATCACCACCCTGATGAACCGGTGGGAACTTAGTCGACTCCCAGAGGCCCAACCCCCGACATACTGGGGTTGAATTTTCACCCTTTACAAATTCACAATTGGGATTAAGTTTCAAGGTGAATTCTGAGGGGGACAAACATTATTCAGTTCACAGCCATGTGTGCATGTGTCACATACATGTAAAAGTGTGTGCTCCTCTGGTGTGAATGTGAGTATATGTATCCCAGATTGTGTGTTGCTTTTTGTGAGTAACAGAGTCCTGAGGGCCCTGCCATGCCCAGCATTCCTGGATGCTTCAGAGGTGTCCATGACGTACTGAGAATATATCCTCGTCTTGTGCACCCACAGGAATACCAAACTTTCCCACCTGCAGGATTGAAACCCATGGCCTGTGCTTCCCAGGGCTAGACTTAAATATTAAGTTACTCATAAATTCAGACTGTGGAAGACCCAAGGTATTGTTGGGAGATCCTAGTGGCCCATGGTGAATAAAAATAGAGGCACCAAGACCTTTTAATATTTCAAAGCTTTGGCCTTGGCTGAGCAGACTCTCAACTAGCTCATCTAAGCTAGCCTAAGCACCTAGCCCATCCAGGCATGTGGCTAGCTGTGCCTTCCAGGCCCATGGTCATGTCTGTCTCCTCTCCTGTTTCCTGGCAAAAAGCTCTCCCCTTTCATCTTCCTAGAGTTCCTTTCTCCCTCCTAGGAGGTCCTGCCTTCCACTTCTCTTTCTGCCCAGCTACATGCTTTCAGCAACTCTTAGTATCCAATCAAGGATAATTGGGGTGCATTCCTTACATCACGTGAGCACAGGAGATGGTCCAACGTTCATAACGATGCCCATGGCAGGGCGGCAACCAGATCTCATGACACTGAAATCAGCATCCGGAAATACAATGCACAAGAACAGCAGACCACCTTAAAAAAACAGATGGTACCTGGGTATAATTTGGTAGATGACCAGTCAACTAAGGAATTGGGTTGGACAGAGCCATTGGGGCCAAGAGAAAGACTCTTTCCCAGCCATCTCTCATAGTTATTATAGAGAGAAGTTTCTGTTACTCCTTTAGGGATGAGTTAACATGTGTGTGCTTGGGTCGTTGTCCACTGGGTACGAGTTTTAGATACTCTATACTGCCTTTCATAGTCTCAGAGGCCTTGCAAGGGTGTTGTTGTGGAAGTTTTAAATGGAAAACAACAGCCACTGTTGATCTGGGGGAGTCAGAGGGAAGACATACTGTCTGTCATAGATAAGGCTCATACATATATATATATATATATATATATACACACACACACACACACACACACACACATATAATGTCACTGAGTTTATGAGAGTTGATCTCGTCCATATAACCCATGCCACTCAAGTTCACAGTGCAGATTTGGACTCTTGGAATGCCTACTAATTAACCCACCATAGGAGTGACTGTGGCAAAGCTCATCCCTCAGGAGTGAGCCTGACTAGCCCATGAGAACTCAGAACACAAGGCAATCTCATGTTGAGAAGGAATTAGAAGGCTGTGAGTAGCTACAGGGGACTTGGTGGCTTCTGGTAAGAACAGCCAACAGTGTCTACTCGAGATAAAAGCTTTGTGCCCTCACGCTTTGCCCAGGTAAACCCAGAGGGAACAGGTCCAGTCCAGAAACCATTTAAGAGTTCCTCGGTGTTGAGAGTGTACCATTTTGTGTGAGCTTACCATCCGCAACAGCTTTCCATGCACACTAGGGAAAGATCTCTATGATGTGACCACCCAGATGCACCCAGTGGGAAGAGAAGGCAAACTCGGCTGTTGGGTGGGAGGGCCTCAAGCCCCAAAGTAAAGAAAAGCAAAAGTGCTTGCTGGACTCTTGTCAACCACGTCTGCCCCATGGAGGAGTCTAGCAGTCAGTGGGCTGTCTTGAAGTTGGTCACTCCTCCAGTTGAGAGAAAATAATAAAATGTCTGCGGGCAGCTCCCAACGATTCTCTAGATTGCTTCACAAGTTGGATGCAAGCGACTCACCTCACCTGCAAGCCTGGGAAGGCAAGGTAGCAGAAAGAGTAACCCTAATGCCCACAAAAGGCCAAGCCCCCCTGAAGGTGACTTCTTTCCCTGTTTGTCTTTCGATGGTCTCTTCACCCTGCTCTGGAACCCATGAAGTCAGGCGTGGAATTCACTCATGTCCTAGGGCAGTCCTTAGCAAGCCCACAAAATAGGTATGGAATGCGAATTTGGCCTTCTCCCTCTCCGCTTTCTCTGGACGTTACCTTAAATGGAACAATATTCCTTTAGCTGTGTTGTTGCCCTCAGATTACCACGCTCAGTATGATAAGTCTGCACATCCTGCCTCCAGGCAGTATGTATGGATCGTGTTGCTCAGCTCCTGGAGGGAACCTCTTTTCCTTTTGCATCTCACGTTCCTCATCAGGACTTTTCCCAGTAGCTGTCAAAGGCGTACCCTCTAACACTGCCTCCTGGGAATGCCATCTAAGAGCAGAACCATCGCTAAGATCCAACGTCATGGAGGAAGAATGGAGCTGGAAGTACTAGGTGAACAGACCAATTAGGTGTTGTCTGAGCATCACAGAACTCAAGAAAGAACCCCGGCTCATCACAGCATCCAGTGTCTGACAACCCACCCCACCCAATTAATGGCGGTGCAAAGAGGCTAGTGTAGTGGTGCTGCAGAACCCTGGGACACCCAGTAGGGCTACTTAGAAAAGCAGACAGGCAGCGCTTGAGGAGCTTAGCAGGGCAACGATGACTTCCTTTGCCCTTTGCCTTCACTTCCGGTTTCCCCCCCTCCTTTCATTGTCTCTCACAGTTTTCTTAGAGTCAGCCGGGGCTCCTCTCTTCCTTCTGTCGTTTCAGATTCTCAACCCAAGCTCAGATAATTCCCAAAGCTTTTCCTTTCCCTACCTACTCCACCCACGTCCCTTGGTGGCTCCAACCCTTGAAGTTGCCCCTCCTGTGTGATCGCGTGATCAGGAGACAACGCTGGAACCAAATGTCGCAAAGTCAGACTTCATGTGCCTGAGCTCCGGTTGCTGAGGAAAGTTGTGTGATATCTTGGAGCCTCGGTTTCCACATCTGTCACACGGGGGGGGGGGGGGGGATAGTTCTTACCAGAGAGAGCTTATCGCAAGGCTCAAATGTGGGACAGTGCTCGGAATGTTGGCTGGGCATGAGGGTGTGGGTGTAACAGGTGTGTAAGAGTGATCAGGAAAAAGAAGAAACGTTCATGTTGTTCTTTGGTTGAGGCCAGTCATTTGGCTGCATCCCCGTTTCTTCTAGGTTCTCAACAGACGTGGGAGAACCCTGCTTCTGTTTCTTTGTTTGAGCCGAACTCGGTCCAGAATAGTTTCTTATTTTCGCAGACCAACAAGCCCCGTGCGTCTCATGGAGGGTTGTTTCAGTCTTGTTTTCATGCTGTTTATATTAATGACCATTTGCACACACCCATGTGACGTGTAAGCTAAATAACCGCCCTTGTGTTCTATAATTCCACCCCGAGGTGTAAGGAGAAAAGTGCTGGCCTAGCATAGGAGGAAGAATAGCAAGCATCACCAGCAAGCATCGCCAGCACTCGACGCCTCGCTCCTCACGCACCCACTCTGTAATGGCAGAGCTGTAGTTAGGCTCACATTTCGGTAATTGCATGTTTATATGGCTCGTTTCCCCTAAGCCATCAGGCACTGTCTAGTCTGTGCTCTGCACCTCAGACACAGCAAACTGTTGCACCTGTGGGTGTAAAGTGTAATGTGCTCACAAAGTAAGGATTTTAATACAAATCAAGTCCAATACAGCATAAAGTAGACTAAGTTTAAAAAAATAGAGAGTCTGTTAAATTTACAAAATTTTTTTTCAACACTGGAGACTGGACCTAGAACCCCACTCATGCTAAGCAGATCCTCCACCGTCAAGCCACCACCCTGGCCCTCTTTTTTACTGTTTTTTGTTTCTTTTAAAATTTGAGACCTGGTCTCTGTAGCTTTCCCAACCTGGCTTTGAACTCACTTTGTCATCCAAGAAGACCTTAGAATTGCAATTCTCCTGCCTTTAGTCTCTTGAGTTACAGGCCTGTTCCACCAAGTCCTGCTCAGACATAAAAAGGAGGGCTGGAGACGATGCTAAACACAGTGCTCAGGTGTGGATTTAAAAAAAAAAATTAAATTATGAAAGTTTTAAATGCCAAAAAATTAAAGGAATGACTAAAAGAAAATGAAGTTTTAAAATGAACTGCATGGTTTATAAATAATTGTGTTATTAACGTTTTAGGTTTGTTTGTTTGTTTAAACTTATTTTGTTTGTGTGTATGGATGTTTCACCTGTATGTATGTATGTATGTATGTATGTATGTGCACCATGTGTGTGCCAGGCACCTGCAGAGGCTAGAAAAGGACAGCAGATCTCCTAGAACTGGAGTTACAGATACTTGTGGACCATTATGAGTGTGGAGAATAGAACTCGGGTCCTTTGGAGGAGTAGACCATGCTCCTAATCACTGAGCCATCTCTCCAGCACATTGAGATTATTTTAACTATCAAAGTTGTCACTGCTAAGTTTCAAACCTGGGACAAATGGCTGAAATGCCTATTTAACATATGAGATCGGACCTAGCTGTCAGATTCTCCCAGCATCCCTCAGTCGCTGCCTGTTACAGACTGTGGCTGATGTACCCTATCCTCTAACCTGAGCTCTCCAGCCCAGGGGCGGGGCTGCCCTCCCTGCAGAGGCTCTTCCCTTCATCATCTCGCCCGCCTTGTACCTTTGGCCTCCTGGCTGCTGCCTCATCTCATTCCCTGTTTCTTCTCTTCCCTCCCTTCTCCCACATGGACCAGCTTAGTCTGGTCATGTCCACTCTGGACTCTCTCAGACATCTCTGTCTGTGGCTGTGCTCTCCCACACACCTATAAAAATAAACTTTCTCCCCCACCATATCTAAGAACGGTCACGTCCTTTCCTTTCCTTTTCCTTTCTACTTTTTATTCAGTCATTATAGGTTACTAAAGTTCATACATCTGTAACTAATGTGTATGCTACATAATATACCCAACTGTTTATTATATATGTATATATGTGGTATGACTATGCATGTAAGAATGAAGCTGAGAATAACATGCAAAAATGCGTTGAGATGATGCATGTTTTACTGGTTTGACTATGTGAAGACGTGAGTTGCCTCGTGCAGAAGCAATGGCCCGATGGCTCTGGGATGGTCTCATCATAGCATACAGTTTACCACCACGATGCATGGATGGTGCACTTCCTGTCATGACTGAGACCTACGGAGATTCTAGACACATCCTCATCCTCTCTTACCTTCTGCATGAGCCTCTGTTGAGCATCTCTGGGCGCTCAGAGCTTTGAGAGGCAAGTCATCGAGCAGGCTACCACTGCAGCCACTGACGTCATCATAATGCAAGAAAGTGTCAAGGGTGATCAGCCTGACAGAACAGTGACCTTCCAGTCCCTCTGTGGTGAGAGCGTGACAGAAGGAGGCTGTGTTTGATGGGTTAATGCAGTAAGTCATAGCTAGCATGTAGAGCTCCAGTGTCCACGAGAGGCTGTGTGCTGAAGATTTGGTCTGCAGGTCATGGTGCTGGGACACCATGAAACACTTAGCGGTGAGGGCTAGTGGAAGGGCATTAGCTGGGTGGAAGGCACACCAGTCAAGGAGATGATGGGCTTCTAGCCCTGCCCTCCCACTTTTTCTTCTACTCTCCATCATACTAGGCCTCACCATAGGCAGGAAAAGAACAGAGGAAAGCAGCATGGCATGGAGCCTCAGAAATCATGAGTCAAAGGAAACTTCCTTCCTTCTGTTTAGTTGTTCGCCTCAGGCGTTTTGTCACAGCAACTGAAGACTGTCCGATTATCCAGGATCATCACGGAATTGAGAGGAGTTAGATTTTTTTATTTTAATGAACAAACCATTAACACTTACTATGATCGTTAGCAGTGGTTTCTAGGTGCTTTTTACTTTACAAGCGATCATAAATAAAACATTGAGTAGCAATTTCCAAGTATTTATATTTCCAGTGTGTTCCATGCATGCATTGCTAAATTAATGTATTTTATATATCAAGCACACACAAAATAGATATGTTGAAAAAAATGAACTAAATTAGAATAATGCTAACAAAAGCCCTTTTAATGATGCTCGTCTTTTCCTAAAAATGCTATTATAGCCAGTGTAATAGAATTGACTGGCCATCACTGTTTTAGAAAATTGTGGCTTTGTATCTGTGATAACTGCAATTCAAAGGTCTGTTTTTCCATTCGGTTTGTTTTGTCATTGGCTGTAGTGGCTGTCATAATTGAAAAATACATTTCACAGACACAACAGAAACTTGATAGACACAGCTGAATGAGATTTATTTATACTATAACTGACACACTTCCACATTTCTGTTAGCCATCAGGAGACTTTCAGTTTGCCGGAGCAACCTCTTGTCAGACCTATTTAGGTGTGAAGCCACTGTGTTGTGACACAACTGAAACAACAGACAACACACAAAGAAGCTAGGTTCCTAGATCGTGTGGTTTTGTTTAGTTTAATAACTTTTTCTGAAATACGTTTATTTGTGAATGACTTTTTCACCAGTTTGTATATTATGTGCACCAGAGCTTGCAATGTCCTCAGAGGCCAGAAGAGGACACGAGAACCCTTGGAACTGGACTTAGAATGTCTGTGAGAAGCCATGATGGGGTTGAGAACCCAACCCTGGTCCTCTATAAAGCAGCACATACTCATAACCTCTGAATCATCACTCCAGTCCAATTATTTTTCATCAGCAAGGCTTTTCTCATTTTCTGAAATCTTTCAAGGTCCATTGTATATGTTGTAAGGGTCATCTTACATAAATGAGACATCACAATCTAGAAATCTCTAACCCTGGCTCGTATATGTAGCCACACTGGAAGTGGTGTAAAGTAGGAATGCCATAGTCAGCCCCTTTGTGCAAGAAAGCTCTACTCCCCACCAGAGAAATGTCTCCTGCATCGGGAGATGGCAGGTTGTCAATCCATAACATGAATATTCATATCGCATAGTGCCCTTATTCTTAAGATAAATTTAAAATATTCCGATATTTATTCTCATACTCCAGTGATTACGTGGAGAACTGGCAAGATGTACAGTTCGCTTTGAAGGGCTTCAAACCAGATCACAGGCTGTCCCTCTACAAGAGGGACAGAGGACAGGGAGTGCGACCAGACACCCTGATGGAGCCCGGAAATGGCCTGTTCTCCCTAACTCTCCACAGATAGCCAATCACTGTGGCGCAGCTCCTCACTTTTACTCTTTCTTTTGGGATCTTTTTGGCAAAATAAATTATATTTCTTCTGCCCTATTCTCCAAGCTTCTCTAAATCTTCTTAAACCTGTGTTACTAGATCACTGAGATTTTGAGATCTGTGGGTACTAGAGCTGAGAAATGTACTGAACTCCAGATGAACCCAAAATTTGTCCACCCCATAGGGCAGCGTTCACAACCTTGAATTGGCTCGAGAACATTGGTATGACACAAGTCACCCAACTCACCCCTGAGCTGAGGAGCTTTTGTTGTCTGTCACCTTGCAAGTCAGTGTCATGCTTGAGTCTGTAGTTGACAAGTGGTCTTTATTCACCAGTTCAGGTGGGGATCAGTAACTTATAATGAGGGGGGGGGGAAATGTCCTTACTCGTAAATGACATGCAAGTGACTAGCCCTTGTGAAGTTCATTGTCATCTCAAATGACGATGCTTTCCTCAAAACTACATTTACTGAAGTGGTACCCTATGAACTAATTTATAATGGAATCGGCTGTTTTTTAAGTTTATGGCCTTTACTCCCTGCCTCCCTTGCTTTTCCCAAGTTGGCTTTGAAGATGTCCAGGGTCGGTGTGTTTACACTGCCTCAAACAGTTAGGGACTGTTAGTTATGGTAGAAAGTTTATCATTACAGACAGAGTTACAAAGGCCCCGCTCATGGTTTGGTTCTCACTGAAGCTTGGGCACAGGCTGCTAATTGCTTACTCCAAATCAATTTCTCCCCTTCTTCCTTCCTCACCAAGGAACCTTGATTTTTGTTGGGGGTGGCAATGTGCCCAACTGAAAATTTACATCTGCTGGCCTCCCTGTGGGCAGGGGGTGGCAGTGCGGTTAGATTCTTGCCAGTGCAAATTTAAAAGTCTCTTTAACAGGCCTGGTTCATCTGAAGCATGCTCCTTTGTTTCTGTTCTTGCTTCTTTTTTATCTAGAACTCAAACGTCAAGGCTGCTGCACCTGTGGCCATCCTGCAGCCATGAAACAAACTTGAAAATGGAAGCCACATGTGCAGATGGTGGGGTTGGTGGGGGATGGGGGAGAGGAAATGGGTGGGGGTGGACGGGGTGGGGTGGGGTAGGGAGGAAGTGGGTGGTGGTGGGGTAGGGTGGGGTGGGGAGGTGGGAAGGAGGTGGGTAGAGGGTGGGGTGGGGTGGGGAAGGAGGGGGGTAGAGGGTGGGGGTGGGTGGAGGTGGGTAGGAGGTGGGTAGGGGGTAGGGAGGTGGGGTGGAGATGGGTAGGGTTGGGGTGGGGAGGAGACTGCCAAACCACTCAGCTTACAATACTAACTAGTCCTGCATCCCCTTTTACTGTCTCCAGTTTACGTAAGAGGAAAACAAAGTTCAATGTAGGTCGGCTAAATAAACAATGCACATGCATATATCCATGAAGATGATAGATTATACTAAACCAACTTCCATATATAAATATTTAAAAATTACCTATAAGCATTAAATACAAAATCTTCCCTCAGGAATTTTATAATTTAAGCAAATTCCAGGGTATTTTTTGAAATTGAGTTTTTAAACAGCTCGTTTGTATGACAGCAACAAGAACACATTTAGAACAGAAGTGCATGTTTTTTTAAAATTCCTAATTTGGAAAAATTAATGTCCCTTCATCTCTCCTCTGGGTTTTCTTCTCCAAAAGTCCATGTCCCAAGAATTACCACTCACATCATTTTTCTGTTGCTGCTATAACAAATCGCTACAGACTAAAGATGTACACATACACAAACACACCAAATTTATTATCTTACAGCCCCGAGGTCAGAAACCAGAACCATGTCTTCCTGGCTTGGCATCCTCGGAAGCTGCACACGAAGATGCTTTCTGTTCTTGCGCCTCCGAAGACTACTGGCTTCCTGGTCTGGGCTCCCTTCCATCCACTAAGCCAGAGCTGTGACATCTTCTTCTCTCTCATGCTACATTTCTCTGAAACCAGCTCCTCTGGCCCTCATTCATGTAAAAGGACCCAGCAGCGACATTAGCCCTCACAGACAGCCCAGCCTGACCTTCCCTGCTCAAGATTCTTCCACGGCCACACATGGGACATAACGCACAGGAGGTTCCAAACGGCTAAAATGGGCACGTGTTTCTACCTCCCACACCGCTACTCCAGGTTTGGTGAGTCTCCATGAGGACTTTTGCAGTACATATTTAGTTGGATTTGTAAAACATTTTATCAAAACAAGCTTTCACATTCTCCATCTGTTTGCTTTTTCCCCCCCTTCAATTTAATGGCAGATGACATACAACTTTTCTACATTAGAAAAAATAGACCCAGTGAGGTAGTGTATTGAAAGAAGTTTTCCTTTTGAGAATTTGAGAAAATATGGTTTTTGTGTTACTAAAATGGGGAAAAAAGATTACAGGAATTCTGCCTAAGGCTAAGGAAGATGGGTAGTGAAAATGGGAGGTTCAGGAGTAACTGCCTCATCTCTCTGCACATCGCAGGTAACTGTGGCGCAGTGGGGGCGTTGTTTTGCAGTCCTATTGCAGTCACCTATTGCAACCACCACGGTTCTGGAAGCTGGAAGCTCCCTGCGGTGGGACTTGGTAGTTGTTTGCTCTTTGGTATAAGGTCTTCTTACTCTAAGCATCTCGGTTGCCTTGGAGATTATCATCTCTCAGCAGATGCTTTTACAAGGGCTAAACAGACACTCTGTACATCTCTCCTGGAGAGAGGCGGTCCCTGGACCTGAATGGGACAGTCAGACCCTCCTTCTAAATCTACATTCTGGACCTATTGACGAAGTGAAAATGATTAATGTTCATGCCTTCATGGTAACCCCAAAGCATTTAGAACAAGGGGAGTAATCAGTGAAACATAAAACAGAACTCGGAGGCTGACCTGGAAGCAAGTCTCCAGAACTGTATAAAAACACAGTCCTCAGAATTGGAAGCTACACCAAGATCTTTGTTTCCTTTTGGAGAACGATCTGAGTTGGAATGGCTTGGGCATTCCTGAGAATATTGGAAGTGCATCAGCTTTGATGACAAAAAAAACCAAAAAACAAAAAAAACTTCAGTGATATTGTTATAATTTCGCCACAGTACCTGAGTGAGGTATGTCCTCAGTACACACTGGGGGCAGCGAGCAGCATCAGTCGTTATCTGAACTCAGGCGCTGTGGAGAAAGAGCATCAGTGGAAAAGGACTTCAGGAAGGTGGCTTAGAAGACAAGCACTAAATCAAAGAGGCAAGGCTGTAGAATACTTGTCCAATTGAGCAGCTTGGTTTACAACTATTTAAACGAAACAGAAAAAAAGAAAAGAAAAGAAAAGAAAAAAGTCAATGAGGTTCATTAATCAGAGCTCTTGGGCTGTAAAGGCCAAAAACTCAGTGTTGCCCCTTTGAGCAGGAAATAGGGGTATTGGGGCACATGGTGAAGGAGATCATAGAAAGAGAGATGGGGGGGGGGGCTCCCAGGAGACTGTTGTGGAAGCAGATGAAAATCTAGATTCATGCCTTGGCACTTGTCTTCATGAATCTCTGCAATTTGGCTTCTTCTCTTTACGCCAGCTTTCCCCCATGTAACAGAGGTGACCATTTCGGGCCATGTCATTGGAAAGGAAGGAGCTCTCCCTATCCACCTAGATCCGAGAAGACCCTAATTGGCTTAGCTCTCTTGGCCTCTTGGAGGGATAGCCATGACCTTTATATGATGTGTGAGGTTGTCCATAGGCCTGCCCCGTGATGGAGATGATGCCACAGTGAATCGGGAGAACTTTGCACTAGCATGGGTGTGCTAGGATGCACTCAAATGAAATGGAGAAAACCCAGTTCCTTCTAGAAAGTGAGGGACACTCATGAGAGCTGAGGACAGCATTGCTAGGCAGACCAAACACTCAATGAGGGCTGTGTATCAGGGCCACAGACAACATCTGGGCATCCCATAGGCCCATAGGAAGGGTGAGTCTGAACATCACTGGGTCCAGAAACTAACACTCGGCCAAAGTGAAAACAAGCGAAATGAGATTTAGCCAACAAATATTTGTATAATTTCAAACAAGCCTTGTTTGCTTGTCCCCAATGTTTGACCACTCTCTGGCTTTCTGTGGACACTACTGACATTTTCCTCTATGAATGCCTAGGCCCTTCTAAATTTGCCCTAGTAACATCATTCCTGGAGGGTTCCCTAATGTGTGCAGGAGATAAAGAGCTACTGTGGACTTGCCCTCAGTGTGGCTTTCTATGTAAGCTGCATTCCAAAGTCAATACTGCTTGTACTGCCCATTGGAAAGCATATAAATCTGTAGAGTCACACTTTGAAAACATTCAAAACCAAGAAAAAAAGTGTATGTCTTCCTGAAAGTGTTTGTGTGTGTGTGTGCACGTGTGCATATGTGCGCGCACGAGTGTGTGCATGTGTGAACGTTTTCTAAAAAAGATAGAGGAGGAAGAATGGAGGTGGGGCATAAAGAACCTGGACAGCTCAGTGATATTAAGGAAAAAAAAGTTCATCTATTAAATCTGACTCACTGTATTTATTTTACCAGCACTGTGAAGGTGTTGACTTCACAAATCATCATAGTTTGTCATGACAGCGATTTCAAAATAATCTATGGTTAGTTGACAGTCTTGCAACTGTTTCTATAGTTAATAAAATATTTTGTTTTGTATGGCATTAATGTACATTACTGTATTTTCTTATGTGCCCAATTTCTTCATCCTTTACAAGCTGATAAAAAGAGCTACACTCTGTATT
Source organism: Acomys percivali (assembly GCA_907169655.1). Taxonomy (NCBI): domain Eukaryota; kingdom Metazoa; phylum Chordata; class Mammalia; order Rodentia; family Muridae; genus Acomys; species Acomys percivali. The sequence continues at coordinate 45,546,821 of OU015753.1, forward strand.
TTTATTAGAACTGCAATATGTATAATTTAAGCCTACCAACTGATAAAGTACTATTTTTCTTGTCAAAATTACTAGGAACATTAATAGCAAATAGCAAACAAATGTAAAGGGGACTTACTATCTTTGTTTGGATTCTCCAAATTCCATCCCATGATCAAGATTTTATTGTGGATATGAGGCTTGTGTGGTAATGCTGGGAATCTCACAAGACAGAGAAAGAAAGAGGGTCTGTTTGTGTTTTACAAAGAACGTATGACCAGCAGTTCTACTTTGCTGAACACCCACAGCTCAATTCCATAGCTCTTCTGAGAAACTCAGTAGGCCACATGGCAGAGGGGCTCCACCAGGGGATGGGGAAGTGAGAGTATTTACCCTCTGACAACTCTTCAATCTCAGTAGGTAAGGTTGACTTTGAAGGCACACTGCTTGTGAGCTGAGTCTGTCTCAGAAGAAAGCATAGTCACAGCCCCCCCCCCAGGAAGCTCGGGGTCATAGGCTGTTGCTACAGCTGCAGGGAAAATACGAAGGGGACCAAGGATGAAGATTAACAATCACATTCACTCCTTGCTCAGGCCTACCTTGGTTCTACTAGGCTGCTGACAGCTTAGGGTGGTGGCTGGCTGAAATCAAACAAACGATCAGAAGGCAACAAAAACGAAAACAAACAAACAAAAAAACCCAACAAAAACTATTAAAACTAAAAGTATTATACAATGTGGAATAAGCCAGAGATCTCACTTTTAGCTGGCCGGTGGTCTCTGGGTTACCACGGATACGCATCATTTATCTTCCATCTTCTGTCGTCTGTTCTGCATTTTAGCCAGGATATGTACTAGTCTTAGCTGCTTGCTTAGTGTATGAGCAGACTGTCATCCCAGATGACTAAGTCTTGCCAACCTTGCCTTTCCCCAATCAAGCTTTATTACATCACTCTTCTGCAGTCATCAGGCACAGAAGCCGTTAGGGGTGAGCTTGTGAGTCCCCAGAGTTGTAGACATTTGTATCCACAGTGCAGCAACAACTGCAACTCTTCAAGATAATCAAGTATCCTTGCCACTATGAGGACCTTCGTTCCTTCTGATCTGTGGATGTAAAGATGCCCAAATCATCAGGAAGAGCCATTAGTACAGATCCAGTGGAGACCATGAAACATCCGGGTGGGAAGGTTCCTCTTTCTACATACCCCTATGTTGGCTCTGTTTCTTAACAATTAAACTTTATTATACAACCCAGCTAGCTTACACAAGAGGGGAAAAAGGTTAAAGGGAAATAAGAGTGAACCTTCCAGTATCCGTTCCATGGGATGGGTTCCTAGGTGTCTCTGGCCTGCGTGCTGGTCCGGCCTGTTTGCTGATCCTTTTCCCAATCCATGTGCGCTCAAACCCGATCTGAACCTGCTGCTCTCTCTGTCCTCTCGGCCTGCCTGTCTGTCACGTGCAAGGGACGGTCTCCTTCTCCCATTGAGAGTTGATTAGAAACACAATAGTCCAGGTGGAGTCCCCAGGTCTGCTTCCTGAATTCCAGGCCCAGGATGGCTCAACCCAGTCAATCTCAAGGTTCATCTCAGGGAGTATCTGTGGTGTGTCCAAGGGCAAAACCTGCCAAGACTGCTTTCACCTGTGACAAAGCTTACAATCCTTCCCATACCCCTAGACCAATATTTTAACCAGGAAGAGAATGAAGTAATGAGGGCTGAAATACATTATATAGCAAAACATGGTAGCTAACAGCTGAAATCTCAGCATTCAGGAGTCAGAAGTTGGAGGAGTCCAATGAGTGTGGGCTACAAATGAGTTCTAGGCTATCTTGGTCTACAGAGTAAGACAGACCATCTCCCAAAACACCCACTAACAACAACACCCAAACTGAGAAAGCCCACGATGACCGCTAACACACCACAGGGACTGTGGTAGGTCAACTTCACCTAACATCCTTTCATTCCACACCTATGCTCTAGATATAGTAGACACAGAACAAAAAATATATACATACTCATTGGTTCTACATTGTCTGAGCCACTGTCTGAAAACCACAGCTCCCAATGCAAGATACCACTGCCCCAAAGGGTGCCGCCTTTGCTGGGTCATAAGGGACCAGCCAGATCTGTTGTCAGTGCTGTCAAAACCAATGGTCACTTGTAGTTCATCTTCTGATAAACACACAAAAACAATGTTCTCAAGAGTAGGTTTTTATTTTAATTTTCACTTTTATTTCTCTCTGTATATGTGTACATGTATGGGGGTGTCCATGGACATCAAAAGAGGGTTCTAGATCCTCTGTATCTAGAGTTCCAGGAAGTTATAAGCTGCTCCACCTAGGTGCTGGGAACCAAGCTCCAGCCCTCTAAAAAGCACAGCAAGTGCTCTTAACCACGGAGCCATCTCTCCAGGCTTCAATGACGGCTCCTTTTATTTGTACATTTAGGAGGTTTTTGTTTGTTCATTTCTTGAGAGTCCCAAACAACTCAACAAGCACTGTTTTTTTTTTTTTTTTCATGGTCATAAATGCACAACCTCTTTTGGGTAAAGTGTACGAAGTTGCCTGAGGTGTTGGATCCCTAATTTTGGTAGGCTTCAGAAAATGTGTAGGGTTTATCTTTCAGCATTGGGCATGCACTATTTCATTAAAGCAACCAACATATTTTCTCCCTCCTAGAAACCTAGTCCAAGGGTCACTCTGTCACGTATCTGTTAGTCCAGGATGATGCTCTGTTGAATGTCAAGGTGATCAGAGTCCCTTTGGGGCACATAGTAGCAGAAAGCAGGACCCAGGGCCAGGGAGTGAATAGTGCATTCCTCTCCAAACAGCAGCCTAAGGCAGGAGTGTGAGGCTCTCACGAAACCAGCTTGTGGCCACAAGACACAAACAGGAATTCATATTCGCCACTGGCACCCAGTCCCCTTGCTCTTGGTTTGCACTAGACAGCATGTGGCCTCAGGATAGGTAATATTCTTACATAACTGTCTCAGACACACAAATGCAAATGTCTTCTTGAAAAGCAAAAGTTTTGTCACCTTTTAGGACCCTGCTTTAGAAAGCACACAGCAACCTTTTTTCTATATGCTGTTTGTTGGTCAAAGCAAGTTAAGTCCCATTCAGATTAAGGGGAGGGAAATTCAATCTCACTGATTCTTTTTTGTTTTAATTTTAATTTATTATTATTATCCCAGTCATCGTGGGCTTTCTCAGTTCGGGTGTTGTTGTTAGTGGGTGTTTTGGGAGATGGTCTGTCTTACTCTGTAGACCAAGATAGCCTAGAACTCATTTGTAGCCCACACTCATTGGACTCCTCCAACTTCTGACTCCTGAATGCTGAGATTTCAGCTGTTAGCTACCATGTTTTGCTATATAATGTATTTCAGCCCTCATTACTTCATTCTCTTCCTGGTTAAAATATTGGTCTAGGGGTGTGGGAAGGATTGTAAGCTTTGTCACAGGTGAAAGCAGTCTTGGCAGGCTTTGCCCTTGGACACACCACAGATACTCCCTGAGATTAACCTTGAGATCGACTGGGTTGAACCATCCTGGGCCTGGAATTATCCCCTTGCTTCTATCTTCCAGTTCCATTTCTCCCTCCCTCTCCTGCCTTGTTCCCCTCCCCTAGACCTCTGACAGAAAGGGACTTTCTCCCCCACCATATGACCACAGCCTATCAGGCCTGCTCCCCCTTCCTCTATGTGCCAATGGGCCACCCCACCAAGAGGAAGTGATCAAATTGGGGGCACCAGAGTTCATGTCAGAGGCAGTCCCTGCTCTCCGCCCACCATGGAGAATGAGCTGTCCATTGGCTAGATCTGAACAGAGGATCTAGGTTTACTGCAGGCATTGTCCTTGGTTGGTACAACAGTTTGTGCAGGCCCCCCCACTGGGTCCAGATCCACTGGCCTTGATGGTCTGCTCCCTGTGGGTCTCCTGACCCCTTTGGGTCCTTCCATCCCCACATTTTTCCATACCACTCTCCTCTCACTGACAATCTGCTTTGGTTAACAGCAATTGGACAAAAGGATATTGTCACATCCACCTTTACAAACTGACACGTCTCTATCAACGGCAGCTGTGCTTTCTCACTCTGGTTATACTGAGACCTGACACTAGTTTCTGAAGACAATGAAGGCAGGCAGTAGCTAACCTTGAGGGAAAGCACATTATCTATAAGATGTCTTCCGAGGACACTCACGGCCAGAGGACAGTGCCTCAGCTCACGGGGTGCAGGCTCCTTCTGCAAGTCTAGGTGACTCAGGCTGTGATCCAAGGTTCTCGATAGCCGCATCCTAGGGCATCTCAGGGCACGTCTCCTTTTCCCAGAATTCTGACTCCTTTAGAGCTGGCCTTCTTGGACAGTGCCTTCCTGTCTATTTTATGCTGGGCCCAGTGTTTCAGAGAGCCTCCCTCTACTTGCAAGACATGCAATGAATTATATGCTTTGGGGAGAGTCTTCTGGCTTTTGTTACTACGCCCGAATTCTTAGCTGGCTGATGTAAACTTCTTCCTCTCTTCCAACTCTTTTAAGGCCAGAACACTGTTTCTTTTAGTCACGGTCCCCACAGCTTTGGTGGCATTAGCACCCCTGTGTACGTCAAGCTTTCCCTTTCATCTTTCTCTCTAAGTGCAGCATGGGTAGAAAATGTGCTAACTATGATCCTTCAAAGTGTCAAGGGTAGCCACACTGCAATAGCTATCCTGCCCATGGGCCTTGGGTCTCTCCACACCGCTGACAATGTCCTCCCTTGGTCATTCCTGAGTGCCAACTATCTTTGGCTAAGTTCTTTTTGAAATCAGACCTGGAGACAAAGCCTTGGTTACAACACATTTATTTTAAAGAGAAAATCTAGTTGATGGATGGCTACATCTGTTAGCACAGTGGACACAGTCCCCACTGAGGACCTTTAAACAGCCACACCGCAGGTCTTATTTCACCAAGGTATAAAGAAGTTGGCTATTAACCCCAAGTCACCTTCCTTATGGCTTGAAGGTGTTTGACCCCCCCAACAAACCCAGGCTGCTTTGTGAGAGGGCTGAGCAAGACCTCGCAGCGCTGGGGAAGATGCTCAGTCAGAGAAGCAGAATAAGGCAGGCGCATGAGGTGAGAAACTTATCCTTGTGAGTGGCTCAGAGCAGCTGCAGGGTAGCAGACATGGACTGGAAGGCTGAGGAACAAGGAACTCTAGATAGCTACTATTTCTACTATTCAGCAACTTGGACTGTCCTCAACATTGAGGGTAGAACACACATGCTTACTACAGTTCCATGCAGAAGTTCTCTTAAATGTAAGAGAGAGACAGAGACAGAGAGACAGAGAGACAGACAGAGAGAGAGAGAGAGAGAGACAGAGACAGAGACAGAGACAGACAGAGAGAGAGAGAGAGAGAGAGACAGAGAGAGAGAGAGAGACAGAGACAGAGACAGAGACAGAGACAGAGACAGAGACAGAGACAGAGACAGAGAAAGAAAAGAAATTAAAGCAATTTTTTAAATGTGGAAGGACTAGGAAAGCAGACATGGAGAATGAGAAGCAACCGTGGACAGCAGTGCCCCAGCAAGGTGACTCCAATGGAATCCATGGAAATGCAAATTGTCAGACACAGTCAAACCAGGAAGAGAAAAGCCAACAGAGAAGCAGGAAGGTTGTTTGGCCTCATGAAACTATTAGGAGTGGGGAAGTACCTATCCCCACTTTAAAATCCTATCCAGGCTTAAAAACTGAAAATATGTGTTACCTCTTCCTGTAGTTTAGGTCTAATAAGGTCCAGATAGTAAAGCACACTGCCCTGGAGCCCACTACGCAGCCAAAGATGCCCTTGATCTCCCTACTCTCCTTCCTGTACATCTCTTCCTAGTGCTGGGTTCTGTGCATGTGCCAGCGCGGACACACAGCTAACTGAATTACACCTTAGTTCCAAAGGGGTTGCAACTGTTAAGAGGTGGGAGCTGGTGGGGGATTTTATATCACCAGGGTAAGCCTTCTTTCTCTGCTGACGTACCACGAGGTAAGTAGTTTTGCTGTATCATGAGCGCCCATCATAACAGGCAGCATCATTACAAATGGAATCAGAGTCTTCAGACTCATTGGTCGTAAGCTTGGCAGGGGATGGGAGTAACACCAAAAGGCAGGGGGCTGAATCATGCGCACATGCCACCTCCTGACTAATGAGACCCCTACTGCCCTCCCTCTTTCTTTGACGGAAGATTGAAATAGTCTCCTTGGACAAAACCATCTGGTTGGAGAAAACACTTACGTGATGACATTTAAGTCTCCCGGTGGCTGGCAGGTGCATGACTGGTTGTCGTACAGCAAATATTAGCAATTGACAAACACCACAAAGACAAGGTGCTTTCCTTCCATCATCTTCTGTAGTGCTTGCTAAAATATGGTCAAGGATCAACAGACACATGGTGGAAACGTCCAACATGAATCGCAGACACGTAAATAAACAAAAGCAGCTCGGACTCAGCAATGAAAAGAGCATTTTAAAAATGCATTATTGAAGATCTCAGAAATAGGGGACGGAAGCTGGGTGTGACGGGATATGCTCACAGTGTCAGCGCTAGGGAAGTAAAAGGTGGGTCATGACTTCAAAGCCATCCTGGACCACATAGAAAGTTCAAGGCAATGCTTTGGGGAGTGCAAAGGAGGAGTGTGGGACCCTGCTGGATAAGGTCAAAGTCTGGCTTCTCCGGACAGTCATTTCATACTCGGTCTATGTAGGCAGACTCCCTTTCTTAGGGGCGGGGGTCTTCCCTCCACCTGATCTAGTAACCCCAGATTTACTAAGGGGTGTCCTAAAAGAAAAACACAGGCCCAACTCCTTCCTGATCAGTAACTTTAACAAGCACGTGGGATTCCCGGATGTCCCCCACCCCATGCTGAGACCCTAACCTCCAGCAAATGGTCCTTAACTGTACCTAAGAGTCATCCCCTCACACACAGGATAATTAAGTACTGTTTTCTCCTTCTTGTGATAGGGCTCTGTGCGTTACTGAGGCATTGTAAGAGCGATCTCTGTAGCACTGTATGTAGATTGAGTATCCTGGCACCCTTAGCCCTAGTGAACAGATACATTCACCCTCAAAACTCTTCCCCACTGCCCAAGGTTTATACATAAAGGCTGGCTGGCTTGTGGGGCTAAGGGGTGGGGAGGTGTGGGTGTGGGGGAATGGGGGGGAGGTATGTGGGGGGTGGGGAGGTGTGTGTGAGATGGGGAGGTGTGGGGTGTGGGGGGTGAGGAGGTGTGGGGGGTGGGGAGGTGTGGGTGTGGGGGAGTAGGGGGAGGTGTGTGTGGGATGGGGAGTTGTGGGGGTGGGAAGGTGTGTGTGGGGTGGATGAGGTGGGGGATGGGTGTGGGGAGGGGGGGGGAGCGCTTGCACATTCCTGTGCTCATGTTTGTGCTCAGGCTCTCTTGCTCACCATTCCTCCACCATGACGGTCAGAGACTCCATTTATATTTTTTGGGGGGAGCACTTCTGGACAAGCAGTGGTCAGGCAGCAATGGAGGAACTGCCTTTGCAGCCACTGACAATAGCTCAGTGCTGACCCCTGGGGAAGCATCTGCCCTGCCTGCATCTCACAGGACCTACCTTCTATTTACCCTGCCGGGCAGGCGGATCTCCATGAGTTCAAGGCCAGCCTGGGCTACACAGCAAGTTCCAGGACAGCTAGAGCTGTTACACACAGAAACCCTGTCTCAAAAACCAAACCAAACAAAACCAAACAAACAAACAAACAAAAAACAAAAAAACAAAGAAATAAGAGTACAGGGAAGAGGAGGAGGAGCACACAGAAAAGATGCCCATAACTGAGTTGATATTGATTGAATAATCTTAATTTCAAGAGTCCCGATTTCTGACAACTGTTTACTGGTTTGCCTTCCATTCATTCCTTTGAGCCTCCTAACTCTTAAAATATTTCTTTTCTCCTTTGGAATGAAAACGAGTGAATTTGATCCCTCCACCTCTTCCCTGTCCATCACTCACATGTGTCCTCATCCAGTGCAGAGTCGATGACTCACTATATATAAGCTTGCCCTCACATGCATTTTTCAGCTCTTTAGGTCTTTTTTTTTTTTTTAATTTCACTTTTTTAAAAAAAGCAAGGACCTCATCTTGGTTTGATCCAACCCTGTGCCATTCTGTTCACACATGCAACCAGTTGAACTTGGCTGGAGGAAAATCCATGCCTGCCCTAGCCAGTTCTGCCAGACAGTCATCAACACACCCAGTGAGCCTTCTGTACCAATCAGGCCCTTCTACATCTTCACGGTCTCTTCACTGCCCAGCGCCCCCTGTTTATTACTTTTTTCCTCCTGCTAAAGGACTTTTTGAGTTTTCTCTTTCTATGCTCCTCCTCTTGAAGTTACTGCCCTCGATGTTGTAATTCGCCAGGAAAATGAGAGGAACCTAAAGGCAGCTCTGAACTATGCCCTGCTGTTTGAGGAACACAGCAGCCACGCTCTGAGCTAAGACTGTTCTTCTACCTGTCCGGATCCTATCTCCTTACCTGAGACTTATAGCAACCACTGTCCGGCTCCTTCTTTCAAATCACTTCCGTCAGCCAGCAACTCTGCTAAAATGTCTTCCATTTAAAACCATGAAAACTTGGGGAGGGGGGGCTGGAGCGGCAGCTCAGTCAGTAAGAAGATCTGAGTTCAGATACCAGCACCGTGCCTGTAACCCCGGAGCCCTGGGGACAGTGACAGGAGGACTGCTGGGGCCTGGCTTCCCAGTGGCCTAGCTCTGGGTTTAGTGAGAAATCCTAAGGTGGAGTGTGAAAGAGCAAGATAACCCATGTCCTCCTCTGGTCTCTACACACGCATGCCAGGAATGCGCACCCACACTCACAGGCATGCACGCACACATGCATGCACGTATGCACACAGGCTCGCAGACCCAAGCAGACACACAGACACAGGAATGAAGGAAAACTTTTTTCTCATGTCCGTTCCCTCCTCCGGGATACAGTGTGATTTCCCGTGATTCCTGTAGCCAGTGCACTCCTGACTTCTGAACTCACTCAGGTCACGTGTTGCACCAGAGCTGGTCAGTTACCCAGTACTTCTTGGCTCCTGAGTCACAGGCCCTGTCTAGCCTCTCAGTCGCCATCCCATCCCATGATCTTCATGGAGCTGTCTCCTGATTCCCTCTCCACCTCTGCAGCCAGCCATCCCTTCTCAGTCCCCCTGTGGTCGTCCGCATTCCGATTGTAGTGGGACAGTGTCGCCGTCGCTCAATTCCCAGACTCTTGTCTTTTCTATATCCACAAACCCCTTCACCACATCAATCCATCATCACTTGTACCTGATGACTTCAGAGCCCGGATACCTAGCTGAGAGTGTTTGCTCTTTGCTCAGTGGTCCAGCTACCCACACGAGTCCTCTCTGTAGATGTCTAAACAGGGCATCTCCGACCATATCCACAGTGAAGCCCTCCGCACCCCCTACTGACGTTGCCATCCAAGTCCTCCCTTCCATTTACTCAGGGTAAAAACCCTGTGTCACACCGGGCCTTGTGCTTCCTGTGTCCTGTCTCATCATCCCATGCCTGAAATTCATCAGCATATCCTGTTGGCTCCGAGTTCAAAGCATAACCAGAAGCCGAACGTTTTTGTACACTTTTCCCACTCCTAACTGGAATCCCACTAGCTGGGAACAAGCGTGTTATGGCTTGCCTGGCTCAGGGCGGTCACATGCCACCTGGCCTTTGTGCTTCTGCCTTTGGAAAGGTCAGTCTACCCTCAGCACAGTGTGTGACTACTTACTGCAGAGTGACATCTTTCTGTCCAAGTCCCTTTGGTGCCTAGCTTATGGAGGATAAAAGCCAGAGCTTATAAAGACCTTCACTCAGTGCTAATAGGGCGTGGTCGCTGATCACCTCCTGAGCCCTCCTGACCTTTCCTTCCCCTCCTTCCCCTGGCAGCTTTCTTGGGCCTTGTTAGTGTCTCAGGCACAGGCACTGGATGCTCTCAGGGACCAACTCCTTTACTTCTTGGAGCCTTTTTCTTAGACATCTTGTTAAGAGACAGAACAGCCACACCTATAGAGACTGGGCCAGAAAGGACGCCCAAACTGTAGATCTCCAGATGTCTGGACTGTCCATTGAACTTGTGGGTAGAGGTGACACATGAAACCAGGCAAGACCTCAACACCTTTTTCTTCCATTTCTTTCCCAGGAAGCTCATGGGTGACGTGCTCCACCAACATGACCCAATAACCCAAGAAAGGAAACAGCATTCGACACCAAAGGCAGGGAGCGGGAATTTCCAAGGTGATCCTGCTGGGAAGGCCTGGGCAGCATCAGTAAGTCCAGGAAGAGGGTACCACAGAGGAGGAAAAGGCACTGAAGCTGCCTAATGCTTCTACTGATACTAGGGACACCAATGCAGCTCTGTAGGTATTACACTTCTTCACTTTGTAGAAACCAGCGGAAGGCTTTCCTGTTAGGGAACAGAGCAACTGGACAGGAAATGGTGAGCGCGATCGTGACATCTTCTGTGTCTCCCATGGACAATACTTTCACAGTCATAAGAATAGCCCAATATAGAATTGTATAATAGCCATGGGGGGTGGTGTGATAAGATCCAGCCTGGAAGGGGCGTGGCCAAGCTCACGGAGAAGGAGCCTGGCAGCAGATGGTTTGTACTGAAGAATATCAGGAAAGGTTGGTGCGTGAGGCGGGGCACAGAGTCCCGTTACCAGGTCATCCGGGAGAAAATGTGTGCAGAGAAAACATTTCAGGAAGATATATTTGGGAGCTGGGCGAAGGATGAGTGAGTCATAGAAAAGACTAGAATACTGTTTTATTTAAAGATATGATTTTAAAGGATTGGTGCTTTTGTGTGTGGTTTTTTTTTTTTTTTTTTTTTTTTGAAACTGTAAAATGGGGTCAAAGTTAGTTTCATGTCAGCCTGGAAGGTGGCCCTCCTGTGACGCTGGATGGTCGCCTGGCACCTTCTAACTGGGAAACGCTGAGCTGAGAAGTGATGGGAGAGGAGAGGGGGAATTGGGGGGGTCCACTGTACAGCAGCGTCCCTCCCCACCCTCCTTAGCCAAGGCCCTCGGGGGACAACCCAGCCACAAGTCAAAGCACACTCTCTATGCATCCTTTTCTTTCTTACCCGAAGAAAGTTTATTTTATAAATTAGGTACCATAGAGGCTTCAGAGCACCAACTAATAATGAAACACACACACACACACACACACACACACACACACACACACACACATCACAAACAGTTACAACCATATGCTGTTACCATGTTATTGAAAAGTTGGGGATGGTTTGTTTCTACAGTCTTTTCACATTTCACCCCCTGCTGCTGGAGTCTGGGACTATGAACAGTGAAAGCACAGGTGGGGACGGGTGGTTAAACGCAAGCCTGGAAGCAGCCTTGAGACATTTTTCCTAGGTAATTCCATACTTTGCTCAAAGCACCCATCTTTTGCTATGCATCCACTGAGTTTTCCTCTGTCTTGGCTGTGTACTCTCTCCATCACTGTCTGTATAATCCCAAGTAGAGCTGTGGCAGCTCAGAAGCTGGACCATTTCCTTGCCTCTTCAAAGAAGCCTGCTATGAGTTGAGGCAGAGAGAAGCCTCCTATGTAGTACCCACAGTGTCCACCAGGGGGTGCACCCTGAGGTCATGCCCTCCCTCCAGGGACTGTTTCCAGGCAATAGCACAGCACTGCACAGCTGGTCCAGACTCTTCTAATAGTAGCAGGAGTGAATTTAGGGGTTCCCCACTTCCAGGGCTAAGATTTTTTTTCTGAGATGTTTTCTTCCCACTTTCCTTCACAAATATCAGACCTCTCTTGTGATGTGAGGGTTGACTCTTTTGTCTCCCCTAGGTCTTCTGTCCAATAATTGCTTTGCACTTCTAGTCCTCCCTTATAGTGGCTTCTCAGAAGATTGAGCACTCACAGTTGGAACCAGCATCCACCCAAGACAGCAGGTAGGAAGCAAGGTTTGGAGAATGGCTCACTGGGTAGCAAGGAGGATCCCATCTGGGACGCAGTGTGGGGCACAGAGGAAGCTGGCGGCACACGTGCTAAAGCTCTCGTCAGTGGCGATGTGGGAAAGCACACGTGGGGAGGGGAATGGCAATTCTGAAGACAGCAGTCGTGATGGATTCCTCTGACCTAGAGACGGCTTAGGAAAAAGGCTGGCCACTAAACATTATGTGTCTTTGTTATTTTTCTGTTGCTATGATAAAGTCCCTTACAAAAGCAGCACAGTGAAGGAAGGAAGGAAAGAATGGAGGGAGGGAGGGAGGGAGGGAGGGAGGGAAGGAAGCAAAGAGGGAAGGAGGGAGGAAGAGGGAGGGAGGGAGGGAAGGAGGGAAGGAGAGAGGGAGAGTGGGCTTATTTTGGTTCATTCTCTAAGGTGTGTTCCATCATGATGAGGAAGTGAAGACAACACAAAAAGTGAAGCAGCCAGTCACATTGCATCCACAGTCAAGACTCAGAATAATTGTGTGTATGTGTGTGTGTGTGTGTGTGTGTGTGTGTGTGTGTATCTCAGTGTTCTTAGCTTATTGCTTATCCTGGCCATTACACAAATAACTGAGACTCTTGTATTTCTTTAAATTAAGCCTCCACCACAATGTTGAACAGCTTAAGTCTGTTCTTAACTCTCTATGCTATCCTGTCTTACTCCCAGCAAAACATCCCAGCCATACTTACACCTTGTAGCTTTCCTTGGCTCCAGCTCCTTCCTCCTGATCTTCTGGGGACTTCTCCCCCTGGCTCAATCCCCTGCTTCCTCTCCTAACTCCTCCTCCGCTGGCTGGCAGGAAGTCCTGCCCTATTCTCTCCCCTGCTCATTGATTGGCTATAAGCTGCTTTATGGACATAACAGGGGAACAATTGGGGAGCGGGTTTTTCACAATATTTAGACAAGAAATCAGAATTTAAACTACACAGTACCCTTAAGCCTACATTTCCCCCTTTTAGTCTAATAAAAGGTTCCTTTTCTTACAATAACAAACTATGTAATCTAACAATTATGAAAATTATTAGGTAAAACTTAGTTTGTATAAAGTATTTTAGTATCTATCAATTTCTAACATCCTAAACAAGTTAAGTTTAACTGTGAGACTATAACTATCTAGTCTTCAATCCCTTCAGAGACTCAAGAAGGAATAAATATTACCTAAATAGGTAGGAAGTGCAGGCAAGCAGCTTCCAAAGGTGTAGAAATGACAGAAACAGTTGGCTGCCTGGACAGACCCTCAAAATTTTTCTATGACATTGGAGGACCATCTTCAGCCTTCTGGCTCAGAATATTTGATAGACTTTTCTGTAAAAACAGGAATTAAAAAGGACTTACCTACCTTGTCCTTGCAAAGTCCAGCAGTCAACGCTTCTGCATACAGTTTGTCCTGTTTGGACAGTACTCTGCCTGTAACTGACACTAGGACATTTTCTCACCCAGTGGCTGGCTTGCCACACATGAAGTCTCTATGCTCTTTGAAAAAGAAAGGGGTGCTGCTAGGACCAGACCTGTCTCATGTCAAAAAAAGCCTTAAGTTAATAAAAATCTGTAAATGCCATATTCTGTAGATCTCTGAGGTTTTTGAATACTATCTATCTATCTTATCTGAATTGTTTGATTTTTAGCTATTTTCCATTTGTCAGTCTGGGAAATATATTTTTGTAATTAACTAAACTAGTATCTAACATGACTATGAGTTTGATTGAGTGACTAGTATACATTTCTTACTTATCCTAAACAGTTCATAACAGCAGCTTTCAAAATGACTAGAACTTAACACTGCAGTTTTAAGAATTGCATAGGGGGCCTGGAGAGATGGCTCAGAGGTTAGGAGTGCTATCTGTTCTTCCTAAGGTCCTGAGTTCAATTCTCAGCAACCACACGGTGGCTTACAAACATCTATAATGAGATCTAGTGCCCTCTTCTGGCACACAGGCATACATGCAGGCAGAACACTATATAGTCATATATATATATACAATCTTTTAAAAAAAAAAGAATAGCATAGGTACAATACTTTAGCATGTTGTAACAAAATATAATACAAAGATCAATACCAATCTAAGATTTTTGGCTTATTAATGTTCTTTGGTCTAAAAGTAGATTCCATAATCTACCATTTTACTTATCATTCCTATAATCAACCCTTTAAACAATAACAAACATCTATTACCTACTGATTAACCAAACACCATGCACTGCCACACCCCCCAGAAATGGCACATAGTTTTCTTTTTTGGGTGCCCAAGAACATTAGGATAGTTCCAGTCTTAAGAAAATTAGCTGAAACATTTGCTGTTCAGTCTTTGAATGCTGAGAAAGATCAGAGCTTAACTGAAGTCCTGACTGGAACAGTCCATGATGCTGGGCGGTCTAGATAGCCGTTTTGAAATGGTCACAGATGAAGATTTTCCAGGACACATTGTCATTGAGGCCATCTGTGAGGGTAGGATCACCTAGGCTACTCTGCTTGCTTTGTCTTTTTTGGTGTCTCATCCTCTTACTCTGTAAAATATATTAACTTTCAAAGGTATTATACATTTTGTATTAATATATGTATGGGCTGTGCACTGAACATAGTTCATTTAAAGATGATTTTTTGAAAAAAAAATAAACTTTTATCTATGCTGTTTCAAAGAATGGAATTATAAGTCCTGAGGATTTGTAGCCAAAGATCTGTAGGCCATGCACAGTTGGCTGGAGACATTTTGATGTCAGACAGTCCCAGAGCTGTTCCCATGTGTGTGGTGATGGGGTTCAGCAAACTGTTTTACCTGTCCTACTTGGTCTTTTTTATTTCTTTCTTTCTGTCTACAGTCAAGATTTTCAGGAGGTCTCCCCCGTCAAATCTTATTTCCATCAGTTTGGATGGAATACATAGCCTTTTGTTTCCTGTTGTGACAAGAACACATTCTCCTCCCCAAAACAGCATATTTACTGTCTTCTATTTTGGAATTAGAACCTTTATATGCTGATCTAATTCTTCAGTCCTTTCTAAAATCCAACTTATCTTAGAAGGTGTGCTACTTATTTCATTTAATAATTTTTAAGTCAATAAATCATTATTTAATCTATTTGGGGGAGATATTATATTCCCTTTCTGTTTTAGTACCATCTTTTATAAAATTGCTATTAAACTTTTTTTTTTTTTTTTGGTTTTTCAAGACAGGGTTTCTCTGTGTAGCCTTGACTGTCCTGGACTCACTTTGTAGACCAGGCTGGCCTCGAACTCACAGCGATCTGCCTGCCTCTGCCTCCTGAGTGCTGGGATTAAAGGCGTGTGCCACTATCCCCAGCTAGACTTTTTATAATTGTTTGATCTATAGGATTATAAGTTTTATCTGTAGCATGTTTTATGTCATAATGTCTAAAAAAAATTGTCGTATTCCAATGGATATACATGCTGGAGCACCATCAGCCCCAATTTCTAAAGACATCTCTGAGATAGTCATCATCAGATGTGTAGCCTAGAAACATTCTCTTCAGAATTTAAGGCAAAAAAAAGCCCATTGTAATTCTGAATATGAACCTATGGCACGGTGCATATATTTTAGTTCTCCAAACTCTGCAAAAGGGAGCACACAAACCACTGTATCACCTTGTTCCTAGGAAACACCAAACACAGCCTGCACTTCTGTTTTAGCATATGGACCTTCATCAGTAATTGAACCTTGACACATATAACATCCAGTCTGATCATGTTGGCCTACTGCCGAAGCCTTTCTATGCAGCATCTTAATGGACTGCCATTCTTCAATTTCTTCAAGCCTTTGTGCATTTTTCCTCATCTGGAACTACCTCTTTTGGTGTTATTTTAAGTTCCAGATTGCATTTCTCTGAAGGTACCCTATTTTGATTCAAAGATCCCGCCAACTTCTGTTCTATGGCCTTTACTTGAGCATCCATTTTCTCAGTCTCTCTTTTTTTTCTCCAAGTCGGTCTTATTCTGATCTCTCCCAGGATATACAAACCTGAAATCATCATCACTGAAAAAAGTATTTGTATGCTAAGAGATACAAACTCAAGTGAAATTCAGAAACACTGTGTCTCTGGGTCTTCTTCCCTCTTTATCAACATAGAAAACAATCTTCTTCTTTAATCTCAACACCTCTCCCAAATGACTCCACTTTCTCAGACCCAGCTTTCCTTCTAGGCCTTACCAGTTCAGAGGCTTGGAGTTTTCCATTCTGAAGACCTTTCCGCTCTGCAGGAGTCTGTCTAATCAGGACTGTCAGCTCCTGCCTTAGAAACTGATTCCTCTCTTTTTGAACAGAACTGGGAAACTGCTCTGTAGTATTATTTTCTGCATAAGTTCTTGGGAGATTACTGTAAATTCTTCCCCACTTGGTGTGCCATTTGTTAAAATATACGTGTGTGTGTGTGTGTGTGTGTGTGTGTGTGTGTGTGTGTGTGTGTATCTCAGTGTTTGTTTCTCTTAGCTTATTTCTTAACCTGACTATCCCCTGCTCATTGATTGGCTGTAAAGTGCTTGATTGACATAACAGGGGGACAATTGGGGAGCAGGGTTTACGCAGCATTTAGACAGGAAATCAGAATTTAAACTACAGAATAACCTTATGCCTACACTCTGCCCTTGTTCTCCTTTTTTTATTCAGTCCAGGAGCTGAGGGAGGGAATGGTGCTGCCCACAGTGGGCAAGTGGACCTCCCAATTAACCTCACAGACAAATCTTCACAGGCATCTCTAAAAGTCTGTCTCCCATGTGAATCTCATCAAGCTGAGTGTGAACATTAACTATCACACTACATGTGATGCCCTTTTAAAAGTAGGGAGGAGGGGCTGGAGAGGCGCTACAGCAGTTAGGAGCACTGGCTGCTCTTACAGAGGTCCTGGATTCAGCTTCCAGAACAAATACATTGGCTCACAACCACCTGTGACTCCAGCTCCAGGGGATCAAATGCCTGCTTCTGGCTTCTGTGAGCACCCATACACACTTGTTATATACCAACACAAACACACACACACACACACACACACACACACACACACACACACAGAGGAGGGGGCGGGGGAGTTTTTTAAAAAGTAGGGAGAGACTTGAATAGATTCCCCCAAAGAAATATTTATGGCAAGAGCACACAGAAACTCTAATTTGATGGTTAAAATGAATAATAGAGGTGTCACAAAGTCCAGACAAGGACATGTAACCACGTAACTCCCATGGATATGGAATTGAAAGTTTCTTTGTTAAGAAGTTCACTTTGTCCTTGTTGTTGGGACAGGGTCTCACTACACGGCCTACCCTTACCTCAAACTTGTGACCCTCTCCTAAGCCTCCACAGTGTTTGCATTACAGCCAGCAGGCTCTCCCAGTCTCTAAAATAAAAAAGATGGCATTGGTGGATGCGTGTACATGGCACTGAATGCACGTAGAGTTTTAAGCACCGCGCTGTGCAGTTGCTTCTCTTTCCACCTTTGCATGGCTTCTTGGGATTGAACTCAGCTCATCAGGTATGTGTGGCAACCTCCTTTATCCAACTGCCACCCCCTTCCCTCTTTTAAAACTGCATTTCTTTATCTCTTCCTCTACTTATAGAAGATTATGTGCATGCGTGACATACACAAAGAGGCCAGAAGCCCCTGAGAATCGAGCTCTCTTTCTCCCATGTGGACTCTGGGGGTTGAATTGTGATGTTAGGGTTGGCAGCAAGAGCCTTTACGTGCAAAACCACCTCACGGGCTGGCTGGTGCTTATAGAAAAGAAACATAAGCATGGGAGATGGCTCAGCGGGGCACCTGCTGGTCTGGCAGATGACCTGAGTTTCATTGCCAGCACACATAGATGCTCACAGCCATCTGTAACTCCACTTCTGGAGATCCAAAGCCCTCTTCTGGCCTTCTTCAGAACTAGGCATGCATATGGTGCACAGACAGGTACAGGCAAAACACTCCTACACATAAAATAAAAATTAAATTAAAAATAATAAAAACAAACATAAGCACACACTACACCATATAACCCACCAATCCCATTCCAGCTATTTACCTAAGAGGAATGAGAACAGCACACCCCGTAAACATGTGGACATGAAATTTCATAGCCGTTCAATTCATAATCACTAAGGACAGGAACAAATCAAATGCCTAATGGGAAATGGATAAACACATTTAGCTTCAGCCATACAATGGAATCTACTGCAATAAAAAGGAATGGACTATTGATATGAGCAGCGTGGACGACTCTCAAATGCATTGAAGTGGAAACAACCAGATGCAGAAGAGCTTGCTTATGACTCCACTCACTCGATACTTTAAAAAGTCGTTGGCATGGGAGAGAAATCAGATCAGTGGTTTCCAGGCCTGGGCTGGGGAGGAAAGGAATATGTGCACCAAGGCACCATGGGAGACTTTTCCAGGGCAATGGTGGTACCCTATACGTTCGTCTTTCCTCTCTGTTGTACACACCTGTCAAACCTGAGCAGACCGTACATCCAAACTATGTAGAGTGTAAAATTTTACCTTAGTTAATCCAACTAAGAAACCCCAAACTGGGGCTGTAGAGATGGCTCAGCAGTTAAGAGCTCTGATTATTCTTGCAGAGGACCCAGGCTCTGTTCCCAGCATGCACGTGGCAGCTTACAACAGTCTGTCACTACCGTTCCAGAGGTCTAATACCGTCTACCAGACTCCTCAGGCAGCGGGCATGCACACATTGCACACACATGCCTAAGGGCAATTACACACACACATAAACCAAACCCAAAACAAACCTTTAAAATAAACGCAGAACAGCCTTGAAAGGCTGCCCACATGTTTAGTGGAGGAAGCTGAGCATGGCTAAGGTATGCAACCAGCAGTTAGCAGAATCACAGACTGCAAAGATTGACTGGCCAGCCAAGTTGGGTTTGCTATGTTGGCTCTGCTTCCTTAACAATTAAACTTTATTATGAATGTATTAGACAAAGATATCTTCCTTACAACCTGACTATCCTAAACACGGAGGGAAAAGAGATAAAAGAGAATAAGAATGAAATCTTCTGGGTATCAGTTCCTCGGGGCGAATCCCTTGGTGTAGTTCTCCTGGAATCTCGCAGATCCTCTGCCTGACAGAAGAAAACAACATCACTTGTGATCCGAGCCTAGCACCTTCTCCCTCACTCTGTTTGCTCATCTCTTACCACCACCACCACTACCACCCCCCCCCCCCCCCCCCCCCCCCCCCCCCCCCCC
>OU015753.1:45602735-45614721 GCA_907169655.1 Acomys percivali
GCAGGAAGATCTCAGAAGGGGAGAAGCCATCTTAATGACAGCCAGTTATAATTAAACAGTACAGGACTAAAATGGAACGTTTTCTGTTATACTCTGTGAGTAATGTTTGTACTTTGAAACTTTTAAAATATTTAAGGCAAGAAGGAATGAAATGCAAGGCAACCAGTTAAGGTCATACATTTAGGAGAAAAATGATAAAATATTAAAATGAAAGAAATAAATGTTCTGACTGAAATACTGAGCGTCTGTGGAGATGAATTATTCAAAGTGGGGACATGCGACCTGCAATCTGTTATATAGCAGGGCATGTGGCAAAGTTCAGAATGGAGCAAGGGCAGGAATGAAAGGACTGGAGGTCAGGCTTGGGGAGATCCTACCTTGATGCTTCGGCTCCAGGGAAGGGGGCATCAAGGAAGGGAGAGGTGTGGTTGACTTCTGGAAATGGAGTCTAGAGAGAAAGCCTGACTTTGGGTTGGTGTTTTCAATCAGGACTTCCCAGTGGTCAGGCTAGCCCAGGCTATGCAGCAATAACAAAAACGCCAAGTGTCAGAGCTCCAAACAGCACAGCTTTATTTCCACCTCAGGATACATATTTTGAAGGAGCTGCTAATGGTGTTGATGTAGTGGTTAATCTCGACTGTAACGTTTATTGGCTGGAGGCTGTGTGTGGTGACACAGTACCAGCACTCAGGGGGCAGAGGCAGGAGGAACTCTGGGTTCAAAGCCAGCCTGATCTACATAGTGAGTTCCAGCACAGCCAAGGCTACATAATGAGACCTTGTGTCAAAAACAAAAATAAAAAACAAACAAACAAACAAAAAAACCTTGTAGGCTCTAGGATCAACCAAAAAGTGTGTGTGTGTGTGTGTGTGTGTGTGTGTGTGTGTGTGTGTGTGTATGTGTGTGTTTCAAGGAACAATGAGCTGAGAGAGGAAGGCCCTTTCCAGCATGAGCAGCACCTGAGATCACCTTCCCCTGTGAGCAAGCGCAGGGGAAGGCAGCGCTGCCTGCTGGCGGGTTTCACTTCTTGCTGGTTGGTGCATCTGCCCTATTGCTGCATCAGCCATCTCGGGCCTCTCCTGCCATCAGAACCTAGCTTCATTGGCCTTTAATGCAGAGTGAATACCAGTGGCTCTCCAGGAATACCCAGGCCTTCACTGCCACATTGGATGGAGAAGCTTTTGGGTTCTCAGCCTTTTCAGCATGCAGCCAGCCATTGTTGGATTATCCAGCCCACATCATGGACAACAACCCAGTAAGTCTTTGTAATATATATTCATTCCACCCGTTCTGTTCCTCTAGTGAGCTCTGACTAATACAATAAACCACTTCACATTACAACGGGGCAATACCACCTTCTACTTTTCTGTCTCAATTTTAGGGAAAAAAACGAGAGCCCGGAGTTACTCAACAGATCACACTGAGGTCCGGAAGTCACTCCTGCCACTTCTGCTCCAAAGCTGTCCTCAGTCACTGTAGAAAGGGTGGGAGTGAGGTCAGAAATGGGAAAGAACAAGAAGTAAGCATCGAACCCCTACTCTGATCTAGCCAACGGACAGGACATTCTCGACAGTTGAGTGGAGAGCGGGGACTGACTCTAATATGAACTCTGGTGCCTTATATTTGACCACCTCCCCTTGGTGGGAGGCCTGATGGCACTCAGAGAAAGAATAAGCAAGCTACCAAGATGAGATTTGATAGCCTATGACTATATAGTGGGGGAGGAGGACCCCCTCGGTCATAGACCTAGGGGAGGGGAATAGGGTGAAAGCAGGAGGGAGGGAGGAATGGGAGGATACAAGTGATGGGATAACAACTGAGTTGTAATCTGAATAAATTAATAAAAATAAAATAAAATAAAAAGAAATGGGAAAGAAAGAGATGTAGAGCATCCCTCTGGCTCCCATGACCTCCGTATGCTGCCCCTAGGGAGGAATTACCTGTTTCCTTCCACAACTCCCTCCATTAATGAGGAAACAAAATTCATGGCTGAGCCATGAACTCAGGACAATGCCAGGGAAAGGGCTTTAGACTTAACTTTAGGAAACGGCTTTTAACTTTAGTTTTAGTGCTAACTAACTAATATGAATATAATGGAAATCCAATAGACTATGAGAAACTGCTGGGACCTAGTCAGCCATTAGTCTTGGTGGGATCTTGCATCTCTAGTGCTGGAGAGAGCCAGGAAAGAGACAGCAGGTCTTGTGTACAAACACTGTTTATCCTTAGCGCCATCTAACTGTTGTCATAAGGGACTATGAAATGACTCTTGCCAGAACTTCTGTTTTGTTTTGTTTTGTTTGAGAAGCCAGAGATGCTTATGTTGGTTTTGTTTTTTCGGTTTTGCCCCCCTAATTTTGGGTATGCACGCTATTGGTTTTTAAACATTGGCTCAAGACTTCAAAAGACAACACCATAGCACTTAAAACCAAAGAAAAATTGGCTGTAGCCAATTTGTGGGAAATAACTTGGCTATTTCCTTACCTGCTGGCTGCAGCAGTAACAATGGGCCAGAAGCTTCTGCTTGTCCAAGGGAAGCTGCAAAGCTCAAGACGTAGAGCAGACATCGTGGGAGGGGCTCCAGGGAAAGCTGAGGGGCTGGGCCCCTCGAAGCCATCTCCTAGGTTTCCAGGAGCTTGGTGTGAAAAGTGTGCTGCACAGCAGGGCTCAGAGCCTCCCCGTGCGTGCGTGCGTGCGTGCGTGCGTGCGTGCGTGCGTGCGTGCCACGGCACTGTAGAGGCTAGGTTTACTCAGCCCCACAGAATCTCCCTTGCCCACGATCACTACAGGTGATAATGCAGGGAATTCGTGGATCCAATTAATGTCACAGAAGCTGCCTTCTTCCAGGAACCGTTTCTGAAGTGTACCTTTGCGTCAGGAAAACTCAGAAACAAACACCCAGGGACTATTCTCCGAAGATAAAGTAATTGATAAATTCGGAACAACTGTCCCAGTAGTGTGTAAATGTAGGTGCACTGGGCAGATCATCAGTGCACAGGTCGGGACAGAAGATGTGCAAGAAACTAAATATTTTAGCACTGCTTGACAAAGAATTACATCTGTTTGCACCAGACTTCTCGAACCGGGAAACACATACACACAAATGTGGTCGCTGCCTTCCTTTATCCTCTGGGATACGGTCCCTGACCTGTTCTGGCGCCAAAATCCAAGGTTTGTTCTTCCCTGCACAGACACACCCACAGAAGAGCTTAATTGTGAATTAGTCACATTAAGAAATTAACAACGATAACTAATAATAAAACAGAATATCATAGTTTCTATAATAAATGTTACTTTTAAATTACGGTTTTTACTGTTTCTAGACATTTGCATCTTGTCTCTTGGGTTGTGGTAGGCTGAGTAACTGAGAGCTCAGGAACGGAAGTGCAGGTGGGCTGGGACCCACGACCCTGCAGTAGGTCACATACATGGCCTTTGTCTAGTGAACTCTATTTTAAAACAAAAGATACACAAGTTATTTTTCTCAACTCAAACTTGAATAAGTGCATGGGAAACCACAAAAGGCTCTCACTTTACACCACTTAGGCCAGTCAGGAGTGAACAAGTTAGAACCTATGGAAGCTGTTTGTTTGTTCTTGGTTTTTGTTTGTTGAGACAGAGCCTCATCATGTAGCCCAAATTGGCCTCAAGATACCTCTATCTCTGCTTTCCTAACAAATTAATTTTACATTACTTATTTATTTGTGTGTATATACATACATGTACATGCATACACATGTGCCATGACACACATGTGGAGGTTAAAAGACAGCTTGCAGGAGTCAGCTCTCTTTGCATTATGTGAGTCTCATGGGTCACACTCAGTTTGTCAGGCTTGGCAGCCAAAGGTCTTTATCTGTTGAACCATCTCACTGGCCTTGCCTCTGCCTTTTAAGTGCTGGGATTATAGATGTGTGCTATGTTCCACCTGTTCTTATAAATAAAGCTTTTTAGAACAGTAGTGCCTATTAGTTTACACACTGCCTTCCTGTTAGGATAGCAGAATTTAGTGACTGTAACACAGTGCATAAGACACATAAGATTTAGAATATTTACTGTGTGGACCTTTACAGAAAGTAAAATCCTCCCAACTAAACACCAGAGTAATTATTAAGTGGTTTATTCCCTGCTAACGTCTTTCCCTGTGCATGCACACTATGTTGGACTAAATGGAAGCGTCTACGTTTGTGTCTCACTTCTGCATTTGATAGATGATCTCAGTCTGCACTGTCCGGGATGAGAACTATAGAGTACTTGAAATGTGCCTTGTGTGGCTGGAGAACTAAAATTTTAATTTTATTGAATTATAATTAATTAAAATTTAAATAGGCACAAGGGGCTGGTGGATATATTGAACGCCCTTGAAATATTCTTTATTTGCTTAATATTTCATGATCACTTTTTCAAATCATTAAATATTCCTTGTAAAACTCCCCCTTTATGACTGTATACTATTGTAATGCATGGGTGTCCCATCATTTGCCTAACTAAGCCCCCCCCCTTTGACAGATTGCTTCCAATTTTTCACCATAATCACCACGCGTGCTTTATGGAGACCCCTCTGCATGTTGTGAGAGGTAAAGCTAAGAACAGAGCAGAACATTTTCTACTGAAGTCCATGCTGATAAATACAGGCTTGAGGCAACTTAGTCAGTTCACATGATAGCTTCTAAACTTAGCTCTGTAGATACAGTCTTTACAGGGCGGCCGATTCCGACGCGAGCTATGAACTGAGTTTGCATGTGGCAGGTGAGATAGGTGCACAGACGGGACAGAAGAACCGATCCTTTTCCACCTAGTACCCCTCATCCCCAGATGGAGGCTCTGAGACTAGACAGCAGAAACAGAGGGATGGAGAAATAGGGTGATGGAGTTAATGAGGGTCAGATACCAAAGGTGAACGAAAGTAAAATGTAGCAAGTGCCAGGGTTTCCTGGTAACTAAAACACGAGTCTGAACTTCACACTGCTCTCTAAAAATTCATTCTGAGGAGCTAGATTTATCTCCAAAATAACAACAACGTTCTATGTTCATGTATTCTTTAAAAATAATGTGAAATAATGTGAAAGAAACTTTTTAGCATAGGCATAGGGGTGGAAACAAGGTCACTGGGCAGGCATGGCTGTCCTTACCCCATAACTAGAGGCTTCTCCTTGCTGGTGTCAGAACCACCAACTTCACCATAGGTGTCCCACCCGCATCAGTAGGTTCCCTTGGGCAGCGTGCCCACAGCCAGCTGTAATGCACAGGTGACTCAAAGAAGGAAGACGCCCTTCAGGGTAACGTGCTCTAACTAGGTATTTGCCAAGTCAGTGCCCTAGCATTTAGGATGGCCAGGGATATTAGTAGCCCTCAAGACTTGGGGTAGAGGTGGGAGGACCTGTACCCCCTTTATCTTAATAGTCACTCTCTTTTTATTTTATTTTTTTATTTTTTTTTTAATTAATTTATTCTTGTTACATCTCTATGGTTATCCCATCCCTTGTATCCTCCCATTCTCCCCTCCCTCCCATTTTCCCCTTATTCCCCTCCCCTATGACTGTTCCTCAGAGGGATTACCTCCCTCTGTATATGCTCATAGGGTATCAAGTCTCTTCTCAGTGACCTGCTGTCCTTCCTCTGAGTGCCACTAGGTCTCCCCCGCCAGGGGACATAGTCAGATGTGAGGCACCAGAGTACTTGAGAAAGTCAAATCCCTCTCTCCACTCAAGTGTGGAGACTGTCTTGTCCATGGGCTAGATCAGGGTAGGGGTTTAAATTTTTCTGCCTGTATTGTCCTTGGCTAGGGCCTTAGTTTGAGCGGGACCCCATGACCCAAATCTGCCTATCATAATGTTCTACTTGTAGGTTTCTAGAACCCACTGGATCCTTCTACATTGCTATTCACCCATTGTTCTCTCATCTAGAGTCCCAATAGGATGTCCTCCCCTCGGTCCCAGTTTCCTGGTAAGGGAAGGCTTTCATGGGACATGTCCATTGGGCTAGTATGCAGATATAAGTGAGTATATACCATTTGAGTCTTTCTGCTTCTGGGTTAACTCACTCATTATGATCATCTCTAGCTCAATCCATTTGTCCACAAATTTCGGGAATTCCTTGTTTTTAATAGCTGAGTAGTATTCCATAGTGTATATGTACCACAGTTTCTTTATCCATTCTTCTACTGAGGGACATTTAGGCTGTTTCCATGATCTGGCTATTATGAATAAGGTCACTCTCTTTTTAATAATTAGGAAAATAATGATTCTGGTTAAAGGTGACTGATATTTCCTGTTCACTAAATAATTTCCCCATCAATATTCATTTTTTCTTTTCTTATTTTATTTATTTTTAATATTCTATTAATTTATTCATATTACATCTCAATTGTTAGCCCATCCCTTGTAGCCTCCTACTCCTCCTTCCCTCCTGCTTTCCCCCTACTCCTTTCCCCTATGACTGTGACTGAGAGGGACTTCCTCCCCCTATATATGCTCATAGGGTATCAAGTCTCTTCTTGGTAGCCTGCTATCCTTCCTCTGAGTGCCACCAGGCCTCCCCATCCAGGGGACGTAGTCAAAAATGGGTCACCAGAGTTCATGTGAAAGTTAGTCCCCACTCTCCACTCAGTGGTGGAGAATGTCCTGTCCATGGGCTAGATCTGGGTAGGGGTTCGAAGTTTACTACCCATATTGTCCTTGGCTGGTGCCATAGTTTGAGCAGGACCCCTGGGCCCAGATCTCCCCATCATAATGTTCTTCTTGTAGGTTTCTAGGACCCTCTGGATCCTTCTATTTCCCCATTCTCCCATGCTTCTCTCATCTAAAGTCCCAATAGGATGTCCTCCCCTCTGACCCACTCTCCTGGTAAGTGAAGACTTTCATGGGGCATGTCCCTTGGGCTAGGGTCCAGGTATAAGTGAGTATATATCATTTGACTCTTTCTGCTTCTGGGTGAACTCACCCATTATGATCATTTCTAGTTCAATCCAAATTTCGGGAATTCCTTGTTTTTAATAGCTGAGTAGTATTCCATAGTGTAAATGTACCACAGTTTCTTTATCCATTCTTCTACTGAGGGACACTTAGGCTGTTTCCAGGTTCTGACTATTATGAATAAGGCCGCTATGAACATGGTTGAGCATATGTTTCTGTTGTGTGGTGGAGCATTTTCTGAGTATATTCCAAGGAGTGGAATAACTGGGTCTTGAGGAAGCCCTATTCCCATTTTTCTGAGAAAGCACCAGATAGATGTCCAAAGTGGTTGTACCAGTTTGCATTCCCACCAGCAATGAAGGAGTGTTCTTCTTTCTCCACATCCTTGCCAGCATGTGGTGTCACTTGAATTTTTTATTTTAGCTGTTCTGATGGGTATAAGATGGAATCTCAGTGTCGTTTTTATTTGCATTTCTCTGATGACTAATGACGCTAAGCATTTCTTTAAGTTTTCTCAGCCATTTGATATTCCTCTGCTGAGATTTCTGTGTTTAGTTCTGAGCCCCATTTCTTAACTGGTTGCAGATTCAATGCAATCCCTATCAAAATACCTACAAAATATTTTGAAGACATTGAAAGATCAATTCTCAACTTCACATGGAGAAGCAAAAAGCCCAGAATAGCAAAAACAATCCTATACAATAAAAGATCCTTTAGAGGAATCTCCATACCCAATCTCAAGCTGTACTATAGAGCAACAGTAATTAAAACAGCATGGTACTGGCACAGCAATAGGCTTGTGCATCAATGGAATCGAATCTAAGACCCAGAGATGAATCCACACACATTTGGTCACTTGATTTTTGACAAAGAAGCCAAATCTATTCAATGGAAAAACGATAGCATCTTCAACAAATGGTGCTGGTCTAACTGGATGTCTACATGTAGAAAAATGCAATTAGACCCATATTTGTCACCTTTCACAAAACTCAAGTCCAAGTGGATTAAAGACCTCAACATAAAACCAGAGACACTAAGTAAGTTAGAAGAAAAAGTGGGGGAAGAGCCTGGAACACACATAGGCACAGGAGACAACTTCCTGAACAGAACACCAACAGCCCAGGCCTTAAGGTCAACAATTAATAAATGGGACCTCCTGAGGCTGAGAAGCTTCTGTAAGGCAGGAGACACTGTCAACAGAACAAAGCAACAGCCTACAGACTGGGAAAAGATCTTCATCAACCCTACATCTGACAAAGGTCTAATATCCAAAATATATAAAGAACTCAAGAAATTTTCTTATTTATTTATACCTAAAAAAATATTTTTTGAGACAGGATCTCATTATGTAGCCTGGACTGTCCTGAACTTACTATGTAGCCCAAACTGGTCTTGAACTCACAGAGATCCACCTGCCTCTGCCTCCCAAGTGCTGGGATTAAAGGTGTGCACCACCACACCTGGCTTTTCCTTTTATTCTTTCTTCAATTCTTTTGTAATTTTTTTTTTCGAGACAAGGTTCTCTGTGTAGCCTTTGCTGTCCTGGACTCACTTTGTAGACCAGGCTGGCCTCGAACTCACAGCAATCCACCTGCCTCTGCCTCCCGAGTGCTGGGATTAAAGGCGTGAGCCACCATGCCAGGCTTTTTTGTAATTTCTAAGCCCAACTCCTACCATCAAAGACAGGAACAGTTCTGTGTAGTGTCTGCTGTGTCACACAGAGAGCAAGGTTATTCACTTCATTTGTGGGCAGCCATACTCTCTTGCCCTGTGGATCTTCCTAATTATATTTACTATTATTATTACTATCATCATCATCATCGTCGTCGTTGTCATCATCATCATCATCATCATCATCAGATATAGAATAACTGAGGAAACTGCCCAAAGGGAACCGTAAACCAGCCTGAAAGAGTCAACAGTCCACTGTTAGCAGTACTAAGGACCGCCTCCCAACCTGACACCACAGGTGCAGCCAGATCTTCAGGGGTCGGATGCTTCCGTTTTTCATTTTGGAAATAACGTTCACTACTATTCCCAAACTGGGAACGCTGTGGCTGTTCTTGAACTGGTACTATCTCACACTTGCCAAGATGAAGGTCTGTAATCCAGACTTGCCTGGGAGGACCCGAGAAAGTCTTCCCCCACTCCACCCAAACCTCAGAACCCGAGGTTGCATCAGTGTTTGCCAACTCCATGGCAAGTGCTGGAAGAACTAAGCAAGTTTTTGAGAAAACTCTGAGAGACAATAATGCCTGTTACTGCTCGGAAATATTGCTCGGTGATATAGTCCAAACCACAAAACTGAGTATCCAAAATATTCTCCATAGCTAAATGTGCATTGTCCATTTAGCTCTCACATCAACATGCATTTTGTTGAAGAAGAAACTTTGGGTACCACTGGCTTTCAGGCAGATAGATGAGGAATGTCCTGACATGATGGAAACCCCATATGCATTTTCTAAACTCTGCATTAGCCGTGTGTGCCCACTACATACACCCACAGCTGAGTGTGCCCACTATGTACACCCACAGCTGTGTGTGCCTACTACGTATACCCATGTGTCAGTGAGAGTCAACAAGATTATATTGGTTTACACAAATAGGATTATATACTCATGTTGTTGGAAATCCATGTCACAATAGAATTCTCCCAATGGTGTTTCAGAGCAAGATGCTTTTATCCCAAATACACCTAAACATACAACCGTGAAATTCTGCAGCTCTCCAATCCTTTCCAAAACCTGTTAGTCTTGAGGCATTGTGGGAAATAAAATCATCAACCTCAAACTTCATCTTCAAAGTATTAACAGCCTATTATAAAAAAAACAAAACAAACAAACAAACAAACAAACAAAAAACCTACCACCAACAACAACCATGTTTTTTATATTAAATTTTTTTCAAATCCAGCTAAACACTCCATTTTGTGTCACACAGATTATTACTGCTTTAACCTATTCACACAGATGCCATCAGCAAAAGGCCAGCATAAAGCTCCCTAGCATTCAAGAGCCTTGTGGGGCAAAAACAAGGCAAAGGGAGTTTGAAAGCATGAATGGCCTCTAAGGGCCCTGATGGTAGGCAGCACCCTGACTTGCAGATGGGGACTTGTGTGTCAACTGGGAGGCCCATGTTGAGTTTGGTCAGACCGTTGCTGCCTCTGAAATTGCTGTCACTCCTCTGCCATTATTGAACAAAAAAAAAAAAGTTGTTTTGGTAAGATAGAGAAATGTCACGAGGTGGTATGAAAAATGGCATCATGTCTCATTCACCTTAGGAAATTCTTATATTTAAACTTTTAATGTAGAGCTATTCTAGAGAATTGAACATAAAGGCTGTGGCCTACCATCACACAGTCTATTGTGCCCTACGAACTTTGAACATTTGCCGAACACAGTGAGCTCCACACTGGTCTCTTTGCCCTGAAATATGTACAGAAACACACGTCCCCCTCCTCACTTTTACCCTTTTTTGGTTGTTTCTAGAAGAAATTTCCCTTTCCTCTAGAAGGAGATTTTGTTTATTTTACCGAACACGTGATGTCATGTAGTTCCGCTCTGAAATGCCATGAGAGTGAGGAAAGTCAGTTCTGGATTTTATCAGATGTGGCCGCTCACTTTGCCACCAGCCCCTCAGGCCCTCCTGCCCATGCTAAGGAAGTCAGCAGTTGCCTTAGAAGATGAATTAATAGTGAGAAAACGTGGCAGCTGCACAGATAGACTACTGGCAGTTTGTTTCAATGCACTCTCCCATGTAGAATTTCCATGAGCCTATGGGAATCCGGGGGAAAATGCTACTGTGATAAAACTGAGAGCAGGAGAAGTGTTTGTGTGTGCAGATGAGCATGCATGCACATACATACATGTATGTGAAGGCCTTGAGAATCACTCCTCTGGAGCAGTTCACCTTGGACCCCTTCCCCAGCACTGGGGTCACAGGCACATGCTCCCACAGCAAGCTTTTTCTGTGGGTACCGGACGTTGAACATCGGTCCTGGCGCTTTCATAGCAAGCGCGATATTATCTGAGACATCTCTCTAGGCCTTGGGCTTAGAGAATTTAAATGATCTGCGTGACGTCATCTGACAGAGTGAGAAGCCAGGATGACATCCAGGTGATTGGAAGCCTAGCCACCCCTCCCTGAATGGGGAGATCTCACAGGTGGCTCAGCTTCAAGGTGCCTGCCGCGTGTTTCTGCTTTTTGCCTCCTTAACAATTCCAGAATTAGATCCCTGGCCTCTGGATGTTCCCTCTACATTAACTTTTGGCTACTGTAACACATCCTTTCTTTTTGATGACTTTAAGTCTACAACCAGTTGTCCGCATTACTTTGGGCCTGTGGTAGCACACAGGATGTGGGAGGAATGTGTGGTGAAATAAAACCATTTAAGTCATGAATAAAAGAGAAGAAAGAAGAGAATGCAGCCAGGACCACACATCAGTGGCCACGCTGGAATTCTCCTGCTGGACTACAAACTCCTCCTAGACCCTAGCCCTTACGTCTCTACCATTTCCCGGGAGCATGTGGACCAAGGACCAAATTTTGAACACATAGTGCTTTTAAGGGACATTCCAGATCCACGCTCTACTTCATTACTTGACGTGGGTCCTGGTCATATTCCCTGCTCAAAATGTTCATGTGTTTTCTTGTGCTCTGGCCGTTCTTGTTTCACACTTTGATGTCTTAATCACAGGTTCACTTACAGCCTCCCCTTATTTTAGTGAACACTGGGAGAAACATCAAATCTTGGGCTACGGAACTCGGACCTTGACCTTCCTTCTCAGGTCCAGTTCTGCCTCTGCCTCTAGAAGGCTTTCAGAGAAGGAAACCGAGGCCAGCCACGATAGGAAGGAGCACTCAGCGCTCTCTGCATCCTAAAGAGCAGGGACCACGCAGACTCAGCTCAGGAAGCCAGACCCCAGCATCTGCACTCTTAGCTGTGCTCGGCCCTTCTTTCCCACAGTGTGGTTTGGAAGTTTTGTGTAATACAAGGCATTCAGAAATCTCCCTTAAGTTACAGGATCCTGGGATTTTGTTTCCTGCCGAGGCTTAAGCACACCTAAGAAACA
>OU015753.1:45614731-45665068 GCA_907169655.1 Acomys percivali
CTTCCTTGAACATAAACCAGTCACAAAGGAGGCACAAGAAGAAAGCAGGTGTCTTAAGATAATTGTGGTGAAACTCTTTATAAGCAAAGTAGTTTTATGAAAACAAGTTTGCACATAACAAATGCCAAGTGAATATTTTAGGGAAAATTGCCCTGTGGCATATTTTCAGTATTCAATAATTTGCCATGGGCAGTTTATTTTCTCATCTATGTTAGGGTTTCAAGCAGAGCTAAATGAATGTTCTGCATCCATCTGGAAAGTTCCAGAAGGGTGGAATATAAGTTAGGCTGGACCATGAGGTCTGTTCTAACCTGAAGGTTCTGTTGTTTCTAACTTAAACTACTAAACTTATGTCAAGAGCATCTTGAAATTGAGCTGATATGGACCTCACAGTGAAACAAAACCCAATGGTAAGCACTTTGGGGCACCCTGGCCTGCCTAACTTTGTGTTTAATTACATCACTCTGTAGCTGTAGCTTGCTGATGTTGGCTAGTTGTAATTCCTTTCTCTGCCCCAGTTTTTGCATCTATAACATGGATACCGTACAATACTGTCTCCTAAAGTCGCCTTGGGAACTGAGGGAGTGACTGTAGCTCAGAAACTGCTCAGAACGGCCCTCGGCATAAGGCGTCTTTGCTGTGCTATTATTTTTGAGGAAAAGCAGAGCTGAACAGAAACTGTTAAATGAGCCCTTCTCATTCTCCATATAGCCCATGTGGAATAAACAGTAGTTTATTCTGAGTTCCATTGCAGCTCGTCTTTAATCTGAAGTCAAAGAAAGAAGGAAAAATGGAAGATCCTGCTTGTATGTGGGTGGAAAGAAATGTCCCTTTTCCAAGGGAGTGAAAGGAGCCTTCTGTGTGTGGCTCAGTGATCTTAGGTGTGAAAACATGATAGGAAGACAGAGGAGGCCCATGTTCATATTCTACACACACACACGCACACATATACATACACACACACATGCACACGTGCTCACACATGCTTGTGCACACATATACACTCACGCCACACACAGAGAAACATCTATCTTAGCTAATAACTGTAGAGTCTCTGGTTTGTGTGCTCCTCAAAGCTCCCACTTTTGCCTAAGCGTTCAGACCTGACATTGACCTATGGTTTCTGTTCTCCAGAGTCCATGATTTGCCCTGAGAATCTGCTACACATCAGGTACCATGGAAACAAAGATGCTGGTGTCCTAGGGTCTCAGTCCAGAGGGAGAAGCTGGATAGGCACGGGCTCATTGTCACTGCTGTGGCAAGAGTTGTCACCAGTTTCTGAGTGGGACATCACCGAGCTGAGAGGAAGTGGCTCAAGCTAGCCCATGAGGACATACCTACAGACATTTTGAAAGGCTCTATTAGATTTGAAACAGGTATTAGGCTAATAACAAAACAAAAACAAAAACAAAAACAACAACAACAACAACAAAAAAAAAACAGGACAGAAGCATTAGAACCTAAGCGCATTAGGCTACTAATTTCTCGGACCACTCCTCTCTCTCAACCGCAACAAAGTCACATTAGGGACAGGGCAGGATGTTAGAAGGTGGGTTTGGGAACTCTGCCCTTTTAAAAAGAATCAGCACTCAAGCTATTAGATATTGTTACGGCACTTTCAAACACTCCGTCTTAAAAAGAACTCTGCAATTTTTAAAATCTGAGAGTTTGTGCCCATTTAACTACAGGTGGAGAGAGAAGAGCATCCTCCCCCCCCCCCCCAGGGAGACTACCCCTTTGATTGGGAAGATGTCAGAACAGGCTTTTTGATTAAGCAAAATAGAGGAAGGAATGCTCGTTTTGAGGAAACAGATTAAGAAAGAACAAAGCTCCTCTGCTCTCCAGGGACAATGACAACAACTTCCTCCTCCCCCTCTTTCTCTTCCTCCTCTTCCTCCTCCTCCCTCCTTCTCCTCCCCTCCTCCTCTTCCTCCCCTTTTTCTAATAGATTTTATGGCTGTGTTGGTGGAGAAGCAGGTTCAAGAGAGTGGAGGTGGGAAATGAGGAGTGTGCAGAGGTAGAGATAGAGACAGGAGCCAGAGGGCAGAAGCAGAGGGCAGAGGGCAGAGGGCAGAGGGCAGAGGGCAGAGGGCAGATGAAAGCGTCCTTAGCCTATAGTGATCAGCAAATACTGGAGAGCGGAGTTTAGTTGAGGAGAATTCTTCTGCTGGGCTCTGAGCTGTGGGCTTTAGGAGCAATGCCATGCAGTTTCTCCCCACCCCCATTTGTGATACATTGTTTAAGTTGTTCTCACACTCTCAGTAAGATGTGCACATGTGCATGTGGTGAGGGTGATGGCTAGTGTATACTGTGATGTTGAAATAAAGGAATGATTCAATTCTGTAAGAAGCAGACAAGTAGATATGGGTGAGAGCTGGCTGGAGACAACCCAAAGCTCTGAGGTAGTATAAAATCAGATTTTGTAGAATTCCTCCCACAGAACATCAAAACTTATTTATAACACAAGGGTAGGGATCACGCAGCATATAGTAATTTGTCAGGGATATGTTGAGTTTGTATCTAATATTTAATTTGATCGCCACATGAAGCTTGCTAGGATGATATTTACAGAGTAAAGGATTCTTCTAATGTGTGGGTCTCGACCCCTTTGTGTGTGAGGTGGGGTAGTCAAACAACCCTTTCACAGGAGGTCACATGTCAGATATTTACAGTATAGTTTATAACAGAAGCAAAATTACAGTTATGAAGTAGCAATAAAAATAATTTTATGGTTGATGGTCACCCCAACATTAAGAACTGAATTTTATTTGTTTGTTTGTTTTAGTTTTTTGAGTCAGGGTTTCTGTGTGTAGCCTTGGCTGTCCTGGACTTGCTTTGTAGACCAGGTTGGCCTCAAACTCACAGAGATCTGCCTGCCTCTGCCTCCTGAGTGCTGGCATTACAGGCGTGTACCACTTGTGCCCAGCTGAGGAACTGTATTAAAGGGTCGCAGCATGGGGAAAGGTGAGAACCACTTCTCTAAGGCGATACAAGCATGAGATGCTGCACTGAAGGGTCAGATTGCAGCAGTAGTAAAAGTGAGGACCACTGCTCCGGGGTCTAGAAGCATGAGGAGCTGTATGTAGGATTCAGACCCAGGACAGCTTCCCCAGAGCATCCATCAGCCACCTTCAGAAACTACTGTGAGCGGATACTGGGCATCTCCTGGCCAGGCTACCACATTGTCTGAGGGGGAGCTATTATCACAGACTTTTGCTATTTGAACTACTCTGCCCCACACACGGCCCCCCCTTTCATATTTAGGGAGTCATCTCCAACTGTGTTAGTCTCCGAGGAAGTACTGCTCCCCTCAGCTAGAAGGATGAGAGGCTTCCCTCTTGTGCCCTGGCAAAGGTGGGGGCATGCAGCTTGGTCTGGCTAATCAGGCTCCTCCTACCCCAGACCAAATTAGAAGCTCATGCGCTAAAGAAGAGGAGTGGTGGAGAATCTGTTAAGGGAGTGGGATGGGTAGGGTGGAAGATGATGAAAACCTCCAACTTCCTAAGGCAGGAGGTCGGTGTCACTTGTTAGTTCAGTCTCTATGGGATCTACAGGTGAGCTGTGGAATGGCCACTTCTCAGGATGCAGTGTCGACAGGCAGGGTACATAACTGTGCACCGGGGGAATGTGACGCACGGCTCTTCAGCCAACCAGCAAAACCATTATAGAGAGCCATCAGCCATGCCGTCCGTTCCCACCGTGGTGGGTGAGATGTGAGGAAAAGGATACTTCACACTTGTGATCTTCACCCCCGCCCCTCCCCCCAGACTCTATGTCTCCGTTCTACACAGGAAAAAACCATCAAACACATTCTGGTAGACGAACACTGTGCAAAGGGCCTGGTCACAACTCACAATCACGGGAGTGTCAGAAGCAAGGAGCATCCGGGGCACTCCTGTAAAGGCATGCAGTCTTTGGGAAGGTGAACGCACCGCGCTACTCTGGGTGGTGTGTTGGAGCAGTTACTGGAGCAGTAGTTGCCTTGTTGAAATGCGGACAATATTTACTAATAGCGTATCAGTATTGGTTCGTTAGTTCTAGTAAATGTACCATACAAACATGTTGCTAAGAGGAGAATCAGCCCTGTCAAGGCTGCTGTACTTTCTGCTCAACTCTTCCAACAAACGAACAAAAACTCTTCCAGGAATTGAAGGCTAGGGGCTGAGGGGGTAGCTCAGGTGAAGAAACCTTACGTTGCACTGTATGAAGCCCTGGGATCCGCCTCTGGCATGACAGGAAGAGAAACTCAAGACTGTTGACTATATGAGCACGTGGGGATGCAGTGAGTCTGACTCTCCCTCCGACTATACTTTGCTGACCCCTGCTCTCTCCTGTTAAATAGAGAAAGAGCCGAGTCGGCTTCTGCCTGGTAGCAGTAGTAGAACACCTTCGATATTTTGGCTCAGAGGTTTATAAAATGTCAAGCTCCATTCCACAATATCCCGGAAACGCCGTCACCCTGAATGCAGGACACAACAGGTAAGCTAAATGGATGGCCTCATGCTGACAGGAACGGGTGAGCAGAACCGAAGAATCCTGGGTGACTTGGTATGTACAAGAGGGAAGGATCACACACCATGAAAGAGCAGGAAAAAGCCTACCAATTCAGACACATTTCCCAGGATGCTTCGCGGTTGCCAGTTTGCCTTCTTCACGGGCTACCACTTCAGACACATTTCCCAGGATGCCTCGCGGTTGCCGGCGTGGCTTCTTCAGTGGGAATGGCAGAGGAGCCCGGACTTGAGCTGATTTGTAGGATATCACAGATGAGCACGGTGCATTGTCTGAGCCATTTACAAGGTAACCCAGGGAGTTACTTGAGTTCATGGGCTATAAGGAACACAGAACTGTTCGTCGTTACAGTTTTCGTCTTTGCAAGATTACACAGGAAAATGAGGAAGTCCAGAAAAAGCCAAAATAACGCAAGCAAACCCATCAGAGAAAGAAAACCTTATTGCGATTTAGGAGACAGTATCTAAGGGATTGCTGGGGGAAATGATGTGGCCATGTCAAGTGCTTCTCAGAATAGGGACACTGTCACCGTTACGCATCGTTTTTCGCTGGTCAGTCTACCATCTTGACAAAGGAGGCCTCCAATAGAGCACTGTTAACTGAGTGGTCACTGAGAATTCCTGGTGCTTTGGAGTTGACGGAGCCTAGAGGAAGGCCCTCCTGGAGATGGCCACCTGTGGGCACTGTGTTCTCTTGTCTGGCCTGATCTGTGGAGGTTTTGCTCATAGTGGGTGCTTCGGGGCCACATTGGGAACATGATTTTTTTTAAAAGGCGCGCTTGGTCCCAACTCCACAAATAGCCATCCCTGGGAACAGTTAAAAGAGCATAGAAAATTCTAATCCAGAGGACCACATTGTTGGACTGTTTCTTGCCCCTGCCCCCTCTCTTCTTTAAAATATTAACCCTAACCTAGGGAGCATGGCTTTGCTCATCGAAACTCTTGGCCAGATCATTGGGTTCAGATCTCCACTCCGTCTCTGGTCTCCGGGGACCGTCTCTGGCATGAAGCGTACTCTTGTGTGGTATGAAGGATGAGGCACGCCCTGGGATTTCTCCATCTGGCTGCCGGTCACAGCCAGTGCCTGTCAATGCCTGGATTAATTTTCTCTTGAAGTCTATGAAATTCTCTTCTTAACCATTAACGTGAAAAGACGAAAACCTCTGCTTCCTGAGTTAATGTTTTCGGCTCCTCCCTCCCTTGTGTCCATGGACACTCCTCATCTGTTGGGCTCTTGCTGTCCTTTCACATAAGAGGACATTTCATGCAGTCTTCTTATGATCACTATTCACATTAGCGCTTATTTTCTTTGCAATTTGGAGGAGGGAAGATCTGTGGAATTTAGATCATAAACTCCTTAGACAAGAGATTCTAAAACAACTTGAACGCTTGTGTTTGGTATTGAGCGAGCAAGAGAGAGAGAAAGAGAGAGAGACTGGATGCAGCGAAGGATCTATCAGAGACTCAAAACATTTCTTGAAAAAGCAAGTGAGCATTTCATTTTATTTTATTTCTCAGATCAAAATAGCCTTATAACAGGATCAATTGTAGCTGATTAAGAACATGTTAACCGGTATGCTGTGTGGAGCCCCAAAATACAGTTTCACTTTGCTGTAAGGAACAATATACTTTACCGGACAGGCACACAAAAAGCCTGCCCCGTCCGTACTCAGCAGCCTAGAAGCAGGTCAGAGACCGGAGAGTGACATGTGTAACATGAGGCAGTTTCTGTAGCACACAGCAGTGGTTCCCTGTTGTAGTCCGATTCCCGTTATTGAGAACAAGCTTGGATGACACTGACTAGAACCAATGCTCTGCCCAGCCCTGGACCAGAGCTTGGATAAGGAATACATTGGTAGCACCTCTTTCCTCCATTCTGAGCCATAGTCTTCCAGGCTAAATGATGAAGGAGGTTATTTAAGCCCAGGCATTTCTATGCTTTGCTGAGGAGTGCTCCCTGAGGCTTGTTTTACACTTGTAGGATGAAGAAGCAGCCACTTTAACAGGACCAAAAGCAGCGGTCCTCGCTATGGCAGATGAAGTCTATTGGCCAGGAGGCATTTGTGTGCGTGGCCAGCTAACTTTCCATAGACTGTGTTTAGAAAAATGCCAAGTCACTTAGTCCAGGAATTTGCTTAAAGGATCCTCCCTGTGAGGAGTTGGAATTCTGTTTTTCTCGTTGGGCCACTTCTATGACCTTCTAGAGAGAGAGATTCTATCATTACATAGTCTGTGTGACTGTCGTTTCATTTTTTAATCTATTTATTTTTAATTTATGTATTTACTTTACATCCAGCTCTTAACCCCCTCCCTCCTCTCCTCCCCATCCCTCCCTCCCACCTTCTTCCCCCTAACTCCCCTCCCCTTGTCCTCAGAAAAGCAGCCACCACCACCACCAACTACAACCCACCCCAGAATATCAAGTTACATCAGGACTGAGCTCCTCCCCATCACTGAGGCCAGGCAAGGCAGCCCGGTCAGGACTAGGTCCAGGCTCTCATTTCTTTAAAGTCCTTTGGGAGGAAAAACTACCAGTGAGAACCTGGGGCTGGGAACAAAGGGAGTAAGCAATCAGGATTACATACATAACTAGGCTCATGTAAGTCAGCAGAGCGCGGAGGACTGAAAAGCCTTCTTGGTTGAAAGTTGTCTGAGTTGAGGACCTGGCCTGGGCTCCATAGAGATGTGATTCTCTAGGTTTCCTTTCTGCTGCTATGATAAAATACTCTCATCAAAAGTATTTTGATGAGGGAGGAAAATATTTACTTGGCTTACCCCTCGAGGAGGCGCAGTGCTCAATGGCTCGCTCTGTTGCATCATGCTTAGCTAGCTTTCTTATATAACCCAAGCCACTTAAGAATGGCGCTCTTGAGAGTGGGCTGGGCCCTCCTGCACGTCAACTCATAGTGAAGACAATCCCCGACAGACGCTCCCACAGGCCGGTCTGATATGACAACTATTGCTAATGAGTGCACTGCAATGCTGAACGTGAACACAGGCTCTTCCTGCTGTGTCTGCACCCAAGACCAGTGTAGTTCAGACTGACTCTTGTATGCTTTGTACCCTGACATGTTGGGGGTATGTTTGAGTAGAAACTCTCCAAATCTGGTTGTTACCAAGGATGGGAGGAATCTATCCTACTGCCCAGAGATGGGGTCATATGCAGCCTTATTGGGGGAGGTGTCAAGAAGGCTCTCAGGTTGACAGGTGCATTGTTTGGGGAAAGGTGTGTGTAGGCTATGATCCTTTTAGAACCTATATTTGGGGTTCCTTAATGCCTCTACCTCCCTTCCATCCCTCTGACCCTAGGTAGGAGAGCAGGAAGGTTAGTGGGGAGCAGGATCATAGTTCTCTTCCTGCTGTTTAGGGTCACCAGGTTCTTTGGGGGAAATGCCGATCTTTGCCATCAGGATATTCAGCCAATGGAGCAACAACCTTCTCTTCCTCCTCTGACCATCTCCTCCTAGTGTTCTGCTTGTAGCCCCTCCTTCCATCTGGCTCTCTCTGGGCTCTCATGTTTTTTCTTACTGGTCAAGACTATGCCTTGCATGAGACAGATTCCAGCTGATAAAGACCACGTGTCCTCTCATGAGGCAGTTATCAGCTGTGGACAAACTGGAGCAGCCCCATATCCCACACCTGGGGTTAAAACAAAAACATGTTTAAAGAAGCCAAAATTCCACCACAGGTGTGTGCATAGTACATGCAGGTGAAGGAGCTGGAGTGATGATGATAAATAATATTATAATTTGAATAACTAAGTGATCCATGTATACATTCGGATTCAGTTTCATAAATTTTCTTTTCTATGCAATTAGCCACACGTGTGTTCATATGTATCTTTATAACAAATTACAAGTTTAAAACTAGAAAATCCCATTTGTTTTGCTTAGAACATAATTCCTTTAAAAGTCAACCCATCTGATCTTAAGATGGTGTGACCCATGCTTCTTTCTGTGTGCATACAATTTCAAGTAATGCCATTGTTCTGTTTTATCGTTTCACTTTCATTAAGTGCTAATCTTTTAAGCATTATTTATGTAAACAAATCAAATTGGATTTTCTTTTAATCCACCTTGACAGACCTCTTCATCAATGGATGGGCCTAACTCATTTACATATCATCATTTTAAAATGCTGTGCTTTGATTCCACGATTTTAAAAAATGTTTTTCCACTCTCAAGACTATCTTTACGTGTATATCAGAGAGCTGTCTTTGGAATAACTTGGAAGATTTGTATTTTTGTAATAGTGATTATTTTTAATAATAAAACAATAAAAAAAGTTCTCCTCTTTTGTATTTATTTATGTAGGAAGAAACCCGATACAAAGCACAGCATAGTCTGTGTATAGTCTTTAGAATTTATTAAAGTTTCTTCATGGCTGTACAATATACTTTAAAAAAATACTCAATAGGGACTTGTAAAGAATATGTAGCTACAAACATTGGGTACCTCATTATGTGTGACTTAAATTGCTTACAAACTCTGCTATCTGCCTCTGACCTGTTCCTCTTCTCTCTTAAGGCATCCAATGTCAACAGTTCCTTGTGCATTCTTTCAGGAATTTTTTAATGTATTTAATATATGTATGTACATAAAAATTCAATTGCTTTATAAACCTGTATAACATATACTGTTTCATTTGGTTTAGTGACATAGCCAAAACCACATGTACAGACACACCTCCTCCTGTAGCTCTTTTTTTTTTTTTTTTTTTTTTTTCAGAATTATTAACATAGTCTCTCCCTAGGTCGCCAGACTTTATATTTTAGTCTTGACATCAATTTTCTTGCTCAATGATCAGGGAATGTGACTGTATGCAATATTTGAACTTTATTAAAATTTTTTCCTGGCCTGATACATAATAAAATTTTTAAATGTTCTGTGAGGTTTTGGAAAGAATGTCTAGTTTTTTTTTTTTTTTTAACTAGCTTGTTAATTGTTTATGATTCAAACTCTCTATGAAGCTCTACATTTTCAATTAGTCAACCTACCAAATTTTGGGAGGTACAAGCCTCCCAGTAAGCCTGTAGTTTGACAGTCTTTTTCTCCTGGCTAGGTTTTTGTCATCTTGACACACGCTAGAGCCACTTGAGAAGAGGGAACCTTAGGTGAGAACACGCTCCCACCAGCCTGGCCTGTGGGCAAGCCTGTGCGAAATCTTCTCAGTCAGCGACTGACAGGAGACGGCATGGCCACATCTGGACAACATGGTCCTAGGCTGCATAAGAAAGGATGCTGAGTAAGCTTTAAGAAGGAGCAAGCCACACGCAGTGTCCCGTCACTGCATCTGCTTTAGGCCCCGCCTCTAACTGCTGCTGACGTCCTATATACTGACTAGACTGAAATAAACCCTTTCCTTCCCAACTTACTTTTGGTCATGGTGTTTTATTACAGCAACTAGAACCTCATTAAGACACCTTACATTTCTAACTTATTGATTTTTATGTACGTTTTGATCATCATGATTGGGATAAAGTAGTTTGGGGTTCTAATGTCTTCTTTGTGTTGTGTGTCATACTATAAGGCAACAAAAATATGTCACTGACTATCTAATGATAACAGTACTAATCTCTACAGCAGTTTTTACACTCAAATGTCCTGTTTAGCTGGTATAGGTACCTTGCTTTTCTCATTCAACCAGTGACAGCCTTCTATTCTATATGTAGGTTTCATGGAAGTAGCGTGTAACTAGCTACATCTGCCACAAGATGTCTGTTGCGTAAAATAAATTTCTGCAGTCTCCCCAACCCAGACTTGTCTCCACCACCAACTGCCCGCGGGACCGCATGCAAATTCTTACTTCTCCAAGAGTCTGTGTCCTTACTTGTAAAATAGGACAGCAG
This sequence comes from Acomys percivali, assembly GCA_907169655.1. Classification (NCBI taxonomy): domain Eukaryota; kingdom Metazoa; phylum Chordata; class Mammalia; order Rodentia; family Muridae; genus Acomys; species Acomys percivali. Next base: position 45,625,091 of record OU015753.1, read on the forward strand.
AGTCAAATTAGTTATGACTGTGGACTCCAAGTTTTAAAAAAACAAAGTTACTCAACAAGGAAAATGCCTGTGGTTTCTCAAGGGAAGTAAGAAAAGTCAAAGTAGGAGACAAGAAGTGAAGCATCTCTTTGCAGCTTCACTTCCTCTGTAACTGGTCTCATATCTTTTTTTTTTTTTTTTAAGATTTATTTATTTATTTATTGTGTATACAATGTTTTGCTTGCATGTACCCCTGAAGGCCAGAAGAGGGCACCAGATCTCATTATAGGTGGTTATGAACCACCATGTTGTTGCTGGGAATTGAACTCAGGACCTCTGGAAGAACAGTCTGTGCTCCTAATCGCTGAGCCATCTCTCCAGCCCTGGTCTCATATCTTGAACTGTTCGTCTTCAGAAAGGGCCTGCTGCACAGTCTCCCAGACTCCAAAACCCCAGGAAAAGCCTCTTGACCTCCATGAAGCTCCCACGACGACGCATGTCGTTCAAACTCAGGAAGAAGCCGTCCCTAAGGGCAGCGGGAGGAGGTAAACTGCCGGCCTCGGAGGATGAGATGGCGGCCACAGCTAGCTATGGGAGCAGCGGCTTGCCAGAGGTGCCAGCTCCACCTTCGGTGGTCACAGTGCCTTCCGCTCCTCTTAACTATTGTCCCGCTGAAGTAAGGAGTCCCCGTCTGTGACGAGGATTGTTTTTCCTGTCATACACAGGAAGCGGGGACTGCGCCGTGCCGTTTGCTTTCCTCATGGCTTGGCTGTCATTTATCTCTAGGATGCTTCTTTCAAGAAGCAAGCACTCAGCTTCCGTTATGTAAAAAGTGGACTCAACTTAGTTCTGACTGACCAGGAGGACAAAATCCATTTCTCCCCCGGTCACAGTCTAAGATCTAAGTTATACAGGAGATAGCCCACTCTAGAATTCCCTCTTCTTTACTTCCTTGTACCTAATCCAAAGAGACAAGGAACTCCCTGAGAAGAGAGACTTGGCGCTGTGGTGCGTGAAGCCCGTCCAAGCCTGTATCTGTGACAAGTCCTGTCAGACCTCCATAAGAGCAGTGGCATGTGACCTCTGTTGGCACTTCATCTTTGTCTCACTGTCCTTTGAGATGAGTACAGTTGTAGACTTGGCCCTGTGTCAGTAAGCTTGTCAGCAGAATTTTGGGCCTAAACACTGTGGGTTAGAGTGGGGTTCGGCCAGTAGCGTGGACAGGAAAGCAAGGGCAGCTGAGGGGCAGGAGGCCCGGACACTACAGCCCGTCCTCACCTTGAAGGCAAAGCAGACGGTGCAGCGGAGCGGAAGGCCAGACTTCAGCTAGCAGCTGGCAGTTCTGAGATCTAGCCAATCAGCGCTCTCCATGTAGCATAGATGGATGGTGATGGAGGTGGGTGGAGAAAGGGGGGATGGGGAGGGGGTTGTCTGCAGGGAGGGGGTTCACGTAAGGTGTCAGGATGCAGCGCTCTGCTAGCACAGGGGTAGGGGCTGCGTGGGAAAGCCTGGACATACTCGGGTACACCAAGCCTTTTCTCTTCTCCAGCATCCTCCCTGCAGCAGGACCTGTAAGTTCTCTCCCAGGAAAACCTTTGATTCCATTTCCTCTCGGTCTTCTTACTACGGCCACCACATAACCTAGCCAGCTTCAGCCTCTACCTGAACGACAGGGACACCGATCTAGTGACCCTTGAGGTCACTGTTGCCCGACTCGCCTATGAAAAACACAAATATGATCATGTCTGGCTAAGTCTTTGTCCCTAAAACATACATACACACACACACACACACACACACACACACACACACACACACATTCCCAGAGCTCCAGTGGCTGCAAGGCCCTGCTTGTTACGGCTGCTGGCTTCATTTCAGGCTGCCAGTGCTGATTTGTGCGCGTCTCTTTACGTGGCTCGCCACGTTTCGTGTTTTTCCAACCTCCGTTTGTTCAACACTTTCCTTTGCTCTCTCTGGAGTGCTGTCCCACCTCCTTCCACACCCTTACCTTTGCAGCAGATGCCCACCTTGCATTTCTTAAGAACCTTTTATTTTTATGCTGGGACAGGACCTTGGGGATTGCGCATGCCCACTGAGACACACCCGCAGGCCTGGCACCAACAGCCTTGCCAAATCAGCCTTCCTTCCCAAGTCTGGTTCCCTTATGGGAGGCCCTGCTTGTTCTCACCATAGAGTTTTATCTCACCACCTCCTGAGCGCGGGCTTTAGTGTCAGCATTTTTCATTACAGTGAAAGCCCAGTGCAGACAGTGACAGAATTGTGCTTGTCCCCTGCTTTCTCCTGTCCCTCGCTGGTGTTATCTAATCAATTAACTCAGCGCAGTTAGAGAAAAAATACAGGTAAATCTGAGCCAGCGTGACAGAGTTCCACAGGAGTATTATGGACTCGGTTGTGTGATCCAAAAAGATGCTTTAGAATCCAAACTCTCCATCCCTATAGGGATAGGAAAAAACAAAACAAAATAAAGACCCAAAAACCCAAAAACAAACAAAACAAAACAAACAAAAAACCCACAGGGTCCTGCCGATGTCTGGTTTAAACTTTCTGTCTACAGACCACGAGACGGTGAGTGTCTGCCTCTCCCACCTACAGTGGTGATATTTTGTGGAAGAAGCCTTAGGAAACCAATACAGGAACACTTAGCCAATCGCCGATCTTAAGCACCCAAGCTGCTCTAAGTATTGTGGCTACAGAGCTAGTGACAGACATCACTAGCCGATGGCCTGGGCTGGAATCACACTGAGTCAAGACGGGTTCAGGAAATGCGTGAGTGAAACTGCAAGTGACAGACCGACTCTGTTGATGTGCCTGAAAACCCAGCAGGGCCAGCCAGTCATAAGAGTGAGGACTGAGGAGACCACGCCTTTGAGGAAAGGGAGGTTAGTTCTTATTCCTTGTGGAATTAGACATTGAGCAAGGAAACTAACTACCTAAGGCAGAATGAGTCCTCCATTACCCCCCACCTCTGTTTCAGAAGTACACGCGATAAAGCGCAGCTCAGGGAAGAACTGCGTTTCAAGCAGTATTTGGAATGTTGGAAGTAATTGTGGAATTAGAAGTTTAAAGGCTATTAGGTAGCATAGATTAAGAAGTTACATAAGGGAAACTGGAGATGAGAAATGACCTACTTCCATCCTCTCACCTTTAATTAGCCAAGAAGAGAAAACTTTTGAAAACTATACCTGTCACCCACCAACTGGGAGCTTTTCAACAGTCCCTGTGAATTTGTTTGTGCGAAAATGGAGTGGCGGTCTGCTTAGAAAGCTGATTGAGACAACTGAAAATTCCATCATTTGAATCACGGGTAAGGAGATGCTCGCTTGCTCCAGTCGTTCTAGAGTGAGGGCTTGTGAATCACAGACACGTTTCTATGCAAACAGCTTAGAATACATGCAAAACTCGAAGACACTTGAGTGAACCACTCCGCCCAAAAGATTTTCCTCACCTGCTGATGGGTGCAGCCCCTGAGCTTTCTCTTTGCGATGATCTCTTCTCCAACTAGGTACAGAGGCTGTGTGCTGCCCTTCCCCCTTGAGCGCAGCACTTTTCCATTGGCTTGAAGTGAATACTGAAGGCCCCGGGGTAATGAACCAGACCATTTTCTTCAACCACACACTATTGTACCGCACTCTGTTTCTTTGGGTCAGACATTTCTTTTTAAATGACATTTTGAAAAACCAAGAAACTTAAAAGTGAGCAAGACACGATTACACTGACTCTGGCGACAATCTCCCCTGGAACAGTGCTTCTTTATCTTTGTCTTCACGATTTAAATATCAAAACTATAGAAAGCCTTTTTGTAACCACAAAGAGAGAAATTATGTATAATAAGCTGTTGGAGCAACACTTTTGTCTGTTCCTTCTATATGCAGAAACCAAAATGCTTTCTAAAAGTAGCCAGTTCAAAAACAGAGGGAGGCTGAATGGAAGGGTCTGTATTCCAGGACATGGTTCTGTTTGGGTTCCATTGCTGAGAACTGACAAGATATCCACAGCAGCTCTTACAGAGGAAAACATTTATATAAGACCCCAAAGCCTGTCCTCACAGTGATACACTTCCTCCAACAAGGCCATAACTCCTAATAGTGCCACTCCATATGGGCCAAGCACTCAGATGCATGAGTGTTCAAACAACCACATTCCACTCACTCCCTGGCCTCCATAAGCTTGTAGCCATAACATAGTACAAAATGTGTGTAATCCAACTTCAAAAGTCCCCATAGTCTATCACAGTCTCAACAATGTTTAAAAGTCCAAAGCTCAGTGTCTCTTCTGAGGTTCATGCAGTCTCTTAACTGTAATCCCCTATAAGATGAAAATTGAAAAGCAAAGCACATACTTCCAACATATAATGGCACAGGATATACATTACTGGTCCAAAATGTAGGGAAGGGAGCATACTGAGGAAATGCTGGACCAAATCAAGACCAAAAACCAGCTGGGCAGACTCCAACTCTGCATCTCCATCTCTGATGTCAAAGCACTCTGCTGATCTCCAGCTCATTTCAGCTTTGTTGACTGCAGCACACTTTTCTCTCTTGGGCTGGTTCCACTCACTGTTAGCAGCTTTCCTCAGCAGGTATCCCACAGCTCTGGCATCTTTAACATTCTGGAGTCTCCAAGGCAATCCAGGGTTTGCCATCACAGCTTCACACAATGTCCTGTCTGGGCCTCCATGCAGGGACACTCTTGTCACTCACCTGGCATCATTAGCTTTCCCTAGTCGGGGAGGGAGACTCCATAACCGCATTCTTCTGTCCCTGACTCTAAAACCAGAACTGCATGGCCAAAGCTGCCACATTATGCTGCTTCCTGGGGCTGGAACATGGCCCCCTTGTCCAATTACAAAGGCAGCACCACTGTCTTCCATGCTCCTACTAGTATGGCCCATTAAGCCCCACTTAAAGCATTCAATTGCTCTCTTAATCCAAAGTCCCCAAATCCACACTCCTCCAAACAAAAGCATGGTCAGGCCCATCACAGCAAAACCCCACTCCTGGTACCAACTTCTGTCTTAGTTTGGGTCCCATTGCTGTGAAGAGACAACGTGACCACAGCAACTCTTATAGAGGAAAATATTTAACTGGGGCTGGCTTACAGTTTCAGAGGTTTAATCCATTATCATCATGGTGGGAAGTGCAGGCCGACATGGTCCTGGAGGAGCCTAGAGTTCTACATCTCAATCCAAAAGCAGCAGAAGGAGACTGAGTGCCACACTGGGTATAACCTGAGCATATAAGAGATTTCTAGCTGGGCATGGTGGCACACACCTTTAATTCCAGCACTCCAAAGGCAGAGGCAGGTGGATCGCTGTGATTTCGAGGCCAGGCTGGTCTACAAAGTGAGTCTAGGATGGCCAAGGGTACACAGAGAAACCCTGTCTCAAAAAACCAAAAATCAGAAAAAAAAAAAAAAGACTTCAGAGCCAACCCACACAATGACACACTTCCTCCAACAAGGCCACACCTACTCCAGCAAGGCCACACCTCCTAACAGTGCCACTCCCTATGAGCCAAGCATTCATATACATGAGTCTCTGGGAGTCATACCTATTCAAACCGCTACAGTGGTCACTTGATTCACATGACAATGCAACAGTTAAAAGAGTGAGTGCTAAGCCTTTAAACAGAGCTTTCTTGAACTTGAGTTATTTTGGTCTAGTGCATTATACTGAGAGAGACGTCCACAGTGAGGCACAGCTTCCATCTTCAGCAGCCATCGGTACAGTGGTTGTTTTTCTGGTCTGCTCGTGTGATAACAGTTTTTCTGTTGTGAAGTGCTGGGGTCCTTCAACTGCCTTTTCTCCTGGGATGTTGATTGTGGAGTAGCTCTTGCCAGTGTGCACTTCCGGCTGTCTCCCATATCTCCCTTCTTCTGATGGTGCTGTTTTCACCATTTCTGCATGAAACATGGTTTGTCGCTGATCTATAACTGGCTAGCAAATCTCTCTCACCAAAGAGCTACTTGGATACAAGTCTTGTTCCTCAGATGCAAGTGTCATCTCTTTCTTTCGAAAGCCAACAGCCTTGGCCTTTCCTGCTCCACTCAGGGTATGTCTTTCTTCTTCTTCTCAGCTACACACAGCACTTTTACAAATGCTAAGCTATCAAAGTGACCTTGGTACCGTCTTCTCCCTTGCCCCTGTGCTGACACAGAGTCAGCCCAACGGACTGTGTTGACATGTTTGGTTGTCTGGACTGCAGCCTTCCTCCCACCCACATCTAATGTGTGTACCAGTGTTCCAGTGTCTGTACTCACAGGCACCAATTAGCATGGCAGCCAGCCCACTTCAACAAGGTACAGAGCCACTTTCAACAAGGCAGCGGGCCAGACCAGCCCTGGCTAAGATGGGGTCTGAAGCAAGTGACACAGCATATAGGTGAAGAGCTTTCCTGTGGCCAGTGTGGCCAGAGGGGACCTCATGTTCCCCTCCAAGGAATATCACTAGGGAAATCTCTCATCATGACACTAATTTCTTAAATCATTCTTCACATTTTCTTGTGAGGGTAGAAATTAGAATCACAGGATTTGGAGGATTTGTTATTTGAAATGAAAATTCCTCTTGTTCAAGCAGAAGGCAACATGTGGGTAACATGGTTCAGAAAAAGGCTGAAGAGAAGCGTAGGGTGTTCTTCCTGCCCAGGGCACGCTATGCCCTCAGTGAGATGGCAGGGACTCAGACAGACAGTGATGCTCTTCTGTAGGCTGAGGTTGGGGCTGGGCAGCTCCGGTGCTGCTCACAAGGACACACTATTGTCAAACTATCATTTTTTTTTAAAAACCTATTTGTGAGTGAGTGTGTATGTGTGTGTACCCGTGTGAGTATTGTGTGTGCACATATGTATGAGTGAGTTAGTATGTGTGTGTACATCCATGCATGTGTGAGTGTGTGTGTGAGTATGTGTGTGCATGCATGCATGTGTGCCTGGGTGGGTTGGTGGGAGTATTTGTTGTACACTTGTGTGTAAATGTATGCCATGTGTGTCTGAGTGTGTGTATGTGTGTGTGTGTGCGTGCATGTGTGAGGGTGAGTGTGCCTATGTGAGTGTGCCCGTATGAGTGGGTGGGAGTGTTTGCTGTATACTTGTGTGTGACTGTGTGTCATGTGCGTGATTGTGAGTGTGTGAGTGTGTGTCTCTTGTGTAAATGAGTGTGAGAGTGTATATGTAAGCACATGTTGAGGCATCCGTCTTTGGGCTGAGGTGCTGCTGTGCTCTGAGTCACCACATACACCTATGGTCAGAGGAGAACTTTATGGAGTTGGTTCCCTCCTTCTGCCTCCCATAGATTCCGAATCCAGCCCCCCAGGCTTGCATAGCACCCCGTTCCCCATTGAGCCAACACCCTGGCCTCCACAGTGTCCTGGTCTTGTCTTCTTTCAGCAAGCTCTCTGCTCTATCTCCTGAAGACGGGCCTCAGTGAGAGAAGAGGCCGTGGGAGACAGAAGGGGCAGGGGAGTAATGCAGCTAATTACAGCCATTCATAAGGGAAGGGGAGCCGTGAGGAGTTACTCTCCTTTTGCTAATAATAAGCTCCACTCCAAGTTAGGCAAGCTCAGGTGAAGGCCCAGGAGCCTCCTGGGGAATAGGACAAGGATAATAATGTTAACAATATCTCTTCCTGCAGTGGGCACACTCATTCTGTATCCTTTGTATGTAACAATTTGTATTAAGAAAAGTTCTCTAGAGGAACAGAAACAATAAAGTGTGTGTGTGTGTGTGTGTGTGTGTGTGTGTATATATATATATGCACACACATATAATTAACATAATATTAATATTATGCTATATAATATTGCTATTACATTATGGTCATATAATAACATTATATATGATATCAATATTATATTATAATCATACAATATAATAATATATACAATATCAATATATTATAATTATGTAATATATCCTACCTTATACGTATAATATATTATATATAATATGTTTATAATTATATCTTATGTAATTATGTAATATTTAATATAAGTATATATTATATAATATTATAAATGCACACACATACTAAAACCTATATAATAAAGTTTCCATTAGATTGACTTACATGATAGGGGCTGGGTAATCCAACAATGGCATGCTGCAAGCTGTAGCAGCTGAGGACCCCACACCAGTTCAGTCCACACACAAAGTTGGATGCTTCAGCACTTCTACTCCGGACCTGATGGCCTGAAGGATTCCTGGAGAGTCCGCTGGTCTTCAGACCACACTGGAAAGCTGCAGGAGCTCTAGTCTGATCTTCAAGGAGGATGGCAGCATCAACAAGAGACACACTCGCTTAGACTTAGAGACTTCACTATGTCTCACCTGCCAAGTGGAAGGCGCCACCTACTTTGAAAGCGGGTTTCCTCTCCGCTCGCCCAATTACTCCTCTCTAGAAAGAGTCTCACAGACACGTGCAGATGTGAGTCTCCTAGGTGATCCCACACTCTTTCCAGCTGACAATCCAGATCAGCATCACACTGTATTTTCACATTTCCCCTACTTTTTAACATACCAAGCATCAGGGCTGAGAAGATGGTGAAGAGCACAGGCTGCTCTTCCAGAAGACGCAGGCTTGGATCCCAGCACCCGCAGTGTGTTTCGCAACCATACCCACGTCCAGTTTCAAGGAATCCAATGTCTTCTTTAATCTCTACAGGCACCAGGCGTGAGCGTAGTGCACATACATATATGCAGGTTAAGCACTCACAAACAAAACTAAATAAGTAATCTGAAATAGGAAACGTGGGCTAGGAAGATGACTCAGTGGGTGAAGGGTCACGTCACCATGGCTGACAACCTGAGTTCCATGCCCAGGACTCACAGGGTGGAGGGAGAGATCCAGCTCCCACAGGCTGTCCTCTGAGCTCTGCATCCACCGTGGCATCTCCACACACCGTGGCATGTGCTCATGTACATGTAACAAATAAATGTGCACACTATCCCTACAGAGAATCTGGGTCTGATTCCCAACACACACACACACACACACACACACACACACACACACACAGTAGCTTACAACTGCCTATAACTCCAGCTCCGGGCCTATCTGAGATGCTGGCTCCCTCGGGCACCCACACTGACATTCGCATGCACACACAGACACACAGACACATAAGTTTACATTTTTAAATAAAATTAAAATGAGAAATGCTTGTAAAGCTAAAAACCTCTTTTTGGAAAAAAAAAAAAAGTAAGGTATGCAAATCAAACAAATTACAGCCAAGAATCTGGAAGCCTAGAACAAAGTTCAGTAGGCATTTTTGGCCAGCCAAGAGCCCCGAAGGGCTGACATCCAGGAAGAGGGTGTCTGTGGAAGTGCAAGATGACTTCCTGGGGCCTGCTTTGCTATTCCCTTCTGCTGTCCGCTGAGGAAAATGAAGCTTCGTTGACAGAAGCTAATGCAAACTGCAGGGTGTTGCAACTGGCCTTTCTCAGCAGTTTTTCACTCTTCTCGAGGAGCTTTAACCACTTGAATCAGAGTCCCTGGAGGTCATCAGAGCCACAGGTGTGGTGCTGCTGGTATCCCAGGCGTGTGGCTCTGGAGTCTGGGTCAGCAGAACCCGGCCAATGAACTGAGGGCAGGCAACAGTCCTTTACTGTGAATTTCCTTGTGGCTGGTAAACAGACATATTGCTAAAAACTAAATAATATAAGCAAGCAATTCAGGAAATTCTATTTAAAAAAACCAAAGCCGTAAAGAGCCACATTCTTCTATTTCCTGTCATCTTGATGTTGTTTGAACACATCTAATCCGTGTAGTGAGAAATCTCTGTCCATCTCTCCCCAGCTCTGTGCTTAATAGCATCATAGTGGCAGTTTGAGACTGACCGTGAAAACAAGGGTTACCAAATAGTGAAGACACGACCGTGATCAGGATGGTGATGGAGACGAAAAAGATGATTTTTGAGGCAGCATCTCACTATGTATCCCAGGCTCACGATCTTCTTGGGTCATTTTCCAGAGTTTTGGGATCACAAACATTGCAGCTTTTTCAGACCACAGCACTGACTGAAATCTACACGAGTTTCCTTGTTCTGTAACACAGTAGATCAAGTCCCTCACACTCGTGTCTTCCGCTACTCTGCTATGCAGTCCTAAAGTTGAGCTCCGCCTTGGATTTCTTCTTCTTTTTGAATTGTAAATACCAACACATTTATTTGTCTTAATTTTTTAAAACAATTTTAAGATTATAATATAATTGTATCATCTCTCCTTATCCTTTTTTTTCTCAAAACCCTCCCATGTACCCAACATGCTGCACACTTTCAAATTTATTATTTCTTTCTTTAAATTGTTGTTACATACATTTGTGTGTGCGTATACACATATTCCTGAATACATGAATACAACCTGCTTGGGCCATAGACTGCTGCATACAGATCTTGCCTCAATTGTAATCTCCTCCTAATTGTGTTGTTTCCTGGGACCTTTGTCCCTCCAGATGGGTGGTCCCAAAACACAGAACAACAGTATTCTCCTGCTTAAGACTAATAAGTCATCTGCAGGTAAAATCACATGTTCCGTGCTTAAATTTCAGATGAGGAGTTAATTTTTTGCTTGGTGGTGTTTTGTTTTGTTTTGTTTTGTTTGTAATTTAAAGGAAAGATTCTAAGCCGGACAACGGTGGTGGCGCACACCTTTAATCCCAGCATTTGGGAAGCAGAAGCAGGCAGATCGCTGTGAGTTCGAGGCCAGCCTGGTCTACAAAGTGAGTCCAGGACAGCCAAGGCTACACAGAGAAACCTTGTCTTGAAAAACCAAAATAAATGAGTAAACAAGTGGAAGGTTCTCTAGTACTTGTAGAGATGCAAATGAGTGCCTCTTGCACTTGGAAAACCCATGAAAGAATTAAAGTGGGATTTGGGAAGCACAAAAGTAAGAGGCACTTGCTGATGTTTAATGTTTTGGTCTTTTTATTTTTTTTAAGACAAGTTTTCTCTGTGTAATGCCTCTGGCTGTTTTGGACTTGCTTTGTAGACCAGGCTGGCCCCTAAGTCACAGCGATCCCCCTGTTTCTGCTAGGATTAATGACATGCGCCACCTCATCCAGGTGGTCATTTCCCCCTACATCAGCATCAAGCAGTCAACAGCTTACTCTCAGCGGCCTCCAGTGTAGTCTTGATTTAACGTATTTTCCAGAAGGTCCTACAGCTGACCACGATGACAGCCCTGCTGAGAATATCCAGCTCCACTGGGTCAGAGTTGGGAAGTGAAACATTGCCAAGTGGTTTCACATAAAATATATTAAAGGCACACACCACGGTGCACACAGAAGTCACTTAGAGAGCTCACAGCTCTATTCTGGTTTGTTTGTGTGCCAACCCAGTCTAAGATTTTAGTTTTTATCAGGCTGGCATAGCCTCCCCCCTTTTTTCATAAATGTTTTTGTTGTGGATGCTCAGTGAATGTCACTTCTCCATTGTTTTCAAACAAATCTCAAGTCTAAGTGGCAGAAGTGTTCACTGTTCCTCAGGAGCAGGTGGGCAGAATATCGGCATCAGTTGTTTATTTTCATGCTTTTATTTTAAAACTGTCCCTATTAATATGTTAGAACAGCAGAAATCTTGAATATAGTAATACAAAACCTTTTTAAAGATTTATGCTTCGTGAAGGAATTAATTTTAAAATCAGCTTAGTTCCCCTGCTGTTTATACTGACACCTAGGGAAAAAAAATTATACAAAGTTTAAAATAAAAAGCTTAAAATTTTAAGTAGTAAGCTCTTCTCAAAACCACAAAACAGAAAGAAGTCTCAACTTCTATACATTATATAATACACTCATGTGGTTTATTTGTTTGGTTGTTTGTTTTGTTTTGAGACAGGCTTTCTTGTCATCATATAATCTAGGCTGGCTGTGAGATTATGGCAATCCTCCTGCCTCAGCCTCATGCTTGGTGGTATTAGCCACTGCACATCCACACTTACAATAATTTACTGGTCAGCCAGGTATGGTGTCACACTCCTCGAATCCCAGCACTCAGGGAGGCTGAGTTAGGCAGATCTCTGTGAGTTCAAGGCCAGCCTGGTCTACAAAGTGAGTCCAGGACAGCCAAGGTTACACAGAGAAACCCTGTCCTGAAAAGCAAAAAAACAAACAATAAAATTACTGGTATCTGTTAGCTTAATGTCTTGAAAGCCAGTAAATATGATAAGTTTCAAAGCACAACATAAAGAAACATGGCGTGGACTTTTTAGGAGTGATGGTGTCCAAAAAAGAATATTCTGGATTGGTGGTAATTGTCACTTGCAACTCTGAGCAAGTGTCTGAGGAGACTGAGGAGTGAGACTTGAATTATATTTAATTTTAATTAATTCACATCTAAGTAGCCACAGACAGAAAGTAGCTAGCACATTGCTGTACTACCTCTAGAGTTATCACTGGTTGAGTGTCCAAGTGGAAGCTTGCCACATAGTAATCCTCTTTTTGCTTTCATAAAAAATCAATGTTGGGATTTGCCTAATTTCCCAAAAAGAGTAAATTAGCCCTTTTTATTGCCTCTTTCCTTCCAGTCCTTCCCTGGCAGATGGTGGCAATGAGAGCGCTCTATCTATGTCCCTGGAGAACACCACTGGCATTTCACTCAGGCCGAGGAAGAGACTAGTTGAGCCCCAGGGGCTCTCCTGATGAGCCTCGAACTGATTGAAAAATGAAGTCCTTTATTTCCTGCTTAGAGGAGACCAATGTGCCAATCAAACAGCTTTTATTTTTGCACGGAACTAGAGACATTTACTGGTAATTGCTTAAAATGATTAGGTCTTTCTTTGAGAGGATCTGAGGGTGACTGCTCTATTCCTATCTACGTGTGTGTGGGGGGTCTGGGTGTGTTAGAGCCCCAACAGGAAACAGAAGGCACACTGTAACCTGTAGTCAATCTTAGAAAGGGGTTCCTGGCAAAGGCGTGGGCTGTGGTAGAGGACACCTGTACCCAGGGCCATCTCAGAAGTCCTGGTGCTGACTGGAGTACTGGACTAGAAGAGGGGCAGCCTCTCGATTTGAGACATCTGTAGGAGATGGCACTTGGTAGGACCTGTGGCAGGACAGCAGTGGTGCAGGGGACACAGCCAGCCTTGCAACCTCATCTCACTCCCTGATTTCCTCTCGGCACTTTGTATTAGTCACATGGAGTAGAAGCTAGGAAATAGAAGTCGTTGGTCCCTTAGACAGACATCCAGACCATGGACAGTGTGGCTAAACATGAGTAAGAGGTCTAAGGGCCAATAGAAACCAGCTAGCCGGCCCTTTGTGACTGGAACCTACCATAGCGTAAAGAGACTGCTGTGTCTTCTTCGACAAAGCTATTGTCGGTGACATGTGCTGCCCTCCGCCCTCCTCTGCTTCATTTCTGGTTTCCCTTGAGTCCAGTTACCCTGGCATCACACAATCCCAAAGGAAGGCATTAGCTCACAAACATGCTTCAGGTTTTGTTTAGTAAGAAAGTCAGTACAAGGTGTCCTAGAGTGAGAGTTTTTGATTTGTGGGCATCTGTTTGAAAGGAGGTACAGGGATGAGGGTGGCCCCTAACGGTGGTTTCCACCCCTGGTTCACTAAGGTGAGGTACACATCTACCATATCTGGCCAGTGAATCTCTAGGCAGGAAGTAATTGCTTTATCCCCGAGAGGACATCAATTAGAGTACATGGCAGCTGCTTTTGAGATGTCTGACATGCTCAGAGCATCTGAGGACCAGTTCAAGCCATGTTCTGAAAGCCAGCAGCCGTCCCTCCATGGTGAGCCTGATTGAAGGTCTTCATTCCCTGTTGTGTTTCAGGTTGGCTCAGGGTGTTGATCACAGGTGTGGCAGGGCTGTAAATAAAAGTAAATATGGGCCCCACGTGCTGGTGCCTGGCCAGTATGCTCTTAGAGGACTGACGCAAGAGGACCTCAAGTGTGAGGGCAGCCTGGGCTACACACATAGATGTTGTCTAGGAGAGAAAGAGAACAAAAGGAAGAAAGAAAAGAAAAGAAAGAAAGAAAGAAAGAAAGAAAGGAGGGAGGAAGGGAGGAAAGAAACAAAAGAAGGAAGGAAGAAAGGATAGATGGATGAATGGATGGATGGAGCGAGGGATGGAAGAAGGAAAGGGTAAAACTGCACTTGAAACTTTAATGGGCATCCTATGTTAAAGTCAGGATCTGATAGGAAGAGTAGAGAGATGGCTCAGAGGTTAAGAGCACTGACTGCTCTTCCAGAGGTCCTGAGTTCAATTCCCAGCAATCACAATCATCTATAATGTGATCGGATGCCCTCTTCTGGCCTGCAGGGGTACATGCAGCTAGAGCACTGTGCACATAATAATAAATAAATTAAAAAAAAAAAAAAAAAAAAGAACTCCCACACTGTGGGAAGTGTATTTTTTTTAATGTGATTTAGGGCCATTTGCATACAGGAGCCTAGAGGCTGGCAGGACGAGGTGGTTTCCCCTGATGAGGGCTGTGCGATCTCACTGGAAGCAGGTGTCTTCCAGGATGGCACATGTTCTGGCCACCTTGTTGTTCCCCTGGACTCAGATTCAGCTAATATCCCGGTGGGTGCGCAAGCACCATCAGGGCATTGGCACTTCTGGACACAGTTTTGGGGGGGGGAAAGACCTGTAGTTTCAACAAAGTATTGGAATGCATTCACTTTGTAAGGCTTACCACCTGGTTGTGTTTCTCAGGACTCCATTCGCATGGCCAGCAGGGTGCCATGAGGAGTGGGATAAAGACAGCTAGGTTACCTTAAGACAGCCTCTGTTTAGTTCTGACTTTAGGTGAGAGTAGCATGGAAGAATGGGGAAATAGAAGGATCCAGAGGGTCCTGGAAACCTACAAGAAGAACTTTATGACAGGCAGATCTGGGTCCTGGGGTCCTCCTCAAACTAAGGCACCAGCCAAGGAGAATATAGGCAGTAAACTTCGAACCCCTACCCAGACCTAGCCGATGAACAGGATATTCTCCACCGTTGAGGGGAGAGTGAGATCTGACTCTCACACGAACTCTGGTGCCCCTTTTCTGACCACATCCCCTGGATGGGGAGGCCTGGCGGCACTCAGAGGAAGGATAGCAAGTTACCAAGAAGAGACTAGTTATTCTAAGGGCATATATAGGGGGAGGAGTTCTCCCTCAATCACAGACATAGGGAAGGGGAGAAGGGGGGAAGCGGGAGGGAGGGAGGAATAGGTCTGCTGGTTCCTCAGACTTTGTAACACCTGGACTCGGAGAAATAAATGCGTGTTGTCGAATCCGCTCAGTCTGTAGTGTTGCTGTTTCAGCAGCTCAGAGGGCCTAAGACAGGTAGTAAGGATATTTCTGTGGTCTTGCTTCAGCGCCAGGTCAGTTGGCCTCTCTGTCCTGCTGTATGTCACCAAGACCACGACTGCATTCACATTACATAGCATATTATGCTGGGTGATGATGATGACGTTGCTAGTCAGGCAAGATCAGAGACTTCAAGAGCCCCTGGCACTCAGTCATGCACATGTATGCAAAAGGTAGAAGACCATGTCTTCCTCACATTGACTGACACTCTTCCACATGGATGAAGCTTTTAGGGGCTTAGCTGCCTGTCAAATCACCTGACTCACACCAGTGAAACCCTCCAAGAGTAAAGGACCAATGGTAGCATTGTTCATCTCTTGCCATTTAAATTTTTGAAGGAAGCTAACATTTTACTTAAAAATATTTCTCACCTAGCCATTCCACTCCTGAGCATATACCCAGAGAACACTATGTCCTACCAGAGAGACATCTTTATCAATGTCTGTATCACTCTTATTTATGATAGCAAGAAAATGGAGCCAACTTAGATGTGTGTCCACAGACGAGTGGATAATGAAAATGTGGTGTGTATATACGCAAAACAGAATATTACTCGGCTGTAAGAAAAATAGGATCATGATATTTGCAGTAAAATGAATGAACTCAAAATGTATAACATTAAGTAAGGTCACCTAAACACAGAGGGGGGGGAAAAACCAACAGGCACATGTGTTTCTTTGCTGTCATTACTGGGGTGTGTCCCGACAGGACAGCAGTGCCCATGGGTCTGTAAAAGGTGCAGAGACAAACCACCTGGGAGACGGTTTCAGGGAGCAGCGTCTGCTTTGTTACACGTGATATCTCAGATTGGATAGTGAGCACTCAAGCCACCAGAGTCTCTACATGGAAGAAGCACACTCAAGGAGACATGGAGAGTCATGTGTATCCACAGGCCAGCTACCGGCTACTCATGCTATTTTAGAATTCAGTGCTCCGACATCAGGAGCCTGGTGTGCCATGCTTCTTGTTAGAAGCACAGTGTGCCAAGGAGGCTGGGTGCCAGGCTGTGCCTGCATTCCTCCTACATTCTCCCATATGCAGATCCTAGCCTATAGCATGTACTTGTGTGTATACAAGCCACTGAGCCTGGAGGCATAGTGTCACATTTAGAATGGAGACCAAGAAAGAGTAATATTTGGTCTTGAGGAAACGCAGAATGCAGGCAAAGTGACACGTGAGTTGTGAAAGAGTAGATAAAACCAATTATTTTTCTAGTTCCAGCTCTGTCATTATTCTTTTGTTTTTTTCTTTTGTGGTAGATAAGTCCACAGAAATATAACTGATAGTGAAAACTTAAAGCCCTAAGCAAACCTCCACAGATTCAGAATAGCTGTCCCAGTTCTACAAAGTTTCACTGGGATGCTCAGAGTTTGGGCCTAGCCAAGTGTCAGATGGCTATCTTAATCTAGTTGTGTAATATTTTTTGTGACTTCAGCATAATAAAGGACACAAAATATTTCTTTAAGATGAGTTTATCAAGCTGGAAAAAGAATTATTTGTAGCAATGATGTTTACAGACCAAGACTCAAGTGATTGTAAAAGATTAAACCAAACCCAAACAAACAAACAAAAACCCAACCCAATTTATACAGGTCACACAAATCCCCACAAGTAGGCACATACATGTCATGTGATCTTGTGTCTTCTACAAGAGTGTCAGTAGCACGTCAGTAAACATGTCTGATAAAAGATCACACAAATTCTTGAAATACAAAAGGGCTGAGCAAACAGGACAGAATGATCCAGAAAGACAGGCCTACTCAAAATCTAATCAAGCAAAACAAAAAAAGTCAGTGGCTCTGACTTTATAAGGCAATTGGCAATATTACCACATCACCCCATAGTTCTTACATATTCCCTATAATTTATACTTTATTTCTTTTTGTAGGAAAATCATCACACAAAGACATAAAAAATACTTTGGGAAATTTCCACTGACCTATCTTCCAAATTACTGATTGTTTCTTTAGCTATGTCTAGTCCATTGAAAAGCCTCTCAGAAGCCCAGTGTTTTTCTGTTTGGTGGCTTTGATCATAACATCTCCTTTTGATTTTTTTTTAATTTCTATTCTCTGCTTACACTGCCCACCTGTTATGTATGTTGCTTACTTTTCCCTTTAGGATTTGCAACACATTAACCATAATCGATGTACATGCCTGAAACTGATCACTCCAAAATCTCTGTCATCTCTGTCTGGGCTGATGCTATCTCTTCAGATTGGTGTGATTGTTTTTAATGCACCTTGATGGTTTTTGTTCAATGTAGACCAATGCTGTGCCAGATAAAAGGGGCTAAGTAAAGGGCTCTGGTAACTACTGTAAGGTTTTATGCTTATTTTCATTGGCATTAGTCTGTTTGCTACTTTGCTGGGTGTGGAGACATCTAAGGTAAAATAACCCAGGTGCTGGTCCCCTTTTGTTTCTCCTCTTAGGTCTTATAAAAACCAGTTCAGGTGAAATTCCTCATCACTTCAGAGGAGCCTCACTGCGGTGCTGGTAAGATGTGGAGAGAAATGGTCTTGTGTGCGGTCTCACTGTGTTAGCATGCGCCCTTGTGGTGCAGTCTCACTGTGTTAGCATGCGCCCTTGAGCTGTGACCTTCGCCAATAATTCTCAAGTTTCTCTTCCCTCTTAGCGGAAACAGGAAGCCGAGAAGGGACTAGATGTTGGTATTTATATTTCTACACTTCAGTTAAGATCTGGTAAAAGTCACTTTGATTGGGTTCTTAAATGATCTTCTTTGAGGATAGGCCTTGTTAAAGAGAATGGTGCTCTGGGCTGTTGCGAAATGAATACACTCCTCCTCGCACCCATTAGAAGAAAAATGGGATTTTCCCCCCTCTAATCCTTACTATGAGAACTTGATATATCCCCTGAAAGAAGACTTCATGAGCGTATGGCTGTCCCTTAAGACTGCCCCCTACCTCCTCCAGGCTGGCACTGAAATTTTTGTTATAAGCTTATGTTAATTATATAAAATAAGATGTTCCTCTGTGATGATTTCGCACATGCGTACAACATACTTCAACCATGTGCTGCCTCCTCTGCTTTCCTTCACTCCCTCCTCTCTGCTCTCTTTCCTGCCTCCCGGCTTCCCTTTGCATCTTCTCTAGCCTTGGTTGTTGCTTGTTTCCTGGAGAGCACCCATTCGTGAGACAGTCTCTCCACGTGTGATGACTCACATTCCCGTCATGAAAAAGATATCAGGCCTTTCTTCTTGTAATTATTGCAGCATGGTATTTTTTTTTTAACTCTCCAGCTATTCCACATCGAGTCCTCAGGAATTCACCAATCACAGATTTCTCTGATCTGTCATTGGCTCCTGTAGCTATGTGTGCTGCTGGTCTTCTGTTCTAGTGCAGGGCTTCTTTTTTAAAAGACTGATTTTATTTTACGTGTGTGTGTGTGTGTGTGTGTGTGTGTGTGTGTGTGTGTGTGTGTGTCTGCATGTAAGTATATGCATGTAAGTGTGAGTGCCTGTGGGGGCCACAAGAGGGCGCTTGATCCACTAAAGCTGGAGTTATAGGTGACTGTAAGCTGCCTGACCTGTGTGGGGCCTCTGCTGGAGCAGCACATACTGTTAATCATTGAACCATCTCTCCAAGCCCAGAACAGGTCTTAAAGTTCTCTCTTGACCCTTTTGCCCGAGAAAAATTTATGTGACCAAGGATATATAAAAGAATATTAGCACAGAGCAACCTGGTCACAGCGGCCAACCTCATAGACATAATTAAGAAATACAAAAGGAGCAATTCACAAAAGTGATCTGGCTTGCCACTTCTGGTAGGTTCTATGATGTGTTATCAGCAAAATTCCTAATAACTACTGTATGATTGTGTAAATAAACATGTACAAGGAACAAAAAATAAATAAAAGAATATTAGATAGGTAAGAAAAATCAAATCATAAAAAATCTAATTACTATTTCACCATTTGTTAAGGTTGAAATCAAAGTTGCATATTAAAGAAACAATGCTTGTTCATTTTACAGAGTCAGGTCTCAGTTGACTATTTAGTCCAGCAGGATTAAGGCATCTTCAATGGTTTTCAGGGTTGGTCAATACTTTGATTGAATAACCACTAGTGCTGAGAACGGTGCTTCATATAATTATGTAATAAAAAAGTAGAAATATTTTAGAGCCATTTTAGAAATTGCTGGAAATTCTATCTCAATCTCAAACCACAAGACATTGATTTTTTTTTTAAAAAAATGAAACTCAATTCAGCAACTCATACAGTAATTCGTAAAATCCAATAACCAGATTTGAGACTTGGATTCTGAGGTAAGACAGTAGAGACATGGTGGGAAGTCTTTGCTTTCTGTATTAAACCACTGGGTTTCCATAGTAGCAGAAAACTCTGTGTGGACAGTAGAGCCTGTCCACACTGCAGGTCACAGTGTCCAATGGGCTCACGCCAAGCCCGGGCATCACAGACTGTAGCTCCTGGTTTTGCATGACATGAAGGCACGTGCAGCGCAAAATGCACATATTAGCATTCAGAACCAAGGCTGAAGTGACAACATGTGATGAGACAGAAGCAAATGCTGCCAGACATACCTTGGATTAATTACATATTTGATTTCAAATTAAGTTTTGTTGTCGCATGTTCAGAAACCTTTTACTGTTGCCAAATCTTTTGTGAACTCCTATGAATTACACAAGCTCACATTGAAGACTTGACAGGAAATTTACATTTTCTGCCTCACTCCCTTTCCCCAACCCCAGCTCTTATGGCAGCAGTTCATCCTATGATTTCAATCGTCCCTTAGGTTGAGAAGAGAGTCTAATTTTCAGATTGTATAGCTCCTTTCTTATCTTACAATGGTGCCGTGGTTTGAATAGAAATGCGCCTCCCCCCCATTGGCTCATATATTTGAATGTTTGGTCACTAGGTAGTGGCACTACGTAATAGGGATTAGGAGGTGTGTCCTTGTTGGAGGAGGAGTGTCCTTGTTGGAGGAGGAGTGTCCTTGTTGGAGGGGTGTGTGTCCTTGTTGGAGGGGGGGTGTCCTTGTTGGAGGGGGGTGTGTCCTTGTTGGAGAGGGGGTGTCCTTGTTGGAGGAGGGTGTGTCCTTGTTGGAGGGGGGGTGTCCTTTTTGGAGGAGGTGTGGCCTTGTTGGAGGAGATGTGTCCTTGTTGAGGAGGTGTGTCCTTGTTGGAGGGGGTGTGGTCTTGGAGGAGGTGTGTCCTTGTTGGAGAAAGTATGTCTCTGGGGGAGGGCTTTGAGGTTTTAAAAGCCTATCGGGGCCCAGTTCTCTCTCTTTCTGCTGCCTGTGGATCAGGATGTAGAAGTCTGGGCTCCTTCTCCAGCACTATGTCTGCCTGTGTGCCACCATGCTACTCTCCATGATGACAATGGACTAAACCTCTGAAACTAAGCCAGCCCCAGTCAAATGCTTTCTTTTATAAGAGTTTCCATAGCCATGGTAACTCTTCATAGCAATAGAACAGTGACTAAGACAGATGGGATTAATGCCTTCTACATTAGCAGAAACTGGAAAGTGAATTTTTTATTCATATTTTATAAACTAAAGTTTTAATTAAAGTTCTGATCCAGTGTTTCACTAATAGGACTGCCTATGATGTACTGCAATTGTGCCAATTTCTTCTACACATATATGACCATAGATAAGTGACAAGATCAGAAAAACTGAAAGGAAAGAACTGGTTTGAAATGTGGACTCAGCCTTAATTTGGATCATTTCAAGCCTGAATATACCTCCTAAATGGAAGGTAATTCAAGTTTCACATAGAACAGAAAGGAGCTTACGGTTTCCCCAAGGGTCACCCTGTTGCCCATGAGAAGCAGGAACAGCAGCGTTAGGACTCCAGAGTGTGATCAGTTCTGGGTGCCACCTCCATCAGTGTCACCTGTGTGCATAAAGTCTGCAGAAGCCTGGCCCCTCTCCAAATTCACCACCCCAGACTTTCTGAAGTTGGAGTGAGCGGCCTGGGGTTTTGATGTGTATCAGTGCTCAGAAGTCACTGAGTTAGAGTCTCATGGGCAGTGGAAAGCAGACGTGAGAAGCAGTGGACAGCATCAAGATTTGAATATAGCTTCATACCTACACAAATCAAATGCACCAGGCAAGGAAGTACATGCTCCTGACGCTACGGTCTTTTGGTCTTTCATTTGTTTGATCATTGTGTATATGCATATCAATGCATGCGCGCATGAATTTCACACGTGTGTACATGTGTGTCCAACTGCATTTATCTTGTATGAGTCCACGTTCATGTGTGGAATGTGCAGTGGTTTGAGTGAAAAAAATGCCTGTGTCTTGAGTTCTGTTATTTGAACACTTGGTTGTCTTGGGGAGGTGTAGGCGGTGCAGCCTTGCTGCGGGAAGTTTATCACTGTAGGCAGAGCATTGAAAGCAGATGCTTTGCACCACTTGCAGCTCAATCCCTTTTTCTTTGTGCTTGCACTTAAAGGTGTGGGCTCTCAGCTTCCTGCTCTGGCTGCTGTGCAGTACTCACTGCCTGCAGCCGTGCTTTCTCACCATGCTGAAACTGAAAGCCTAAATCAACTGTTTCTTCTATTATGGCGAGTGAAAATAATTTCCATTATTATCTGTACAGTAATTGCAAATTGTATAACTTTACATGTAATAAATGTGACTGAAACGAATATTTATCCATTTTTAATAATAACTAATTTACATATTACATTGCTAACATTAATTTTGCACTTAATTATGCTTGGGACAAAATGGAGAATGGTTTGGTATTTATTGGTTTAATTCATTATCACTGAGAGCCTGTGAAAGTAGTAAAATGATCTTCCCATTTTATGTACAAGGAGACTGAGACCTAAAGAAATAGGTTGCTTTCCCCTCGCCTGTAACTTGCAAGTGGCAGGGTAGAAGTCAACCCAGAAATGCCTGCCCAAGCTCATAACCATTGTCTCAGTGCATTAAAATTAATTAGATAATAACATAATAAAAAAATTATAGTCCTTTGTGATATTGGTCAGTTCTGACCCTTGCCTTTGCTGTTTGGCTCCTTTAGACGATAAATCTTTGATACTTAATTTTGAGCATGTAGATGGTAGAATGTGTCTACGTTTAATTAAGGAGAAGTACATTTAATGGAGCTGGCAAATTTTAAGTGCTTGGCTATCCTCTGAGCTGGCAGAACCCTCTCAGCCCTTCGGTTAACCCTCATACTTCCGGAGGGTTTGCTGACCAGCAGCCTTTTGAGCGTTCTGTTTTTCCTTGACAAGGAGAAACGATCCTGTTCTCTCAGAGACCCTTTCCAGCCACGCCCGATCAAGGCCCTCAGACAGCGGCCTCCTTAGATGCTGTTGTTAATACCCTTCCTTCTCAGCCACAAGCCTGTAGCATCTGTAAGTAGGGGCTTGAGACAAGGACATTTGAATAGTAACCTCTAAGAACTTATTTTTACAGCCAGAACCAATATCTTGCCCCCCATGCAACGCTAAACCTTTAAGGCCTCATTTGCAAATGCAAGTCATAAGTGAGTCTGTGGCATTTCCTTACTGTCCTTCCCGTGGGCACAACATTGGGGAGATCTTGCTGATGACAGTGTAGCTGGCAAGATCACCAAGTTCTGCTACCACTTGGGAGCAGGATGGAGAAGACAGAGGAGATGGCCCACGGGGGTCTGGCTTTCCTCTGCACACTCCCTGGAAGATTTTAGTGACACTCAAGAGTACCATGCTTTACCCTGGCCTTTCTCAAGGTCAGCCCTGGCTGGACAGCTCTGCCATCAACTTCCACTAATGTACACCGTTAATGTTCAGCCATGATAAGCAGGCAACCGAAATCCCATGTGTCGCCCCTGCCCCTGAATCCTGGCTCCTTTTTCTTCCTTGCATGTGTCCTTCCTGGGGGTGACAAGATCTCTTCCACTGGAGCCAGGGCAGTGCTGACGGTGACTGTGAGTGCTCTGGCTGCTTCTCCCTTGTTAGAAGTGACATCACTGTACATTAAGGACATCATATCTCCTTTCATATTAAAATGCCTGTCAGTTCTCCTGCTCAAAGGTTGTAAATCTGCCATAGTAGCCTGAGCTCGGGGAGTTTTCATTATGAAAATATGAAGATAAGCGGCCCGTCTTACTGTCAAAGGCAAAAAGGTAGGCTTCAAATAATGGCGTTACTTGAAGAAATAAATATACATTGCCTTAGATGAGTGTTACATAAGCAAATTTTGAAAAGATAGCTCTGTTTTTTTTTTTTTTTAAAGAAGTTTTTCAAATCTAGGCTTTTTGAAAAAGCAAGCTGGCATAGCTCAGATAGGAAACAGAACTAGAGGACAATTTATGAAGGCGTGCACTTCACACTTGCAGTAAATCAGGACGCACAGCCAGCCAGCAGTGTTAGCCTTCCGTTTTGACTTGTCCAGTCTGAAAAGTGGCGAAGGACTACTTAACCCACAATTCACCTTCAATTCACAGACGAAGCTGCCCTTGCGTTGCATATAGCTTTCTTGTCACTTTTTGTTTTGCTTTGTTTTGTTTTGTTTTAAGATTGGTCACACGTCCTCACTGGCCAGAGTGTGTTTGACCTAAGTCTGACCCAGAAGGCGTGAGGGTGAATTTCTATTGAAACACATAAAAAATATTGGGCGAGGGGGAGGGGGCGGAGTGAAGGACTTGAAACCTTCCGGGTCACAAAATGCATGCATGAGCTGAAAACTGTTGGCAAATGGACGCGCACACAGAGACCCTTAGAACCGGGAAGCCCGGAACCCCAGACCAACAACCTTGCGGCCATCTGTGGAGGAAGCCAGAGCTCCTCAATGGCGCCTTTAGGGACACATCAGAAGTTTGATCTGACCTGGGAGATATCAGATTTCAGGTATTAGCGTTCTTGTAGATGAAAGTGACAACAGATCATGGGGAGGTTATCGAAGATGACCCGCGCAGAGCACAGCGCTGCGCTTGGCATCCAGCTTATGGTTCATGAGACCGGGAAAATCCTGCCTCTTTAAACCCCCGGCTCTCCGGATTAGTCTCTTTCCCATTCAAAAAGGCTAACATCTAAATATCTCTGTATACATCACTTAGGCAAGTGGTGAAAAAAGCAACCCATCGCTTCCTGTCTTGCTTGGAGACAGAGCTATATAAACCAGCCATTCTAACTCGTCCAAGGTAAGCTGTATGCGTGGTGCCTGGGTCTGTTCTTAAGTTCCTGCAGGCCGTTTGATTCATGGGTAGAACGCCACAATTGGATTAACGGACTGATTCAAAGGAGAAGAGTCACACTCGCAGGAGCCCAGAACCGCTCCCAGCAGCCCTAGTCTCTGGGGTTTAAGTACTTGGCTTGGGGCTGGACAGCGCTTCAGTCTCGCTGTCTGCGACACAGAAGCAGGTGCCCGAGAGAGGCCACGGGAAATGCTTTCACTAGTCACCACAACTTTTTTAAATCATAGAAATAGTTGTATGTTGAAGAAGCCGGTGCAGAGCTACACTGAGACACTGGCTGAAGTAATTCGGGCGCGCTTGAGCAGTTACTGAATCCCTCAGCCCACTCGGGACCAGTTAGCTCTGAAAGGTGCAGTGTTTTAACGGGAGCAGAGAACCTACGTGGCACGCAGAGTCCTGAGACCCCACTAGTCTCAAACCAGTGACAAGATTCGCAAAAGAAACAAACCAACAGAAAGCTATGCAGCGCCCTGCAGGCCACAAAGGAGTGACGCAATCACTCCAAACATTTCCCTTTGGAGGACTACTAATACCTTTTCTACCCATAGCAAGAGCGAATAGGATGCTAACCTCCAAACTTCTTCACCACCTTCTGTAATAAAGGAAATCACAACTAAAAGCGAAGGCCCCCTGCAGAGGGCATCCCACGTCGCAGGGTGGGTCAAGCCCTTTATTACTGGCCTGCTCCCAGTTAGCAGTGACCCAACAGAGGGACTGCAGCTCCGCTACAATCAGCAACACAGCCTCTAGTTTTTCCAGTAAGAATCATTTCTTTTAGAAGCAGAAGATGGTTTGAAACGCTACAGACAGCTTGAGAATCTTGACCACAGAGGCCACGGGCTCAGGCTACGATTTATATACAGACCGATCAGTTCTTTTTGACCAAGGGCTGTAAACTACAGCGCCCGTCCTGCAAATACACGCTGCCAACATGTCACTCCTTAAGTAGACTCTATCAATCAGAGGAGCAGGGTGCTGACAAACCTGAATGAATCAGCAAGCACGTGATCAGCTTTGCAGCATTAAAAGAAAAAAAAAGAGTTTTAAAGCTGTTCATGGGCTAAAGAAATCAGTTATGCAGCAGATGGAATTTCTCATAGCAGGCAGCCACAAGGTATCTCACAATGTGACTTTGCCCCTCCTGCAACTGAGAGGTGACTTCAAAAGTCCCCTTGAAACTGGAGATGCTTTGTGACTATCTTGGCCAATAGAAGGTGGCAGAAGAGCCACATGTGGCTTCTAAGGAAGGGTCATAGAGGACTAGCAACTTGTTTCCAGAGTTTTCACTCAGAAAGTCTTCAAACCCCATATTAGGTGTTTGCTGAGGTGTTGGTGCTGTGGAAAAGTGCAACTGGCTCGTGTAGAGGGACTGTGTAGGATGACTTTGTGACGCGTGCACACGCACACACACACTCACACATGGCTGGAGCTTCAGCCACACACCAACTACACACACCTATGGTTGATTTGAGATTTAGCCCCCATTCGACTACAACTTTCTGAGAAACTCTGGGGCAGAAAATCCAGGCCTATTCAAAATTTGTACATAGACACTCAGAGGTAATAAAAATTTGCGTTTTCATATGGTGATGTAAATGCCACAGGTAAGAAGGGAAAAGAATTAAATATTTGACCCATGACTGCTGTGGCACACAAGTTTACAATCACAAGTGTGCACTAAACCATCATGAATGCTGTACAACTGCTTCCTTGGTACAAGTTTCAGATCTGTACTATCCTGGGCACGTGACTCTGGGCTGGTTCCTCGTCGGAGCCTTGGTCAATTGTTTACAGCTTGGTGATGAGGCCAGTATCCTTGCAGGTTTCTATGAGGGTTAAATTGACTTAGGCCCATAAAACATGCCCAGAGAGAAACCTGTCACCTAGGAAGTGCTTACCAAGTGTTGTGCAGAGAAGTCCAGCCTCTCAGGTCTGAAGCGTGTACAGGTTAACTCAGCATCTTCAGCAAGGAAAGATGCTTGCTGCCAAGTCCAACTGCCTGAGTTCAGTCCTTGGACCAGACAGAGAGGTGGAAGGACAAAACCAACTCCCACAGTTATCCTCTGACTTCCACATAGACATCATCACATGAGTGCGCGGGCGCGCGCGCGCGCGCGCGCGCGCGCACACACACACACACACACACACACACACCTGGGCACACTAAGTAGGTAAATATTTATTCTTTAAAAATCCAAATATACAGACTAACAAATACTCAGAATACTTGGGGTTAGGCCTGTGACTAGGTGTGTTGGGGTATAATCATGGGTGGGTTTTTCCCTTATATTATAGGAAGTTATACTCCATAAGGGAAGAGGGAAAAGCAAATATTTACAAAGAAGACTATATTTTTTAAGTATCTTTCTTTGTGCATTCTCATTTGTCATGAACAAAACATAAATTGGCTTTTGGGCAGGCATACCTAAGGCCCCAGGTTCCACCCCCCTCATCCCCTGAATAATAACACCAATAGTAAAATGTGCAAATCCCTAGAAATAGTGATTCTACATTGGAGGTTTTATCTAAGCAAATGCTCAGTAAGATGTTTATATATCTGTATTTGTATGTGTATATATGTGTGCATGTATCTTGATTAAATGCTCAGTTGCATATACACTTAAATATGTGTTGTTATGAATAAATAAAAATACATGGTCATTTAATAAAAAGTTAAGTAGCTGTGGAGTATTATGCTGCTATGAAAATGATTTTATAGTCACAGGCATGCAAAGGTTTTCATAGATTATAATTAAGAAAATTAAATTAGGGCTAGAGAGATGGCTCAGAGGTTAAGAGCACTGACTGCTCTTCCAGAGGTTCTGAGTTCAATTCCCAGCAACCACATGGTGTCTCATAACCATCTATAGTGAGATCTGATGCCCTCTTCTGGCCGGCAGGTGTACATGCATACAGAACACTATACATAATAAAATAAATAAATCTTTAAAAAAAAGAAAAAGAAAAAAGAAAATTAAATTATACAACAGTGTGTTTGATGCAGTGTAAGAGTTAAGAGACCTCAGAGAGGCAGAGACAGGCAGATCACTGTGAGTTCAAGGCCAGCCTGGTCTACAAAGCAAGTTGAGGATAGTCAAGGCTGCACAAAGAAACTCTGTCTCAAAAAACAAAACAAACAAATGAAAATAGTTAAGAGATACATAAAGGGGATAGCTCCATCCTCAAATACTGCTTTCCTGGGAATGGTGAAATAAGAGGCAAATTTTGCAATATTTTAAAATAAAATTTATAATTTCCTCCCACTTATTTACAGAGGATATGCTATAGTTTTATGATAAACAAATGACCACATCTCATTAAATCTTGCCTTGTTCCCTAAGGGTAATAAACTGATCTCATTAAATGTTCATATTTATTCCCAGTTCTTGATCCATCTTCCTTTAAAACCCGTAACTAATAAACGACCAGTTTTTCCATCCTGGCATGACCTGACTGGCGTTCAGGTGTGCTGGGACAGCAGCAAGGTGCGAGTGTGTTAAGAAGAACAGGCCATGAGCTAACACTCAGATCTCTCTCTGTGGATGCAGCATACGTACATCCTAAGGAGAGGGACCAAGGGCTGACACAGGAGCTGGGAGTGTAATTCAGTGCTGGAGTTCCTGAATGGCATAAGCAAAGCCCTGGGTTCAAACCTCAGCATGAATAGATAAATAAATAAATAGCTAACTGTTAATAAAAATAGGGGATCATCTCTGTGAGTTCATTGGACTTATTTTCTTAGGGATAGTCACAGGAATCTTCATCTCAAAAGTCCTTGGTGCCTTTCCCTTGACCACAGCTGCCACTTTTCTCAGAGAGAGAGAGAGAGCGCACACCTGCATGCACGTGCTCATGCCCACTCACAATTTTTTTCAAGGGTGGCAATGAGTGGCTCAAATATTTTGGGTTGTAAATATGTAGAACATTAAAACTGAGTAAAATATAATATATGTACTCCCTTCCCTTTTGAGAAGAAGCCACTGCTCATTATTATTATCATTATGATAATTTCATTGTTCTTACGACAGCAAGCACACACTTGCATGTACACACAACCAAAGATGTACCTCATCCACACACAAAAGCACTATCGCTAACTACACAGTGCTGCTCAGCAGACCTCTAGAACCCCATCTCGACCAACTGAAACCTTCTACCTGCTAAACAGCCAGTCTCCATTCGTTCCTTCCTTGGCTCCTGGCAACCACCTTGTGCTGCGGGCTGTTTCTCCTTTACATGCTGGATGTAAGTGTGAGTGTGGGGAGGTCAAACTGGTAAATAGCCTCTGCCCCTGCTTTGCTCAGCGCCCATGCCCGGGGAAAAACATCCACTCTTTTTCATGGTTTCTGGAACCTTTGGGTGAAAGTTCAGAGCGTTATGTTTGGTCAGCCAGTACCAAAGCTGGGTATGTTAGGCCAGTGGCACTTCCCCAGTGCATGAGTACTGAAGGAACGTCAAAGGTGAAAACCAGGCCCCAAGACTTTACTGAGCTTCCTTCTTCCCCAACTAGTGGAGCCCAATAAGGTAGCATTGCCTTAAATACCTACACACATCCTAAGAAAATAAAATCTGATTTCTTCTCTTTTTGAAGGAGTGGCCAATTTTCTTTAGAGTTCCTTCAGAATCTATCTTTTTCGTGAATTTTGAATGTTTATAAATATGCAATGGTATTGTTGACAGAGTAAGTTACACTAGAGTAATTTGAGTCATTTTGGGGGTGGGTGGTTGCTCTAACACTCTGGCCTTCCTTAACTTCTAACCAACAGTTAACTTTTTGTGCATGTATATGTGTAGGTCTTGTGCATGAATATACGCATGTGCTCGTGTGTTTATGTTCGTGCGTGTGTGTGTGTGTGTGTGTGTGTGTGTGTGTGCACATGCATGCTCATGTGAACACATATATGTGTGTAGAGACCAGAGGACGGTACCAAGTGCCTTTCTCAATCACTTCTCCACTTAAGTACTTTGAGACAGAGTCTCTCACTGAACCTGGGGCTCCCCAGGTGGCTAGAGTGGCCAGCCAGAGGGCCTCTGTTTATTCACCTCGTCCTTAGCAGGACGTACAGCAACCCCTGACCTTGTTCTCACAGCGGCGCTGGGCATCCAAGGTCAGGTCCTCAGGTCTTCAGCAAGCACTTTACCTATGGGAGTCTCTCCCTCCCCTCTCTTCCTCCCCCTCTCCCTCCCCCATCTCCCTCCCCCTCTCTCTCCCCCTCTCCCTCCCCTCTCTCCCTCCCCCCTCCCTCACCCTCTCCCTCACCCTCTCCCTCCCCCCCTCAGTTAGAGCCAGGAACTGGGGTGTCCTCTGGTTAGAAAGTGACTGTGTCACTGGAGGGTCTAATGTATTTCCTGTTCCTGAAGAGGAATAGAGGGAGAAGTCAGGCTGAAGCCGGAGGCTGCGGTCATCAGTTTTCGGGGCTTAATCACTGATGGAAACCGTGTCTATTAATTGTGTGACTGGGGCTGAGAGTAAAGTTCAAGGAGTGCTACTGTCCTAATTCCTGTAGGAACTCCACAATGGACACCGTTTCCTTCATATTTCATTTAAAATCTATTACAAATGAGATACTCAGAGAATCCCATCCTGGGACCAATTGAAGACTCATTCATTTGGCCACTTATTCACCTATTATATTTAGTGGCCCCTTATATTTGCCAGGCAGGAAGAAAATAGGTAAACGTTTTTAAAAGGAGCAGGTGGCCATGTAAAGTTGATGAGGCCTAATCTAACCTGTGCCTGAGTCAGTCACTCGGTCCCTGACCGAAATGAAACGAACCCCAGGAGCGTCCACCCTGGACACTGACTAAACCGGAAGCCATGTTTATCCTCCCCACATTCTGAATCCGCAGGTCTTGCTCCTTCAAACAGGAGGTTTCTCCTTTGATTGCGTGGAGACAACTTTAAGGTACAGCGGGGTCGCTACACTAACCTCTAGTTGAAGCTCATGAAGGAAGTTGGTCGTTGCCCAATTCTCATTTTAACATTACTTTTCACTCGTTTACTTATTTAGATGGGGTCTTCACTGTATTTCTCAAGCTGATGTTAATCTCAAGGCCTTAAGCTATGTCCTCTCACCTTAGCCTCACAGGTGGCTGAGTCTGCAGGGCTGCATGGCTGCATCTGCTTCCAGTTCTACGCTGAGAGATGAAAACAGGACAGTGTTGTTCTTGTGAGATCCCCCCCCCCCTAGTGTTCCCTGTGTTTGGGAAGTTGCTAGAAACTGAAGCACCTTCTGTCACCACAGAAACAAATGAACCTTTTTTTTCCTTGAGATTATAAGGAAACAACAGATATGGAGTTGTTGTTGTTGTTGTGTTCTGCTCTGTAAGAGCCTGAAGGATGGTGTCCCCCAAATCTGTGTGTTGGAACCCAATACACAACATGCTAATATTAGAGGTGGGATGCTAAGTGTGGTGACGCACTGTGGAGGCCGGGCTGGGCTAGCTGAAAAGCAGCCTGGGCTGTTGTCTCAGCTTGATGTTTATTACTGTAATTAAACACCATGACTGAAAAGCAGCTTAGGAAGGAGAGGGTTTTTTCTGGCTTACACTTGTGCCTCACTGCTCATCACTGAGGGAGGACAAGGCAGGAAGGAGCTCAAGACAGAAGCTTGGAGGCAGGACCTGAGGCAGAGAGGGTGGAGGACACTGCTTACTGGCTTGCTCTAATCCTGTGCCCCTCAACCTGTGGGCCATGACCCCTTTGGGGGTTACATATCAGATATTCTGCATTGTACAGCTATTTATCTTGTGATATGTATGAAGTAGCATGAAGTAATTTTATGGCCGGGGGTCACCACTACAACAGGGGCTGCACTAAATGGGGGGAGCGTTAGGAAGGTTGAGAACAACCGCTCTAATTGCATTCCCCCACACACACACACACACAACCCGAGACCACTTGCCCAGCGGAGGCACCACCCACAGCTTGTGTCAAGTTGAGAAAAAACTAACCAGCATTGCTATGCAGGAAGAACTTGTCTCAAAAGCCCAAGAGATGGGCAAGGGAGATGGCTTAGTAACTCAAAGCAATGCCACACAAGTTTGACTGCCTGGAAGGCATGAGAAGGCAGCCAGTGAAAACCAGCTCCACAGTTCCCCTCTGGTTCCTGTAACAGCATGGCCTGGCTTAATAGCCTATGTATTTTCTGCAACAGATTCCCATATGCTGTGCCATGCACTCCCCCCACCACCACCACCACCGCCAGTGTGTGCGAGCACACATGTTACTAATACAACTACAGCAGTACATTTTAAACAAAACGGGGGGCGGGGGAGAGGTTGGGCCTTTGAAAAAGCGATGAAGTTGTACAGGCTTCCCCTGTACAGTATATAAGATGCTAAGAGTGAGTTTCCAGCCACCTTCATCCTTATGAGGACAAATTCAGAAGGTGCCATCAAAGACACAGAGATCAAGCTGTCACCAGATCCCACAAACTGCTGGTTCCTTTATCTTGGCCTTCGTAGCATCAGGAACTGTGAGTGATGCATTTTTGTTGTTTATAAATTACCCAGTGGACCCAGGCG
Source organism: Acomys percivali (assembly GCA_907169655.1). Classification (NCBI taxonomy): domain Eukaryota; kingdom Metazoa; phylum Chordata; class Mammalia; order Rodentia; family Muridae; genus Acomys; species Acomys percivali. The sequence continues at coordinate 45,657,089 of OU015753.1, forward strand.
AGGGTATGTTGTTAGGGAAGCCCTCAGGAACTAAGCCGTGGAAATCCACTAGCAGTTTTTCAGCTCTATAATGTCCTCTCTGGGAAAAACAGCGTCTAATGCTAAAAGTCACTGGGAACTAACATTTGCTCCTACAATTATGTACTCTCTGTGGCTGAGGGCCTGGGGCCCTATGAATGTTCTAAGCTTGACCCTGCTTGTTTACGGCTCTCCATATTTTGCCTGCGCTAACAGGATGGTGAAAGCAGCCTACACCAGCAAAGCATATGGATTCCATATTCCACACTGGAAAATTAAGGACATCTGCTTTTTGCTATAAACAATTTTTGAAAGTCTAAACATAAAGCACCAGTCCAATTCATCAATATCTTGGTATGAATCTAGTCATTGTATGTCATAATAGAGTCAGTTGTGTACTTTTTCTGAACGGGGGGGGGGGGGGGGGGAACTAACATTGTCACATTGTTGGTTAAACCCCACATTAGAAAGAAACATTTGAAAACTGAAGGCAAGCTTATTTTTAAGCAACTTGGTTGAGGTATTCTGGAAGGGGGGAACCTCTTGAAGACATAAAAAGCATTTTAAGCGTTAAAATAATTGCATGCCCTGGCAACCTTTTGCTGATAGCTAAAATACTCCCAAGTTTTATATGCTGATCTTTATTTATTTAAGTTGCCCATGCAGTTTGAATTAGCTCCACTGTGGTAAAACTAGCTTTACTGAGCTTGGAATGCACCCCTGCAAGTGTGTGTACCACAGATTTCCAACATAAACTATAATTCCTAAAGCAGGTGAGACTATTTTCTTTGTAGCTGGGTAACCATTGAGGTTTGAGGTGAAGATGTTAATATGGAAATTTTCTGAGCGCAGAAAGAGGATGAATGCTGTCGCTCTAATTTATGACCTTTCGTATGAGGCCAAATGTAAAGGCAACTTCAATTGTTTTATATCCCAGAGCCAGCACATAGCAGATGTATGAAATTTGGAGTGTTAGACATAAACTTTTATTACCAAATTATAAATAATTTTTCCCACTTATAATGTTCACCTTTCAAGTTCATCTTGATTAAAATACAAGGGCAGCTTCGCACCAGCTTCACTGCATTTTACAGCTGGGAGGTTTCCTGGAGTTTGTGGAGCACACAGCACAGCATTCAGGGAACCGTTGGGCTCATGGGGCTCCAACCCAGAGCCCACAGACTGCAATCCACGTCACACCAATACAATGGTTGGTGAAGTCCAAACAGTTGTATACGTTTATGAAATATTTTATCTGAAACCAAGTATTCCTGATGTAAAGTAGAAACTTTTTAGCTTAAAAAAAAAAAAAAGACTGACTGGCTTTTGGTGGGGCTTGAATGAAAAAATATTTTCCACAGGCTTAAAGATTTAAATACTTGGTCCCCACTTGGGCCAATATTTGGGGAGATTATGGAGCCTTTTGGAGAGACAACCTTGCTGGCAGAAGTGCATTGTTGGGGCTGCGGGCTGTGGGTGTAGATGTCAGCATTCGGGGGAGGACGTCAGAAGTTCTGTAGCCTGGCCCACTGGTCCCAGCTTTCTGGTATGTCTGTCTGTCCCTCTGTCTAATCTGTGTCTGTCTGTGTCTCGGTCTTGGTCTTGGTCTCTGTCTCTCCCTCCTTTCCTTCCACTCCCCCCACCCCCCTCTTCATGATTGTGGGTGAAGATGTGATCTCTGAGTTTTCTGCTCCGGCCACCCGCTGCCATGCCTTCCCAACAATTCTGGAGTCTATCTTTGGAACCATATAAACTTTTTATTCTGTGAGTTGCTCTTGGTCATGTTCTATCACAGCAACAAGAAGGAGCTAACGGCCCCTCCCTTAGACATTTGCCTGTCAGTCAATTAGCATATGGATTATCTTAGGAGATCTTCAACTCTAGAGTCAAATCAAGAATGTCTTCCGTCCTGCTCAAACTATGGCACCAGCCAAGGACAATACGTGCAGTAAACTTCGAACCCCTACCCAGATCTAGCCAATGAACAGGACATTCTCCACAGTTGAGTGGAGAGTGGGGTCTGACTTTCACACGAACTCTGGTGCCCCATATTTGACCATGTCTCCTGGATGGGAGGCCTGGTGGCACTCAGAGGAAGGATAGCAGGCTACCAAGAAGAGACTTGATACCCTATGAGCATATACAGGGGGAGGAGGTCCCCCTCAGTCACAGTCATAGGGGAGGGGAGTAAGGAGAAAATGGGAGGGAGGGAAGAATGGGAGGATACAAGGGATGGGATAACAACTGAGATGTAATATGGATAAATTAATAAAATATATTTTTAAAAAAGAATGTCTTCCTTCTCATTTGCCTTGACAAATAGTTTACACATCCCTAGAAAATGATAGATTTGTGGGTCTAGAGCAGCATGGCTTAGTTGTTTTTATTATTCAAGCTGAAGGTCCAGGAAAGGTCTGGGTCCCACCGGTGTGTTATATTGGCCAGCACCAAACTCAGACCAGATAAGGCCGTACTCTTGGAAGTGTAACACCGATGTCCAATAGGAAAACATGCTTTGGAAAATGTTGGCCAATCCAATTTAACATCGGTTTTTGTTATCTAACCAAGCATTCACTCACAGGGGTTATACACTTCATGAAATGAGCCAGACCTGAGACCTTAGGACATAGCTCTTCGAAGGCTACGTGACGTTGGTTTGGAGTTGAGGAGATGGTTGAGTCAATAAAGTGCTTGCTGAGCAAACACAGGGCTCTGTGAAAAGCTGGGCAAGGTGGCATATGTTTGTAATCCCAGTTTTGGGGAGGCAGGGGCAGGTGGATCCAGAAGGCTCATTGGCTAGCCAGCTTAACTGACTATGCAAACCCTAGATCACAGTAAGAGACACTGCGGTGGTGGCGCACGCCTTTAATCCTAGCACTTGGGAGGCAGAGGCAGGCAGATCTCCATGAGTTCGAGGCCAGCCTGGTCTACAGAGTGAGTTCCAGAACAGCCAAGGCTACACAGAGAAACCTGTCTTGAAAAAAAAAAACAACCAACCAACCAACCAAAAAAAAAGACATGTTCCATGTAGTGAGAATACTGATTTCTTAAAAAGCCCAGCTTTGCTGAGAATATATTTTTGTTTTAATCCCAGATGTGGGATATGGGGTTCAGATTGTCCACAGCAGCTGAATATAATTTCTCTTGTGCGCTGGCAGGGATGTGATTTTGTCAGCTGAAGATAGTTTACATTTGGAATTCTGGGAGGGTATAAATGCAAGATGCCCCCGACTCCTGACCACCCCTACACACACACACACACACACACACACACACACACACACACACACACACACACACCAGAGGGCCTGTGTGGTCGCTGCTCCCTCTGCTGCCCCTGTTTGCTCCTGATGTTGTCGCTGGTTGCTGGAGGCTGGTTGAAAATAGCCTGACAAGGAAGATCAAACTCACCCCAAGGAACTCGATGCTTCTAACCAGTAGGAAGTGGCCTAACTGTATTGGTGTCACCTTTCCATCTGTCCTTCTTTCTCTCCTGCCTAGTGTTGGAGGGTTGGAAGAGAAAGGGGTGATGTAGGGAGGTAGAAAAAAAATAAGCCAATAAAGTAGCCAAAAGGCCCAGCTACAGTCTCAGGAAATGACACAGAACATTGTCCTTTGGCATACACACATACACACACACACACACTCACACACACACACGGGGGAGGGGGAAGGCAGAGAGAGAGAGAGAATTGGCACAAATAATTGTAGAGGACACATTAGTGACACGGCAAGAATCTGCCTTAGTGTTTCCTAGCAGCGTTTATCTGTTTTAGGAATAACAGCTTTAAAAAAAAAATTGAGAAGCCAAGTCACAGACAGGGGCGGCGGGGCATTTGCGAAAGACATATCGGCAAAAGGTTATTATCTATCAACTAAAAAGAATGCCAATAGATCAACAACAAAGAATGGCTTGGTTCAAAACCAGGCCAAGACCTGAGCAGACACACGACTAACAAAGGCTCGCAGATGGAGACCACGCACAGGAAAATGTGCGTCATATCACGTGTCATTAATGTATTGGACATGAGGACAACAATGTGCTTCTTAGAGTGGCCCAAATCTAAAATACTGGAGACGTGAAGTGCTGCTAATGATGGGGAGTCACTGCTGGGGCCATGTGAAATGGAGAGACATGCAGAAGACAGCACAGCAGTCCTTGTAAATCTAAATAAACACTTACTGTATGCCTCAGCAACCTTTCTCCTTGATGTGCCCCCAAGTGGCTTAAAACTTCATACCAGGGGCTGGAGAGATAATTCAGTGATTCAGAGTGCTTATGGCTCTTCCAGAAGACCGGAGTTCTGTTCCCAGCACCCCAACCACCTGTAACTCCAGGGGGTCCAGCACCCTCTTCAGGCACAGGTGCCCACATGCAGGTGCACTTGGGTGTGCACACATATAGACACACAGAAATAAAAAATTAAAAAAAAAAAAAACAAATAAACCCAGAGGCTGGAGAAGCAGTTCAGCAGTTAGGAGCATTTGTTGCTCTTTCAGAGGCCTCAACTCAGCTCCTAGCGTGCACGTGGTGGCTGTCAACTGTCCAGGAGCGGGAGGTCTGACACCCTCGTCTGGCATCCACAGGCACCAAGCACATAGGCAGTGCCCATGCATGTATTCGGGGAGAGCACTCACACACATAAAAGAAGGTAAACTTAAAAGTTTTTTACATTTAAAGGTTTAAAAATTCAAAACTTAATTCCACACTAACGCCTACAGAGGGATATTTATAACACCTTTACTGGTAATTGCCATAGCTTTGTCACAACCAGGCTGACCTTTAGCAAGTCACCAAGAAAGGAAAGAAATGAGTGAGAGGAAGGAAGAGATTGAAACAAGTGAAATACTGAGGATGTTTAGGGCTGCAAAAGTATCCTCTATAATGTTATAATTATGGACACATTTTCTTACGCATGTGTCATAATCTATACAGCATATATCAGCATGTGTAATCTAATATCAATCAAGTCTCTTGCATGATAATGCAGGCATATTAATTGTAGCACTGAGCGAAGTGAACTGAACTAAGCTTTGCTGGATTGTTTTGATGATGTTAAAAAGTCTCCCTAATAAATTCCTGTTATGTGCAGGATTTTGAAGACTGGCTTTTGAGCTGGAATCTGGAAAAAGTTTTGTGCGTGTTTTCCTTGCAAATAGAGTAAAAAGTGCTGGAAAGTGCACACGTGGAACGTAGAAAGCTGTCTGGTATTTTAGTAAAGGCCAGTTCTAGGCTGCTGAATAACTGCATATTTATAAGTTTGTTGGCCCAACCATTTGTTGCCTTGAGACTTCATAGGCCTGTGCCCTTGAAGACAGCAGCAGCTATTCTGCAGATGAGCCTGGTCCCCAAAACTCTTCCCACTGCCTGCTCACCAGCTAGGCTCAATGGCTGCCTCACAGCTCTGTGGCAAAGCGAGAACAGCTATGAATATATCCATTGTCACCTACCCATCTCAGTATACACATCTAATACACATGTAATAATTAAAACAGTCACTGAAGAGCATAGTGCGATTTGATTTTCCTTTCTTTCTTTCTTTCTTTCTTTCTTTCTTTCTTTTTTTTTTTTTTGAGACAAGGTCTCAAGATAGCCCAGGCAATCTCCAATTTGTGTGTAGCTCAGGACGGGCTTGATGTTCAGGACCTCCTGCGCTCACACCTAGGGGCTGGTGTGCACCACCATGGCCAGCACTGTTGTGCAGGAGATGTTCACACATGCCAGGCATGCTATCAATCAAGCTAAATCCTCAGCCCCAGATTTGATTTATAAAGCAGTCTATTTTAGGGACAGGCCATAGTGTGTTTCTTCATTACAGGCAGGTATTTGATTTAAATGCACCTTATGTTCTTGGCTTTATATTTCAAGACCCTAAAATGCTCTTTGTCAAGGTCTGCAACTGTTCTGTCCTGCCATCAGCTAGGGTTTTACAGAGGAATCGAAGAGTATTGTTGTTTGTAACCAAATCTCACCCAGTTGGTCTCCGACTGTGATGCCAATCAAAGGTCTATTTCTTTTGCCTTTCAATATGAGGCACGTAGAAAAGGAAAAACCCATTTTCTGTCTCAGAAGACAGTTCTGCATCTTAGATCCTGTAACACTTAACAGGGGTGTGTAGCTGTTGTTGGAAGGTATTATAACTTTTTTGATGAGTAAACATCAGAAATTGGATTAAAATATAAATTCTAAATAAATATAAGATATAAATTAAAATATGGATAGAAAATATAGGTGAGACCATGGATGTAGGGGGGAAAAAATCAAGTCTTCCTGTAACCTTTCCCTTCCATAAATAGAAAGCATGCGCTAAGAATTCATGCAATATCCCAAACCAAGTTCCCACAGCACTTAAAGAGTATCTGCATGCAATTTCCAATTAAACTAATTTGACATGCCTTTATAATTGATGCCATTATAATTCACAGTTGCTTTAAATGATTTATTATTTTTTGTATCAACATTGCCATGGAAACAATCTTCTAACAGCGACTTAAACTTCATACATTTAATTAATATGCAGAAGTCGGTTGGAGGGCTTCAAGCTTTTAACTTTTATTTGCTTTAAATTATTTAAGGCTTTATCTGTATACTTAAGAGCCCGTTATTTTAACTGTCAAGTTTCTGTTTCCTATTATTTTTAAGGTGTTCTGTACTGTAAAGAAATCTAAAAAGATCACTTCTAGCTTTTTTTGCTTTTGTATTCGATTTTCTGGCATCAGAATATGTTTACTCATCAGAATATCAGCCCCCTATGCTACAGTCTTTGGAAGTGTGCACGCTGGTGAGGCCTGACCTTTCTGGTCCCCGCGGGCTGCCGTAGCCAGGAGGACGCTGATTGGGTGAGGCGGGAAAGCGCGCTGCCGGGGGCGGTTTCGGTTTTCGCCGCGCGCATCCGCGGAGGCCCGGCTTGGGAGAGGGCTCCGGATCCGGCTGCACGGTGAGCCTGGGCGGGGCGAGTGGGGGGCGCGTGGGCGCTGCGGGGGCAGCGGAGGGCCGGGGCCGAGGCGGGCCGGGGGCGAGCCGAGCCCAAGCCGGGCCTGCGACCGAGGGGGAAGCGAAGCCCAGGCCACGCGGTCCCGGGCGCGGCCCCGCCGTGCGCGCGCGCTTAGGCCGGGGTCGGGGCGGCGCGTGGCTTCGGCGCCCTCCTCCACCCGCGAACCCGCGCGCGTGGGGAAACCATCAACACGGACGGGCGGAGGAAGTGGCCCTCGCCGGGCGCTTCCGACTGCGGTCTCCTTTTCTCCCGCGCGTGCCTGCTTCCGTCTCAGCTAAACCCACCAATTTTCCTTTTTCCCAGTTATCAGTAACACTCAGTTCTGTTTACGTTACAAAGATGTAGCGAGGCGTGGCCTTAAAATTGATTCCTTTTGTTGTTTGGCTCCCTGTCTTATTTTTATCACTGTGTGGATCCCAGAAGTTACTGACCGGTTTCCCCGACTGACACCTTTGAGTGTGCACGTTTTTCCTTCATCTTAGCATCACTTGTGATGTATTGCCCATTCTTAACTCTGCTCACTATTTCGTTGGACTGGTTCTCAGAAGAGAAATTATTGTTAGATGGCTCTTGCACGTTGACAGATAGGTTCTTTTTAAAGTATCAGTAATTTATCTCGTTCGTGTATGACACTGGTTCTTTCACCAAAACCGTGAAAGCCCCTAGTGTGTTTCTAATAGTAGCAAAGCACAGCCTCTCTATGTGAAATTATTACTGATGGGAGTTTGTTTAAAAGTGCACAGTGGAGCTGGGCGTGGTAGTGCCCGCCTTTAATCCCATTAATCCCAGCGCTTGGGAGGCAGAGGGAGCGCTGAGTTCAAGGCCAACCTGGTCTACAAAGCGAGTCCAGAACAGCCACGGCTACACAGAGAAACCCTGTCCCAAACCAAACCAAACCGAAAGTTGCACAGTGTGGGTCAGTGTGTGTGTGTGTGTGTGTGTGTGTGTGTGTGTGTGTGTGTGTGTG
>OU015753.1:45684842-45697309 GCA_907169655.1 Acomys percivali
ATAGGCTGGTCACAAATTTGAGGTTAACACCTTGAAATAGTCATGGGGTGGGGGAAGGCTGTCTGGTGGTCATGTTTTAAGGTAGCAGTATGGGTTTTGCTTGAGACATTGCCTCTGTGTAGCCCTGGCTGGCCTAGAACTCACTATATGGACCAGGCTGACCTCGAACACACAGACCCACCCACTTCTGCCGCCTTAGTACTGGGATTAAGATTAAAAGTGTGTGCCACCATGCCTGGCTAACACCATGGCTTTAGACAGGTCATGGCCACAGAATATTTTCACTGGTAAGTGTCTAGAGCGCCAAACTAGAAGCCTAGGCCTAATATAGCATCATTGTCACCCAGTCACCACCATCCCGCTAATTCTCTTGGGTCAGGCACTGTCTCTGGCACTGTGTGCTTCTTTTAATCCTCAGCGCCAACCGACCCCTGCCACCTTCATGATCTGTGTTAATCCGTACCTTACAAGACACTGAGCAGAGCTTGGCTCAGTGCAGAAAACCACAACAGAGTACTCGTAAGTGTGATCAGAAGATTAGTAGCTGCTTAAAAGAAAAAGCAGAAAACACAACCCGTTGCGTGATAGCTGCTAAAGGTATTGTCAGTGCCTTTCATAGCTATTCTGTAGTTCACTATCAGCTGAAAGGATTCTTCACACGATAGAGAACCCGCAGGACCTGGGTTCCGCCCCCGGCACTCGCACTGGGCCGCTCACAACTGCGTTTAACTAGCTGCAGGGAATGCGACTCCCTCTTTGGAGCTCTGCAGGCACCAGCATTCGCACGCACATACCCACACACAGATGCACTAAAACTAAGCAAATACTTTCGAAACAGCAGCCAGAATGAGAACAAAAGCAGTAACCCGCAGACAACACTTTACATTAAGAGTCCGCAGGTTGTTTTTCACGGAGCTACATTACACCCTTGGAAGACCCGGAACTATAACGGCTGCTGTTGGAATTCTTGGCCTGGGTCACCCGAGCAACCTCGCAGAGTTGTTTTCTAGGCTGGTACCTGTTGTCATGTGATAGTAAAGGAAATAAAACCAACTTAGCAATGCAGAAGTCTGCACTAAAAAGATTAATAGAAAAAAAATCAGTGTCAAATGGAGTAATTTTTTAGTATTTTCATGTTAAGCTTTTGTCTCCATCTTAGTTCAGGTGGTGGTTGAGAAACTTCAAAGCCACTGCTTAAATCCTTTTCAGTTGCTCACTTAATAGGCGCTGTAGGGAACCGGGGGTGTCTGTTTTGTCTTTGTTCCGTCAGTCATGCCTCAGCCAGCCACATACGGGGTGTATGGTCTTTACTCAAGTCAACTTGTGTCCTTTTTAAAAATATTTATTTTTATTTTGTGTGTATGAATGTTTATCTGCATGTGTGTACGTATGTCACGTGCGTACCTGGTACCGGTGGCGGCCAGAAGAGGATATCAGATACCCTGGAGCTGGGACAGGTTTTCTTTTTGTGTGCTTGTGAATGCATATATGTGCATGTGTGTGTGCGCAGTGCATCTGTGCATGTGTGTAATGAGTGTGTGCATGTGTGTGTGTGTGCTACCACGTGGGTGCTAGGAACCAAATCCCAGTCCTCTTTAAGAGCAGGAAGTGTTTTTAACTGTTGAGCCATGTCTTTAGTATGCAGTGTCTTTTATCTAAATGGAAATATCTCTACTAGTAAAACTATTATTTTCCAAATATTATGATTGCAAAACAAATTTATTTTCTTAGATTTATTTACTTATTTACTTATGGGGCTGGAGAGATGGCTCAGTGGTTAAGAGCACGGACTGCTCTTACAGGTAGCCTGGTTTGAGACCTCAGTTTGATTCTCAGCACACTTGAGGCTCACGACCATCTGTAACTGCAGCTCAGGGCAATCTGACAGCTCTGACCTCTGCAACACACACACACACTTTAAAATTACAAACATAAATAAAAATGTTTACTTATTTTGTGGTGCTAGGGTTTGAATCCAGGGCCTTGCAGAAGGTGGGCAAATGTTCTGCCCCCAAAATGTGCTCTCAGCCCAGGGAAAAATAATTTTTAAAAGAGAGAAGGCACATTTAAAAGCTCTGAAGATTTCGCAAGTGCTATTCCTGATGATCGCCTACCGTTTTTCCTGTTCTTGGAGGACACTGCCACAAACATCCCTTCCTTCAGGATGGAACTTCTCAAACACTATTCCAAAACGCACACTGTGGGCTTAGTAAGCCAGCCGGCCCTGTCGTCGGGACGCACTGACAATGACATATGCTCCTTCTGGTCTGTACAGTGTGCAGCCTGAGAAACGGCCTGTACATGATGGAAGGAGCTGCACGCGGCACCCGAGGAGCTTTGGGGTAATCTCTCTGTTTTTTAGTGGTGCCATGTACCCCGCCTGCCTTAGGAAGGAAGCGGGGTGCTCAGGATCTTGCTTCCAAGGTGGACCCCTGACCCAGACGCTTGCCCAGAAGACAAGATTACATTAAAAACTTATTGGCTTTGTTATTTTATAGCCTTTCTCAGATTAAAACCAGAGTCTGTCTCCCACGTCTCTTCCCTTCTTTTTTGCTGGTGAAGCCATCTGCTCCATTTTGAGCGTGTATCGTTTTTTGCCCCCTGACCTAAGAAGCGCATTGAACATTTGCCGTTGTTTAATTTCACCCTGGTAGAGTCAGCTCATTGCTCTGGCCTGTCAGGACCGTTTTTCATCCTTAATCTGCCACTCAGTTGCTCGCCTGGTCGGCCTGGTGTCTGGCCAGGCCACAGCTGCCGCATCCCTGCCACACCTCCTTCAGAGAACCCCGTGCAAGTGGACAGTTGAAGCGAAAAGCAAATCCTGTAAGGGAGCCCTTCCAGTCAGCTCACAACTTATCTGGCTAGTCTCATATTATTTTAGCCCATTTTTCCTCATAGGCCCATAAAGGTAAAGAGAAGCAAGGCCTTTTCTATACTGCCAGGAAGGTCAGACCCTGGACCAATCCTCCATTTTTATGCATTTCAGATATACATATATCTGAATATATGTGATATATTACTATATACTATTCATATTATTTTATTTATTAGCATATCTTATTTATGTAATAATATTAATTATATAACATATAATAAAAATAAAATAAGCGACTGAAGAGCTGGCTCAGCAGTTAAAAGTGTTTGTTTAATTGTGAGGACCACGGTGAGATCTCAGCTCCCATATGATTATAAGCCAGGCATCCAGCTTGTAACCCTAGTTTGGAGGAAGGCAGAGATGGGAGGATTGCTGGGACTTGTTAGCTTCTAGCCTGTCTGAGGAAACACAAGCCCTAAATTTAGGGAGAGACATTGCCTCAAAGGAAAGGTGGAGAGTGATAGAAGAGGACACCGAATGCCCCCTTCTGGCCTCTGTGTGCACAGGCATGCACTCGTCCACACTCACACACTCGTCCGTACAGGCACACATGAATACACAGGCATGCGCATAAATAATTCCTGTGTTAGCATTTTCCAGGGACACAAAACTAACAGAAGATGTAAATACACCCACAGGATATGCACTTGTAGGGAGGGATTTTCTCTCATAATTATGGAGGCTGGGGATCCCCAGGCTGGAATCGTAGGAAATCTTACAAGCTGGAATCCACTGACACAGACCTCTCGCTGTAGAGTAGTGGCCCATCAGTCAGCGAACCCAGGCGTAGCCTCAGCGGCCTGCGTTGGGTGATGCTTACCCCACAAGGGTGGGCCATCTGCTTGCTCTGCCCACCGCTTCAAAAGTCAGTGCTTCCAAAGCTGTCCCAGGCACACCCAGAAACAATACTTAATCATTACCTAGCCGTCCCAAGCTCAGTCAAGTTGACTCAGTAAGTTCAAAAATTCAGTCCCCCTCAAGGCAAACAATGTTTGCCTATTCATGTATACTGAAATTGATAGGTGGTCTTCAAAGGCCTCAAAAATCTACAAAAAAATGGCATCTAAAGTTTTTTTATTAATAAATTTTTTGACAGTTTGACATGTCTGCTCCTGGCAGGGCCCCCCACTCTACTTCAAAGAAGATGATGGCACTGAAGAATCTCCATATGGAGTTGGCTTCTAATGTGGCGAAGCTAGCCACTGGACAAAAAACAAAAAACAAAACAAAACAAAACAAACCCCACAACAATTAAAAAAAACAAAAACAAAAAACCACCTGCTCTTCCCTCAACTGCTGACAGAATGCTGCCCAAGCTGTGGACAAGTAGGAGACAGAAGCAGTCAACTGCCGAACTTTGCAAGGAAAAGGTAAACAAGTCACTCATAATTCTTATTTCACCAAAAAGTCCATCTTACATGGGGTCAGAGGCTGGCAATGATGCTCCAACATTGCAGGGGAACCTTGGGTGACTGTCCAGGCAGCCAGCTGCCTCTGCTCTTTCTATCAGTTTTAGGAGCTGTCATTCTTTTCAGGTCTCTGATAGGGTTAAAGACTAGATAGCTCTAGTCTCACAATCAAGCTTAAGTTATTTATTAGCTAAGAAAAATGGTCTAAGGTCTAAAACACAGGTTGATAAATGCAAGTTATATTAGAAAATGACAAGTACAGAACTCTGAACTCACCAAGGTAAGACAGAGAATAAAGTAACTTCTCCAAGGTTTGCCTAATACAAATGGGCGGGACATTGTGAATATAACTCTTACCTAATAGTTTTCATTATTGTTTTTATTTTATATATTTATTATTGTAAGAGAAAGAGCCCTTATTGGATAAAAATGGGGAGATGTTGGGGGATGGTTTTGTACACTGTGTATGCAAATGCTGACTTCTGTTCCCACAGATCTGGTTTCAGTCTGGACATTAGCATTGTCATTATTTATTATTAAAGCATCCCCTGTTTCAATGTTGTGTAAAAATGTTCTCCATCACCTCTGGTTGGTTAATAAAGAACCGAGCTGCCTATAGGTGGGCAGAAGACTTGAGATGGGACTTCCATTCGCCAGAAGGAGTCCCAGGTAGGAGAGAGAGAGGAGAAGATTGCCAAAAGAGAGTCACGGTGAAGACACAGCGGAGCGGAACAAGCAGGGCAAGACTGAGCTGGCAGGTAACGGCGCACGTGACTAGGAAGTAGGCCAGGCCAGTGTGGCAAAGTTAGACTAGCTCAATACCTGCCCAGGAATAGGGCTTGAAGCTTATTAATAAATATAATATGTCTCTGTGTCATTATTTGGAAGCTAAAGCAGGCATAGAAAAGCACTAATTTTATAATGTATACTATCATATCATCTGCAAATAGCAATATTTTTCCTTTTTCCTTTCCAATTTATACCCTCTTGATCTCTTTCAGTTGTCTTATTCATCTAGCAAAAACTTCCAAGTACTGTGTTGAATAGATATGGAGAGTGGGCAGCCCTGTCTTGTTCCTAATTTTAGTGGAATTGCTTTAAGTTTCTCTCCACTTAATGTTGACTATCTGCTTGCTGTATTTTGCCTTCTTTGTGTTTAGGTATGGGTGTTGTATTCCGTGATCTCTCCAAGACTTTTATCTGAAGGGTGTTGGATTTTGTCAAAGGTGCTTTCAGTATCTAATGAGATGATCACGTTTATATGGTGCATTATATGGATAGATTTTCATATGTTGAACCATCCTTGCCTCTCTGGGATGAAGCCTACTTGATCATGGTGGATGATCTTTGGGATGTGTTTTTAGATTCTTGCAATTATTTTAGCATTTTTTTCATCTACGTTCATAAGGAAAATTGGTCGGCAAATCTATTTCTTTGTTGAATATGTATGTGATTTGGGTATCAGGGTAACTGAGGCCTCATAAAATGAATTTGGCAATCTTCCTTCTGTTTCAGTTTTATGAAATAATTTGAGGAGTATTGGTGTTAACTCTGCTTTGAAGGTCTTGTATAATTCCCTGCTGAAACCACCTGGCCCTGGGCTTCTTTTGGTTGGGAAACTTTTAATGACTGCTTTTATTTCCTTAGGGGTTATAGGTTTATTTAAATTGTTTATCTGATTTCAATTTAACTTTAGTAAGTGGTACCTATCAAAATATATGATCCATTTAAAATTTTTTTTCAAATTGGGGTAGTATGGGTTTTTAAAGAATGTCCTTATGATTCTCTGGATGTCTTTGGTGTCTGTTGTTGTGCCCCCTTTTCACTTCCGATTTTGTTAATTTGGATATTCTCTCTCTGCCTTTCAGTCAGTTTTCATAAGAGTTTGTCTATCTTGTTCATTTTCTCAAAGAACCAACCGTTTCATTAATTCCTTGTGCTCTCTTTGTTTCTATTTTATTGACTTCTGCCCTCAGTTTGATTATTTCTTGCCAGTTACTTCTCTTGGGAGTGATTACTTCTTTTTGTTCTAAGCTTTCAGGTGTGCTGTTAAAATTGCTAGTATGAGATCTCGCCTTTTTTTTTTCTTCAAAATGTAGGCACTTAGTGACTACTTTCCTATTAGCACTACTTTCATTTTGTTCCATAAGTTTGGGTATGCTGCGTATTTTCATTTAATTCTAGAAAGTCTTTAATGTCTTTTTTTTTTTTCTGTCTTGATCTGTTTATCACTCAGTTCAGTTTCCACGAGTTTGTAAGTTTTCTGTTGTTTCTCTAATTGATCTCTCGCTTTAATCTATGGTGCTCTGACAGGAGGCAGAGACTTATCTCAGTTTTCTTGTATCTGTTCCATGAGGTTCAGAGTAGAAGATACATTATTTTGCACTTGAGAAAGATGGACTATAAAAATCTGGTAGGTCAATTTGGTTTACAACATCTGTTAGCTCCTGTGTTTCTCCGTTTAGATTTTGTCTGGATGACTTGTCCATTGGTGAGAACGGACTACCGACGTCTCCCACTGTCGGTGTGAGGGTGAACATGTGATTGAAGCTGCAACACTGTTTCTTTTACAAACTTGGGTAACCTTGTGTTTGGGGCATAGATGTTAAGAATTGGAACATCATCTTGGTGGATTGTTCCTTTGATGAGTATGTAGTGGCCTTCTTTGTTGCTTTTGATTGACTTTGGTTTGAAGTCTATTTTGTTAGATATTAAAAATAGCTACATCAGCTTGTTTCTTAGGTTCATTTGTTTAGAATCTCTGTTTCTAAGGCTTTACAGTGAGTTAATATCTATCCTTGATGTTGAGGGGTGTGTCTTGAATGTTGCAGAAAGATGGATCCTGTTTCCACATCCCGTCTGTTAGTCTGTGCATTGTGTTCGGGAATGGAGACCCAATGGTCTCAATTGAGATACAACAATGGCCAATGATTGTTGATTCCTGTTGTTGTTGTTGTTGGTGGTGGTGGTGTTGGTGGTGGTGGTGGTGTGTGTGTGTGTGTGTGTGTGTGTGTGTGTGTGTGTGTGCTCTTTTGATTTGCTGCTGTGAGATTACGTATCCCTGGGTTTTCATGTATATGCTTAATCTCCTTAGGCTGGGAATTTCCTTGTATACTATTTGAAGGGCTGGATTTGTACCAAGATAGTTGTTTAAGTTTTATTTTTATCATGGAATATCCTATTTCTTTCCATCTGTGGTGATTAAAAGTTTTTCTGGGTAGTCTGGGCTGGCACCTGTGATTTCTTAGAGTCTGCAGCACCCCTGCAGAGTCTCCATTGAGAAGTCAGATGTAATTGTAATAGGTCGGCCTTTATATGTTACTTGGTCTTTTTCCCTTGGAGCTTTTTAATATTCTTTCTTTGTTCTCTGTGGTTAATGTGTTGTTTATTAGTGCGGTGAGGAGACTTTCTTTTCTGTCCAATCTGTTTGGTGTTCTGTAAGCTTCATGTACCTTTATAGACAACTCCTTTTTTAGGTTAGGAAATTTTGTTGATAATAATTCTTGGGCCTTTGAGCTGGGATTCTTCTACTTCTTCTAGACTTATTCTTAAGTCTTTTCATTGAGTTCTGGATTTCCTGGATGTTTTGTTTCAGGAGTATTTTAAATTTAACATTTTCTTTAACCAGTGTACCCATTTCTTCTATCGTATCTTCAATGCTCAGTATTCTCCCTTCCACCTTTTGTATTCTGTTGATGAAGCTTGTCTCTATAGTTTCTGTTTGAATTCCTAAATTTTTCATTTCTGGAATGACCTCCGTTTTTGTTTTCTTTATTGTTTTTATTTCCAATTTCAGGTCTTGAATGGTTTTATTAGTTTCCTTCAATGGCTTGTTTGTTTTTTTCTTGGGTTTCTTGAGGGGATTTATTCATTTCTTCCAGTTGTTTGTGTTTTCCTAGGTGTAAAATTAAAGGAATTTTTTCTATGTCTGCTCTAGCTCTCGAATAATGAGATGGAGACCTGTTACATTTATTCATAAGCTTTAAAACACCATAACTGAGAAGCTATCCATCCATTCCAACCCATCCATGTTAGTGCAGCTGCTTTCCAGCCACACGGTCCTCTAGTCTTGCCCGGCTGCCCCTGCTCCATCTTTGTCCTCATGGCCCTGTGACCTTCTTCTCCTCTCTCTCCCTCTCTCTTCCTGGGACCCTGAGACTGGGAGCAGAAATTCTGCCTACTGTCTCCTCTGCTTAGTAGTCATAGGCTCTTCAGCTTTTTTATTAGCCAATCAGATATAGTTGGGGAATAATTTTTACACAATATTAAGACAGGAGATTCTTTAATAGCATTGATAATACTAGAATCTGTTAGCATTTAGCTGTTAGTTCAGCAATTAACAATCAAATGTACAGAGACAGATGTGGCTGTGAGTACACAGATACAGTGTGAATGAAGGTCACCTCTACACTGATTTCTTTAAGGGATTTATTTATTTCCTCTTTAAGGACCTCTATCATCTTCATATAGTTGGGATTTTTTTTTCTTGTGCTTCAGCTATGTTGGAATATTCAGGGCCTGCTGTGGTAGGACTGCTGGGTCCTAGTGGAGACATATTGCCCTGTCTGTTGTTGATTGTATTTTTATGTTGGCATTTTGTCATCTGGTTTGGGGATGATCAAAGATCTAAGTGCTGATTTCTAATTTTGTGATTTTTGGGTGGGTGTTTTGTTCCTTGGTTCCTGTTTCCTCTCTGGATTTTCAGAGTGTGAGGGCTGTGTGTTGCCCATTGAGCTGGTGTGTTTACAGGAATGCCTGCTGGTGTTGGAGGCTGGGTAACTGGGATGTGTTGGGGGAAAGCATTGGAGGAGAAGGTTTTTGTCATCTCTTGGAAATGGGGTCAGAGAGGGATGGGAGCACAGTAGACTTCTACATATAGAGCTGGGGATAAGTCTGGGGGGACTGGATCTCAGGAGAAGTAGGAGAGCTCTAGCTCTGCATTCAGTCGGCTTGTTGCCCTGGGAGGAGCTTCCCTTTGGTTAGCAGGGTGTGCCTGCTGGGCTTGGGGACTGGACCAAAGCAACAACTGGAGGGAAGTTAGGAGGGGATGGTTGCTGGTATCCATGGGAGGTGTGGATGGAGGTGAGGGAAAGCTGCAGCTGGTCCTCTGCTGCAGAGTGAGGGAGGAAACCCAGGGATGGGTCTGGAGGAACAGAGAGGAGGTCTTTGGGCAGCCTACCTGGGTTTTTTTGGTGGCCTAACCAGTTTTCTGGTGGCCTACCTGGTTTTCTGGCCAGGATGGCCTGCATTGAAAAATATTTTAGTTCCATCCATTTGCCTGCAAATTTCAAAATTTCCTTGTTTTTAATAGCTGAGTAGTATTCCGTTGTGTAAATGTACCACAGTTTCTTTATCCATTCTTCGACTGATGGACATCTGGGTTGTTTCCAGATTCTGGCTATTACAAATAAGGCTGCTATGAACATAACTGAGCAAATGTCTTTGTTGTGTGATGGATCATCTTTTGGGTATATTCCAAGGAGTGGAATATGTCTCAGCTATTAAAAACAAGGAAATCTTGAAATTTGCGGGCAAATGGATGGAACTAGAAATGATCATCCTGAGTGAGTTAACCCAGACCCAGAAAGATTGGATATTAGGCCAACATGGATGTCCTCTGAGAGTCTTCACTCAGCAGGGGATCAAGACAGATGCTGGGACTCGCTATTGGGACTCCAGGTGAGAGAATTATGGGAGAATGGGGAAATAGAAGGATCCAGTGGGTCCTGAAACCCTACAATAAGACCATCGGGGCTGGTGGATCTGGACCCAGGGCGGGGGGCTGCACAAGTTACTGTACCAACCAAGGACAATGCATGCAGTAAACCCCTATTCAGATCTAGCCAATGGACAGCACATTCTCCATCGTTGTGGGGAGAGCAGGGACTGACTCTGACATGAACTCTGGTGCCCCCATTTGACCACTTCCCCTTGGTGGGGAGGCCTGGTGGTACTCAGAGGAAGGGGAAATAGGCTACCAGGATGACACCTGATACGTGATCATATGGTAGGGGAGGAGGTCCCCTTCTGTCACAGACCTAGGGGAGGGGGATAGGATGAAAGCGGGAGGGAGCAGGAATAGGAAGATACAAGTGAGGGGACAATTGAGATGGAATCTGAAGAAATTAGTTAAATAAAAATATTTTTTTAAAAAAAGAAAAATATTTTAAAGGAAGAAAATATACAAGTCTGGCATAGGTCATTCAGGATTAAGCTAGACAGGGGATGATCTCATTTATTTCCTCCCACTGCAGATAGGTAGACAGCTTAGAGCTCCTTCCCCTTTCCTGCTTTCTTCCTTTGCTGGAGATTGGGTCCCAGGCCTCATGTGTGCCGAGCAGCCACTCTGTCCCCCTGCCCATTGCTCATCTGCTGTGACCACCGTTGTCCCAGATGACAAAAGGCAGCATGGAAGGAATGCGCAGACATAAGCGCTACGTTACTTTTAGCAATGAGATAATGAAAATTATTCTCATTTAAAAGTTCTCTGAGAAAATTAGCCTAGGGGAAGGAAGTAGAAATGTTCACAGTGTCCAATAACGTTAGGAAGACTCAGGAAGTAAAGTTACGTGCTAAGGTATTTGCCAATACACATTGGGAGAAAATGTCCAACAGTCAGTTTACGGGTGTTAGTGGCCTAGAATGTCAGGTCTGCAGTGACAGGAAGGTCCAGGTTTTATCCAGACTGTTGCTATGGTTAGAGAAGCAGGAAACTGAACTCATGTCTTTAGTAACCACCACACCCTATTTTTCTTGATCCTACAATGGCCATCTGAACCGCACACAGGTCAGGGGAACGCCCAGAGCAGTTCAGCGGGAGCCAGGCCCTCAGCTCCTGGTTAGTCGGAACTGGGGTCCCCATACGTGTGTAGCAAGTGCGCTCACCCACTGAGCCCTCTCTCCAGGCCCCTGCTAAACTATTTAACATGTGATTTACAATGTGTCCGGTACCGCACCATGGCACTAAAGCCCCAGGGATGAACAACTGTAAGATGATTTCTACTCACCAGGGCCCTAGAGCTGGTTTAGAGAAAAGAGAGCAGACCTCAAGCCGCAGTTCAGGGCAGTGGTGCGCAAAGCGTCTGCGCGAGGGTCAGGTGCATAGACAGGGATGCTACCTAACTGCCATAGGGAGAGAGGTTCAGAGTTCCTCAACAGTGCCACTGGGTGGTCTTTCAAAGGGAACAGGAAATTCTCTCCGCACTCAAGGATCTTCTCTTTGTGTGCTGCTGTAACAGCGTGCGGTCACATCTCCGCTAGCCATTTGTGTCATTGCTTGTAATTTTCTGCTGCCGCACTACCTTCCATTACCAGCCCTGGAGAGACAGAAAGTGCCTGCTATTCATCTTTACAGCCCCCAGCACGTGACCTGCACTTGTTGGCATTTAGGAAAGGTTGCCTGCAGAATGAATGCTCAGACCACATTTTCACCATTTATAACACTGGCTGCCACTCGTGTCCCCTTTCAGATACTGCATTGATTGTATGATTTTTTTTTTCCAAGATGTCTAAATGCCAGTCATTTTGATGCCCTCCTTAGCCTCCTTAACAAACACTTTACAAAATTTGTGGATTCTTCTTTTTTACTTCCATTTCCTCTTTCAGCAACTCAATTGAAGGATGTGGGCACTATCACTCTACCTCCGAATAGTTGCAACTGCAACAAACTGCTGCCCTCCCACCATTACACCCTCTGTCCAGATCTCTTCTGCCGGCCTATTCATCCCTCCGCATCCATGCAGACTCCAAGATTTGACCAACTTCTCTTGCTTCTAATTGAGTCTTTCAAGCCTCTCAGGCCCCGGTAACTAGGTTTTTATCTTTCTTCTGATGACGGCTTCTAATCACTACGTCCCTGTGAGAAAACTTATTCTTGCCCTGTTTTACAGATAGGAAAATTGGGGCTCTTTCATATGAACTTTTCCAGGGTCTTTCAACTGATATTTGCTGTCTAAGTTCAGAGCTCTCTCTCTCTCTCTCTCTCTCTCTCTCTCTCTCTCTCTCTCTCTCTCTCTCTCTCTCTCCCCCTCTCTCTCTCTCTTCCTCTCTCTGTCTCTCTGTCTCTGTCTCTGTCTCTCTCCCTCTCTCCCCCCTCCGTGTGTGTGTGTGTGTGTGTGTGTGTGTGTGTGTGTGTGAGAGAGAGAGAGAGAGAGAGAGAGAGAGAGAGAGAGAGAGAGAGAGAG
>OU015753.1:45702388-45753434 GCA_907169655.1 Acomys percivali
CACACACACACACACACACACACACACACACACACACACACACACACTAACAAGTGCAAATACACCACACAAAAATTAACAAAAACAAGAAAAAATTTAGTGTTTAGAAATGAAACACTTCCCATAGCCAGACTTGTACTTTTGATTTTGACCTTGGGAAAATTACCTCCGAAGCCAAGGAAGACTAGGATCAGGCCAGCCGTGTCTGAAGACCTCACATCATTTTCTTCAGCACGGGAACTGAGGCTAATGTTTGTCACGTTTCAGAAAAGCAGAGGATGAGAACCCTAGCTGCCTTTGCAAGCTGGGCTTGTGCCACTCTGTTCCTGGCTTCCTGCTCAGCTGCCTTTTCTCATGGTGCCAGCACCCAGGCCTGTGAAGACATGTGGCCCAGGCACACACAAAGCCAGCCCAAGCACCCTGGCACCCACCGCATCACCATCCGTACCAGCAGTTCTTCCTACTTGCCGGGAGACAAGATTCCAGGTATGTGTGTTAATCTCACAGGAGCCTGAGTGCTAGTGGAAAGTGTCATTCATCAGTGTCGAAAATGTTATTTTATTTAAATATAGTAACTGTCTACGTGTTCCATAATATCAGGTCCACACTGTAGATGGATACAGTTAAAAACAATTAAAAATAAAATAGACTTAGCATTCAAGAGACCTTAAGTTTAATCTCCAGCATAAACTAACTAACCAACTAGCTAGC
The DNA here is from genome assembly GCA_907169655.1 of Acomys percivali. NCBI lineage: Eukaryota > Metazoa > Chordata > Mammalia > Rodentia > Muridae > Acomys > Acomys percivali. The sequence goes on from OU015753.1 coordinate 45,703,100, forward strand.
TAGCTAGTAAGCTAGCTAATTAACTAACTAACTAGAATGCAAAACATCTCCTGATGACCTGAGGTCTCTTCTCCTGCCTCTTTCAGTTTAGTTAGGCCAGGTGTCTCACACATGTGAGGTCACACAACAAACCCATCTGCTTCTGGCTTCCATGGGTCTGTGTTCTGGGGTTCCTGCTGACGTTGTAGGGTGCACCAGAGAGAACTACACTTTAAGTATGGAGGGCGTCGTTACCCCTAGAGAGTTATAAGGCTTATAGGTCTAGCTCTTGTGAACAAGTTCTGTAGTTTTCCATAGTCTAACCTTAGATAAAAATCACACATTTTATTGTTTGTTAATATGATAAAGTATCTATCATACCTTGTATGTAAATACGTTTTCATTGTGTGTGTGCGCGAGCGCATATGCTTGAGTATGAGAGTCAGAGGACAATTTGCATTGTCCATTTAGATTCTAGGGGTCAAGTTGGGTCACCAGGCTAGCAGCAAGTGCCCTTATTTGCTGACCCATCCTATTGGCCCATGAACACTTTTCAAGTGGTAACAAGGTTATTATATTTTCTGTTTGTATCATTTCATCATTTTGGGGAGGTCAGACTTTTTTATACTTATATTAAGTATAATGACAGTAATCACTCTCTCTACATATGTGTGTGCGCGCATGTGTATGTGTGCATGTGTGTGAGCCTGTGTATGTGTGCATGTGTACATGTGTGTGTGCATGTATGCGCATGTGTGTCTGTGTGTGCATGTACATGCGAATGTGCGTGTGCGTGCATGCATGCCAGGCAAAGACTCTGAGGTATATATTCAACTATTCTTTTTAAAAATAATGTATTTATTTTTATTTTGTGCACACTGGTGGTTTGCTATGAGGGTGTCAGGTCCCCTGGAACAGGAGTTACAGACAGCTGTGAGCTGCCATGTGGGTGCTGGAACTTGAACCCAGAATTTAATTGTTTTTGCTGTTCTTAACCACTGAGCCATCTCTTTAGCCCCGTCCTCAGCTATTCTGTATACATTATCTGCCTCATGTGTTACAAATAGTTTCGTTGTTCATCATTTGTCTTTTGATTTCATCTACATTCATTTTTTTCTTTTTTTTTTTCTTCTTTTTTTTCATTCATTTTTTTAATATAACAAACTTTATTCCCCTTGGTATTCTAGTTGAACTCTTGCATAGTTTTTTGTTTTTGGTGTGTGTGTGTGTGTGTGTGTGTGTGTGTGTGTGTGTCTTGGATAAGTCCATAAAATGTAATTGATAAAGTTTAAAATGCCAAGCTAAGCACCACAGCTTTAGAGTGGCCAATCTCACGGTATAGGAGTTCGCTGAGATGCACAGAATTCACGAGTAGAAAAGTATTTGAGTGGGTTCCTTAAACATCTGTGTGATGTCTTTACTTGTTGGTTCATTACAATAAAGTGATAAAAAAAATAAATAAATGAAAACCAAATAGTTCTGGAAAAGGTTGTCTTCTGTGATGGCAAATGGGTCTTACTTAAAGGGACACTCTTAATTTCAATATTTTTTAAAAGAAAAAGAAACGGTGTTAGAGGTTTTATAATTGTATGTTTACATGTCTTTAAAATATTTCTCTCTCTGTCTTTCTGTGTGTGTGTGTGTGTCTGTCTGTGTATGAGTGTGTGTGTGTGTGTGTCTGTCTGTGTATGAGTGTGTGTGTGTGTGTGTGTGTGTGTGTGTGTGTGTGTGTGTGTGCAGGTGCCTATGGAGGCCAGGGAGGTCACTGGGTCCCTGGAGCTGGAGCTGCAGGCCGTTTCAAGCTGCCTAGCATGGGTTTGGGGACGGTAACTCCTGCCACAGGAGTGCCGACTGTCCTTTCCCACTAAGGCATCTCTCCAGCCTTTTATCCACCTTTCGTCCAAATGGAATGATTTGGACGTGAAATAGGAGTTCAGTTTTCCCCACTGATGGGTGGGCTCACTATTAAGGGAAGGTAGACATATACTTTTTGTTTTCAAAGTAGCCGTGGGACTGAGAGAGGTGTGCCACACTGAGCAGCGGGACTGAGGGGAGTGGGCCACACTGAGCAGTTGTCTTCTGTTGCAGTGTCTGTAAGAAGCAGTAGACACTTCATGGGGTTCCTGCTGCAAGCGCGCACAGTGGCTGATCACCAGATAGCTGGCACCTTTGTCTTCACTCCTCGCCACTCTAAACCGATGGCTTGTTTTGAAGAGGCAGACACTGTCACTCACTCTGACAAGTCCCCAAAGAGGAAGCTCTTGTTCATGTGGAAAGCCCCTGGCCATGCTGTGGGGGACATCAGATTCCTGTAAGAGAACACAGTGTGTCCCTCAGTAACTGGGCAGGAGGGTCCTTTTCTCCTCTTTCGGATTTCTTTTCTCCCCACGGCCACTTTAGAATAGGCGCTGGGTCCCTGTGGCTGCCTACACTAAGGAGCCTAAACAGAGAGTACCTGTGTGCCCAGCCTCCTGGTGCCATCAGCCACAGTCCTGGAACGTGTCGCCCCTTCTTCCTGGTGCCTATGAACCTTAGCTGACCTCTGAAACATTTTAAAAGAGTGCATAGCAAAAGAGAAGGGAAAAACAGAGAGAGGGAGGCAGATGGGCAGACAGGCACGTCCCTGTCCCCAGATCGCACTCTCCTGTAGTTCACCTTGTTAGGAGGCTAAGGCAGGAAGATCACTGAGCCCGGGAGTTTGGGCCAGCCAGTGTGACAGCTGTGCCTCATGTCAAAAAGAAAGCAAGCGCCTGCTGTGCAAGAACAGAGACTTGAGTTTAATCCCCAGGGCCCACATTAAAAAGTGAGCATGGTGGCCCATGTGACGTCCAAGCACTGGAGAGGAAGAGACAAGCACATACCAGGCCACACTGGCAGCCACCCTAGTGAGCCAGTGGCTCTGTCTAAACAACATTTGATGAAGGACACCCAAACCTGACCCCTGACACACACACACAGACACACACACACCTATTCACACATGTGCACCTGTACATATATGATTGTGTACACAGGTCTATACACACATTAAAAAAATAACCAAACTGGGCATAACAATGCCAGCATGTACCTCATAGTGTTTTAGGAGAGGGAAAGAGCAGTATGCATGTGTAGGGGTTACTTAGGCTAATGCCTCAGAGTAGTGCTTGATACTTAGACTGTGTACAAGTACTGTATAGAGTACTTACACAGTCGTACTTGATACTTAGACTGTGTATAAGTACTGTATAGAATACTTACACAGTATTACTTGATACTTTGACTGTGTACAAGTACTGTATAGAGTACTTACACAGTATTACTTGATACTTTGACTGTGTACAAGTACTGTATAGAGTACTTACACAGTCGTACTTGATACTTAGACTGTGTATAAGTACTGTATAGAATACTTACACAGTATTACTTGATACTTTGACTGTGTACAGGTACTATATAGAGTACTTACACAGTATTACTTGATACTTTGACTGTGTACAAGTACTGTATAGAGTACTTACACAGTATTACTTGATACTTAGACTGTGTACAAGTACTGTATAGAGTACTTATACAATCCTGCATATGTATTGCCATTACTCAAAATTAAATTTGATTTGATTACAGTTATTTGTGTGTTTGGGCGGGGAGGATGTATGCCAAGCCACAGCACATGTGTGGCAATCAGGACACGCTAGACTCAGTCCCCTCCTTCCTCTGTGTGGGTCCTGGGGATTGTTTCCTCTGAGTGCTGGAATCACACGTGTAATCTACTACACCTGGCTTGTGAACACCTAAACGTTGTAGCTAAGAGCGTGTCATCAAGGGGCTGGTAACAAGTTGAAGAGCTGACGATGAAAACCGTTCAATTGAATCTAAACAATCTAAGAAGACAGTCTTTGGCCAGCATGAAGAATCCTTTGGTGTGGTTTTGGCTTTTGTTTGGGGGTGCTCCTATGCAAGTGATCTCCTTACATACCTGTGTTTCTAGGACAAGCGGCTGATGGCTACACACTCCCTTAATAGCTATAAAAGGCTCCCATTTTAAAGGAGTGAAATCACCCAAGGGGAAATAAAATATCCTCCCTCCAGTCTGTGCAGGTAGACTCTTGTTCTTTAGCTTCTGAGACACTCTCTCCTTGTATCGGGATGGTCCAGGGTGTTACGTGTTGGAGACTCAACATATGAATCGCTGGTTTTGTTTCTGCAGTCTGTCAGTCGTCGAGTCATATTTTTACTGGACCAGGATTGAATCATCGGTTGTGTCTCAGCAGACACATAGTGGAGGCCTGTCAGCCAACCTCCGCCTCACGCAGCCCAGATCACAAGCACCAAGCCCTCGGCAGAGGCCAGATGCTGCTGAAGGGGCTGCCCCAGGTACTGGTTGCCAGTCGCTCGCCAGCCTGGCTGTCTTCATTTCAAAGTGCTCTATTTCTACTTGTAGCTTGCTGTTGCAGGTTCCCGTCCCCGAAAGACAAGCAAAATGCACCTGCCCTAAGCAGCTGCAGCTGCCTCTAGGGACGTGACGGTGGCTGTGAGGGGCACCACTTCCACTTTAATCATTTGTTGCAGCAAACAGGTTTTATTAACTCAATATACTGGATTAAGCTGGGCCCCCGGGGTGAGGGCAGTTATAACTGTGCCACAAAACCAGGAGACAGCACACACCTTCTTGGAAGAACGCTGGCCTCCCAGGAAGCACGGCGTGTCAGCGTTCCCTTGGACCTGAGAAGCCAGGAGTGCCACAAAGAAATGAGCTTCCCCTCCTCCTCCTCCTCCTCCTCCTCCTCCTCCTCCTCCTCCTTCTCACCCCTTTCCCCTTCCTCCTCATCTTCCTTCTCTCTCTCACTCCCTCCCCATTTAAAAAACCATGTTGTAAAACCCCACACAATATGTATTTTACATACAGTGGCCTCAACATCACTATGTAGCCAAAGACGACCTTGAATTTCTGATCCTCTTGCCTCCATTTCATAAGTGCCAGGGTGACAGGTGTTTACCTCAGGGCTGTGTCTCCAGTGCTGGTGATTGTACCTAGGGCTTCCTGCATGCTCAACAAGCAGCCTCCCCCGGGAGCGCCGCCCTTGGCCCCTCACCCAGGTATTATTTTCCATACTGGGCATGCTACTTTTCTTCTCATCAGAAGCAGTTTTTGGTAGAGAAGAAAAAAATAGACACGGTATTGTGGGAGGTGAGGAAGTGCAGAGTGAGTGTGTACTGTTGATGTGGGCACAGCCGTGTCAAGGACTAATGCCTCAGACCCATGGGCATGGCAAAGCCTTCCCCAGCTGACACTCAGAGGGATGGCGAAGCCTTCCTCTGGTTGGAATGTAAATGCTGATAGTGTTGGTGCAAGTATAAATGTTTATGAACTATGACCAATGTGTGCAAGAACTAGCAAGCCTATCACCCTTCTCTGTGGTGTTTGCAGAGACTAGCTAAGTTCTCAGCCTGTGCTGAAGTCTGCAGTCTCTTGGGGCTATCCTCACGTTTCTGCCTGGTTCTCAGTGCCCCCTTCATCTTTAACACGCATATTCTCAGAAGTCTTTGCTTTTGCCCTCACAGGATCTGAAGATGACAACATCCTGGACACTGCTCTGTCCAGGATTAGGGTGGCGAAGTTACCTGGAGATTCAGAGAGTCTGTCTCAGCCACTGTCACACACATCTACTGTGAGCAGCAATGGCCAGCAACCTAGCAGAGAGAGCAGCTCAACCCTTTGTTCATTCCTGGGTGTCCCTAAGGTGGAGAGGCTTGTGACCCCCAGAAAAGGCTCCATAGACAGCTTTGTTTCCATCTCGGGCACCCAACACAGGTAATAAATAGCTGATGGGTGGCTCACTGAACTGGACAGGGCTAACCACTTAGGTGTTTGGGAGGCTGATAAAAAGGAAGATGACAGCTATATCTATCCTTAGACGTGTGATGTATCTTCATAGAAGCAGAGTTTCTGGTTAGAAGAGCTGGGTATGATAATAACTGACCCCCTGAGATGTTTGTAATGAATCAAGTACACTTCTACAATCCGGAATACCCTTTCAATATAAACTACATGTATATAATTTTGTATTAAGTACTGTACAAATGGCAGTGCTCAGGGTCCTTTGATACTTTTCTCACCCTCTCCCCCAGCTCTCCTTTCTGGTATCTGTCTCCAAAATTCAACATTTATTCCAGGGAAATCTGATTTCAATAATACACACAGAGCCTATAGAAAACATAACCTTTTGTTTCAGATACTTTATGACTCCTCACATCCTTCCAATCCCCCCACCCCACTCTAGGACTAAGGGTGATCTAAGTTACTCTGATTCTTTGGAAACCTCCCTGGCATTGGATGAGGGTGAACAGGTAAGGGTGTGCACGGGGGTGGGGGGAGGCTTGGTATTTTAGCCCCAGCGTGGGAAGTGTCTGGCTGGGAAGGAGTTGATGGATGAGCGGTTGAAGTCAGAGAGAAAGCAAGTGTGTGGTGCATAAGCATCCTTGTCCTAATCAGTCCCAGCCTTTCCAGTCTATGCAGTGACTCTGAAATTATTGGAAATTGTAGAAAATTAATGGTTTTAGTGATTTGTTTTCCCACTTAGCTTTGCTTAATAATTTCTCTTTCCTCATCTCTTTCCCCACCACTTTTATAAATCTGGCCTCAAAACACTATGTGTGGTACCAGTGGTCAGATCAATGGGCAATATAAAACATATGTCCTGATGAGTTACTTTCCCTTGGACACCTTAGAAGGTACAAAAAATTAAAACATGGTACAGTATTTTCACTTAAGGTTATTGGACTCTATGTTGACAATAAGTGGTCCTTGCTGCTATGGCCTACCATAAACAGGCATTTTCAATGCTCACAGTCATCAGCAATGATAGAATCTTCTGTTTGGGTCTGGAAGTTTTAAAAGACACCAAATTTGTTCTTACAGTTGGCCCTATGCTCTAGTGGGCTTTCCAGCAGCTACCTACCCCTGTCGATAACAGATACATATGTACCGACTCAGTCCTTTACTCTGGCTCTAGAGCAAGCAAGAGGCTAGCTTTCAGCTGCTGCCCACAAGTCTCTATGGAACACAAATAAGTTGCCAAGTCTAGTTGCAAATATGGTGAAGATCTGCTCCTTTCACTTCATTTTTCTTGTAGGACAAGATGACAACCTCTAATAGGTCCATGGCGGGGCCCACTCCACACATTGCCCACAGTCCCAAGACTCCTCACGTGCACTCTCCTGAAACCTTCACTGGGCACAGAGCTGAGTCAACCACTCCAACCCCTGACTTCCGTACCTCTGGCGCGTCCAGGAGCCAGGCAGACTCAGCAAGGGCCTCAGATTGCTCCTTATATGAGTCTAAGCACAGGGAACACAGAATAAAGGACAAAGCTGCAGAGTGTGGTGCGGGATGCCTTAGCAAGACCGACCGAAGGCCTGAGGTGAAGCTGGAGGAAGCCAGTGCCCCTTCAGAGCCCCAGCTCAGCACTCTGCAGCTGGGAATCCTGATCTGCCTGCCCACCATCCTAGGTGTGGCCCTGGCTGCTGGACTCCACCGGCTGCATACTCAGTATTGCCACAAGGAGACAGAGAGGGTCCTTCAGTGAACCCACTGCAGATGCTGTTGCCAGGGGTCGGGGCCACCGTGACAATGGGGATGCTATGCATGCCAGGAGGACAGGTGATAACCAAACCTGTCTTTCTGCAGGGGACAAGAACACCGTCCTCTGAAGAGACTCGTGGACAGGGACCCTCAGTGGCTCCACAGAGTGTCTCAGTCAAAACGGAGCTAATAAGAATTCCTGATGAGGCCCAGGCCCCACTGCGCCAGCTGTCATTGTGCAGTGAGTGCAGGAAGCGGCAAGAGGGCAGATTTATCAACAGAGGGATTTCTTCTCCAGCTTTGTTGTCTTAATGTCTGTAATTTCACTTCTTTTTTTCGCCCCCTCCTTCTTGCAATTAGATGTTCTGTTTGAAGAGTTAAGCTCAACACAATGAATATTGTATAACCTGCTCATTAGCTAGACTCCTGTGGCCAGGACGTTTCCTCTGTTGCCTTAAGGGGCCTGCAGAATCAGGCACTCTGTCCTCCCTACCAGCCCGGCCTCATCTTCTCCAACCCTTTGAAAAATGTCGTGTTGGGGATTGGCTTTTGCTAGGAAGAGCACCTTTCTCAACCACCCAAAGAGGAGTTTGCTTTTCAAAGCCGGAGTGCCAAAACTAGCTGGAGGTCTGACACAGTGGAGCAGGTGTCAGTGAGGGCAGTCTGTCTGCCTGCAAGCCGAGGATCCTGGGAAATCACCACAGGGAACACACCCAGAGCAAGCAGTTTGAGAGAGCTTGACGGCACAGCTTGGGCAATGACTGTGTCCATGCAGCGCAAGGCTGCGAGCCTCGGAGTGGACCGAGTGAGCCTTTCCATCAGGTGCAGCGCATGTGGGGCTTCCCAGCCGGGGCACCTGATGAAGGGCTTGCATTTCCCGGCAGCTTGCAGGCAGGCTGCCCTTTGCCAAAGCTGAGGCTAAAAATGAACTGAGCAGCCCAAAGAAGAGCTTTTCCTTGCCTTATCAGAGGAAGAAAGCATCATGGATGAAGACGATTTGCTCTCCTAACTTTGCGAAGCTCGTTTGGTTTAGCGAAGGCTGTGTTGGTGCTACTTGGTACCAAAACACCAGGTTTGAGACCACACACACTGGTATCTGCATGTGATAACATATTAGGATTAGCTGCCCTTTCAGAGGTACACCCGCTGCAGAGTGACCACCTGCATTAATATAGAGACATAAAACCCACGAGTTTGGACAGGATGTTTATCTTCCACCTCAGTGTTAATGGCAAGGTGATAGAAACGTCATCATCGTGTTGCATTATGCCCTCCTATAACCTGATGAGGAAAGGCGCAGGAAGTCCTAAGAACAAACACTGCCTGTGCCCCATTTGACTGCAAAGACGCTTTCTGTGAATTGGATACAAGAAAGGTATTGCTCCTGCTTTGTTTGTTTGTTTGTTTGTTTGTTTGTTTGTTTTTCTGCTGAATTTAGCTCAGTGGGGATTGAATGGGAGACTCTGCCCTCCTGCATCCCAGGTGAGGCAGTGCTTGGACCATTAGGCACGTGAAAACCTGGGTAAATTGTATGTTCACAAACGAATGCATTCTAAGAACACTGTGGAAAGAAACAAACATACTTCATTCCAGCAAGGACCACAAATATTCCTTTCACACATCTAACAAAAAGACATCCTTCTTACATCTCTCTTCCCTGAAAGAAAGGTAAAGATCCCACTAGTGCTGTGCCTTCAGCTGGCTGTGCCACACTACATGTGCGTGCATGAATACTTTTGAGATCTTCCTATGCAAAAGGAGTCTGTCTGTCTGTCTCTCTGTCTGTCTCTGTCTCTGTGTGTGTGTGTGTGTGTGTGTGTACGCGCGCGCGTGCACACTGAAAGAACAATGCTCTAGTGCTTTGCTATCTGTTCATATAGAACAAAGTATTTCAAAACATGGTGCATTGAGACAACCGGTACCACCACTAATTTTCCTTTATTTATTTTTGGAATCACTAGGTAGTCAAGGCTCATCTTTTTCTTTTTTTCAGTTAATTCACTTTATTTTCTTGTATGTGGTAGCCAGAGCTGGAGCCTGGATCCTCTGAACAGAGACTAATGTGGGTTTTCACAAGATGATCAGTGAATTTCTGGTAAGAAGACTTGGTGAACAGTCTCTTTCCAGAGGTCAGGTGTCAGGTAGCTGTAGGTCTTAGAGATGGCATCAAAGCTGACCTTGGCAAAGTTGCCCAGGGTGGCAATGCAGCCCCTGGCTGATGTGTAGCACTCACCAATACCAGCCATCATCAATAGCTTCTTGTGCACAGGATCAGAGACAACATCAGTGCCTCTGGGGTCAGGGATGAGAGGCACCAAAACAGAGCCGCAGCGGCGTGTTACCTTGCCTGGAACAGTGTGTGGCTTGCCAATCTTGTTCTCCTAGTGACCTGTCCACACAAAGACGATGGAAAGCTTGGCCAAGATGATGGCCCCTCGGATAGCAGTGGCTACCTCCTTGGAACATTTAACACCAAGATCAATGTGAGCACTGTAGTCCCCAATAGCGACAAAAGCCTTGAACCTGGTCCACTGGCCAGCCTGTGTCTGCTTCTGCACTGGCATGATCTTGAGAACCTCATCCTTTAGGGATGTGCCCAGGAAAAAAATCAATAATCTCAGATACCTTAATGAGCAGGGAGAACAGATAAATCTCCTCCAAGGACTTGATCTCCAGGTCCTTAACCAGGAGGCCCAGCTTGGTGACGGGGATCCACTCCTTGTCGTCAGCTTTACCTCAACAAGTACCGTGGCCACAGCCACGGCCACTGTCTCGGCCACGAACCAGGGCCCCTAAGACCGCTGCTGAATCCTCTGTGGAAGCTGCCATGGCTTCCTAATCCTGGACCCCGTGTCCTCCCAGCCCTCCCTCTGCACCGGTGTCATCTGCCATTTGATGTTTTCCCAAGGAAGAGAGAGCATCTAGGCTCCTCTTAAATTTGTCTCAATCCTCCTGCCTCACCTTCCTGGGTTCTGGGATTATGGCTGTGTGTCATTATGTCTGGCCCCACCACTTACACCTTTCAGGATTCTGGGGCCACCCAGGTGGAGCTGGGACGTTCTTGTATTGTGAACTGGGCCGCAGCATCTACCAGTACTTCCTGGAGAGCTCCTGCTGGCTACTGAAGGCGGGAGCAGCTGGGTTCCTTTCTGTGGCTTCTTACGCAGCTCTATTCTCAGAGGAAGGGTCCAAGTCCATATGACCAGAAGTTCCGGCTCTCCTAAAACTTGCCCTTGGGTGTTACACAATTTGACTTATGCCACTGTTGATCAGGGTAAGCAAAGGGACTAGCCCTCATTCAGAGGTGTGGGGCGCGGGGAACAATAGATTTCAGTTTTGATGGGATGTGAAGGAGCAATTTTACAACTATCTTTAATTCGTTGCCCTTTCAACAAGAATGCTTCTCTACTGTGAGGACCTATGTGACAGCCCAGGAAGAAGTCCTTCACACCTGGGAAACGCTTGGGCTCAACCTGCCTACTGAGCAGCCAAGAGGTGAAAGAAATCCTTAGATTTCAAGGTGTTGACATTAAAATCCCAGCTGCCTCTCAGGGCCTCCTGATTTCAAAGCTCATGTCCCCAGCTTGTGACACTATTTCAGAGCCTTTAAAAAGTAGGGCCTGGGTGGCACAGGTAGAACTCTAGAGGTGGGACTTTAAGGTTATAAATGACCGTGATTTGACCTTGGGGAGACACTGCCACATGCTCCCACTGCCGTAGCCTCTGTCCTGCCCTCCCTGTCATGGCAGCACCTCCTGAAAGGTGTAAGTGGTGGGGCCAGACATAATGGCACACAGCCATAATCCCAGAACCCAGGAAGGTGAGGCAGGAGGATTGAGACAAATTTAAGAGGAGCCTAGATGCTCCCTCCGCCTTGTGACATTCCTTCCCATAGCTGTGATCTGTCGGGTGGTCAGTCGCAACAACAGAAGAGTCCTTGGCAGAGAAGCTTCGGCAGCCTCCTCCCCAGGTGCAGCAGGTCTGGCGTAGAACAGCCATGACAGATCTCTGAGTCAACCCAGAATGGTGGGTCACACAAATACCCTTTTGGCGTTAGCAGAATTGATGTGCACAGGACACAGCTGCCTGCCCTGAACAGCTCACTAACGTGGCATGCCTTCGTTCTCAGTGGCATCCCACAGCAGACACAGTCTTCAAATCTACTCCACCCACCCTTTGGCCACACACACAAAATGCCATTTCATTTCCATGACTACTCCTTAATTATTATGGGATTATGGTGACATGGCTCTGGAAGCAGGGGTACCTTAGTGTGATCCCCGGAACCCATGAAGAACACCAGATGTGGTGCTCTGTTCTCGTAACCCCATTGTCAGGGAAGTGGATCTTTTGGGATTTTGGATCACCAATCTGGACCAACCATTGAGCTACAGACCACTGGGAGACCTGGTCTCAAAGGAGGTAGGTGACAGTTCTGAGGATGACACCTAAGGTTTTTTTCTCTGGTCTCCACATGCCCACTTATACATATGCACACACACACACACACACACACACACACACACACACACTTGCACTCACACACAGAGGGACATGCAGAGATTGTTTCCTTTAAGTGACGTTTTCCGGAAGCCGCACACTCACCCCCTCTTCCTTGCCAAACTCGTCTTCATGGTAGCCAGTGGCTGGAACTTTGGGCAGGGACAGATAATTTTGTGGGTACATTCGCACTAGACTCTTTTGAGAATGGCAGCCTGTGGGACATGGGGAGCCTGTGGGGACATGGGGAACCTGTGGAACATGGGGGGCCTGTGGAACATGGGGGGCCTGTGGGACATGGGGGGCCTGTGGAACATGGGGAGCCTGTAGGACATGGGGGGCCTGTGGCTGCTGTGGTTTGATGGCCCTGTAAACTTGGCTCAGAGAAAGCCTTGAGGCGAGGGAATAGGAAATGCGAAGTTAATCTGAAGGCTGGGACTAAAGCCCAAGCCATTAAAAGTAAAAAAAAAAAAAAAAAAAAAAAAAAAAGTCAAAGGACTCAAAATAGCTTTTTTTTTCCTTGTAAGAACAGCCACAGAATTGTTCAGCCAATGTCTTCTTGGAGAAAGGTTTGTGGCTAAACACACATTTGAGGAGGAATATTGGAACACCAGTTACTTAAAACTGTTTTAAGCATAATGCTTGTGTCTAGTGTGCTGACTTTATGACCACAGCTCAGAGAGAAGGGTGGGCCTGATTTTTTAAAAAAATCAGAAGCTATTTCTGACATTCCTAATTAATTGTGCCTTGTGGATACAATTTTGGTAACTAGTAGCCATGGTCTCTCTGGTTTTGCTGAGCTGTGTCTCTGTGGAGGCTGTCCGCATTGATTTGCTGTTTTAATGTTTGTTTCTTTTTTTAAAAAATTAATTAACCGAACAAGCAGATCATCAAACTAATAACATTTAAACGAGTGCCACAGTTTATTTGAAAGTTGTCTGGGGAGGCTAACGATTTATGAATGAATCAGCAATGGCTCTGAATCCCTCCTCCCAGCCTGCACCGCTTGGTATTCACCAGACTTTCTGGAATGTATCATGCTCTGGTGTTACATCACCCCAGCTTTCCCCTGTCTGGCTCGAGGTGCATGCTGAGAAGTTCAAGTGGAAAGCACAGGACCTGAGAACTCTGCTCCCCCTCGCCACAGGGGCTGCTACGTCCCTGAAGCAGTGTATCCTCCTCTCAGGACAATCTTCATGATACACAGAGTTTTCTGTGCATGTGTGCATGCGTATGTGCTTGTGTGTGTGTACAAGTGTGAGCGTGCTCATATGTGTGCATACATATGCATATGATGTGTGCCTGTGCATGTGTGTACATGTGCATATCTGTGCATGTGTGCTCGAGTGTGTACAAATGCATGAATGTGGAGGCCAGAGGACAGCCTTCAGTGTCTTTACTTATTTTGAGAAGGTGTCTCACCGGCTTGGAGCTCGCTGAGTTGGCTAGGCTGCCTGGCCAGTGGGCACCTGCCTGTGCCTCCTCAGCTTTAGGGTTACAGGAGTGTGCCATTACACGTAGCTTTTTGTACAAGTGCTGGGGACTGAACCCTGGCCTTTGCACTTGTATCTCCTCAAACTCCAGGTATCCAGTTTTCTAAATGCAAAGGGAAATGTTGAATACAATAGGAAACTTCTCTTTTATTGACAATGATGCTTGGAGCTGCCAAGAAAACTCACTTTTTTAAATGTCATAAATGTCACACTTCTCTGACATCTCTTACGGCTTTCCACCTCTCAACTATGTGAACATCTGTGATAGGGTTGACCAGGTCCTTGGACACCTGGCTGCCAACACTACCTGCTGTTGATTTCCACGCCTTTCCAGAGCTGCCATGATACCCAGAGGAGCACACAGCTCTGTTCCTCTCTCCTGCTCCTCAGTCCTTGTCTGGAACTTTCTCTCCCTAAGCTGCAAACATCAGAGCCTTCTTTCACTGCCCCATCAGAGACTCCCTCTGCGGACAGCGAGGTGGTGATCAGAGGCTTCCTCTGTGGACAGCGAGGTAGTGAGCCTTGCCTTCCACAGCCGAGCTGTCTTTCCGGCCCTGCAGCCACTCTGTGTCTGTGTCCCACTTTACGACAGTGCCAACCCTGGTCACTATCTAAGTGAGTTCTTGGCATCCAGAGGCCAGAGTGCTTCCCAGAGACGAGAGCTTTGTTCTGGGCATTTCCCTTGTACACAGCAAGCCACCAATAACTGTTTAATGAGTTAATATGTTTACTATTTGTACTATTAGAAACAACTGACTTTAAACATCATGCACCTTGGGCAGCTCTGGGGTGCTTGGCAACAGGACTAGGAAGATTTCCTTCACACAAGGGAGTTAAGGATCTGTGGACAACTGTCTCCAGGGCAGGAAATGAGCTCGTGGCTCGGACCGCCGAGGCTCCAAGGAGCTCTCTGTAGGATCTTGGACTTGGGCCTCACCTCCGATCTGAGCTGGGACAGGAAGAAAGCTGAAGGGCATCTTCCTCGAGCACAAATTCATCTGGAAACGTGTGGCTTTTGTTTGCTTGTTTTTCAGTTTATTGTCTGCCACAAGGCTTTTCAGCTTTTATGCTATTAACAATTGGAGCTGGAAGGTTATTGAAGTGCGGGAGAGGGTGCCCTGGTGCCGTAGCATGTTAGGCAACATGCCTGGCCTAGAAACCCGGCCTCAGCCTCAGAGTTGCCAGGAGCTCATTCTTCCCAATTTGAAACAACTAAAAATGTCCCATGTTTTGCCAGGTATCCACTGCACAGTAACATGGCCTTTCTGAGGGACTGTTGTGTTTGCTCACCATCCCTGTCTCTGTCTCTCTGTGTATGTGTGTGCGTGTATGTATGTATGTATGTATGTATGTGTGTGTATATGTGCATGTTTGTGTGTATGTATGTGTGTATATGTATGTGTGTGTTTGTGTGTATGTATGTGTGTATATGTGTATGTGTGTATATGTGTGCATGTTTGTGTGTATGTATGTGTGTATATGTGTATGTGTGTGTATATGTGTGTGTGTGTGTGTGTGTGTGTGTTAATTATAGGCTCTAGAGTGAAGCTGCATTTCCTAGTCAGCCCCATCCTTATGGAAAGAGTGGAAAGGTTTAGATAGAGAATTGTAAGATTCAAAACTCTAAAGTTTGGGCATGATGGTGTGTGTCCTTAATCCAGCACTTGGGAGTCAGAGGGAGGCAATTATGCTTGCACTGGAGGAGAACCTGGTCTACAGAGACAGTTACAGGCCAGTCGTAAATTTTTTAAAAAATTATTTTTCTTGATAGATTTTTCAAAAATCTTTCTCAATCCCCAGACTTGAACCTGTTCTGTGGCTAAGGATAGCTTTGAACCTAATCCTCATCGTCCTAATGGTGCAAATATTCCTGTGGTTCTGGAGAGAGTCTAGAATGGAGTAGAAACACGTACTGCTGTGATTCGCCTCAGCTGCTGCTGTCAGACCCAACAGGCTGTGGGGCTCGGGGGACAGACACTTGTAGCTCCGCCGTGAGCTACCAAGCCAAGTTGAAGTGAGGTGAGAGAACAAAGCCCATGTCAACGGCGTCACACACGGCAAGGTGATGACCACTGTCATCCCACCACTCAGCTAAAGGACACTACCCCAACACACTCTTGGCGCCTCACTCCGCCGAGCCCACTACCTTCCTCCGTCTGGGCTCCACGTCTCCCTCCCTTCAAATGGCACCTTGGGAGCATCTTCCACTCTCTGCTGATAACACATTTTTTTTTTTTGAAGTGTTTGTTACTTTATAGAGGAAAGAGGCTGCCTGGAAATATATTTTATGAGATATTAAGGAACAAATTTCTTTGATTTATAGAAATACGAGGCAAGGTAGCTTGAGAGGCAGGGAACCAACGGTGATATCTACATGGACTAATGATTAATTATTATATCTAGAGCGATGCTTTCCCATCTCCTGATAGGCTGGAGACGTACAGCGGAGCTAGCTAGGTTAGTGCCATGGGTCACAGATGCTGCCTCTGCATTTTCAGATTACACTATCCATTACAGACAGCACCTTCTCATTTAGAAACATAATTTGTTGTTCTCCCACACCAAAAAAAAAAAAAAAAATACTGACATTTCACATGCAAGGCAAAGATTAGAATCGCTGCCCAGGACTGCCTGCGCTAGGTTGTGGTGTCCCTGCGTCAAGGACACCAAGCGGCTGGTACTGAGAGCCGGAGAAGGCGGTGACTTCTGATCTTTATTATGCTAATGTGCAGCCTCTTGAGCTGGACTGCTTAACCTCATCAGGGGAATGCCACTGCTCATTTCAAGCCCGGAATGTAGCACAAGCATTAGTACTATTATGTTGTTATTATTATTATTATTTGTAGGGCATGTGTAAGCACAAGCCCTGTGATTAGGCTGAGGCTCTACTTGTCCAGGTTGGCTGGGGCTGGACGTCCGCTCCTCATATTTCATCAAATGAGAAGACAAAGAAGCTGACATTTGTCCCTCACCTTAATGCCTGCTTGATGGAAGCACTTTGCAGACCTCTCTGTCTGTCACACCTGGATAAAGATGACAAGAGTTTTGTGAAGTCTACGTTCTGTCTCCAGAAGCTCAGTGGGGGCCTGGCCCCTCTCCTGAAGGCAGGGGTGACTGGCAGATGGGGGATGAAGAATCTCGAGGGGGTGACAGACAGGAAGGGACACTGTGTTGATAGAGAAGGAGGGGACTTTGGAGGGGAAATGTCCTCTATCCCGCTTACTGGTCATTGCCACCTACAAGAGCCAGAGAGAGACGTGAGGCTACTGAGCAGGCAGCAAAGATCGCTGTGGTGAGAAGGGAGAAGCCAGACAGCCTGGTAGCATCCCAGGGAGGCTGAGGGCAAAGACTGAGCATCTTCGAAGCCCAGATTGCTTGACCTCAGTAGGCAGGGACTGTCTTTCAGAAGAGAAAGCTCCTCCTGTGGGAAATGGGGTAGATGAAAGTAAAGCATTGCACTGTGGTGGAAATCTTGAAGCAACGGAAAGCTAGTAGTAACCTTTTCTTCAGACTGGTACTAGGGACCTCTAGTTTAAATGCCGAAATACCCCCACCCCCACCCCAAAGGCCTGTGTGTTAACAGTTAGTGCTCAACTTGGCTTTATTAGAGATAGTGAAACTTTAAGAGATGGGGCCTAGTGGGAGGTCTTAGATTATGGGGTATACCCTAGTAGGAGGTCTTATATTATAGGGTATACCCTTAGAGGAGATGGAAAAATTCAGTCCCCTCCTCTTCCTCTTTGCTTCTGAGCTGCTTGAGGTAGGCAGCTTGCTCCACCACTAGCAACCACTGTGCAATAAAGCCACGGGATCAGCCAAACATAGACTATAAACCTTTCTTCTTTTTAAGTTGCTTTATCTTAGGTATTTGGTACCATCACAGAAAGCTGGCTAAAACAGATGGATCCAATATGAATAAGTGATGAAGGAGGGGTGCCTATAGATCTTCCCTCATACTATTCCAGTTACCTCAAGATACCACTGATACCTAGGTCCCAGTACAACTAAGTCTGATGTTTCTATAATGGAGTCCATACTCACATATCTTAGGAATAATTGATGTGGACCCAGGCCTGAGCACCAGCAACCTAGCTTACAGTAAGCATAAACTTCATGAAAGCAGGATTCCTGGTATATTTGCTTCCCCCTAAAATCCAGACCAGTGTCTGTCACAAACAGGAAACTGAATTTAATTTCTACTAAGTACATTGTGTGAGATAGCTCTGTAAGAGAAACAAGCCACTCACCTCTCTGCCTGGTGGCTAAGACCAAAGTAGAAACAAATCATATAATTAGGCCACTTGAGACATCTGGGAGATCTGTCCGCTTGGACCCCAAGAGCCATGTTGTCAGATACATGTTGTTTCCTCATTGTTTCAATGAAGACACACACACATTCATCTAGTTCTTCCTGAGTGGAAAACAGAAGTCATGTGTATGAAAAAGCAATTGCCTTACTTTGCTAAGTGGTCATAGTATCAAAAGGCCTACTTTCGCACAGGCAAACTACATTTGAACCTGTATACCCATAGATTAGTGTGTCCCTCATACCTCATTAGAGATGTTTTTGTGCAATGTGTGTGGTGGCTAACACAGAAACAAACTGGCCGAAGTGCAGAGCGTCATTGGAGTGCTTGGCCACAAATGGGACATCTCTGTCACACTTCCCACTGAAAGGGCTCAGGAACCATTATAGAAGTGGGGAACACAGAAAGATTGTTAAATCTAGGGGCCAGAGAAGACCAGAGGAAAACAGAGTTCTCGATACGGCAGAATCTCTACCCTCTTGTACTCTCAGCAGCACCCACACCACCAGGGCTGGCTCTCTAGCACTGTTCCATTGAGGGGCAGGGCCAGCTCTCCCACCTGTCACAAGCTGCAAGGGTGGAGTTGTATCTCTTGCACCCCTGCTCACTCTTCTAAGTGCCACAGCTGGTAAAGGTTGGGACCAGTTCTGTGCAGCCCCTCAAATATCAACATGGTCCCAGGTGGCAGCCCAAACCAGGGATGTCTGCATGGCTTTTGGTGGAAACATGGACCATGAGCATCAATACAGACCCCTGCTACTGTAGAGTCAGGGATTCAGACATGGTCCTCAGCAGCAGCAGCAGCAGCAGCAAGACCTCACCAGACCTCAGGTGGCAGTGCAGGCTACTCACATCAGGCTGCTCCTCACCACCCTCACGTCTCCAGGTCTGCCTCTCTTCATAGTGCACACAGCGTTCTGTTTTTCTTTCTCCCCCATCTCTCCACCACTTACTTGCTCATCTCAGTGGGGCTTTGGCCTCTGGGTGTCTCCCTTTCATCCTGTGCCACGTAGGTGTGGGCCCACTTTGATATGTTAATAGGCACCTCAGCTAGCCCTTCGTTCAGAGTTTCTTTTGGACCTAACAGTCTGGAACCATTGGGCTGCTGAGGAAAACAGTGCACACTTATGATGTGACATCAATCATACTGCAGTTAAAGGCAATAAGGCCCAGAGCTTGCCTTAAAGGAGTGAGCTGAAGGCAAAGCGGTTCCTCAAAAGGAACCTGCCCTTGACAGAAGCCAGGTTGAAGTAGATTTTTTCTCAAACCGGCTGCTCACCTGTCCCTTATTTGACCCTCACTCTTTGTTGTCTTTACCCCAAAGTATGTCCCTCTCTGACGCCCAGGAGCCTGAGATTCCAGCTTGAAGACTGCTCCTTTGAGCACCCTGTTATTTGAAAACCACATTCAGGTTTTCAGTTAGCACCATGTCAACAACCTGTCACCCAAGGAGCTGGTGGAGTGGCACCCAGGAAGGATGGGCTTACAGTATTTCTGTCGGAGGAGAGGAGGCCCTCTACACACAGCCTGCTTTGGCTGTGTCTTTCTCGACCCATGGCCAAGGAAGTCAAAGGTCACATCTGGTAGCGTTTACTCCTCCTTGTTCCTGCCCAGGGTCAGGACAGTGAAGACTTATGTGTAAGTAGAAAGCATCGTTTTTCCAGGGTCAAGAGCTCCATTTGCTCGAGAGAAAACTAAAGAGGGATCCTGATGTGGACTTAGGTCAGAATTGGCTTGATGGGGAAGACTCTGAAACCAAGTGCCAGGTGTGGGTACCACTCTCAGAGGCTAGTGAAATGACATACCTGCTTACATACAGAGCCAGTGTGCCATCTCCACCTCTGCTCTGTATCTTGGGAGAGCCTTCAGCCAGGTGTTCAGATAGGTGGACAGTGTACTGTTAACCCACTTAAGGCTGTGCAGTAACTTCAGAAAACCTTTGTGCCCAGCAAGTTTTGGAATTTCACTGAGTTTCTACCAAGCTACACACACACCCACACATACACGCGCACGCGCACATTCGTGAGCACAGGCACACACACAGAAGATATGGCTGAATTAAAAACTTCATGGTTTTAGGGATGCAATCAACAAGTCTGGGCAAACATTTCCCTATCTCTTAAACTGAGTTTTCACTTCCGTGAAATAGAGATGCCATAATCTACTTGGTAGATTTATTGTGAACAACTGTGGGTCTTAGCGCTCAGCTTTGACGTCACCCAAAACCAGCATTTTACCATGTGTAACATCTCAGAAGATGTAGGCTGTATTTCCTCTGTTTTTGTGTTCTCAACTCCAAATACAGTGACTGTCCGGCACACAGTAGGTGCTTTAGCATAACCCTCAGAGAAAGGCCTGTCTGCACACTGCGTCAGGGTAGGCGTCGCTTGGCTCTTCATTGGTCCCTTAGGTTCCTTCAGAGCCCTTGAAGTGATTTATTTACTTCCATACTGTCTGTCCTCACTAGACTGTAATTTTCCCAAGGTCAGGGCCTTTGTCTGTCTTACTGGTCAGAGTCTAGACAGTGCCTTGTACAGAGTCGCTGCTCAAGACACATTTGTCAAATAGACAAACCTAGGGAAAGCCCTTATTTTGCTATTACTGCTCTGTGTGGCGGTGGCTTTCAAGGTATCAAAACCAGTCCAAACAGGCGAGAATTATTTGTCTTCAGAGAGCTCACTAGGGAAGGAGAGCCTGGTCAGGAACTACTCGTGTCTTCTCACAGAATTCAGCTGGGACCCTTTCTGCAGAACAACCCACTTCCTCGGGCCTCTGAGAGGAGGCCCTTCCTGCCAAATGGAGCAAAGTGAAGAGGTTTTATGACGTGGACAAGGCTGCCTTCAAGCCTGAACTGGGGCCCTGGGGCGGAGGGGGCAGGGAATGGGGGCGGAAGAGCCACAGAACCCAGCGCTCTCCCTGGGCTCTGCACCACTGAAAGGCTCCAGACAGTGTGGGCGCTGGGCCAGGCTGCCGAGTTCCAGTGGGAAAGCTGACCTTGGCCAGGAACAGCCAGGAAGAGGCACAAATGACTCATTGTGCCATATCCTCCAAGGTGAAAAACGCAGCAGTGTGTGTGGCCTGTGGGGCTTGGATGCTCTTGCAGCTTGGTTTCCTCCTCAGCCAAAATAAAAGCGCCGGGAGTCAACCACACACAGCCTAGGGACACTTCAGACACATTCCTTCTTTGTCCTTCCAGCTTTAAACTATCCTTATAACACGATTTTCGGCTTAAGCGGGATTTAAAAAACAAGACTGTCTTCATTTCGTGTGTGTGTGTGTGTGTGTGTGTGTGTGTGTGTGTGTGTGTGTGTGTGTGTGTGCGCTCGCATGCGCAGTTTGATAGAAACAAGGCACACCACCCCTCAGGCACAAAGGCAGTGTGGTAAACTTTCAGAGCACATGCGAAGGTCTCCCTTCAATGCTTGCTTTTACTCAGAAGTTTGGAATCCCAAGTACTAATTTATAAGATGTGCTATTGCTCATAAATGTCCACTAGAGGGCAGTCTTGGAAAATGTTTATAAATACATATGTTATTGCTCAGTCTAGGAAGTAGTGCTGTTTTGTTTTGTTTTAAAGAAAAGAGCACGTCTAACATTTCAGGGCAGTTTTTTTTTTCTTTTTGTTTTTTGGTGTCTTTGTCTGTTTGGCTTTTTGTTTTGTTTTGTTTTTTTGTTTTTTGTTTTGGTCTCATTCTTCCACCAGCGTAGCTAGAGAAAGAGGCCAAGTAAAACGCTGTCTCTGCCTGGTGCTCTCATGCACACGGGACACCGCAGCCTGGGGCTCTCATGCACACGGGACACCGCAGCCTGGTGCTCTCATGCACACGGGACACAGCCGACTCCAGACTTCCAGAACTCTCTTGCCAGCAGCAGCTCTGTCCTGGGGGAACGAGGAGACTCACCCCAGCACAGCTGTGGAGCCTGATGTGGGAGGTCCTCTGGTCTAGGGTTAGCTTCCACCAAGGCTCGGCTTCAACCCTTTTCTCCCAAGAAAGCAGTGGCCGGAAATCCTCAGAAAAGAACTAGGAAGGATCAGAGGAGACGCCAAACAGTCCAAACAACTAAAAATAGAGTTCCCAGGCAGGCAGCCATGGGTATTCCACTCCGTGTGTAAATACGTATAAATGAGGCAGACCAGGCCTGAGTCTGGAAGAGTCCTGTGCACCTTTCCTGTAGCCAGGGCTTCTAGGTTGGTGGGAGGCACCCTCCCCCGCCCCCATTTTCTCTCTCTGTCTCTTTCTGTCTGTCTGTCTGTCTCTCTCTGTCTGTCTCTCTCTCTGTCTGTCTGTCTCTCTGTCTGTCTGTCTCTCTCTGTGTCTGTCTGTCTGTCTGTCTGTCTGTCTGTCTCTCTCTCTCTCTCTTTCTCTCTCTTCCCCTCTCTCTCCCTTCTTCCCTCCTTCCCTCCCCACCCGTCTTCTCTTATCCCAAAAGAGAGCATCCCCATTGAACTCCATGGCTAGAAAAGATGGCAGAAAAGATTATTTTTAGCACGCTTCTTCATCAGTGCACTTAATGGCAATAAATGGTACACTAAGACTCCTCTTCAGCCGCTACAATCTGCTTCTGGAGTGTGTCTGATGCACAGCCCTCAAGTCTCCCAGCTGGACATTGCTTTGTCCCATGTGGCCCCATTTCCTTCTGGAAACAGCCCTGGGGGGGGGGGTGGATGTCATCACCACTCTCCTCTGTTTAGAGCAGGAGACAAAAGCCAGGCCAGGCCAAGTGATCAGCAGGCCTCATAACCACGGTGCTAGGATTCAGGCCAGATGTTAGCCATTTCTTTCCCTGTTCTGAGCATCTTCCCTGTGCTAGGCTGGCTGGGTGTGACTAGGGTGCTACTCCCTGCTTGACCTCAAAAGCAGGCTGTAGTGATGTCAAGACAAGCCCTGACTGCTTCAGGATCCAGGCTAGAGAGGGACATCTCAGCATAGAGTGTTGCTTCCCATTGGTGACATGGGTGACTCCCTGGTATGTCTGGTAAGGCTGGGCCGGCCAGATGTGCCCCTTTCTGGGAACATTGCAGCCTCTAGAAGGTCAAGGCTGCCTCAAGTGCTCAGGGCCACAGCTTGGTCATGGTCCTGCCCTTCGTCAGGGTCATTCTCCTGCCAATGTTCGTCCCCTCTGTGGACCGCTATGTGTGAGCAGGGGGCAACTCCAGGAAACTGGCTTTGAAAGCTTGCTGTTTCCTTGAGGGAAGGCAGAAGATTACATTTGATGATGATGGGATGAGGGTTCTGAGGAGAAAGAGGAGCAACAAAAGTCCCCTCCACCCCCACCCCCGGCGGGGCCCACGTATGGCCTGAAGGCACTGGCAACAGACAGTGGATGGCGGAGTAGCAGGAGAGAACCCTGGGGCTATGTTCTCCTCTGTGCTCAAAGGTCAAAGGTCACTTCTACGACACCCTGCTCCTCACTCTGGTGGGTCTGTCACATGCTGGTGCTGGCGGGACTTACTCTCCTCCAGAAAGGTTGTGACCATGGTGGCTGCATATGACGTTAGCCTCAGAGATTTGGGGCCAGTAGGAAATGTGTGTTCTGTGCTTCTGGTGTGCATCAGCCGCAGCAGCTACAGCAGGGTGTGTTTCTAGTTAGTAATAGCATGTGTCTGCCAGAGGGTCGGACCAGACTAGGAGGTATGAGCTAGGAATGCCCCCCCCCCTTTACTACACTATTTCCATAAACTGAAGAGTGGGACAACATATCCTGAGGTGTTGCAAGTGCCCCTGGGGGCAATCTCTGGACAATTTCCAGTACTTTGGTCTTTTCTCCTTCAATCTAGGTGCTACAATTGTCTATTTACCTCAGATTTACACCAAAGATATCATCCCGTCCAAGTCTAGCTTGGGGCGTTCAGAACTTTATTCTGTTCCTTAGGGGAGCGTGGACGTTACTGGGTTACTTAGACCAGTGTGAAGGCTGCCGCGTCACCGGAAGCCAGCTCCAGCACAGGCAACAAGTCATCAAAGCTAGGTTCCTCGCAAATGCTACACCCCTGGAGCTCCCTGCTCAACTTGCACACCTCTCAGAGGATCAATCTTCTCTGCCCAGTAACTGCCTACTGCTTTCATCACTGTGGGGGGAGGCAGAAGGAAAGAGCTACAGGACAGGAGCTGTGAGGTAAGTCCAGGCCATCGGGCCACAGGCTACCATCCTCACAACCAGGTAAGGAGCAGTGAGGAAGAGAAAGGACCTGTTGTGCCAGGAGCAGCTCACGAGTCCCCCATTCGCTTGCTCCTACTGTTGCCAAAAAGGTCACTTTGCCTCCTCTGCGGCACTCTACATGTGAGCAGGGGGCAGCTTGGTGTGCGTGACTTGGATGGCAGTTTAGACACCAGGTGCCCTTGTCTGTTGTGTTCCTCCAAGGCCCAGGCTGCCACGGCGTGGTACTGTCAGCTTTCGCAGCTCTGGGAGAGGGTGAGGGATCTGGAAGTGAGTTCCTCTCACTGGGTAGTGTGTGTAAAGAAAAGTGCAATGTGTGTGCATTTGAAGATACTCTTTGGAGAGTTTTCAGGTATTTTCTGTGCCCAGAAAGGGGAGAGGTGTCTTTCTAAACCCCGAGTCCCCCTAGGCGGGTGTATCAGAGGAGTCCCAAAAAAGTGAAAGTAAATCCGTTCTACAATTCTAGTATTTCCCCAAGGCCCATGCGCAGAAGGCCCGGCACTCAGTGTCTGTGGATATGAGGAGGTCGAGGGACCCTTAGGAGATGGGGTCTGACTGAAGGAAGTTAGGCTCTGGGTGGTGGACCCCTGAAGGAGATTGGGCAACACTGTCCCCTGCCTGTCTCTCTTTCCTTTACTGGTCACCACGAGTTTCCTCTCCCACGTGCTCCTGCTCTGAGGCACTGTGCAGCCACATCCTCAAAAGCAGTAGGGCTAACTGTTGGTGGCCTGGAACATTTAAAATAGACAGTTAAGACAGACCTTTTTTCTTTTCTTTTCTTTTCTCTTTTTTAAAGCTGATTTACATCAGGTTTTTTTTTTCCTCTTAAAAATAAAGCAACATTTTAATAAAAAAAAAACTTTTTATTGATTCTTTGAGTTTCACATTTATACACCACAGTTACACTCCTCTTCCTTATCCCTTCATATCTGTCCTCTGCCCTTGCAACCTGCCCCCAAAAGGAAATTAAAAAACAAAATAAATAAAAATAAAATAAGTAACCAAACCAGCCAAACCACAACAATCATGTCATGCCATGTACCCTTTGTCCACACATCTGTAATTGCAAACATTCATCTCAATGAGTCACTGGTCTGGTTCGAGGCCTCTGGCGGCTGCTATACCATCAATACCGGATCCTCACCTGAACGTCTCTCAGATATCCTGTTGTTGCCTTGTGTCGTGGAGATCCAGCAGCTTTGGATCCACAGGACTAACCCCTTCATGAATTGCAGCAGTTCATAGATGGGTCAATGTTGGGGTGGGCCAACTCAAAGCCCTGGGTTTGGTTGGTAGCTGCGTTGGTCAGTCTGCCAGCCAGCTCTCCTGTACCCACACCACCAGGGTAAGCTTTTCAGCACTGCCCCAGCTAACTCACCCAGTGCTACAGCCAGCAAGGGGCTGGGCCAGCTCTCCTGCTCTCACTCGCTGGCCTTCACCACCAGGGCCAGCTCTACTGTGCTGCCGAGTTGAGATGCAGGGCCTGCTCTCCTGAGCGCTGCAGGCAGCGAGGGGTAAAGAGTGTGCGTGAGGAGGGCATATCTCTTGTGCCTACCCCACCCCGCCACAGAAGGGTGGCAGGTAGCTCAGATCTTTTCAACAGTAACATAAAGCTAAGTCACATAACACCAGTCATTCAGAGCTTCGTTGTGAAAGCTCCTGTGCCTTGTCAGCTTTTGTTACACTGCTCAGTAGCCCTGAGCCTTTCTAGGGACATGTATGTATATATTTGGAAACCCAGACCATTTCAACCCAGCCCAGCCCTGCCCTGCCAAGCTGAGATTTCTCCAGGCTGTGGTGGGGTGAGCTCAGATAGTGTGCCAGTGTAGAGCCTGGGGGAACACCCAGAAGAGCCCTGAGTCAGGCTGCTGCTGGCTTGGCATGCCACCCATACCACGCTCCCCAGCTACCAGGGTCCTTTGAGACCTCCATTCTTCACCCTGCTCTGCATCATCCCCTTCTGGGATGCCAGCTGTGACTACTGAGGAGCCAGAGCCTCTGTGGGAGCTGACATACTGTGCAGTCCGCAAGCCATCCTCCAGGCTCTCTGTGTCCCCAGATACATCTGAGGTGCTATCAGAACCAAGGAGGGACAAGGTTGATGGTGCCCTGAAAACCTACTGAAAATAGTTTTCCTTTATTATTAAAATGTGTAATATTTAAAAATGTGTAAATTTTTTTTTCAAACTGCCAAATGATTGCACTCAATTCAGGACTCGGTATAAAAATCCTTTCCCAGATATTTTCAGCAGTGACATTGGATGCCTGTGTTTTGATGCTTGCAAGGCTGGATTTTCTCAGTTGTTCTATCGCTTCAAATGACTTGTTAGCACTGTCAGAGGGAAAGAAAAGCCAACTGATTAATAAAGTGCTCATGAAAGGGGTAAGGAGAGAGCACTGTCAAGGCCCTTGCCAACACCAAATGCAGCCTCTGTCTGACCTCAGAACCCAGCCCCGACATGAGGGCAGCTACACACGACTTCCACTCTGTCTCCACAGAGTTGAGAGCGCTTAGTGCCAAGTGTGGCACGGACACTTGCCTGCTGGATGGAGAGAGAAACTCATTTCCCGCTTGTCAAGTGGCATGACATAGAGCTCGTAATGATTTTCTGTCAGGCAGGGCTTGGCTGGATTTGAACCTGTGACCCAGAGGCAAAGGGCAGATGTAGGGCTTCCTTTATGAGAACCAGCTGCCTATGCCTTGTTATGGCCAACTTAGATCTGCCTGGAGCCTGCCCATGCTTCCTCCTCACACATAGATTTTGGTTCTATCCTAAGAGCATTGGGCGAGTGATTAATGTCCTGGACCATCAAAGCAGAGGAAGACCATGGACGGACAGAAGGCCTGCTTGATTCACCTAGGGCCAGAAGCTGTATGCTCCTCCCAAAATGGACGTTTGAGCCTTCCCAGGACCTTTGCATGGTGTATAGACCAGCCAAGGCCATAAAGACCATGGATGGGTCAGAGGGGATTCATGGGGGCCTCATCAGTTCTGGGTCCATTCCATCGTTATTGGTACTGACTTCTTGTGCGTGCATAAGCATGTGTTGGTGTGTTGTTCATGAGGAGACACTCACCTAGCTTTTGTATGAGAAAGGGTCTCTCACTGACCTGGGGCTTAGCAATTAGGATGGGGTAGCTTGTCACCGAGACCCATCATCCTCCTGCCTCAGCTTCTCCAGCGCTGGGATTCCACCAAAGCTGTGTTTTGTGTGTGATCTGGGGGCTCAGGCGCAGGTCTTCATGCCATGTGTCCAGCTCCTTACCAGCAGAGCCGCCTTCCCAACCTTCTACTGATTGCTTTTTATTCAAACAATGTGGGGGGAATGGGGGCAGTGCTCTGGGAGCTTTTGCATACTGACCAGTAAGTACCCCTGGGTACTGAGCCATCAGATCACATGCTGCCTTCCAACGATTCTGTCTCAAAATCTGAAACTCCACCATAAAAAAGGGTCCAACCCGTTATTTGAGTCACTGAGTCAATCCTCAGATCAGGTAAGCACCCTGCTGCTTACCAGCGTTCCAGAGACGTACAAACAAGGGCCCCATTGAAACCAGTCAATTGGAGTAAGATGGACTGATACAATTTGGTATAAACTGATGAGTGACTCCCCAA
Source organism: Acomys percivali (assembly GCA_907169655.1). NCBI lineage: Eukaryota > Metazoa > Chordata > Mammalia > Rodentia > Muridae > Acomys > Acomys percivali. The sequence continues at coordinate 45,730,719 of OU015753.1, forward strand.
GCAGAGATGGAGAAGTTGTGTAGCCATGTGTTTGGAAACCCAGGGGTTGGCCACATGCAAGACCCAGTGAAATCTGTGTTTGGCCCATTGTGAGACTCACGGGCCTCTACTGTCTATCTGTAAAGTGGGAGTCATCACACCAGTATCAAGTTTGCTAAAAGGAAAATGGGATAACTTATTTGTAGTATCCATGCATTTACCTACCTGGTACATAGTAGATGATTGACAGCTGTCAGGAGACACGAACAACTTAAGGAAAGGTATTTTAAGCTTGTGACAGGGGCCATAGAGGCAGGGAGAGATAAAGGGCAGTGCTGTGAATAGAATCAATGGGAATCAATATGGAAAGTGGATTGGGAAGGTTGTAACAGAAGCAGAAGGTGGTTGCCATGCCAACAGAGGAAGCTGGCATGAGGAGAGCTGAGTACAGGAAGGAAAGAGGTTACTAAGTTTTCATTTGGGGCATGTGAAACTAAAGATGCTTGGAGACATCCGTGCGGTCATGCCCATGATGCAACTGGAAATAGAAGACCAGAACTGCAGATTCGGCTGTCCTTGCTTGAAGCAGGACACTTGACTTACATTGGCTTAGAAGTTCCCACAGATGGAGTGGAGAGGAAAAATCTATGACCCAAATCCCTGGTGTGGTGATTTGAATAGGAAATGACCCTCATAGGCTCCTGTGTTTGAATGCATGGCCATAGGGAGGTGCACTCGTAGGTGTGGTCTTGTTGGAGTGGGCGTTGGAGGAAGTGTGTCACAGGAAGGCGGGCTTTGAGGTCTTATATGCTCAAGCTACACCCAGTGTGGTACAGTTTCCTTTTTGCTGCCTGCCTGTTAAGATGGAGAACTCCCAGCTGCAGCACCATGTCTGTCTGTACACGGCCTTGCTTCCTGACACAGACTAAACCTCTGAAACTGTAAGCCAGCCCCAGTGAAACATTCCCCTTTGTGAAAGTTGCTGTGCTCATGGTGTCTCTTCACAGCGATGCGCCCCTAACTAGATCACCTGTGCAGAAATGGTAACATTAAAGGGATCCGTGCTGGAGGAAGACAGGTCGGTGCTGGTGGAGTGTGACACCTGATGGGCCAGAGAGGACATTCTAGTTGACACTCAAAGAACAGTTTTCTGAGATGGCAGGGACCAGTGTGACCACTGTGGCAACTCCAAAGATGGTTGACGGGAACTGAAAAGGACAGTTCCTTCTGTAGTCAGACTCAGGGGACATTTGGGGTAGGTAGGAAAAAGCAAGGCCCACGTGGCTCAGGTGGGCCTGGAGGATGTGCAACCATGTCCTTGTCTGTCCGTGCTCTGGGCATCATGTGTCTTCATTAGCTGATGAAACAGACTCACACCCTGGTCACACACTGACTTCTAGAGACATTTAATAGTCTCTACAAGAGACCTCTCCCATAGACAAGGTCTTGTAGTACAGACACTGATACAGGCTATCATGGGCCTGACTGCGTGCAGACATTTTGGTTTGCACTAGCCCCATCCGTTGTTCAATAAATCATCACTGATCCCTCCCCCAGACCTCTTAGCAAGTGACAGGCACTGTGACAAACTGGTTGCCATGACTGCCCTGGCCCAACCTCCTTACATGTTTCACTTTGGCTCTGCGAGCTGAGATGGGGGACTTTGTTTTACCTTCAGTGTCTACAGCGAACCTTCTGGGGGATACAGGGTAGCTGCAGAGGATGACAGACCTTGTCACATTGTGCCTCATGTGAGACAGTATATAAAAGGGCTGGACATTGTGGTAGTTTTAATGGTGGAAAATATACAGACGAGGTTCTAGCCCCGCAAACAGCGCAAGTGACCACGCTGACAGCCACTCTCGGGGATATTGGGAACCTGGAGTCTAAAATGTCCAGTGAGCATGGGGCCATAGCGCTGAGTATTTGAAGCTTGGAAGAGCCACTAACAAGGAAAGGACCCATCTCCTCAGCGTGTTATCACCACAGCGTGTTGTCATCATCTACCAATGCACACCTTTGAATCTCTGAGTTGTGAGGCCTTAACCCCTTTCACATGAAGAGAGAATGGTATCTGGCCATGTTATTTTTCTCATTGCCGTGACAAGGTACTGGACAAAAGCAACTCAGGGAAGGGCTCACGTTGGCTCACAGTGTGAGGATGCAGTCCACCATGGTGTGGATGGCATGGCGGCAGGGCATCACACACACACACACACACACACACACACACACACACACACACACACACACACACACACACACGCACGTCTCATGGTGCTCGTGGCCAGGAAACATGGGGAGATGATGGGCCAGCTGTGCTTGGCTTGCTTTCCCCCTTGCATCAGTCAGGAATCCTAGTTCATGACATGGCACTACCCACAGTTAGGGTGATGGCCCCAGAGCAACTAGCTCATTGGAGAACTCCCTATGTGTCTATTTAGAGACTTTTGGCCACCCTGTCACTTTTCACTGATTTACTGGGTAGTGGCTTCTCTCCCTCCTCCTCCTCCTCCTCCTCCTCCTCCTCCTCCTCCTCCTCCTCCTCCTCCTCCTCTCCTTCATCTGTCTCTCTTTACTGGATCTGAACCAGAACCCAGTGTCCTCATGCCTGTCTCCCTCCCGTGCTCCATCCCCCGGCTCTCCATCTGTAGTCACACTGTGCGGCCTCTCTCCCCAGCACCTCTGCTCTTTCTCTTGCCCTCAGTTTTGGGACTTCTCTGCCGCATTTTCCTAGCCAGTTCAAAACTCCTTCCACTTAGTCAGATGGTCCCGTGTGCCTCACTGGCCTGGTCCTGGCTGGTTAGAGGTTTCATGTTTCTTAAATAAAATGTGTGCTGGACCAACGAGTTGTGCATGAGGTGAATCACAGCATCCCCTCAAGAAACAGCAGACGCCCCAATTTGTATCGCATGCTTATTCCTTCCCCTCCGAAGTGTGATCAAAGTAAAACAAAGACTGCGACACCCCTACATCACTGCTTCTGAAGTGCAACTGCCAAACTGATGCTAGTTTAGTTAAAACGCTCCCATTTATTAGCACTGTGGCCTTGAGCCAGCCGCTTAGACTGAGTTTCGATTTTCTCATCTGGAAACTGGGGTTAATCTTACCTACCTCATAGCACTGCTGGGAGAGTTAACCAAGATAATGTATATACAAACGACTTGTCCTTGTGCCGGGCACCGAGAAAGAGCTGCATAAATGTTAGTTGTGACTCTTCAGCCAAACATGTGTTTCTCCCTCCCCCCATTGGTGGTTTTTATTTTATTTTATTAATTTATTCTTACTACATCTCAATGGTTATCCCATCTCTTGTATCCTCCCATTCTTCCCTCCCTCCCATTTTCCCCTTACTCCCTTCCCCTATGACTGTGACTGAGGGGGACTTCCTCTCCCTTTATATGCTCATAGGGTATCAAGTCTCTTCTTGGTCAAACATGTGTTTTAATAGGGCAAATGGCATGCCCACACATGCACCATGTAACATCATGGGATTTCTAAAAGAATAAAAACTGTCATTTTCCCCCCTGACATTTTGTTTTCCCTCCTACTCCACATGTATCATTAGCACAAGATAACGCACCGACCTTCTTTCCTTCTCTCTCCTCCTGTCTTTTCAAACAGTCTGTTGCTAGCACTGAACATGCAATGTAGCGAAGGATGGCCCTGAACTGCAGCCCTCTCTGTCTCCGCTGCCTCAGTGCTGGACCACCAGGACTACAGGTGTGCACACAGTGTGTAGCCTTGCCCTTCATCCACGCCCAGAAGCGTCGCCTGAGATCCAGCATCTCCCTGCTGTGCATGGCCTAGTGGTCCTTCATCCCGTTGAGGTTCTGAAAACATTCTTGTGCATAGATTCTTTTGTAGGGAAGATTCAAGAGATTAAAGAACTAGATGGAAAGACATAGACACTTAACTTTTGACCACTAGATCCACAAATTCCATCCCATTTATGCTCCCACTAACAAGGCAGAAGTGCCCCACCCCAACTCATACCCTTGCTACTCAATGAAAAATTTGAAATTTCAAGCCTTTTGCCAATGACAGGGGCTGAAAAAAGTAGCTGATTTAAATGTACATCTCCCTAATTTTTTTAAAAAAAATTGTGTGTGTGTGTGTGCAAGCATGCGTGTGCCACAACACATGTAGAGGTCAGAGAACGCACTGTGTGTGTCCCAGAGCATGCATGGGGAGGTCAGAGGACAACTTGCAGAAGTCAGTTCTCCTTTTCTATGATGTGGGTCACAGACATCTAATGGCTCAATATTTTGAACTATGTCTCTCATCTATTTTTACTTTGTCTACTATGGATCACCCAATTATAGTCATGTCTGTCTTGTTTTCTGGTGCATTTGGACGAAACACACACGCCTTCCTCTTGTGCCTTGTGGGAGTACATTCTGTCCTGCACATATGGAACCTCACGCTGACTCACTCACTCCATTGCCCAGATCAGGAATGAGAGAACCAGTCTGAACAGAAGAAAATGGAAAGTCTGGAGCTTCTGTCAGCTTATGTCCCAATGAAGGGGAGACGGGGCTTTAGAGCATCCCCCTGGTTACAAGGCGGCTCCAAGGCACACACAGGAAATCAGAGGAGCCACGTGAGACACTGGTGGACTTGAGGATTAGTGTGTGGAGATGGGGAGGGTGGTCAGTGGGAATCCAAGAGACACAGAGGTGGGGGACAGGGGCCCTGAGAGCTGCCGCTTAGCTTTAAGTTTGCATATCTCCAAATATTATCCAGTGTGTTCAGAATTCTATATAAAATGAGCAAGAGGAGAAGAAGAGGAGGAGGAGGAGGAAAGAAAAGAAAAAAGAAAAACAAAGAAAAAGAAAAGAAATACAACAGCTGGCCACTTCAGTCAGGCACAATCATCGGGTGACTACGCCCTGGCTTGACAAGATCCACGCTGGTACCAACTAGTCCTCATGGTGGTAATTTGCACCGGGTAAACATCGTTCCTTAAAGTTGGGTCAGCAGATAAGGCCTCTGGGGTACTATAAGAATTTTTACTTATTTGAGCAAACTGCTCTAAACTGTAAAATTTGTGAATGAATATAAGACGTTTGGTTTATTATCTACATACAAGTTGAAGATGACAATGATGCTGGTACTGTTTATCTAGGCTTTTCAGCACACGTGTGAAGTTCTCACTGTGTCACACCAGCATGGCCTCTGCAACTGGATGTTAGAGGGTATTCCCGGTCCTCCCCCCGCCCCCATTCTCGGCTGCTACCCTGAGCCTGGAGCTGGAGAACGACAGATGTGTGTGCCACACGGGAGGAGACAAATGTCACCCAATGGTTGGAATAGCGCAGGCTTCTGATGAGGCCAGCATTCACTGGGAACTCAGGGAAGCCTCCTGGGAGAGGTGACATTTCCACCAGGCCTCCAAAGAGAGGATACTCTAGGCCAGACAAAACCCAACCACACAACAAGCTGGCACTCTCCAGCATAACTTGCTCATTAAAGATGCTCTGGGCTTGGGAAAGGCTGGAGCACCATCTTTCCCACTAGTCAAAACTACACCGGGAGGGGTAAGTGCTGCGCCTAAGTCTTGTCACTCTGTTGCAAGTGTTTCCTTTGCTCCTTAACTCTGATGCAAAGATAATGTATCGAAGAAGGGTTTTTGTGGCACTGTGTGGATATGGGTACCCGGGAGGACTATGACACATCTGTCTGTCTGTTTCCACGTTTTGTGCTGCACCGAGCTGAAGTGAATCTAAGAAATCCTTGGAAAGCAGTGAGTGCATCAGAAATCAGGTGAAAAGGAGCCATGAAGTTTCCAGTGATTACTCAAATATTTTTTGTTTAATCATAGAATTATCTTTTATTTTCCATTCATTATAAATAACCCACTTCACTACTTAGACATCTCTTTGAAAAAATTTGGTATTTAGCATAAACACTGAGCGTCAACCAGAGGAGTGTCAGTTTAAACAGAATAGAGAAGAATTAAAAAACAAACAAACCACAATCTTAAAATTTGGAGCATGTGTAAAGACTGCATTACTATTCCTTAAAACTTCAGCCATTGAAAAAACAAGCAAATTCCAGGTGGAAAATGAGTAAACATAAATATAATCCAATGTATTTCTTTTATAAACACATTTGGACAAACAAATGTATAAAACAGAAATTGACATTGTATAAACATAGCAAACTGTTTTAAGCTGGCAATTAAATCCTGATGAGCATGAGTTAAAATACATTTTGATTTTATTTTTTGCTCACATGAAAAATGTGCTATCCTATCTGTGTAAAACAAGAAGCCACAGACATGTCACAAAAGCCACCAAACTCATGATCTACGTCAGACTATCTGAAATAAAACACGGTTTTAAAGCAAAAGACAAAATGTTATCCTAGCGTTTTCAGTTGTATTTTATCCCAGCCACACCTTCTGCAGGTGTTACACAGAGGTAGATGAGGTGGGGAGACCAATATACAAATGACGGGAACGATTCTGACAGCAGTGCTGGCCGGCACACCATCTCCGCTTCCTTTACAGCCCCAGGAAGTGCGTAGGGACAAGACTTGAAAACCTTTCTGCTCCACGTAAGCATCACGCTTAACCAAACAGACTCACCGAGCCCTTCTCCCCAACAGTGTGCCCCACGGCTTGGTGAACTCGGATCTCTGCAAGGCCTGGCACCAGTGTTAGGGCTTCAGCGAGTGCTGTGAGGTCGCGAGGCACTGGCTAACACCATAACACCGGTGCTAACCTTAGTTAGTGACTACCGCCACTGACAAGCCAGGGAACTCTGAAGGAATGAGTTGCATTGTGTGACTACAACCACTGCTACCAACAAGAAAGGCAGCTGCCGAGGAGATGGCAGGGCCTTGGTGAGACCTAAGATGACAGGACTGTTAAGTCAACAGAGGACAGCATTAAGGAAACACAGGAAAGGTGTTCCCACCATTTAGTATATTGCTTTATTTTCTACTTGGGTCTAGAAAAAGAGTTGGTTAAGCTCTTGTGGCCACTGGAGGCAGCATTGCATACTCCTGAGGGCTGATGCCCAACTCCGGGACTGGCTGTGTCTGGCAGCTTGGTGGATGGGTGGTCCTGGTTTTCTGTACCAGTGTTCTTTCCACCTGCCTAGGCAGTGTGGACATGTAACATTCACTCACGCCCATGACCTGATATTGTCTGACTCCTAAGGCAAGATGATTGTTTCTTAAGAGATGTGGTGAACATTTGTCAAGTGAGTGAAAGACGTTCTCACTCATAAGTTGTCTCAAATGTCTTAAGTGCGCTTAAACACAAGGGTGTAACAGGCTGCGTCTTGCCACTAGGAGCAATTCGGAACTGTGTAACAGGAAAAGCGCTTGGTCCCTGCTGTGGAATGTGTACACAACCCACTGTTAATGGTGACTAGTCTCCAACTGACTGTGATGGTTCTGAGTTGTTGTGCTGGGCTGCTGCGGGTGTGCAAGTGAAATGAGAAACAAGGAATTATGGAAGAAAGAGGAAAAACGTACTGAGATGTGATTGAAAACCTCCCAAACCACAGTCTGTGTTTACCTCAATACTCATATCAAAACCTTGTTTGAAGCAGCTTATAATATATTTCAGCTTTTCCCCCACACTCTTCTGATGGGACAGAGGAATTTCTGGGGTGTGCAGGGACTAATTGAAAGGTTCCCTAGGGAAGATGATGTCAAGAAATGAGGCCCCTTGTGCTTCTTAGCATCTCGTCAATCTACGACCCCTGCTGAGCTGATAAGGAACAGGCATGTCACAGTCTTAGAAACAAAGACCCACACAACGAATCAAAGTGGAATCCTTCACTGTCACCAGCAGGATGGTTTCTGGATGGTGTGACCTCATTTCACATGTTACAGTAACTGTTAGAGTTGTTTTGCACAAAAGGCAGTACAAAGAAAACGTGTTAGCTTTTTGCACCTTACTGAAACTTTTTTCTGCATTGGGGGAAAAAAAGTTCAAAATACTGCACACCCTGGAAGTACCCAACAGAGAATGTTTTGGAAATAATGCTCTTGTCAAAAACATTTTAAGGCACTTTAAACAGGTATATCTTTTTTTCTGTAAAAAAATAAAATAGGCATCAAAGCAACATTCACAAGGACAAGTCCTCAGAATCCCCTGTATGTACAAGCCTGTACATATATACACAGCGTCAGGAAGGCGCTTCCTGAGTCATACTGTTGGTCTCGTCAACTTTACTCCCTGCAAGAAATGAAAAATGGTTCAGAGTTGGACAGTGTCTAAAACAAGGTAAAATATTAACTCATACCACACAACATATGCTGCTGAAGGAAGAGAGACTGCTGAGAAATAATAGTTTCATCTGGAATGTTCCCTGTAAGTTCCCAGAACAGTACTATTGGAAGATGGTAGATAGCCTTTAAGAGGTGGGGCCTAGTGGGAGATATTCAGGTCACTGGGGGGGGGGGGGGGTGCCCTCAAAGGGGACTATAGGACCTCAGCTAGGACCTTGGTCCTCTACAGCCTGACCCAGCAGTTAAAGGGAGGGTTTCCTTGTAATCACTCCATCATGACCTGCTGCCTCTCACAGGCCCCTAAACAGCAGGGCCACTGATTATGGCTCCAAAACAAGAAGTCTTGGGCATGTATGACAGTGACAGAAAGAGGACTGGCATGCACTCAGCGCACGATATATAGCACGATATAACCAGTGCTACCCCTAGAGACAGACTTCGCTGTGAGCTCCCTGGCCAGCTGGCTGCCATCCCCCATGCCTGGCCTTGCTAGCTGTCTACTTCTGCTCTGCACTACATGAATATTTTGGGGATTCATTAGTATTGTTTGCAAAAACAAAGGTAGTGGTGACACCCCAAAGGTCCAGTCTTAGTATTTAGTGTACTGGGTAAATATTCCAGGCCTTTGGGTTATTCTAAGTGAGCCAGTGCTAACTGGAAAATAAACAGCATAGTTCAATTAAGTCTCGAAAATTGGAGACACTTAGATGAAAAGCCCACTCCAATTAATTTGTTGTTTTCTGTGAGTGAATACTGTTGGAAATAGTACTTGGATTTTCAAAGAACTTCTTGTGTTTTCTTTTGTAGGACTGGGTATAGAATCTAAGGCCTCAGGGATGTTATGCACTAAGCCACATCCCAGCCCGTCTCAAAGTCCATTTTGACACAGGCCTCACTCAGTTGCCCAGGCTGGCCTTAGACTTATTTTGAGGCTCAGAATGGTCTCGAACTTGCTATTCTCTGCCTTAGTCCCCTGAGCAGTGGCTAGGATTACAGGTCTGTTCAATACGACCCAGGTAATCGTTTTTTGGTTTCTGTTGTTATTATTCATACTATACATTCTGAAGGGGCAACATACACACACACTCGTCAAGGAAAGACACAATATCCAAAGGAGAGAAGTGAAGAAGATAGAGACCTGGTCTTCTGCCAGCTGAGTGCAAGGCCCTGTGGCTGAGCCGGTGCTGGACACTGGGGTCATTAGGTCACTGAATTAGTGATACATGAGATGGGCTAAACTTCTCAGGTAGGACCACAGCGGCTTGCCATACTCTATTTTCTGTCTGTGTTATAGAGATATATGGCCACACAGACAGGGGATTCTGGTCCTAAATCTAGCACCAAGCTCCCGAGAGGACTGTCCCATCCTGTTTCCTAACCTGTAAAATGGACATAGCAAGCTGTGGTAAAGCAAAGCTGCAGCTAAGCTGTGAGGTCAGGCAGGGTGCCTCAACACCCACTGCTGGCCAAGGCAGAGAACGGGCCCCACCTTGCACACACAGCCCAGTGCAGTGCATCCTGCCATTCAGGACACTAGGGACACAGCCCAGGGTGCTCTGCCACTGGATGCCTCTTCTTTTCACATATCTGCTATTAGCAGTCACTGTCCTGTGGCCACACAAAAATTACTCCTAGCAGGGCCAAGAATGTTCCATTGTGATACCATTTTCTGTGCATCGGCTAAATTTCTTTGACCTGCCTACTATCTAATAATATTCTGTGCTACATATGGTGGAATTAATACTGTGTGGGATCTTCTGCTAGTCAATTTTTATATTTTAATTCCTACACACAGTTTTACCATATTGAGAACTAAACATGAGAATGCTGTTCTGGCTGGGTCCACATTCAACAATATTCAGAGAAGCATAGATAAAAGACTGGGATCCACAGGAGGAACCCACAAGAAGCAGTAAATCATACTTTAAACATCTAAGTCTCTTTAATATGAGAATGCTGAAGTGTATTTGAAAACTGCAGTACAAGTATAACTCTCTTTTATAAAAAGACAACCAACCCATTCTTCCTGGGCAAACTGAATAGACCAATGTATACTGCAATTACACATTTATTTACATGTGTGGGTATGTGTTTGCACACATATGTGTCCTTGTGTGCAGGTGTCTTCTTCAATTGCTCACTACTTTATTTTTTATTTATTGGTTTTTCAAGACAAGAGTTCCTCTGTGTAGCCTTGGCTGTCCTGGAACTTGCTTTGTAGACCAGGCTGGCCTTGAACTCAGAGATCTACCTGCCTCTGCCTCCTCAGTGGTGGGATTAAAGCTGCACCATCACTGCCTGGCTACGCGCTACCTTATTATTTGAGACAAAGCCTCTCCTTTGTCTGAGTGGCTGGGTCCCCGGGGCTATAGTAGAGAGCACTGGCGTGCTCAGCCTTTTCTGTAGATACTGCTGTTCTGACTAGGTCCTCATGCTTGACTCTACTCACTCAGTCACTTCCCCAACCCCTGTTAGTATATATATTTCATTAATAAAACACATACAATGATATACTGGGGAAAAAAGTCAGTATATGAGTCATTGAATCCAGAAAGAGCATTTCAGTCTGATCTGGATCCAAGTCAGGTCTTTCTAGAGTCTTACCTTCTGCCTCGACACCATCCAAGACTTTATCGTTGGCACTAGCACACTCCCCAGAAGGATCTGGGCTGGGTGGTAGATGAGCAAGGGTACCGATATCAACGAGAGATGCTCGTGGCCTGCAAACACTATCTTTAGCATCGGAACTCCTGTTCAACAAAGAAGACAGAAAATGTAGAGGCAAATTCAGGGGTCAAGTGGGCTGTTAGTCTATTTTCCAGTGTGTACTCGCAGACCTGAACTGGGAAGCTCTCAGATAAAGCCCACAGCTCTATCTTCCTTTCCTGACATAAAGTTCTGAGTTCGAACTGGAACAGATGAACAGGGGAAGGTGGTCTGTGTTCTGTGATGCTGGTACCTCTCAAAGTGGCAGCTCCTACATCAGGAGGAAGAAGGCTGAAACGCAGTTGCTCTAAGAGGGCTGGGCAGGACTAAGGAGAGTTAATGGTGGATCTCTCTTGCTCAGTGGGCTGAGTATGCTGGTTGTTAGGGGCCCTAAGGATACAGGAAGATGGCTGTGATAGGAAGCGACTCAGGGTGGGAGGACGTCCTGAGACGGAACCCAGGACCTTACAACTTCTAAGCATGTGCTCTACCCACGAACCCCGAATTTTACTCTCAGGGCCAAGGAGCCCAATGTGCTTTCCAGTCATGAAACAATTTCGTGTGTAACAGGTAAAGAGAAACACGCGTGTCAAGTGAGGCCTCAAAGGGACTGAAATAAACAAATACTGCAGCATGAGTCCACCGTTCTATTCTGGAAGAGTGGGGTGTGCCCATTTCTAGGCACCTAGCATAGCATACACTCTTGGCTTCTTTAGCTAGCAAAATCCAGACACCAGAGGCTTAAGTGTTACTACCCATTGTTTTACTGTGGCTGCTGCTGTGCACACACATCAGCTTTCACAACCAAGCACTTTAAGCATTCAGCCTTCTTCTCGTTTTTCTGAAATGGTCTCTAAAAAGGGCCCAAGCTCCTAAACATTCGATAGTGGAACACAAGTAACTTTTTTTATTCACAACACATCAGGGAAAGCTTGGCTTCTTCAATTACTCTTAGCCTTCTAATCAATTCTAAGACTTGATGCAAAAATGTATTTCATGGCTGCTCTCCTCTTCACAGCTGCACAAAGCACTGATGTAAAGTGACAACCCTTGGCCCGCCTACACGGGAGCCTCTCTCAGGACCGCCATAGCGCATGGGTGGACACTTTCTGTCTTCTATTTCCATGTGCACTCTAAGACCCGGAAAATCTAACAACAAGCCAAAGAACAAAGGAAAACAAAATATAATAGCCTTGGCATAGCCTATCAAAAAAAAGCCTTTTATAATAGCCTTAAAAATCTGTGTTTTGGAAAAGTATGTATAGCTTTGGAAAATTTAAGGAGGAGACACTATGATGCAGGCATGACTCCCCTGCCTAGACAAGTTCTTCATCTGTGGTCCACACGATGCCACTCAGAACCAGGAGGATAAGGAAGTTTCCTGAGCTCTGCTGCCCCCGACGGACCTCCAAGGATGCACCAGCGGGATGAGACCCAGGCAGAAGGAACACTGAGGGGGAGTACGAGCGAGCCCAAACAGGCTTTCTGACTAAAATTTAAGAACTGCCGTTGCTCAGCTAAATCATCCTCGCTACCTTTCTGTGGACAGAGTGGAAAGAAAGGGACACAGCGGCTTCACTCCAAGGACACTCACTGCCCTTGGTGGCGTCACCCAGGAGGCTGTGTGCACCTGCTCTCTGTGCAGTCCGGCTTCTGCAGTGCAGTCCCCTGGACAGTAGCTTCTCCAGGACAGCAGACCTTGAACTCTCTTGACCCCCACACCACCACGGTGCTGGGGTTTCACATGGATGAAAAGCCGCACTAGCAGGGCGGAGGTGTGACCTTTTAGAAGCGTCTAGTGTGCTGGTGGCCTTGCCGTGCTTTGAACTGAAGGTCCGAAGCTGCTTCTATCCTGCAAGCCCCCTCAGAGCAGCCCTCTCATCTTCAAACACCCTTCTGTTCACAGGGACGCAGTGAACTGCAGTCCTCTTGGCTGGCTGTGCCCTCGATGGTCTTGTGAAGATGGACGGCCAGGGAGGCTCGCTGCCCCACTGCTCCGCTTCAGCCAGCTTTGAAATCTTCGTGGGGCACTGGCAGTCAGTCGCTGGCTCCTACTGGGAGCTCGCTGTGCTCCTCACTGTGCTCCCCAGATCTCAGTGGAAGCCTGGGCCCGGCTACCCACCTCCTCTCCAAGCATCTAGATTCTAAGTACCCTAAATTCCCGTGGTCTTGGCTTTGGCCATGCCCTCCATTACAACCCCCCGTGTTTCCTCAGGGCCCTTGTTCCTCCCGTTTACTGGAAGCGCAGATCTATTTTCCTGACAGACCCTGGTGGCCTGCTTCTTACTGTGCCTTGCATGACAGTCATTTGCCTTGCTTGAATGAGAAAGAATCCAAGATGACTTGCAGCTGTGCAGACATTTGTCACATTAAATAGGACCTTCTCCCCACCAATTTATGTGCCTACAGCACTTTCTGCGTAGTTATTAATCACATTTCCCATCTCTGACCTCCCGAGTGGCTAACATCAAAAACAGGGCTGGAAGCCAGGTGTGGTGACACATGCCTTTAATCCCAGCACTCGGGAGGCAGAGGCAGGTGGATCGCTTTGAGTTCAAGGCCCGCATGGTCCACAAAGTGAGTCCAGGACAGTCAAGGCTACACAGAGAAACCCTGTCTCGAAAAACTACTACCACCACCACCACCAACAACAACAACACCCCCCCCCCCCCCAAAAAAAAACCAGGGCTGGAAATTATGTATCAGAGATAAGAAGCCTGGTATCCAGTGATGAGGCCCAAGCACCTCAGTGTGTCCTCTGGGTGTCACAGACACCTCAGTGATGGGCACGGCACTCTGGCAATGAAAGTGACCCTGTTTATTTGGATCTTAAAGTCTATCTAACTTTTCTGTCTCTGAAACACCTACTTTCTTTTTCTATTTTTAGAGTTCCTTTCAACCTGTTTATTTCAATGTTGCTTTGTTTCAGCCTTTCCAAGTCCCAGCTGAGTGTGATTGCTGTGGACTTGCATATCCTCCAAGGTCTGGATGGAAAGAGAAAGGTGGGCGAGGCGGGAGAGACAGCACATTCCCCAGTCCCCAGGTCCTGTGCTGTGACACTATTCTCTGGCAACCGGAAGTTTACTGCCTCTGGCCTGCGGTGCCCCTGCCAGGTGCCCAGGGAGGTATGGTCAATAGCTAGAAGCCATGGATAAGCTACAGGGTCCTCCAGAAGCCACCATATCTGATTTCTGACGCTTGGCAATGGATCTGTCATGTCAGAGTAGGAAATCATCTTTTTTTATTCCAGCAGCTTGTAGACAGAGACATGCCCTTGGCCTCTTCTCTCACAGGGCTAACAGCTCAGCGGACACTCCCTTACTCTGCTCACTAGCACTCAGGTGTGTTGGCTGAGTACCAAACAGCCCGGTGTTAAGGCTTAGTTAGAGCTTGTATCCCGGAAGGCTGAGCTACTGAAGTTTGGCCTCTTGGGACCTGCGGAACCTTTAGGCAATGAAGCCTCTCGGGAGGAGTGTAGGCCACCTGGGCTGCGCCCTTGAAGGGCCGCTGGGCCCCAGCTTCCTCCTCTCTCCTTCTGTTTCCTGGCCAGCATGAGGTGGAGGAGCTCTTCTGTGCCTCCTCCATACACTCTAAGCTGACGTTCTGCCAGAGGCCCAAGGAGACAGGGCTGAGTGCCCAGACTAAAAACCCTGGGACCCACAGGCCCAAATAAACCTTTCCTATTTCAAGGGCCGATCCATCCAGGCACCGTGTCCACATGTCAGCCATTTCCTACTGACAGCAGGCTGAGCATTCTTAGTGAGGGCACATAGGAGTCCTCTCTCCTGCCCTTCCTCCCCTAGACCTCCCCTTTCCCACCCTGTAGCCTCCCTGGGTGACACAGGACACAATCCTATCCCTGTTGGCACCGAAATCGGCCTCGCCCCCCAGGCCTTTGCTCAGCATCCTTTGTCTAGGTCCCCGTCAGTTCTTGGTACCACTTTACCCTTTAGCCTTCTGGTCTCCTGCTGCCTCCTCTGAGAACGCAGCCTGGGTGGGGTCTCCAGCCCAGCCTGTTGAGCCCTTCTCGGCGTGACCCTTGCCAGCCCTCAGGTCCTGCGCTCGTACTTGTTCCAGCCTGCATCTCGATGTTTGCGTCACCGAGCACCAGGGCAGCAGGTGTTTGCTACTCATCTTTGAGGGTGCTATAGATGCTCACAAAACCACACATGGAATAAGTGACTTTGTATTTTTTTTCAAATTCCATAATAAAGCTACTATACAGATTATCACCTCATTTTCACTACATTTGTTAATTAGAAAAAAATTAGCAATAACTTAAAAACCCAAACAAACTTACTTGAGTTTTCCTTTTAAAGTAAAATTGAAATACAGATTCTTTTCATCTTGCTATCACCGCAGTAATATAAATGAAGCAAATTAATTTTAATGCTCCCAGGTACTGATTCTGTGTCACCATGGATGACAGGATTCAACCAGACTTTATGAGATGGCATTTGCCTTTATGGAACTGAACACTATGCACGCATTTACAATTTTACAGGGACTTTAAGCTGTCATGCTGAAAAATGTTTATAAAACATTAATCAAAAAATGCCTCTTTAATACAATGCATTGTCTGAAAGATGTTAGAAGGCGCATGTTGTAAATGGATTCCTTTTCTGACTAACGTGATTTCCACGGAAAGCATTTTCCCACTGCTCTCCACGCACACGGCGCGGGTAGATAAAGAGCACTTTCTCTGCACATTACTACCTGATCTGCACACTTGGGAAATCACTAATGTACAGTGTGCCATATTTCCATGTCACACATGACACACTCGTCTAAAATTATCCAACAGAGTTTGACACTGCAGCATATTCCATAAGCAGAGCTTTCAACTGGCATCTGCCACGCAGGAACTTCCAGTACGCACTTTCTTCCCCTCACAGCAAGTAAGGCCTTTCTTTCATCCTCTATCGAGGAAGGAAAGGATAAAACGGTGTGGACAACAAGAAGCTCTCCCTCTAACTTAAATATGTTTATTTTATGTTCTTTCAATTAGAAAATTCCCTTTGTGTTGTGCTCAAGTTGCAGCGTTTGCTGCTTTGTGTTAGATGAACATTTCTTGACTTATCCTTGAGAAATGGGCATTTTCCCCAAGATTAAATATGGACTTTTCTTTAACCGCCATGAAAGGCTGCCCTATGGCTCACAACAAAAAGAGCTGCTATGCAACACTATTCAGTTACCTACAGTACTTGTAGCTGCACAGAAGTTTTGCCATTTTGTTCTTTTTTCCTTCCTTCCTTCCTTCCTTCCTTCCTTCCTTCCTTCCTTCCTCCCTCCCTCCCTCCCTCCCTCCCTCCCTCCCTCCCTCCCTCCCTCCCTCCCTCCCAAATGGTTTTGCTGTCAGCTTTGCTCTACCTGCTATGGCTGTGAGGAGGCAAACAGGCCAGCCTCTTGCCTTCCCACTGGTTCCGACAGCTCTTTCCTGACCACATCTTACCATCGCATGAGCTCCCTACTGTCACTGGCTTACCCAGTCTCCACAATTCAAAGCTGGAGGACAACTGTGAAAACCTCAGAGTTCTTTAGGTTCTTGTCTCTTTGCCCCAATTTTCATCCCCATCAACTCAACTCAGCTCCTCGTGAAGCCCAGTTCGGGTCAGTCAGGCCTCCTTGTCTTCAGGCCCTACCTCTCATCAATCCTAGAAACCACAGCCAGATTAATCTTCTCAAAACACATTAATTAAAGCCAACACCTCGAACACGAACTGCGGTGAGTTTCCAGGGCCCATTCATCAAATCCTGCACCCACTCAACGTTAGTGAAAGATAATTACAGCTGCCATCACCTGGAGAGTGCCGTGGCATGCCAAGGGCTCGCCGTGCAGTCTTGGTCAGTTCACACAAGGGCCCTCGGAAGTAGGTGGCCACTTTCCCACGGATGGGGAGACTGGGGTTCATCAGCTCACGTAGTTAAGTGGGTTGTCTGAGGCCACACCTGTAGCTAAGGCAGAACTGCACCTGCTGTGACTATTTCTCACCACGGATCTCTGTGGACTTCATGGGCCATTTGCTGTCACTGGCTCAAGCCTAGAGTTTCAAGCTCAACCCGGGATGCTGGCCTTTCTCTATATGCATCAAGGCCCGTGGGCTCATCCAGACGGGCTTACGTCATCCTCCACCTTAAAGGGGGCCTTCCTCCTACTTGTCCCTTGAAGGAGAACATGGTTTCTCATTACTACATCACACACTCCAGTACTGACTTAGGCACCACTGTTTTCTCTATCTAACTCGTCTACTGAGTTTAGGTATTGGACAGGGACACAGCACAGAAATGATTATTTTAGAAAATATGTTATCATTTCCTATATCAGTTTTAGAACAAATCCGAGTCACTCCACTAGAGCTTGAAGCTAATGGCATGCCCACCCTGCTCTGAGAGAGCAGTAGATGTGCTCTGGTAAGGGGGAGACAAGGTGGACTGACAGAGAATATGCAACCTGAGACGGTGGTGACGTGTCTGACACAGGCTTAAACACTCCATGGGCCTGGATACCCTGGCTTTTTCCACTTAGCCAAGAGATGGCACGTACTCTACTGAATCACTTTAGAGGTCACTCTCCTGTACCCACGACTTGTTCTCCATTTAAGTGCTCTTCCTCAGAGGACCACTGAGTTTTGGAGAGAGTTGCTGGCAAATCTAGAATCCAGTTGCTTCTCTCTTGTCATGGTTTCCTACTTTTGCTTGCTTTGTTCTCAGAAACACTCATAAGTTTAGCATCCAAGTGTGCTACTACTTCAATCTCTCTCTTTCTTTTAAGTCTCCCAGGAAAGCTCCCGCTTGCCCTTCAAACTCATTAGCTAGATCTCCGCCATCAAGAATTCTGAGGTCGTGTCACTGTAGGTGGACCATGGCTACTCTTTTCCAACATCAACTGGTGATGTGTGCACGTGTGCGTGCACATACACACACACACACAAACTCACCGTGCCCATACCTAGCGACAGAAGAGTCACAGAAAGTGAAGCTCATGAGCACTGATTTATGTGGCTGACTAAGAGTAGGAACAATGTCATAGCAAGGCCTGGACTGTGATCCTGGGGTTGGTTAGGACAGGCTTAGGCTCATCCTACTGCAAGCTACTTTTCAGTAACAACAGAAAATGTTTCATGTAGGTCTTACTATTGCGTAAGGTGCATGTACAGGTGTATGTATATGTGGGATAGCATGTTGTACAGGTCTGTGGAGACGCTAGAGGTCAAGCTTGGGTGTTGCTCCTCAGGAGCTGTCTACCTGTCTTTTGACACCAGTGTCTTTCCTTGGGGCCTGGGTGTACCTATTAGGCTAGTTTGTGATCCACGATCTCCAGGCATCTGCCTTTCTCCACCTCCCAGGGCTGGTATAACAAGCATGTGCCACCATATCCAACCTTTTAAATGTTTTGGGAATTGGACTCAGTCCTCATGTTCACGCAACAAACACTTTTTCTCTCCAGGCCCCATTTGTCATTCATTATGTCAGTGGCCTACACCAGTTGCACTGAGAGACATTAAGAAGCCTGAGGCTGGCCTCACCCTTGCTTAGAATCCTATTTCTACAACTGCTGCCTGGTTGGTCTTGGTTGGGCAAGCTATTCAAGCTGTTCCACATCAGTGAAATGAAGCTAATAACACGCACACTCTCTCCTAGAGATAAGGAGGAAGTGATAGAACATACAACCGCTCACATTTATCTGATGTGTTGCAGACTCTGTCTGTTCTGGATGCAGTGACACATGGACGAAGTGCCTGCCCTCGGAAAGCCAGCATTCCTCCCCACTTAGCAGGTGGCTGGTGCGCAGTGCCAAAAGTGGGTAAACAGCAAGTTCTACCCAATAGCAAGTCACTGGCATAGAGCAGACAGAAAATGCAGCGCACACAGAGGACTGGGGAAAGTGCATCCCAAAGGTGAGGAGGATTTGTTTCTTTTAATGTATCTCCCTTCTAGAGGCTATGAAGGAGAAGCTACCCACTGTGGGTGGGTGGGCGTGGCTCGGCTGGCTGTCCATCGGAGGCAGGTTACGGTGAGTTTCTTGTCTAGGTGATGTTTAATATGCATGGATCTCAGAATTCCATTCTGGCCATGACTCTGGGAAGCTCCAAAGGACAGCCAAACTTTTTTGCAGAGATCCTTAGGAAAGGTGACACAATGACACAGAGCATATAAACACTAGTGGCCTCCTTATCTAAGTGATGGGTTTTCTGCTCCAATGCACTGAACATTCTAATATGTGGTTTGTCGTATCCTTGCCTTGGGTCTGCGTTTCACTGGCTTCCTTGTTCTGGCTGGCATTTCCCCTATAACTGCAAACTTGCGTCATGTTGTCACTGGTGTGAGCCACCAAAGTATCTGTGCTTGTTAGGATTTTACAGACCCAGAGGGAAACATTTCTGCCCTTCCCACACAGTACTGCAGGACAAAGAAGCACAGTGAGACAGAACTCTCCAGAGCTTTGCTCAGTGTGCCAGGACTCTGGGCTCATGGGAGCCACAAAGATTCATCATCTTCAAACCGCTGGACACTGTGTGGCCATCTCTGGGCAGGCTGGCAGACCCCTCTGTCTCCAGCAGGAAAGAGGGTATCTTGTGTAAGTCTAACAAGCATTCAGAATGGAACAGGACCTCCCAACCTGAGGCCTGAGGTCTGTCCGTAATTATCTCTGTTGGTGGCACTCACAGATAAGGGGACAGGAGATGTCAGCTGGGCAGACCATACACAATGGGCTCAGAGTTCTGATGTCCTTGAGGGCCACTTGCTTCCTCACTGGCCCAGGTGTTGCTCTCCTGCCGACATCTGTCTGTGCAGCTGGAATGACCCAAGGCCACCATGCTCCCTCCAGCACAGGCTGGAGCTACTGTGCTCTCTACACAGATGCTTATTAGAACTTCCAATACATGCGCCCGTCCTCCATAGTTCAAAAGTAGAATTAAAAAAAAAACCCTATATCAAAATGAACAGGCTTGGGAAAGAAAAATCAACAGAGAGAGGAAACAATCTTTCTAGTCATCAAGGCCTTTTGAGGAAAGAGTGGCGCTCACACCTAGGTCTTCTGGTGGTGACAGCTGGCACAGGCCAGGCTTCAGAAGCCACATGTAGATCTTGTCTGTTGGTCAGACAGGACGGTGAGTGCAGTGCGTATTCTGAAAGCACACATGCAGCCACTTGTCCCAGCTGAGCGAACCACTACCATCATGCTCAGGGTTCGGGAGAAAGTGAGGCGGCATGAAGGAAAACCCTGCCCAGGCCACACACAGACACAGGCACGCTGGCTCCACAGCCTGTGCTCTCCATCAGCTTAACCTGGTAATGTGCAAGGGGGCTGAGGGGCACCAGAACAGGAATCTATGACAAAATCAACACACACACACACACACACACACACACGAAGAAAAAAAGCTTAAGGAAAGAGTATTCACACAGAAAGGCCTGACAGGAAGGGGCACCTCTCTGTACTTAAGGCTGGCATGCTTTTACTTACTTTGAACCAAAGTTGTCTGAAGGCATTTTCAGCCCATTTAAAGAGAGCCTTTCTGCCTTCAGTTACCTGGCTGCTGTCATGCTGCTGAAGTTTTATGTAAATAAAGATGCAAGAAAAAACCCAAAATAAGCAGCTAGCATTATATCTATTCTGAAACAGGTATGCTTTGATTGGAAAAGATGTTTAATGAGTGGCTGGGTTAGCCCAGCGGGTGCTGACAGGCAAACATTTAACTCTGCCAACTGAAGATGAGCTCCACCCTCACCCCGCAGCGTTGCAGGAGTACTTAGCAGGTAGGGGACTCAGGGCTGCACTGAAGAGCTAAGCCACAGAACCTTCCTTCAAACACTGGCTGTAACTTCCAGGAGGGGCCACCACGATTGTGGAGACTAGGTACACAAAAAAAATAAGGTGACAACTTTCTTTTCTAGGCTGTGGAACCATGTAGGCGTGCTGGGAATTGAACCTGGGTCCTGTGGAAGAATAGCCAGTGCTCTTACCATAGAGCCGTCTGTCCAGCCTCCTAGACAACTTTGAAGACGGGCCTCCATTCTACTCAGAAGATGTGAAAACAGCCAGATGTGGTGGAGCATGCCTTTAATCCCAGCACTTGGGAGGCAGAGGCAGGTGGATCACTGTGAGTTCAAGGCCAGCCTGGTCTACAAAGTGAGTCCAGGACAGCCAAGGCTACACTGAGAAACTCTGTCTCAAAAAAATA
Source organism: Acomys percivali (assembly GCA_907169655.1). Taxonomy (NCBI): domain Eukaryota; kingdom Metazoa; phylum Chordata; class Mammalia; order Rodentia; family Muridae; genus Acomys; species Acomys percivali. The sequence goes on from OU015753.1 coordinate 45,751,841, forward strand.
ACAAACAAACAAACAATAACAAAGTGAAAACATGAAACATAGAGTATTTCAAAGGTCATACAACCACACTTAACATGATCACCACACCGGCAAGGCTCCATCTAAACAACATGGGGTCCTTGTTTTAATCAACAGAACTTGTAAAATAAAGTTCATTTGTATTTTCTCTGTATTAGTATTTTGCCTGCATGCATGTCTGTGCACCACATTTATGCAATGCCCGGGGAGGCTGGAAGAGGCAGCTGGAGCCCCTGGAACTAGAGTTGCATATAATGGTGAGCCATGTGGGTGCTGGGAACTGAACCTGGGTCCTTTGGAACCAGCCCCGCCAGACAATTTTGAAGACAGGCAATTTCCATTAAAAAACAAAAACAAAAAGAAAACAAAACAAAACAAAAACAAAAAAGCCCGCACTCCATTCATATGTGACACAAAAGAGAAGCTGACGGTGGACAGGAACTTTCACTGATTCTGTCCCCTCCTGTGACACCAGGGCTTCGCATTCTCTGCGATGCATTGCACTGACAGACAGAGGGAACTTCAGGAAGGCATTCATTCTGTCCTAGTCAGATCCGAGGAAGCTGTGGCCTCTCATTCACCAGCTTAACTACCTGTTTGTTTGGTTGGCATGGCTTAAAGTCGTCTTCCAGCTAGAGTTTTCTTCTCTGTGGTACTGTTTATGATGAACAAAAGTCTCCGAGCGAGGCTGTCTCTCACATACAAGAACAAGGCGGTCTTCATGGGGTGATTTAAACCAGTCATTTTTCCTTAGATCCATTTCTCTTCAATAGGCTGACTCTTCAGGGCCGGGGGAATGAGTCGGCGGTTAAGAGGACTCGCTGCTTGTTGTGGTTTGAAGAAGAAAGGTGGCCACAGGCTCATCTATTTGGATGCTTAGTCATCAGGAAGTGGCACTATTTGAGAAGGACTAGGGGGCGTGGCCTTGTCGGGGGAAGCATGTCACTAGGGGTGGCCTCTGGGGTTTCAAAAGCCTATGCCAGGCCCAGTTCTCTCTCTTTCCTGCTGCCTGTGATCAGGCTGTAGGACTCTCGGCTTCTCTAGCACCATGTCTGCCTGCACGCTGCCATGCTTCCTACCACGATGACAACGGACTAAACTTCTGCAACCTTAAGCCAGCTCAATTAAATGCTTTCTTTTAAAGAGCTGCGGTGGTTGGCCAGGTGGTGGTGGCGGCGCGCACACCTTTAATCCCAGCACTTGAAAGGCAGAGGCAGGCAGATCCTTGTGAGTGTGAGGCCAGCTGGTCTACAAAGTGAGTGAGCCCAGGACAGCCTAGGCTATACAGAGAAACCCTGTCTTGAAAACAACAATCACAACCACAACAACCACAACCACAACAAAGTTGCAGTGGTCACGGTGTCTCTTCATAGCACTAGAGCAGTGATTAAGACACCGCTCTTGCAGAGGACTGGAGTTCAGTACCCAGCCACATCAGGTAGCTAACAACAGCCTGTGACTCCAGCTCCAGGGGATCCAATGCCCTCTTCTGGTCTCCATGGACAGTGGCACACGCCTGACACACAGGTACACACACACACACACACACACACACACACACACACACACACACACA
>OU015753.1:45753444-45784672 GCA_907169655.1 Acomys percivali
ACACACACACACACACACACACACACACACACACACACACACACACAGGCGGGGGGGGGGGGGAGAATCTTAAAAGGCTCACACACAAGTCAAAATAAAATTAAAAACTAAAAGTTGGAGTCATATTTCTGTGTTTTATTTTGGCTTGAAATTGTTTGGTAACATACTTTCCACTTTATTCAGTCTCAAGGACATAAAATTGAGGAAAAAAAAATCCCATTTAGAAGTTTTCCAGCCAGAAGAACTTGAGAAAACCCTCAGAGTCAATTCTGGAAAGAATGATTTTTTTACTCCCCCACCCCACCCCCCTTCCCGTTTCCCTCCTTGAATACTTAATGAATGTATTTAATCTGGCACAGGTAATTTTAATTTCACAAAGTGGTGCGGTTGACTCAGCTAACAAGCCGGAGGCACAGCCTTCATGGAGAAGGGGCGAATGCACAGGTACAGTCAATGGGAGTAATGCGAGGGCCTGGCCTCGCTGCACAGGGAACTACTAAGGGCTGAGAAGACAGAGGGCCTGCTCTCCAGACAAGGGAGATCCTGGGTGTGGGTGGCTCTTGGCTTGCCTACTCCTGGTCAGCTCCCATGTGAAGCTGCCGTGAGGCAGGCTGACGGGTCAGGCCTTCGACAGATGTCGAGCATGGTGATGGGCTGCTGTGTGCCACCTTTGTAATGCACTCACAGGGTGCACTGGGGTGAGCTGTTCTCTAATTTGGACAATGGATCATGAGTACTGAGCAAGGTTGTTATAAATATCACCTGAGATAACGAGGCGCGTTAACCCAATACAGCACAAACACAGTGGGTGCCAAATGACCGACAGGCTCATCTTCTAGAGTTTAGAATGGTTTTTTATCTTCTTTCTGACAGTGTTAAACTCAACTGCATGAGAGAGATGTGGGCTTGCAAGCTTGCATGCGTGTGTGGCTGGTCCAGCGCACTTCTACTTTGTTCTGTTATCAATGCAATCCCACTTCTCTCCTCTCTGGGTAAGCCCAGCTCTCAGCTCTTTCCCCTCTAGCTGCCCATCGTGAGTGACTTCATCTTGTTCCACAGACTGAGACAGTATCCTCAGGAGTGATGCTCTGACCACGGTTGCAGACTCCACCAGATGTGGAAAGAACCACAGATTTTCATGCCTGAAGCTGGACCCCGGCTCTGCTCCCGGATCCCTCTCTGCCGTGAAGACCCACTCTTCTGCGCCCTTCCTAATGGAATCACACTTGTGGCCCTCGGGCTGCTGCTCCCCGTTGCCTCTTGCACACGCGTCTCACTGCCCAATGGGAGGTCTGTTCTTGGTTGTCAGCCCGACTACACATGGCACAAACTACAATCCAGGAACAGAAGACACACACGTGAGGTTTTCTGCTTGGTGTGAAGTGGGTGAATCCACTTCTAGTCTGGACCTTTGAAGTAGGAAGACTTACACCTTTGATCTGGATCCTGAGGTGGGAAGACCACCTTTAATCTGGGCCACGCCTTCCTTCTGCTAGAAGCTTCTTTAAGGATGTGGAAGACGGAAGCTTTTGCTCTTTGCCTGCTTGCTGGCAAGTCCATTCCTTCACTGGCACCAGGATTCTGGTGTAAATTGGAAACCAGCTGAGACATCCAGCCTCATGGACTGAGCAACTTCTAGACTCTTGGGCTTTCTGTTTTTAGGCAGCCACTGCTGGATTAGCTGGACTACAGCCTGTAAGGCATTCTAATAAATTCCCACATATATTCCCTCTGTCAGGTCTGTCTCTCTGGAGAACCCTGACTAGTGCACTCAGCGTTTCCCACTGGTTCTGTGCTTGTCCACTGCTAGTGTTCATTGTCAGGATCAAAGTTGCTCACTGACCTTCCCAGATCTCATGTGCATCCTCCCACGCATGCAAAAGAGTCACCAAAACCAAACCAAACCAAAACAAACCCCAAAACAAACCAAAAACCAAACCAAACCAAAAACCAAAACCAAACAAACCAAAAACCAAAATCAAACCAAAACAAAACAAAATGCAAAACCAAACCAAATTAAAACCCCAAAACCAAAACAGAAACCAAAACCCAAACAGAACAAACAAAAAACCTTGAAACTTCAGCTTTGTCATCTGTCCATCCAGTGGCTGCCGCTCTCATTTGGATAAAAAGGTAAGTCCTCACAAGGACCAGTGAGGCCAAGTCTGAATGTTGCTGGAGGGTCTTGGTGTAGCAGTTTTAACCTCATTTGCTTTAGTTATAGAAATGATTCCCACTTCGGTTATGTTTTCTGAAGAGCGGCCTGCAGCTCCTCCAGCACGCCCCATGCTTTGGTCCTTGGCCATCCCTGTCCCTGGGTATTTCTGAGTCCTTCTCCTGGGCATTTGTGTGTTCGCTCTCTCCTTCCCAAGGTGCGTGAGTCAGTGCCTCCTTGGAGCCTGAAACCTTCGCACCTCCTTCTGTGCCCTGCTGTCCAGTAGCTGTATTTCTCTCCACAGCACTGCCACAGCAACTGATCTGTTGCTATCAAAGGGCTTGTCAGCTTGCCCTCGCTGCAAAGGAAGCTGAACAGGGGCATGTGTTTTATATTTGTTCACTGCTGTACTCCTGGGGTCCAGAGAGGGCTGGCACATAGTAGGTACCCAAAGAACATTTGATGAATGGATGTATGGATGAAATCAGTTGGTTTGAGTTTTTTTTTGGGTGTGTGTGTATGTGCATACATGTGTGTTTGTGGGTATGTGCATGTAGAGGCTAATGTTGTTCCTCAGGTGCCATCCACCTTGGTGTGTGTGTGTGTGTGTGTGTGTGTGTGTGTGTGTGTGTGACATATCAGGTGTCAGAGGACAACTTGTACAAATCAGTTCTTTCCTTCCCCTATGGGGTCTCAGGGATCAAACTTAGGTTATCAGGCTCAGTGACAAGTCCTTTTACCCACTGAGCCATTTCTGGGGTCCTTTCCCCCTGTACCCCCATTGTTTGAGACAGGACCTCTCATTGGCCTGGGTCTCACTGATTAGGATGGGCTAGCTGGCCAGAAAGCCTTGGGAATTTGTAACCCACTGTTGCAGTTTGGATGAGGCATATGCATTTAAACGCTTGGTCCCTTCGCTGGAGCCAATTAGGAGAGCTATGGAACACAGACCTTGCTGGGGGAGATATGTCATTGTGGCTTTGAGAATTTATAGCCTAGCCACATTTGCAGTTAGCTGTCTCTGGATCTTGTGTGTTGTGCGCATGTGCATGCATGAGTGAGACAAACGCTCTCACCTTCTTGTTCTGGCTGCTGGCTGCCATGCCCTCCTCACCATTATGGAGTTTCCCTTTGGTTCTCTTTAAGTTACGTCTGTCATGGTGTTTATCAAAGCAATAGAAAGAGGACTGGCCCGGCCATGACAACCCCAGTGCCCCGGTTACAAGTGTGAGTAAATGCATGCAGCTTTTAAAGGCAGGTTATAGGTATCAAACTCAGTCAGTCGCTGACTGAGCTATGTCCTCAGCTGCCCAAAGTGACTTATCTTAAAGTCCTCTCTGGCCTAGCCATCTTTTCAGGTATGTTTAGTTTTCTCTCTACTTCTGTCATGAGTGATTTGTAAAAGGCCTACTAAGTGCCCACTGCTTAAGGAGTGGACACCCGACTTTCCATGCCTGCTCCTGTGGATGGGGCTGTAGCTGGGTATTCAGGGGTGTGGGCGGGGGATGGGGTAGGGGTGAGGGGTGGATGCATGTGCCCCTTGCTTCACAGCTGCAGGTTCATGTTTCTCTCTACTGTAGAGCACAGTGCTGACTGTCACTAAATGTACGCTCCCTGGCTCACAGTGCCTGCTTCAATTAAGGGAACTTCAGCAAAGAGACATGACCAAATAAATAATTGGAGATGCGACTCCGAAAGGGGGGCTGTTGCTCGCCCGCCTGCCTGTTTGCAAGTTGAGATGGAAAGCTGTAACTTCAAGAGCCCGGCATCTCCTGGGTGAGATTCCTCACTTCTAACATGTTAAAGCCGTGCTGTTCTGTGATGCACATTTTAGTATTGCTGGAGGCAAACCTCCTCAATATTAATAGTAACGATAAGCAAACCCCTGTGCGACTCACAGAGAACACACCGGTGAGTAGGAAGGCTTGGGGAGTGGGCTCTTGGTGTTCCAGGATTGTGGCACTGGCTTTACCGGAAAGGGTTGGAAAAGGGAAGATGTCGGATGATGAGCTTAGCGCTTCTGGAATGTCCCTTTCAGAAACATGGGCTGAACGGTCCTGATTACCAGCGAGTACAGTTTAGCTCTTTGTAGTTGACTATGGAGATAAAAGCTTCTGACATTAAGAGCTGACATCAAATAGCAATAAAGATTGCTTCCTTCCCTCCCTCCTTCCTTCCTCCCTCTCTCCCTCCTTCCTTCCATTGGAAGCAATGAGTTTAGTTAGGATGCCTCACAGAGGAATGGCTCTAAGAGGGCTTACTTAGAGAACAGGGCGGTCTCACCAGTGGCTACACACTGAGAAAAAGTCTCCACCCCTCCCAGCAACCAATGACTGCCTATGGATCCTCAGGGAAGTGTGAGGGATCATAACTTTCCCAAAATAGTTTCAATTTTAATTTTAAAGAAGCCTTGGCTGTTTCTTCTACTTTGACTCTTTCATTAATTAGGCTATATAGACTTTGGTACTTCTGTTTTTCTTAAGGAAGCCTGAAAATTGCAGCTGAGAACATTTAAAAATACTTTTTTTTTTAATGGACAAATGTCACCTTGCCAAGCTGGATCTGAAAAATCACATTTCTTAGTGCATGTCTCTGTGCAGAATTCCGCATGCATGGTTAATAGGGGCAAGGCAGCTGCCTTCCCAGGAGAAGTTGTATTTACTTTCTGTCTAAACAATCGGTGTAAACCCAAAAGAAAATAACCAGCCCATCTTAGTATCTTTATGTGAGCGGGTGTCTTAGGGCAACAAAATGCTTTTTCTCAGACTCACAATGGGAATAAGGATTTAATCTAACATGTCACCGTATAACCGGTGGCAGGCACATCTGGCCACGGAGCTAATGGGTGACAACTGTAAGTGATCCCGCTGTGGTGAAGGATTAGCTGACCCTCACAGCAGGATTAATAAGTCCAAGGTGCCCCATCCAGGTCTCTAAGACCCAGCTGAAGCTGGGAGCAGAGACCTAGGCTGTAAGCCTGGAACCCTAGCTCTGTCCTTCCACACTGTCTTCAGAGCCTGCAGGAGCTGACACGGCCACGGACAGCAGGCTGCTGATCATCTGGGCAGCCTCAGGCGAGCACAGACCCTCCCCAGGAGTGCCCATAACACTAGGTGGGGATCAAGCTCTGGCATTCTCAAGGGCTTCATATGTGGGCTGTGGGACCTTTCTAAAGTTTTAGGCAGTTCCCACTTATGATCAATATCATACAAAGTATCAAGGCAGTAATTGCACCAATCCAAACCCCTTTCTGAATTCATTATGCTAATTAGTAAGGTGTCTAGTTGCTAGAGAGCCAGACAACGACAGGGTGTGCTGGCGCTGCCGCTGCCTCTGGGGTAGGTCCTTTCCGATGCAGAAGGGGCTGAACTCCCCAATGAGAACTGGCCATAGCTGGAGCTGGAGTCTCGACTGAGTAGCACACACATGACTGCACACATGACTTCAACACTAAGTCTGCACTCAGGTATTTACTGTAGTAGTTACTTACTTCCTGTGAAAAGTACTCAGTACATGGTCTCGCTGCTAAGCACCCGATTAGTGTTGGCTGTTGTTTTATTATTACTACTGTTGAAAACATGTTGGCCAGACCAACGAAAGGCAGAGAAACAATTAAAAACAAAGCTGAGTAAAATAATATAAATTAAGCAATTTTTATATCGATCAAGAATTACTCTAGATTATATTTTTTTAGGTTAGGTATTTCAGTAGGAATTCTGGGAGAGGACACCCCAAAACAGAAGGTACACAGTCAGCACATGGGGGTGGGGGTGGGGGAAATGGCGCCTTCTCCTGGGCAAGGAGCAAAGCAAGGCTGTCAGGCCTCAGACCTATTTCAGTGAGTCCCAGGGTGAAGTGGGTTCCTAACTGTAGGCTAAAGGTCATCGGTACAGAAAACAGGAGAGGCATGCGCACCCGGGTGCTGGTCAGCTGGGAGAGTATCCTGCGTGGTGTTCGAGTGACGGACACTTGAAGCTCAGGCTACAGAATCTTCAAACAAGCTTCCTTGTCTTGAATCTCACACTTGGGACACAGAACCCTGGAGTTTCCTAAGTTTTAGCCACAAAATCTAGCTACACTACCAGTGACATCAAATCTAGGGCAAAAAGACAAAACAGCCCACAAAAACTCTTAAAAAATGTACTTTGTTAGAGAAAGTGCGCACCCCGCCCCCCCTTTTAAAAACAGGTACACGACAGACTGCCTTTAGTTTTCTTTAGCACAGAGATAAAAAATCTCCTGGGTCCCCAGTTTTAGTGACCTCTGCAAGACACTGTTAAATGGCACAGCCTTCACACTGCCTGCCCTTCAAAGGACACACTGCAGACGGGATGTATTCCTGGCTATTTCCTATCTTTTCTCTGGATTTCCATATTTTCCTTAACAGCCTGCCGTCAAAAGGCCTGGCACCTCATAGCTGCTGCAAATGCAATGCCGATAGCATTGCCTCATGAGAGGGAAGGCTGCCACAACAAGACCCACTTGAGAGGCTGGAGAGAGAGCTCAGCAGGTATGAGCCACAGAGTAGGGATCCCAGAGGCCACTCCACGGGATACCATATCTTCTGGCTTCTGCAGGTTCCCGTACATATGTGTGCACATTACCCTTACACACACACACAGAGATACGTATGCACACACAGAAAGAAGACTCACTAGGAAATAGTATGTTTTCAATTATAATAAAGAAAAGCAAGAGATGAGTATCAGGATAATTAGAAATGTTAAGTATTCTGAAAATGTCTTATGAGGAGAATGTGTTCATAACTTTCTTGATAAATAATTAATAAAACAATTCAAAGCCATACCAAGGTCTTATACGTACAACACCCAGGACTGGCCTCTGTTAATTATGTGATCTGAGCTAAGTTAAATTATGTCCTCTTTTCATTCTGCAGATGCAAAGTGAGCTTGTAGTTCCAGGCTTGCTAATCGACACAGCTGTTTAGGTAACAAGGGTTAAATAACCACCTGAAACAGTGATGCTCAGTTCGGTGATAGTCCAAATGATCCTCGTGTCTCAACCAGAATCCCAGTCGGGCTCTGGGGTAAAAAGACTACCAGAGCGGCCAAGTTTTCAAAGTTCTGTATTTTGATTTCACGTCTTCCTAAGAAGGAGATCAGACTGTTGTTCATGTTTTCAGTTCCAGTTGAAGTCCATGATTGAAAAGCTTCCAACTAAACTTGAATAAAAGATCCCTTTGTGGTTTTGTTTCCCCTAAGCAGTCTCTGGACAGTGTGAGGATTAGAGGGGGTGGGGGAAAACCCTCTTTTGTGCATATCAGATGCATATGGTGTGTGAGGTGGGGGCTGGGGCGGGGCAGTGTGGCATGCCACTGAGCACATGAAAAGTAAGATAACAATCCTTGATATCTGTCCTGACAGCTGGCTCAGGGGCTCCAGTCTCTCCTGTCTCCACCTCCTGCCTCGCCACAGGAGTGCTGGGTTCCAGATGCATGCCACAGTACGCAGCTTGGTGTGTGTTCTGGAGACTCAAACTCAGGTCCTCAAGCTTGTGGGGCAAGGGCTTTGCTGAGCATCTTCCCAGGCCTGTGAAGACACTATTCTTTCAAGAACTTTCCTTGGTACACCTAAGAGGAAGATTCTTTTATAGAGAGGGAAATATCAGATAGAGACTTCCAGAAACTTAAAGCTGGAAGAACTCAGGGCCACGTGGACTTTCTCACATGGCAGTGGCTTCATAAAGCTTCCCCGGGCATGATGTGTCCCAGCGCCTGCTGAGAGCCAACTTAGCAGCTGCAGCTGGGAGCTAGCCTCGGATCAGGCCTGGGGCTCCCACTCTCTCCTGAATCCTAAAAGCTTCCCGCTCTTAGCTTCTAACCTCTGCCTAGCATTGGCCACAGGGACAACACGAGGAAGTGTCTATAGAGCGAATTTATAAGCCACTGATAATGAAACACAATTTAAATTATAAGTGGAAACTGGGCATGGTGGCACATTCCTTTAATAAGTGGCAGCACTCAAGGAGGCAGAGGCAGAGGCAGGAGGATTGCTGTGAGTTCGAGAGGCCAGCCTGGTCTACAAAAGTGAGTCCAGGACAGTCAAAGCTACACAGTGAAATATATATGGAGTGCATTCAGTTCAGAAAGGCTTTTACAAATTGAGACTATTATTGTTGACTGTCAATAGCTGACTTGGCCTGAGATGAAGTAATTTTATTTTGGTATTTAAATTACAAACCAATAAAACACAAACTTGACTTAAGGACCTTGAACATCCTGAACCATTCTCTTCCTAGGTGTAGCAAGAAAAGTTTTCTACATATGGTGAAACTCTAGAAAAGCAAAGTGATTTGAATCCCCGAGAGAAAAAGATGAATAAAAGTGAAGTACCAATTCCAGGGGCTACCTGGGATCTAATCTCTTTCTTGATGAGATCTATCGACTGTGCACTGAGCCGTTCCTAGCTCGAGCTGTTCTTCCATCTCTGCTATGTAAAATATCTTCTCATTATTACACTAATATCACCAGTAGACTGGAGACTAACCGGCAAGAGTCCCTGGCTTCTATGGCAACCCACAGCAAGGACTGCTGTCTTCAAATTGCCTCTGACCCCACTGGAGCTGAGGAGCATGGCAAACAAGCCCCGTAGTATTGTTTCAGATGAAGGCCAGTGATAGCTCTGCGCTTCCTTCAGGCTTCCTTCCTCAGTGAACGAGCTCCAGGGAACGGCATCACGTCAGGCTTTCCAGATGGATGATGTGAGCCCATAGCTCAATGTCATTTCCAATAGGAAGCCTCATAATTAAAGGTCAAATAGTCACTTCATCTGCAATCAATCAATAGAAAAAGTACTAATACGAAGAACTAATCAATCAATGGCAAATGCGCTAATAAAAGCAATGAATCAAATTCAGCATGTGTGTAGACGTGAGTATGTGGGAGAGACCATGACAGGATGAGGCGAGAACAATAAAACAAACCAAAGCTGAGTGCACACAGGGTACCGAGGCGGCTTCCCAGGCCTCACGCGGCACGTGGCACCACTTGGCCTGCAAAGGGCTATTCTTAAATAAAGCAGGCAGGATACTAAACTGCAATTTCTAAGTTCCCCTTAATGTATTTTACTTGAGGTATGTGTGTGTGTGTGTGGGGGGTGTGTGTGTGTGTGTGTGCGCGCGCGCGCGCACACGCGTGTGTCTGTGTGTGTGTTGCATGTGTGTTGTGTGTATGTGTAAATGTGAAATCACTGGAAGAAATATTATGACAGCATTTGACACAGGAAAGGATGTATTTCTAAAGTGCCAAGCAGCTATATTATAATCTGTTGTATTTCATCTTTGTGTGTAAAGGCACTGCCTGCCACCCTGGAAAAAAAAAAATTTCACTGGCTGCCACTCAGGTCCCTGCGGAGACAAACGCTCTGCCACCCTTAGGACATCAGGACGCTAGGAGAGGGGGCTTGTGAAAATGAGTAGAGCAACCTTAGTGGGGTTTACAAGTCCATCTGGCAGTCACCCTGAGGCCCTGGGCTATGTGGAAACAGGGGTGCTTTGTTTGGTATAAGGAGAAGCAATGAGGTGCACCCCGGGGACTATAGGAGGGAGCCGAGCAGGATCAAACGGCAGAACGCATGAACTGGAGCTAGAGCTCTCACTGCAGGCCTCAGGACCCCGAGGCCAGGTCAGGTGTTCAGGTCTTTCAGTTCTCAGAGAGCTTAGAGCCATCAGGGTGTGAAACAGATAGGGAGTTACACTGTGTGGTCACTAGCTACCAATGTCTTACTGTCACTGTGTGGTCACAGCTACTATAGCATGTCACAATCACTGTGTCGTCATTAGCTGCCACGGCATCTTACCATCACCGGAAGAGCCAAGTGTATACTTCTTGGGCAAACTCTGCACAAGCAAACACAAATCCACGTTCATCCAGTCCTTTTAGCAGAACAACTATTTCTGCAAATCTGCTTTCAAAAGGCAAAAAGAGCAAAGAGTAAGGGGAAGGAAAAAAAGAGAATCTTGGATCTGAATGGATTTGCTTATAAAAATAGAAATACCAAGCCAGGCATGGTGACACAGGCCTGTAATCCCAACACTTGGGAGGCAGAGGTGGGTGGATCTTTGTGAGTTCGAGGCCAGCCTGGTGTAAAGGGTGAGTTCCAGGACAGCCTGGCTACAGAGAGACACTCTGGGGGTGAGAAGGGAAGAAATTCCAATCACCCTTGTGTGCTTCCTGCAGTAGGTCTAACTAGCTGGTGTTTGCTCAGAAGAGCATCAGAGAGACACAGAGTGTCATCCACTTTGGTTTGAGTCTACAGTAAGTCTCGAGCCAGGGTCAGGTTCAACAGCCCACTGTGGACAGGCAAGGGCACAGACAGGACAGCCATGGTTATACTTGTGCTTCTAGAACATGGCTCATCTGAGCCCCTCTGACCCCCTGACCTTTGGGTGCAGCCTTCGTTTTTATAAGACTTGCATACCATATGTGGCATCTATAACAATATGCAGGACAGGAGACTTTCTTTGAGGTCAACAGCTGACCTACAGCTATTCCGGGAAGATCTATGACAGTGTCACGTGACTGTAACCCTGGGCACACTAACACATTTATAACTAACAGGAATAACAGCACTGCGTTATGGAGGCCATTGAGTGCCGGGCAGCACAGCCGGCTGCGAGATGAAATCTCAAACGGTCTCTGGAAAGTCTGTGGCATGCAGTGACTGTCCCCATTCTGTCAGACACTGGTCACTTGTGATCCACCAAGACTGTGCTGGGAACTTAGCGAAGTTTGCCTTTAAGTCTTACAGTAACACCAAGGGCAGACATTAGCCCATTATACAGACACAGAGCCAGGTTCAGGAAGTATGCGGCAAGCGGCAAGCGGCGCGCTCAATACCAGGACAGGGATGCGGAGACCAAAGCTTGCTCCATTAGTTGCTGACTGCCAAGACTTCAACCTATGGATAGGGAGTGCTCCTTGAAGAATGTGTCTCATTTTGAAATTATTTTCCAAACTTAATGAAACTGGCAAAAATTCCACCAGACAGCTTTGCTTAAGATTTATTAAAATATGAACGGTATCCATTTTTTAGTTGACGAATTCAAAACAACATTATGATTCCTCGTTCTCTCAAGTGAGTCACATTCCAAATGCTGAGACATTTTTAATTTGAGTTTTTATGTAAGACCCCAACAAGCCCACGGAGTTCACAAGCGATACATTTTGCAATAGAGTTCCTGATCACTTAATGCGTTTTAAGGACAGATTGTGGATGTCTCAGGGGTTATTCGTGGTAATGCATTGAGTTAGATAAGCCTAAGTAGACATTAGCACTATTCTCTTAATCTTTTCCATTAAGTAACTACCATTCCTCCTTTACTCTTAATCCAGCCAAGTCACAATAGCTAACAGTAGAAACAGTCGAAAACAATATAATGTTCACAAGTGAATTTCAAATTAACATGAGTCACCAAAGTAGAGACTGCATTTGTGATTCTCACCTTGATTTGAGCTCCCAGAAAAAAAGCAGTGTTTTCTAGGTGCAACTCTAGAACTCCCAAAGGAAGTTCTGTGAGCTGCTTTTTCACAAACAGGCCTGCTGGACCCCCAACCGACTTAGGTTAACATCTTGCACTGATCACTTTTCATTAGAATTTAAAACATGATTGCAAATTAAGCTGAGGCCTGTGTTATATTTAGGCCCTTAGGCCACGGTTCGACCAGGTAACAGGACTCCAGAGCGACGGCGCCCTGCACTAGGCTGTTGTTCTGTGTCTAACTGAATGGACCGTCCTGCTCCACTTAACTTGAGAATTTTCTGAGTTTCAAAGTTATTTAGGGTAATATATGAGTTTTAGCTTGGTGAATCACTTACCCAGTGTGAGGGACTTGTGTGTAGAGCAGAAGATGATAGCCACTGTGTCTGCTGGTGTGAATCCCGAGTTGTTCCTAGGGAGAGACAGGGGAGGAGTTTTACAAATACCTGTATGAGACGCCAAGTATATCCTGTGCCAAATGTGCCCACTTTCACGTTAGCGTCCTGCTGGTTAACCCTGGTGATGAGGCTACTGTGCACCAAAATGCATGCCCTGTGTGGACTTCTGTCTAGAGAATCTAAGTGTCTGTGCCCAGTTATGAGGGTTTAGAAAATCATGAGCCAAAACCAGGAACCATTGATGATGATGATGATGATGATGACAACGACAAGGATGATAGAGGTAGCAGAAGTAAAAATAATAATAAAATAGTCCATTCTGTCTTAGAGACTCTTCCTCAATTCCCATAGATGGTATAACTCCCGTAGAGTCTACCTATTCTGTGCTCTGAACTCTGACCAAGAGTGAGGTCACAAAACATTTTTAAAAAGCTTCAGAAGTGGCCTACCTATAGAAATATGCTGCAGATTAAGCAAGCTTGTCCCCAAAGCCTGTGTCAACCCAACTGTTAAAACTTCTAACGAAGGAGTCTATATTCTTCTTAGGAATCTTATCTCCCCATCTGTAACTTTTGATGGGGGAAAAAGAAATCTTAATCCTTATTTAGAAAAACTCCTAAATAGATCCTATATCCTGTTTCCACATACTCTCTTGAGGGAAGGTGGTTCAGGCCTCTCTTAAACTCAGCCACGAACAGCGTTAAGAAAATATTTAAATGGTTCTGGTCCTGAAAAGGTCTGCATTCTCTAGCCATGCAGCATTCCTTCCAGCTTTCTCTTGGTATCAGCTGAGGCTGGTGTCCCTGCTGGGGTGACACACCCACAGATGAACAGCACTGGAGTGCCACAGGCTGCCTCACTGTCTCACGTCTGACTCGCATGTCTGCACTGTGATTTCCCTCTTGTTCTTTAAACACCATGCCGCATGACTAACATTTTTCATCCCTTTATTCCTGTGGTAAGCAGAACAGGGAGGGAGCCCTGAGGCAAAGCCCTGAACTACGACAGGATAGGAGTGTGGGTAAATACTGCAGTGAAAGAGAGGGTAAGAGGTGATGGAGATCCCTCATTGGAAGAGAGACTGTCCTCTCTCCTGGAGGGGGTGGGATGTGACAGTGGAGCACAGAGAACCTCCTCAGAAGTTAGGGATGGATGGCACCGAAAGAGTCAGAGCCCTACGCATAGCTGGCAAAGAGCAGATTCTTCACACTGGCCCATCTTCAGGAGGACTGCCTGTGACCAGGTGTGGACATAGATGGGGCAAGTGATGTGATGTAATCACATCAACAGAGCAGGCTGCGGGTGGAGAGGATGGCTGGAGGTAGGGAGCTAGCAGGGCTGGTGGAAGAACAGGAAGTGGCCAAACAGAGCTTGAATGGCCAGAACATCCCCTGCTATGACCCAGGCGGCACTCCTACCCAGGAGCTGATGGGCGCAGGCTTTGGGGATGAGCGCGCGTGACTTTAAACCCACAGGGTAATGTAACTTGCCTCTGTGCAGATAAATGCAAATGTTTGTTAAGAGTTTACACATTGTAAGTGCTTATGACATACTAGTGACATCTTTATTATTAGAACTATTACTTATATAGAGAGGAGGGAGTTACAGGGCATTAAGAGGTCTGAGCATTCCACATGGAGAGGCACACTGAGTCGTGAATGGGACAGAATGGAAGATGTGGCCTCTGGGGTTGGAGAGTCAAAGAGTTGATGTTATTTGTGGTCAGTTGTTGCAAGGGACCATAGGGAGGAGGGAGAGGAAGTTGGGGGGGGTGGGGAAGGAAAGGAGGGAAGAAGAGAGAGGGAGAGGGAAAGATATGAATATGAAAAAACTGATAAACCTAGATAGATCTCCAACAGTCTCAAGAGGACCAGAAAAAAGGTTAAATGGAGTTTATTAATTATTATTTTTTGAGCTGGAAACAAAGTACAAAACAAGGTGAGTAGAAAATATAGAAAACTCAGGAGCAACTTATGTCATGGGAGACATTCCACTCAACTCACGGAGTTTCAGGTGGACTGGGGTGGGGGTAGCAGAGTGAAGAGACTTCCCCACAGGAGGAAAGGTCACCTGTGCCTGCAGGCTGTGAGCTGTGGGGGTGTTCCCACAGACACCCAAGGTGTGGGCCGCTCGCCAAGGCCTCACTCCCCCACACACCCATGCCCTGCCCTCACCCCCGGAGCACTAGGCGGCGTTTCCTTTTAGTGAACCTGAGTCTGCTTTGGTATTTGCTCTTGTTCAGATCACAGCCCATTTCCAGCGAGTCCAGGAGGCTCCAGACTGACCTGGAGCTCACTCCTAGGTCCCAAGAACAACACTTCAGTGGGGCTAAGAGAGCATGTGGGACTGCACCTCTGTTCTCCTGGGGGAAGGGCACTGAAGCTAGGCTGGCTGTGTGGACGGGAGCACTAACTCCATAGGAAGAGGGAGGACGGCGCCTTAGGATGGAAAACACTGAGTGCTTGTGCTTAAAATCTATGACCTCTGGGGCTGGCCTGACTCTAGCTACCCAGGGACAGGCTCCGTGGATGGACTTTAGACAAGCCATGGCAAATGTGCAGCTAGTCCTCTACGCATGAGAGTAAGTGACCTGTCACTGAGTGTCACTGAGCACACCTAAGCCCTTTGCATCCAGTCAGGGCAGCCAGGGAGGAGCTGACATTTCTTTCCTGTTCTTCTGAATAGTGACCAGACGCACAGCACACCCGAAGTCACAGAGTAGGAAGTAGCCTGCCCCAAATTCTGAGGTCAACTCATCTTCTCAGAAAGAAGCCATTAAAAACAACATCCAAAAACCACTTCAGAATCTAATGGATGTTAGTGAGCAGCCGCCCGGGTCAGGAGCCCATCTTGTCCGCACGTAGAAGAAAATGGCACCATGACACAGTGCAGACCACACAGAAAGCGGAAGTGTCCTGCGCGGTACAGTGAACGGTGACGACTTGAAGTCACCTCCGGTGGTGAGCATCTGTGTGTGCGGAAGCTAGCCCCACTGTATCTCTTTTTAATATTGATTTTCTTTTTATCCTGCTTTTATCATTTCTTTTGATCACTTTGGCTCCCCCCAAGGAGCTTACTTCCTTTTCTTCTCAACTGGTTTCTTAAGAATTCTCTCTAACAAAGCTTTCAATCAGTGGTTTCCACACAATATTTATTTTGTCTTCCTTTGTGTCCACAGAGGGAGGTACATTAGGTTTCTGTAACAGAAACACAGAATGTGGGGCAGAAAAGGCCCTGGGAGAGAGAGACAGAGACAGCGACAGAGAGAGACAGAAAGAGAGAGAGAGAGAGAGAGAGAGAGAGACAGACAGACAGACAGACAGACAGACAGACAGACAGACAGACAGACCAACCAACAGAAAGAGACAGAGAGATCTGCCTAACCTGCTGGAGGGACTTTCCGTGCGAGGCACCCTTTCTAGGCTTCGTCTTGTCTTTTAACAAGAAAGACCCCACCACTCATTGGCCACTGGCTGTGTGGCACTAAAAAAAGTACCCAGAGCTCTGGGGTGCGGGCACTCACCTCCAAAGGTGCACAGATGCAGGACTAACGCTAAAGCCTGTGCCCCTCCCCTCCCTGCGGCCCGGGGCTGTGGCGAGGGGCTGACCTGTTCACATAAAGACTTCCTTCTCCTTCTCCTTTCTTAGTGCGGTCAGCTGCTCTAGCGACTTCCCTAGTATCTTTATACATGTTAAACATTATTGCTTTCCTTTTCTAAAGCTTTTCAGCATCAAAACAAAACAAAATTGGGACAGCCTTCGAAGCTGTGGAAGCTTAGAGTTCTCTCTGTGTGTGTGGCTGACCTGTGGTGATGAATCAAGTCTCATTGCCTAGCAACTGTGGCAGAGAAGGGACCTGGACTGCATCTCAGTCAGAAGAGCTGGCTCCCTCCCTCTCTGCTGTTACTAGTTTCCGATGTGACGGAGCTATCGTAATGGCATGAATGTCCCAGTGTGCCTTATGTTCATTGAGTACTTAACTCTGTGCTAGGTCTGCCTGCCGAGGGCATCAGGAGCGGATTATTTTGCTCTCTTAGCCCCCTATGAGGTATGTACTGTCTCTGTTTGTCAGCAGGGAAGGGCAGCACAAACGACAAGCCTACTGAACGGGGTGGAAGCCTGAGCGCAGTGGAGACCGGGGCTGGCATGCTGGACTTCAGCGTTACTCTGCAGACAGACAACGGGAACGTAGAACAGTCCATTGCAAATCAGTTTCAAATGCTCTTTGGCATGGTGACACCCTAATTGGTGACGCAGGGGAAGGCGGGAAAGCTCAACTTTCTAAGCTAGGTCTCTGTTGGCTTTGGGTCAAGCCCCTGTGCCATCAACATGTGGCCGCATGTCGCAGGGATGAGAGAAGGGCTTCAACACTGACAAAGGTTTCTTTTCAAGCCCAGGCTGGGTCTAGATTTATTGAGCTGGTTAAAAAAATAAAAATAAAATAGAACTCGACAGCAGGTAGGAAGGGCGTAGGGAGGGAGAAGGGGGGAATCAGGGAAGGGAGAAAGAGATGGGGGACAGTCAGATTTCATCAGCTACAAGTAGGAAAGAAACCAAAGTAGGAAAAGAAAAGATCCCCCATTGGAAATACTGGACCTAGTTTAACAGCCCTGGTACCTGTAACAGATGTTGCTGTTTGTCTGCGTGAACTTGAAGAACTCAGTTAAACATTCTTTACAAATATTCTAAGTGAAATAAGTATTGTGAGTCTCTCTCTCTCTCTCTCTCTCTGTGTGTGTGTGTGTGTGTGTGTGTGTGTGTGTGTGTGTGTCTGTGTCTGTGTGTGTGTACACGTGCACATGCACATTGAATACAGTGCTGCTCCGGGAAGCCAGGAGATGGCATCAGATCCCCCGGAGCTGGAGTTAGCACCTGTAAGCCACCTAAGGAAGGTACTGGGAATCAAACTCTTCAAACAGTCACTGTTATCTCTCCAGGCCCAGTATTATGAATGTTGAAAGTAATAAAAATATATTTTAGAGCAATGACAAAGCATTCTGCAAGTACAAAATGGAAATAGGTTTCAATTCTGGATGTATGGCCTGGAAGGGTGACCTCACTTTAGGCATGTTCCCAAGTTAGACTGTGAACATGAGCCCAATGAAACGCAACAGTCTCATCAAAGGCCATCCACCACATGAAGCACCGTACACACAGTCCCTCAGGCAGAGGCTGATATGGGCCAGGCGTCTTTCCTCTCCACTCAGATCCTTACAAATGATGAAATCTCTCACTAAGAAACAGCACGAGAGCCATCTCCTAAATCTTATTCCTTTGAAAACTGCCCAGTGTCAGACAGACTATCTCCGGGCTATAGGACCGTTACCCTGGAGCATGGGCGTGTAGGTACAGCTATTCTGTAGTATGGTTTGCCAAATATGTCTGATGGCGAATTAGGGACAAGTTCAAGGCACAGCTGAACACAGCGGAAAACCAGGATTCCAAGGCTGGGGTCCTAATGAAAGACCAGTCTACTGTGCATTAAGAAGTGAAGATTTCAAAAAAAAGAAGTGAAGGTTTCAATTGAATTAGTCATAGCGCCCCTCCTCTGGTACCCCAGTAATCCATGCCCCTCCTCTATACTTTTTAATGACTGGTTTTAATTGTGTACTTGGCACAATTCATAATTATGGAAGGATGGAATGTCAATGAAAGACTGTCCAGAGTAGGTTGCCCTGTGTATATGTCAGTGGGGACTGCCTTGATTAGGTTAACTGAGGTGGGGATGTCTGCCCACCGTGGGTAGCACTATTCCCTTGGCTGGAGAGTCTGGGTTGTACAGAGTAGAGAAAGCCATCTGAGCACTAGCCTGCATGCGCGCACTGCTCTCTGCTCCTGACTGTAGATATAACGTCACTTCAAGCTTCAAGTTCCTGCCACCTGGATTTCCCTGCAGTGCTGGATTGTGAGGCACACAAACTTTCTCACTGTGCTGCTTCTGCCAGAGTGTTTTATCATAGCAACAGGAAATGAAACTAGGACAGTTTTCAAGGAAATGCTCAGTCACTAACAGGCTGTCTACAAGCCTATGTCATCTGATAAGAGGACTAGGTTTGAAGCTACCTCTGCCACAAGAAACAGCAAACACACATTTTTTTGTGACTTAGCTGCTCTAGGATTTATTCTTACTTCACAAATCATAACCTCAAATTTAGAAAAATGCTTCAAATTATAGCCGTTAATTCATTATTATTTATTGACTCCGAACAATGAGCTAAAGCAAGTGCTCTGAAAGCCAAGAACCTAGTGTGAGCCCAGCGCACCAACTCACAGACCTGACAGAGTGTCAAGCATTGTTTATGTGTATGAATTAGTTAAATAAAAAGATAGTCTATTTAAACAGAAGGGAGGAAGAGGAAGCTTCAGAGAAAAGACTAGATGCATTTTAAATACCATGAGTCCTTACGCCTTGCTAAGACAGCCAGGGACCATATCTGCTGGGTAAGACATAGGAGAAGGGCGGGGCTGCACGAGGCAAGGCCCCGGCATGGACCCTCTGGCGGTGTCTATGGTTTGAAAGTGGCAGCATTGGGAGAAAATGCTCAGCGAGACAGGAGGAAACACAGGACAATGTACTGATAGCAGACAAGTAAAGAGACCAACAGGAGACACTGCAGCACTTACCGCGTTGAGAAGAGGAAGGTCACAAGCATGAAGCTCAGCTGGACGGAGACTACTGAGGAAGAGACAAAACAAGACAGCAGGCTGAGTGGGAATCGGCACCGTGGAAGTCTCCTGTAGCCTGCTCAGCGCTACCTCGAACCCATCTGAAATCAGAAACCACTAAACTGACAGAGGCGCAAATGGCGGGCTGTCAGGCACAGCCTCAGACACAGCCTATGGCGTCAGCACTCTTGGAAGGGCTAGCACCCACTGACTTGGATTTAATGATCTCATTTGTTCAACTTAAAAGAAATGGCTTATACTGGGAGCCAAACAGCATAGACATGTACATAATGTGCACCTTGAAATAACTCACCTCAATGTTTAAATAAATATTATGTAATATTATAGTATTAATGAAAGTTTTGCTTGGAATTGGAATTACAGGACGACTAGACTACAAAGTTGCTTTTTTTAGCTTTAGTAGTTACTGACAGTTATAATCTGCTGCTCCTGAAGAGCCATTCCTTATAGAAACTGCCTAGAAACCACGATGAAAACTTCACCTACTGTCCAGCTGAATTATTGTAGACAGACAGTAACACTGTATGTCACCAATCCTTTTGAAATCACTGTAAGAGACCAGCTGGTGACTTACTGAAGTGCAGCACACACTGAGCTGAGCGTGACACAAATTAGTTTCTCTCCTTAACACACACTACGGTGGGTCAGAAAGTGGTGCGTGAAATATAAAGGCAGACTAAGCTCACAAATGTGCGGCTGATGTCTTTCTGAAGGTCGTTCAGGTAAGATGAAGCCGCTGAGTACACAGAGCATTAGGCGAGCTCCACCACGCAGCAGAGGAGGCCGGGGATTGGCAAGACGCCCGTCCCTAAGGCTTACTTATGAACAGTACAACGATGAGGCTGAACAGGTCCAGGTCGATGAGCGGGTTGGAGAATGTGTCGCAGAAGGTGGTATAGATGATCATAAGGAGCACGCTGCTGCTGACCGCACCGAAAGGGGGCTTCTTCCTTTCCAGCCAGTCCTTGATGTATCTTCGGACGATCTGAAACACAGAGAGCAACAGGTTGCCTCTTCACTGAGCTGTAGGAAGCGGAACTGGGCAGCACAAAGTGATTCTGACAGCGCAAAGACAGAATGGGAAGAGGATCGTTTGGATGAAGGCCACGGTGGATTTCAAAGCCTCCCTTCCCTTCCCGTCTTCTTCTGGGGGAATTTGGGATGTGTGGTGCAACTTCCACTGGGTGTCCGTAATGAGAGTGAATTTTCAACCACACTCAGATCCATCCTTAATCATGCCAAATGCTCTTTGCTAGCTGTCACCAAGACGTGCCCATTAAGCCTCCCCCAAGTTTATGTCCTCTGCTAATCTTAATGGATGTGTGTAATTATCACAGTCCCCTTTGCCTCAACAGACAATTCCAAGTGCGACTTTGGGAATCTTAAAAATCTGACATCTTCAAGAATTTCAAGACAGTAGATAATCGAAAGTGATCCATGGAACATATTAATATTTAAAACACCAGCGATGCACCAGAAGTTTTTAATTAAATTATAACTCATGCTTGAAAAGCAAAAGTGCATGTGTTGTGGGAGTTTAAATAATTCACATCTGAATATCTACAGTTTTTTTGTGAATCCAAAGACAAATGCCATTTGTACGCTTTTAGAATTCTAAAATTAATACTTAAAAATGAATAAACCTGTCCTAACTTTTCTACAAAAGGATTGCTAAAATAAAAGTTATAACATAGTATCTTCTTATTTTAAGACCAAATCAGATACTTAGAACCAGGGCAGCCTGAATACTGGTGATACTGTTTGCTTGGGCATGAAAGTCAGTCTTTTCTCTTTTGAAGAAGTGGGGTGGTACAAGTCCATCACAAGGAAGATAGCGGAGACATTTTCAGTTTTGATTCTCTCACCGTCCTATATAATTGAATGTGAAGTTTCACAATAGGCTGAATTACCAAGGATCCATTCGCAGTAATGAGATCAGGGAACCCATGTATGGTGGAAGGGTTTGACCAGAAACCACCCTGCCATCAAAAATGCTAAATTTGCCATGGAGCACAGCCTTAACTACAGTCATCTCTCCTGGCCATGGCTGTTTTCTGCAGTTTCAGGTACCAAATTCACCCTCAATATGGCAAGAGAACGTTCAAGAAATAAACAATTCACAAATTGTGAATATATTTTATTATGGTTGTAGTTAATCTTTTACTGGGCTAACTTATAAATTAAAGTTCATTATATGTATGGGTGTGTATGTATGTGCGCATGTGTGTGCACGTAGAATAAAGTCTATATTGGGCTCAGTTCCATCACGGCTTCAGGCTTCCACCAGATGGTACCCCAGTGGGGACAACATGGGACACTGCGCTCTCTCAATTGAGGCTCTTGGTGAATGGCTTCTGAATCTGCTGAGGACTGAGTCAGCCGACTAAACAGACTTAGCAGAAGGCTGATCCCTGGTCCCGGGTGCAGGAACACGACCTTCAAGGTTATGTGTAACGGAAGTGAAGAAGAACGAGCATTACAGAGTATTATAGACTGGGTAGGACTTTTTAAAAGTGGATCTAATATTAAAGTAGTAATTGGCTCCTAAATTATTGATGGGGAAAGAGCGCTCTCAAACTTTTTTTTTTTTCGAGACAGGGTTTCTCTGTGTAGCCTTGGCTGTCCTGGACTCACTTTGTACCAGGGTGGCTGTGAACTCACAGTGATCCACCTGCCTCTGCCTCCTGAGTGCTGGGGTTAAAGGCGTGCGCCACCACCGCCTGGCTAAAGAAGTTTATTTATTTATTTACTTATGTTTAATATTTTTTTGTTTAATTTTTTTTAAATTTATGTGCATTGGTGTGAGGGTGTCAGATCTTGGAGTTACAGACAGTTGTGAGCTGCCATGTGGGTGCTAGGAATTGAACCTGGGACCTTTGGAAGAGCAGAAGGTGCTCTTAACCACTGAGCCAACTCTCCAGCCCTCAAAGTTTTTGATTTTGTTTGTTGGTGTTCATTTCTTCTCTTAGAGTTGACAATGCTCTGGGTAGAGCTTAGAGCAGGTCTGCTGCCCAGTGTTATGGAACATGAATTCCAGATTAACAGCATGAGAGACATCACGGGTGATAAGATGGCCCTGTTCAAACATGACATCGTGGCAGGCTACCAAGGACTTAATTTAGGTCAGTTCATAAAATACAGTATGTCAAATATAGTCTTACAATTTTTAACAGCCCAGCTGCTTTAAAAATAAGTGGGAATAAATGAATGACACCTGTGGCAATATTTACTCTGCTGTTTGTTTTTCAAGACAGCGTTTCTTTGTGTAGCCCTATCTGTCCTGGAACTCAACTCTGTAGACTAGGCTGGCCTCAAACTCACAGAAATCCACCTGCCTCTGCTCCCTGAGTGCTGGGATTAAATGTGTGCGTGGCCCACTTCCTAGCACAACTCTTATTTTAATATAAATAGTTAAAAACATACAAGTCCCTTCCATGCAACAGGTTAGAATGTATGATCCCAATTCCCAGAGTAAACATGTCCACCTCTCACCACCACATCTCTTCCTACAAAATAAATAAATAAAAACGCGTGGGTCAGAGTTTGGCAGCCCAAGCCACCTCAAAGCCAAAGCAAATCTCCAATCATCAATCAACATTATGAACAGTAATTTGATTTAGTTAACCTAATAGTCTCTTCGAAACCTCATTACAAGGCACTCGGTCTTGTGGTAGCATAGAATGCTTTCAATATGGCAAAAAACAAGGACCCCCCCACCCCGAGTCAGAACCCTCTTAGTGTAAACACATTCATGGGTCAGTGCCAGACACTTAATCCTGATGAGAAAAAAAGCCCTACAAATTGGGGGCTGGATGAGCCCACAAGGGCAGGGACAACTCTGGAGGAAAGCAGAGTGTCATGAGAGGCCCAGCCTCACTGTGGTATGGCCCATGTTCCCTCAGTCAAGCATTCTACATCTGTCCAGCTCCACAGAACCTTTTCACCTTGCCTAAAACTCGGTTCTCAGCACAGCTGTTTTTGCACTGTGCAGTCAGAAAGGCGATCTGAGTGGATAGCCGCTGATGTACCTCACAGATGTGGTCTGGCCACAAGCTCCAGAAAGCATCACCCCTCAGTTCAGCAACTTCTTCTGTCATAGTCATATTCTGTTTCCTAAGAATGTGTGTCACCCAAAAATTCTCCAGACTTTAGCCTCGGTGACAGTTTTAGTGACCATACGGAAACCAGAGCTTTGCTAGAGACCACTGCATCCTGAGACTGTGCAGGAGAGAATTCTCAGGAACAAACACAAATCAGTGGGAGGTGGGAGCAGGCACCCAGGTGGGATGGCCAGGTGTTTCTTTGTCTAGAACTTATACTAAATTCATTTGTCCTCAGTGCTTGGAGAAACTTAGGCATTAAAAATTAAGTGACAAATCCTCATTAGCTTGTTTGCTTTTCCCAGTAGAGGAGGGGGCGGGGAATCTCCCACAGGAAGGCTTTCATTTTATTGTCTCATCTTTAATATTTTGATTTTCGCTATTTTAAATTAAGTAGCAGGCAAGGCTATGGGAAAATTAAATTGACTGCATTTCCAATAAGCTGTGTTTCATATCAACTGTAATATGACTTCAATTTAGGAACCAGTAAAAGTGACACATCTTAGGTGAAAAATGTTGACATATCAAGATAACTGTGAAGGGCAATATTCATCATTTTGGTTTGCTTAATCTTTTTGGTCAATATTTTTTCTTTCTACTCTGTCTTTACATTTATAAACTGAGTTTGGAGTGAGAATATATGATGGATAGCTCTTTATGCTAAGGCTGAGTTTTAAATTTTATTTTCCCTAATGGTGGTTTTAGGTTCTTCTGTGTTCACCTTCTATTGCAATGAATTCATGTATTTTCATAAAGAGGTTTGTCTCTTTATTAACAACCCATGGAATGGATGTTGTAAGGTGGGAGGTGTTAAAGCCAATGTTTATAATACTTTTCTCTTAAACTGTTTTTTATTACATATTGATTGGGCTTAAAATAATATCAGCATACTTTAAAAAGTATAAATACAAAATAAACTGAGATAATACATATCCATTGGTTGTCATTCATCTAAAAGTGACAACAAGCATCACTTTGGAAAATCCCTGCTTTTACTGCACTTCAGTCTCAGAACTATGCTCCAGATGTTGGGCATGCAGCTGACAAGAGGCAAAGAGAGCCCAGACAGGGGGCCTGAACTAGAAAAATAGTCACATGCTGAGTAAGGACACACTTTCTACTTGCTGAGAAAACTCAGGAACAGGTCGCCGTGCAGATGGGAACCAGGTGGCACGTGACCCTCGATCCTGGCTACACTTCTTCCTTTGATATGTTGGGTACATGTTTTAACTTCTGGCCCATCTGTGGAAAGGATATGACGAAGGTCATAGTAAGGGTTGAGAGACTGACTAAGCCATATAGGCTTTAGAAGCTGCCTGTGCAGGTGAGTGATCTTCACTCTGAATTCTGGTTCTGGGTTGGTGATGTGTCTATCACTGCTGAAAGCATGTCTCACCCGCAAGACAATGTGACAGCACCACACAGCCGTAGGAAGTAAAAGAACATCTCAAAACAGTGCAGCCCCCTTCACCTTCGAGTGTGCAAAGTGGCTGAGAATGAATAACACTAACGCCATTCAGCTTAAGCTAAAGCCCACTTAACATGAACGGCCGACTTCAAACCCTGAAACAAATCATGAGTGGAAAGACCAGAGAACTCATGATAATGTGCAGATATGCACGGTTATTGTTAATTCATAGAGAGACACGGTGGGCTGTAGTGCGCTACTTTGAAAACCAGAGTGATAGAAAATAATCAAAGGTGATAGAAATTCAGTTTCATTAATGTTTATTTATAAATCCTCCTTAAATATGATGCATAAAAGAAGCATCTGTCGCAGGCACTTAGAGCAGGGCTTATCAGGAAGGAAGAAAAACACTAAAATGGCACAAATCTTCCTTCATCCAGAATGGGCAGAAACAGCCATCTCCTCACTGTCTGGGAGAGACCAGTGAGTAAATGGCTCAAGAATTTTTGTTCCACTCACATAGTTACTCTTTTCTTCTTCCCCCAGTTCGCCTTGTTTGTTTAAGAAATAATGACAGAAATCGCATTTTAAAAGATTCATGTAACCGATTGGAGGCATGGCTACTTTTGTACTTTGGCCCCTTCTGTTACAACTGGCAAGCTCAATGTTGCCCAGTGTCACTTTCCTCTGGATGAGCACACATGGGCACTTCCTACAAGGTAGGTCACAGGACACAATTTAGTGAGTCGATGGGCTGAAGATCAACGTGGAGATACATTAGGCAGACAAGGCCCTATCTTTGGGGCGCTTACACTCTAGTCAGGGAGCTGAATGGAAAAGAAACCAGCCAGCAAGAAGCAGGGAATGAAGTGTATTGGATAGTTTAAGTGAGGTGACTTGATTGGGACCAGTGGCAACTGGGGCAGCTGGCACAGGAAGCTGAAGGGGGGGAGGGTGTCTGTCTTTCTAGGGAGGTGGAAGGTGGAAAAGACTAGGGCAAAGCTTCCTGAGAAGGAAGACAGGGTGCTGGAGAGACAGCAAGTGTAAAGGATGGTGGGGTAGGGGTGAGGTTGTAAGGGAAGTACACAGGACTTAAAATGGAAGGTTTGGGGAACCTCACATGAGAGGGGGTGCAGGGCCTCCAGCTGATGCCATGAGGCAGGATGGGACCATGTGGTTGCTGCACTATGCAGAGAGCTCGGTCAGAGTCTGTGAAGTAAGGCAGAGCTGGGCTGAGTGAGAAAGTGAGTTCTGCCAGGGAAGGGAGCCATGATGGGTCCTGGGGCCGAGGCGGCTCCGCTGCATCGGTGGTCGGGTGCAAACAAGGACGGAGCTTCTGTGAGAGGACATTAAACGAAGGGAAGAGTGGGGAGCTGAGACTCGGAGGGACGGTCGTCAGGGCTAGACTGTTGGCTTTCAGCTGGGGCGGAGGGGATGTGAAGGATGAGTTACAGGATGAGCACAGATGAGGTAAGCAAGTGGTGCCTGAGACTCGAGCTGTTCCACAGTGACCCTCAGTCACATGCGCTTGCTGTTGGATTGGAAGCACTTTTCTGTGCATTAGAAAAAGGAAGGACTTCCTTAAAATACTGTATCTCCTCCTATCAGCGAACTGAGGTACACTGTACACTCCAGATATATACTGTACATGTCTCTGATGGTGTAAAATGAGCACGCTTGTTGGGAGTGCTGCATCCTCTTCCTGCACACAATCTGGAAGATACTGGTACCTTCTGACAGGAGAGGTGCTCAACTTCCCTGCAGTCCTCAGGGATCTGACGCTCACTGTCCATGGAACAGTGCTCAACTAATACAATGTATTCCTGTACGCAGCCCCTTCTTTTAGTAGGCCCTCTGTACCCATGGGTTTGTAAATTAAAAGTATTCGAAAAAACTTACTGAATCTATACAGGCTTATTTTCCTTACTGTTCTTTAAACTATTTATACAACATCTGAACTGCATTGGTTAGGTACTATAAATAATCTGTAGAGGATATATATATGCCATACGCAAACACTCTACTATTTTGTAGACCCTTGGATTTTGTTTGTGCGGACTCGGGAACCAATCGCCGTAGGCCCCGAGGGACAGCTGTACTTAATTTTGTTTTTAAGATTTGTTTTGCAGGTGATTGCTGGGAAAGAAAAAGTCATTGTTATCTAGCAGCTTCTATATACAGACCTAAAAAACACAATCCTGAGCAAACAGCGATCTAGGAAAAATGAGCGCTGGGCCCCCTGTGGCTAAGTTCAAAGTTCTCTCTGTCAATCTCTTTGTATAGCTTAAACCCCACTACTGAGCGCGGTGTTGAAAACCCCTGTGAAAGCCACCCACGGCGCTCACCACTCAGGCTGACTGACACACTCAGCAATAAAGACGTAAGCCGGGAGATAGAACCACTTAAAAGAAATCGTCTCCACTTCCAGTTCACAATAGACGACCATCTCTTGGATAAATTCGTGCTGAGCCCACTAAGGGGGAAGTGGGACTGAGTGCAGGCCAGGGGAGTGGGAACAGGCTAGTACACACCGGAGAGAGGCTGCGGTGAGGCTGCAGGAGTGAGCAGCTTTCTGGCAGAAAAGATGGAACAGAAAGATAAAGCCAGAGGGTGTGTGGGGACACATTCAGGTTCACTCTCTGAAGTTATAGAGACTGTGGGCCAAGGATGTGACAGCTGGGAGCACACACACGTTCTTAAGAAGAGGAACACTACAGGTGGACTCACTGCTAGGGCGACCTGGGAGGCAGTGTGATCTCGGGTGGGAACTGGAGGAGACTCAGGACAGAGAACAGGTTCAGGTGGGTGGGGGGTGATGGCTTAGACAGCAGATGCTGCCACCTCTCACACTGAATGGCACAGCAGATGCCAGTTGGGAAAGACCTCGAGAGAGAAAAGGTGGCATTAGTGCCTTCCTGGGCGCAAGAGGCAAGGATACAAGGAGAGGGCGGAAGCAGTGCTGCTGACTGCTCACTCTTAAGATTAGAATACAAGGAGGGGCAGGCGGGCAGGCTCCCTTATCGCATAAATCCAGCTGCCAAAGGTACTAAGAGAATGAGATACAGCGATGCCCATGTAGCTGTACATGAAGTCTGTACATGTCAAGGCCCAAGCTTGGGTCCCAGTGCTGAGCAGGGCAGTGGACACATGCCCCCGTCCTCAGCCCAGAACTTCTCTCCCACTCACAACTGCTCGCAAAGGAAAAATCATTTCCTCCACTCAAGTTTCACTGTGCTGCAAACCACAATTGCGGGAGGCCCCACGCCCAGCAACAGATGGCCAGGCTCAGGGTGTTGCTGGAGATGTTTTGTCTCATGACACTTTTTTTTTTAATCTTTCTTGTCTTTTGCTTATCTATTGTGGTTTCCTATTTTGTGTTTTTATAGGTTTTGTGTGCATGTGTGAATGCATATGTATGTATGTGTTTCCTACAGCTTTTTTCTTTCCTTTCTCTGACTATTTGCTTTATTTTATTCTGGTTTGTTTGGTTTTTATCGGCTTGTTTGGGTGGGGCAGTCGGCAGGATCTGGGAGGAGATGAGGGAGGCAGAAACTGTGATCAGTACATACTATATGATAAAAATTTATTTTCAATTTTAATAAAGCTATTCATTTTTTTAAACTGCCTTTATTACTTTATAACTTGCTGAGTGTTTTACTCCTGGGCAGAGAGAGGATGAGCAATCTAATAACCCAATATTGTCTCTGGGTAAAGATTCCTTACATAAAGGTTGACAGGACTCCATATATTTAAAACTGAATTGTGTGGGCATGCATGGTTTTGTCCATATATGTTAAGGCAAGTATTTATCGTTAATTTAGCTATTTCCAAGACACACTAAGAGAAGAACTGTGTGTTCCAAGTTGTTATGGGAAACATGAATGCACACTGATGCTGTTCACAGTGGAGAGATGGGGTGCACCATGCTTCAACAAGGCGAGAATACACCGCATGGAGGCAGAACCTTGTTTCCATTCATTCGTTCGTTCGTTCATTCGTTCGTTCTGCATACACTTACTGGATAAATAGCCTGGGGACGCAACATAGCTTCTAAACTCATGGAGCTCGCCATGCGACAAAGGAGGGAAGCAGCTAGTAGGCGTAAGACAGAAATGTGTACCAGGAGAAGCGGTGAGGCAGGATTCAGACTGGACGAGGGGACGTGGCACAGATTGAAGGAGAGGTGAATTATAAAAGAGCCAAATGAGTAAAGCGCGGCAGTGGGAGGGCAGGCAGGAGGACAGAAGGAGGGAGGCCCAGTGGGAGGGCAGGCAGGGGGACAGAAGGAGGGAGGCCCAGCGAGCCAGGGGAAGACACGGGACAGAGGCTGCAGAGGCCCCAGGGGATATGTTTATTCAAAATCCTCATTATGTGATTGGCGTGGGGGTGTATTTTCAACTGTCACCTTGTGTTTAATTAAATCATCATCTTTGATTGCTTCTAAATCACCCCAATTATGTAAAATTTGGCCTATTTCCTAAGTGTAAGATTAATTTAAAAAAAAAAAAAGCCTGTGTTGTGGATGCTGTGTTGCCCTGCATGGAGCTAACTGTTTGTTACACCTTCCCTAGAGTGTTAGTGAGACCGGCCTGAAATGACAGAGAAAGTCTGAAGATGATGTATTCTTGCCCCAATACAGGACCCAGAGCTCTGCACTGGAGACTTCGCTTGGGAAGCCAGCCTCCCCACCTTGCTTCCTTCATACCTATCCATGGCCTGTATAGAACCCGTCTCAGAATCCTCTGCCCACAGTGCCCCACTGAGACCGTGCTAAATACCATCTGTATGGATGATATCATATTTATGGACAAGGTTTGAAAGGATTGTGTCCTGTTCGGTATACATAGCAATCTGATAAAAATCACGACTATGAGAACGATGATGACAACGGTGATGATGACCTAAGCTGTAGTGTTCTCTTCTGTCAGACTATACTCTAAGAATTTTACACCCATCAACATTTCATTTAACCCTCACAGTACTTTAAGAGAGATACCGTAATTACAATATTTAATAAATTGTGACTGGGAGCTAGGAGATTAAATGACTTGCCCAAGGTCATCCAGCAAATGAAAGGTAGAAATAAATTCAGGGTCTAGTTGCTCCTACATTTCTTTTAGACCTACCGCAATCATTGTACATTAAATTCTAGTCTCCATGATGGTGGCTTCTCATGACTCAAACCCCCAAATTAACAAACCACCCAACAATGAAGACCCTCATTTACGTATGTACGTTTATAAGTAGGTTTACAGCAGTGTCATGGAGCGCTGCTACAGGAGAGCCCCTGTTGTTTAAGAAGAGTGTCAAGTTCGAGCCTCCAAGTGGCATCTGTTTAGGGGGTTCTCAGGTAGAAAACCAAGGGCGACGCTGGTTCATGTTAACTGAAATTCAAAGAGGAAAATGCTGAAAATGCGTGTTTTCAGTCTCCTTCTTTCATTCTTTTCCCTCATGTACCCTGACCCAATGTAAGAATTTTCAGTATGACTTGTATAGAGGAGGAGGGCTGGACGGCCCTTACCTGACCAGTAACAAGAGGAACCACCACCGTCACGAAAAGCTGAGAGAAAATTGATGTAAACGGCACAGAAGAGGAGGAGCCAAGCTGAAAAACAGGAGAACAGGAATTAGACTCATTGTGACCCATTGGTGAAATATTGCGGTCCAGTCAATAATACAATAAACGAATTTCATTCCATGAATTTATCTCACAAGCACCAAAAATTTGGCAGTAATCAACAAAGAGTGAGCAAAGCTGCCTCTGATTTTTTAAATTTAACATAAATAGGTTATTATTTTAATATATAACTCATTTGGAAAACTAAGATTAAGGAAAAATTCAAATTACATACATTTTAATTTATTTATCTTTTTTTTTTTTTTTGTGGATGTTCTGCCCACATGCACGTAAGCATGTCAGTGTGAGGGTGTCAGATCCCCTGCAACCAGAATTACAGACAGTTTGTGAGCTGCCATGTGGGTGCTGAGAATTGAACCCAGGTCCTTTGGAAGAACAGTCAGTGCTCTTAACCTCTGAGCCAGCTCCCAAGCCCCACATACATTTTAAATAGTTTTTATTAACACACTGTTGGATGGTAGAGTTGTTCTACATAAACCACGATACTCCACCTACAATCATAACTTATGTGATTATTGCATCATTTGTAGATTCCTAGAATAATAAACAAATTTGTCTCATTCTCTTATCAGGACAGTATTTCTACTGATGCAAATAAAATATTCTCTAACTTTTCTCAAGTCAAAGACAATGAATCTTAGATCCTTTACAATTCATTATTACACAAATCCTAGCAAATGAGAAAAATCCTAAAACATAATTTCCTTTTCTTTTTTTCATCTCTGTGTGCATGTGGTATGTGCAGGCATGTTTTGGAGCAGCTATGTATGCTCCATAACATGTGTGAAGGTCAGGACAACCTGAGACACTGGGCCTTGCTTTCCACTTTGTTGGAGACAGGGCCTCTCACTGCTGCGAACATCAGGGCATTGGCCTGCAAACTACTGGCAATTCTCCTGTCTCAGCCTTGCATCTCACTGTCCTCAAATGCTTGTCTGGCAAGCTATTTACTTCCTGAGACATTTCTCCAGTCCTCTACTTTTCAACTTAAAATTTCAATACAACTCTTTTAAAATCTACATGCCTCACCAAGGATCATAGACCCTATTTTTCCCCTTTACCCTTTTTAATTCTTTCTTTGCTAACAGTTGCCATCTCAGCTTCATAGAGCACCTATTTATGGCAGCCTTGATGTTTACCTACACAGTCACATTAGCCTCAACTATCAAGAACCACTGCTCCCTGTGAACTTTCTCAGCCTCCTCCTAGAATTCAAACCTCTCTGGACCAGTGTTGCCTGGAGTACAGGTGTTCATAATCATCTTCAGCTCTTTGTAACATAGTTCTCCGAAGCCGCACCAGTCCCTCTCTTACCCACGCCACACCAGTCCCCCCCTTACCCAC
>OU015753.1:45791301-45834948 GCA_907169655.1 Acomys percivali
GTGTGTGTGTGTGTGTGTGTGTGTGTGTGTGTGTGTGTGTGTGTGTGAGAGAGAGAGAGAGAGAGAGAGAGAGAGAGAGAGAGAGAGAGAGAGAGATATTAAGGAACAGCTTATGAATTTGGGAGGGAGTCCGGGAATCACGGAAGGAGCTGGAATGGGGAGGGGAGGAATGGAAATGATATAAACACACTATAATGTGTAAAACTAAAAAACAAAAATTGAGAGAGAGAGAGAGAGGGAGAGAGAGAGAGAGAGATGAGGTTTGTGAGCAGGCCAGCCAGGCACCCAGTATCCACACGAACTTCTTCCTCTGGAATGTCACTCTCCTGCCACTGACACCTGGATGCAGTTTAAATCTTACTTCTTAGGAAATCTTTTCAAAACCCCTTCCAAATGCTGACTTCCTCCCTCATCTTTTGTGGACAACAGCTCCACTGTATCTCTCAGAATCCCGGACTGCTCATCTCTGGATCTGTCTTTCCAGCAAAGTGCACACTCTAGAAGGCTGCAGCACTGTCTTGCTCACACCTTGCAACGAGGGAAGTGCACTTTTTAAACAAAAAAAATTTATTTATTCATTTTACATCCTGTTTGCAGCCCTTTCCCTCCATTCTCCTCTCTTCTTCCTCTCATGGAAGGGGATGGTCCCCCATGGGTCCCAAACCTCCCTGGCACATTAAATTGGGGCAGAAGCAGGTGCATCGTCTTCCAAGGAAGCCAGGATCCATAGGGCGGTATCAGAGTCAGAGAGGGCCCTCGCCAGTTGTTGGGGAGCCCACACGAAGACCAAGCTGCACATCTGCTCCATCTATGCAGGGGTCTAGGACCAGCCCATGCACTTTTCCACATCAGAAACGACAGGCTGCTTGGCCTAGCCATCTGGGCAACAGAGATGGGCTCTGGGGGGACCAGCATCCTTTGTAGGTGCTGCTGCCACATGTGCTACTGGGTTCGCACTTTGAGAGCCACAGATCTAATGTGCACCAGGAACTCAAGAAATGTGCCACTTTTTAGATGTTTATAACACACAGGCCCAATGCGTTTCTTTGCGTTCTCCTAACATTTCTGGGGTACATGACAAAATCCCACGCAACACGCAGACCCAAGAGAGGATCAGACCGGCCTCCCTCCACCCAGGCATCTCCTATGATTACAGATTGCAGGCTTCGGTGTGGCCTACACTGGCCTCAACACTTAACATGCACCAGACAGTTTGACTCTCACAGACCCCGTGGAATGAGTCTAACTAGTAATCCCACTTCGTGGTTAACAGGTGAACAAATTGGACATGATTACTGCAGCTAGTGTGACAAAGGCAGGCTTGGACCCCAGCAGGGTAGCTCCAACACCTCCTGTAATACTCCACAGTGATTCCAGAAGGTTCAGGAGGTGACAGGAGTGGAAGACGAAGCTCGGTTCTCCTTTGCTTCCTGGTGGTGTGGGAGTTGGGGGGCTGTGGGGGGAGGGGGCGGTGATTGAGTCACAGGACAAACAGAACTGTCTGAGTGACTTTCTCAACAATCTCAGGAATGGTACATAACTAGTACAGGTTGGATTCATCAGAGGGAAGTTAATTCAGTGCACACACTGGACGCCTGGGGCTTCAGGGTTTAATTCTGGCAGAGCAAGGTTCAGTGGACGCTGAGTTGACTGCTACCAGTACATTCAATCTAATAACAAATCCGCTCGGAGAGTAAAATATTACTGGTCCAAAGCAGCCAGGATCAGAAAGACAAAAAAAAAAAAAAAAAAAAAAAAAAAGGCAGCTCTGATGAAGAGAGGCTGCCTGGCTGGGGCATCAGTTATCAGGCAAACGTTAGGAAATAGAAGGAGCCTTTCATTCACCCCTGTAAGTGAGCTGACCTGTAAAACTGCCATTAATGCACTAGGTCGTCACCTGTTCTACAGTGTGATGAGCCTTTTATCTCCTACTGGGGAATCCATTTGCTGCAGGCATTGCTATTTGTGTCTCTTTTCTGCTATTAAAACATTGTTGTATTAAATAATTTACTCCTGGTGATTGGCCTTCACTTTCATTAAAAAAAAACATACCAGCCAAATCTCTTTTGCTGGAAAGTCAGCAAGAACTAGTTTGAGCCTAAGTGAAAGATTTACACACCCACAGCCACACCCACACATGCACACCTATTCCCTGCCCAGCTTCTACCTCCCATCGCGGGGCTCAGCCTCAGGGGAAGGGGAGGACTTGCTTACTGTTGGAGCTAACTGTCTTGTTGCGAGCATCAACACCTGTGTCTCCTTCCTGTGGTGAAGACCAGCGATACAGGGATGACTTCCCAAACCTTCCCAGCGCCTCCCCATGCTCCATGAGTGACAGTTCAGCCACTCCCTGTCACTCTTCTCACACAGGGATGCAAGCAAACAAAGCTGATGCTGCACCGTAGCTGGGTGTATAGGTAGAGCAGGTGACAGACTCAACGTCAACATGTCTGGGATTTTTATTTTTTATTTTTAAATCAAGGAGAGGAGTACAGTTGTTAGATTGTTGGACAGCCGTATTGATTCAGTTATTTACATCAAGCTAAAATTGGGTTGTTAGATAGGAAATAAATTGAGTAGCGGAAATGATCTTTTGTTTTACAGCTTCTCTGAGAAATGAAATAGGTTTAAAGTACTTTTAAAAGATGAGAGATGGTTTCATTTTTATGTTGACTTATCTTTTTTCATCTTTATTGAGGTATAACTGGCACAAATTATATATTCAAGGTACACAAAGTAATGACTATGTACATATAGTGAGAAAAGCATCATAAGCAGGCTACTTAACAAATCCATCACCTCACAGTTTCCCTTTTGTGTCCCTGGTAACAATATGTAAGATGTACTCCTTAAAAGAATTTTGATCACGCAGTGATTTAACTAGAACCCATGCTATACTTAGGTTCTAGCACGGTAAGCCGGACCCAGTGCTTACACCGCCCCCGTCCCTGGCATTCATCTTTCTATCTGGGCCTATGAGCTTCATGTTCTTAGATGCCCTCACCCGGGTGAGACCACGTGGTGCTGGCCTATCTGCTGTCTTCACTTAGCATGCTATCTTTTGTGGTCATCTATGCTGTAAGCTAATTTATAGTGTAAGATGAAAAGGTTATTTCCAATTATGTTAATGGGAACCTTGTAAAAATTTATTTATTTTTGGTGGTTCTGAGGATTGATTTCAGACCTCTGTTCTACGAGATGCATCCTGTTTAAGCAATCTTTAAATTTTATATTATTTATGTGATACTAAAATTGCTACTCTGACTTCTAGTTATCTATGCATGCGTCCTATTTTTCTCTTTTAAACCATAAGCTCTGTGAGGCAAGGGTTGATGTCTGATTGATCTTACTACTATTTACAGTTAGGTCCTCAGACACTGAGTAAAATAATGGACAGGTTATTTAATATTGAAGAAAAGTGTAATTTATTTCCCCAGCCTGAGAGGTAGGATTGTTGGGGTCTGGCCGAGATGCTGGCTTCCTCGTCACTCATTGATTGCCTGAGCTAGTTGGCTTATCCACGACCTACCACTACTGTTCTCCTTTTCAACAAGAATTTATAAAGTGCTAGGCACTGGAAGTAAGGTCATGGAGAAGGCACACAAACCCCTGGCTGGGGAGAAGTTAAAATCTACTGGACACCCACCACGTTTGGCACTGTTCCATAAGAGAAGTTACCACAAAAGATACCGAGGCATCTGGGCACCTGTGGTGTGGCCAACTGGACTGACAGGCTCAACCCTCCCCACAACTCACTCCAGTTTCTGCCATACATAAGGTCTTTAAACCCACCCACCTACTCCCTACCCCGCTGGCAGCATGATGGCCCCTATGTCCTGACCCTCTGTCTCTACACGAGTTCTGTGCTTGCTCGGCCCCTCCCTCTTAAGCGGTCATCTACGCGTCTATAACAAACTTCTCTCCACAGCTCACCTGATGTGGTTCATGTGTTTCAATCTTTGAATGCTCTGGGAGGCATTGGTGGCTGCTAAGTTTCCTGGGACACTAGCCCCCGTCTAAGGAAAGCTCACCAGGAGCAAGAAAGGCATGTCATATTCTCTAGGACACTTTAATATTCCTGTATCAACAAGATGTGCCCTGATGTAGACCAGGAAATAAGTTATCCTCGCTAGAAATATCCCAGCTCATCTTTGGACAGATAGATCTATTCTTTTATGCAGTTATGAATTAGAAAAAATATTTACATTACAGCAGTGACCAAAACCAGATTAAGGTTGTGACTTTACATTCTAATTGAAAAAGAAAAATACAAAACAAAAGATAAGTGATTAAGATGCTGTGTAGTAATAAACGCCAAGGGTAACATGTTGTGGTTAAGCTGACTGTCAACTTGACTGTGCTAGTGGCTGCCCATACAACTGGTTAAACATTACTCGGGAGAAGGGCCTGGATCTTTCTGGAACAAATTCCCATTCAATAGGGTAGACTGAGTGAAAGTCTGTCTTCACAGGGGCAGGTACATCAGCAGCATCCACTCCACTGCGGTCCTACATAAAGCAACAAGGCAGAGGAGGTGCAACGTTCTCCTTTGACCCAGGATACACATTCTCTGTCCTTGGAAACAAGGCTCCTAGATCTTGGGCCTCCGGTCTCTAAGAATCACAGTATCCACACCCCTTTGGTTCTCAGGACTTGTGATTAGGGGTAGGAGTGAGAATGGCACCATTGGCTCTCATGCTCTGAGCATTAGACTCAGACTGACACACGCCACCAGCTTCTCTATGTCTTCAGAACACACATGGAAAATGACAGGACACCTAGACACCCGCAGCCACGGGCCAGCTCTCATAATAACCTTCCTCAGGTAGCAATGGAGAACACTGGAGATGGAGCCAGTTGGTTCTGTTTCTCTAGAGAATCCCAATGCGGAACAATTAAGTGTGGTAGTACAAGAGAGAGAAAGGTGAAATGTGTTATCTTACATGAAATAGTAAGAAAATCTCTCTCACATGAAGGTGAAGGAGGGAGGAATGGCGGTACCTCAGGGAAAGAAGTGAGGCGGAGACAGCAGCAAACGTGGAGACAGCGAGATGGTCCTGTGCCGGGGACCACCTGCTGCGACTGCACATCAAAGTTCTGTGCGTCCCCACCATGTGGCTTCACAGCCCCTCTCTCCTCCAGGCTCCAGGGTCTCCTTGCTTTTCTTACCTCCACCACAAGCCCTACTTCCTACTTCTCAGAGGAAATACAGACAGGGAAGACTTAACACTCTGGAGTGCTCCAGCTAACTTTCTTGCATCTCTGGACTCATCATGATGGAAGGCTGCACCCCCCTCGGCACGCGAACCCTCTTTCTCCTGTTCAAAGAGCAGGCCCAACAATCTTCATTTTAGTTATGTACCAAATTTCCCCTCTGACTAGATTGGTCTTGTTAATACAAACATGTAGCTAATTTTTTCAACCTAAAAAAAAAAATCTTCTCTTGATCCTTTAGTAACTGCTTATGTTTCTGTATCCTCTATTTAAAAATGAACCCCAATGTTATCAATTACTCTTATTTTTAATGTTTCTTCCTTCCCAAGCAGATTTCAACCAGGCTTTGACTATATAATTCTATGCAAATAGCTTCTGTTAAGGTCCCGAATGACAACCATCTTGTTAAACCAATGGCCAGATCATTTTACCTGAACCATAACCCACACTCAGACTACACATCTTCTGAAACAGGTCCTCAGCTCCACTTCGGAGCATCAGAATCTCTTCCCTGTCCCTCCCAGGCAAATGGCTATTCCTTGGCCTTCTTCATGGAGTCTCAGTACTACAATATTTGATAGCTTGATTTGGTGGTTTGGTGGGGTTTTGTTTTGTTTTGTTGGATTTTTTTTGTCTCCATTTTTTTCCCTAGTCAAACTTGAAATTGTCCTTGATGCTGAGGCTTCCCAATGAATATTTATGATTTGGACTGGACCAATACAAATGCAGTGGATTATGACTGGACCCTGAATTACAGACGCATACAGTCAATTATTTATCTAGGTCTCTGCTTAGATGTCTTGAAGGCAGCTCGATGTAAAAGTGTAATACTGGCCTCTGAGTCCCTTCAACACTCCTCCTTTAACATTGCAGGGGCTCGGGCCTGCAGTTACTCCTGACCCTGCCCCTGCTTTCAGTTTAGTTGATCAAGTTTCATATTCTAAGGGCTACTTCCCACCAGACTTACAACTACTTTGGTCTAAACTTACAATCTGTCCTGCTGCGAAGCTCAGTAGCATTACAATGGTCATCCTGTCGCCACCATCATCCCTTTATAGCCTAGTCATCCCCAAGCTAGTGTCGGACCAGTGGTGGTGGTGTCCACCTAGCATGCAGGGGACTAAGGCAGGAGGATCAAGAGTTCAAGGCTAGCCTAGGCTACACAGGGAGACCCTGCCTAGAAAGAAAGGGAAGGAAAAACAAAAAACAAAAAACAAGCATCAGAACATTCCACTCCCGTTACTAAAATTCATTCAGTTATTTCCCGTTTCTCTCAAATGAAAGCTCCAAGTCTTTGACTTTACATGACTTGGTTCCGGCTATACTAGTGACAACAGAACACTCCCTCCTTTATCTCCTGCTCAGACACTACTTTCTCAGTGAGTCTGGGCCTACTGCCTAATGAAAACAGCAAGCTCCTCCTACTTCCTACACGGCCATTTCTTAGTCTCTTAGTTTTCTTTTCTCTGTAGCGCTCACACACTCTGACACACTGCATTTTTACTTAGTTGTTTCTTTCCACTATGACATAACCACAGTGACAGGAGCAACACATCTCTTCTGCCTACTGCTCTAACCATGGCAGCAGACAGTTCCTGGCACATAAGAGTTCAATTTGCATTACTAAATAGGTAATGAGTAGATTTTAATATCACTTTATTAAGCAAATACAAGATGGAATTCAAGTGAGCAAGGTGGAGTTTAATTTTAAGATGTGTATTATAGAATTCATTAGTAGAGGCAACTATATAAAAGAAATGTGGTAATATAGAAGAAAAGGGGAAATATGCATGAAATATGCCATTAAATAGACACTAGGAGGACTGGACTTCAGTGGGAGCAAAGACAGTACATCCACAAACCCAGCAGAAATACAAGGACTATGATGCGAGATGCAGGCAAGCGAGGCTACTGATCTGTGTTTCTCACCGCATCTCATTTCCTTTCTGCGTTAGTTGGTATGAAGAGAGGCATGGAGAAACGAGACGCTAAGAAGAAAATGTGAAATGATTCTCCAGAGTCAAAAAGAGAATGTGGCGGGGGAAAGCAGACAATTGTTAGGCGGACAGTTGCCGTGAACTCACAGAGGATGGCGCTGGCATGTTGAGGTACACCGGGAGGGCTGGATACCAGTAGGACTGGTGATGTGTGGGCAACTATGGAGAAGGAACAGGGACGAACAAGATTGCTGGTGTGGTCTGCAATGAAGGAATTATAGCCAGGGAGCTCGGGGCTAAGGGAGATGAGATGTGAGAGGGGAGGGATAACGGTAGGATGGGCACAGTCAGAGGTACTGAAAAATGACTGGGAAAGAAAACTAGCCATTAAGTGAGTTTGAAGAATTTTGGACTTGGGCATATACCATGCATGTGGGGAGCTACTGGTCAGGTAGAATGCTAGAGAGCTTCATTATGAAGGGTCTGCCTATTGGGGTGTAAGGAAGGTAAACTTGTTGGTGTTGGGGTCTGGAAGGTAAACTGTGTGAACCCTGAAAACAGTAGTGAGGAATTGCAACACAGGAGAAGCGAGCAGCGGAAAGTGGGTGAGTCTGGGCCTGAGACAAGGACTTGGGGGTTACAGTTACAACACAAAGAGAGGGCAGACAGCGTAGACTTCTGCATGGACTCCAAACGGAGTAGACGATTAAGTTAGAAGGCCGGGGAAGTGACCTGGAACTAGGGACAGGGGTTAGGACAATGCTCTCCTCCTCGGCAAGGCTGAGCGGCAGGAACGGCTTTGGCTGAGATATGAATGGGGGCGCAGGCTTCAGCTGCAGCGTGGCAGGGAAGGGGATGTCCTGAGAGGCCAGTGCAGGGAACTGAGGTCTCACCAGCAAAATCACACTCTCTAG
This sequence comes from Acomys percivali, assembly GCA_907169655.1. Lineage (NCBI taxonomy): Eukaryota > Metazoa > Chordata > Mammalia > Rodentia > Muridae > Acomys > Acomys percivali. The sequence continues at coordinate 45,799,367 of OU015753.1, forward strand.
AAACCGTGTTGGAATAGCAAGCAATTTCCACCTTTAAAATATGCTAAGGTAATTTCCAGGGCTCATATTAGTTCGTTGGGCGCTGTAATAGCCCACAAGCTGGGCAGCTTAAACCAACAGAGGCACCACCTCATGGCTCTGGAGGCTGTGGGTCTGAAATCAAATGCAGCATGTTCCCTCAGAAATGTGTCTGGCACCATCCTCTACCAAGTCTTCTGAAGACCGCTGGCGGTCCTTGCTGTGCCTCACTGGGAGAGGCAAGACTCTTAATTTCTGCCTCACTGTCACACGGAGTTCACCCTGTGTGTCTCTGTCTCTTTGTTTTACAAAGACACTAATCACATTGGGTTAAGGGCTCCATGCTCTCCCTGGATGACCTTATCTGACTAATTATATTTGCAATGACTGTTTTCAAATATGGCCACTTTGGGGTACCCTGGATGCTAGGATGTTAACCTTGAGAATAACAACTCAGCCCATGAACGGGGTGGGTAAAAAGAATATGGAATGTGTTTGTATTTTAAGTCTCTCAATTATTTGTCCAGCTCAGTAAATGAGACCCGGAACCCAAGTTTTTTATAAATTCTCATTGAAAAATATACAATAGTCCAGACAGACAGAAGGAATATGTCATGAACATGAACTAAGGGTCAAAGGTCAGGTGATGAGGGAGGAGCCTGCTGCTCATGGGGTGGGGGTGGGCTGGAGGGGGTGGAGGGGGTGGAGCTTCTCAGCGGAGGGGTCAGCGTGCCTTCCACTAGTCTTAGAGTCTCACTCCTCTAAACCATTAAGGCAGCTACAGTTCTCAAGCTCACAGTTCCGAGTGGAGGAAGCTTACGATGTGATGCTGACATGCTCACCAGTGAGAAAACGTCTTGTTATGACGTGCAGGAAGAAAGAACGGAAAAGAGGGGGCTGGAGAGATAACTCAGGTTAGGAGCACTGAGGTCCTGAGTTCAATTCCCAGCAACCACATGGTGGATCTCAGCCATCTGTAATGTGATCTGATGCCCTTTTCTGGCCTGCAGGTATACATGAAGGCAGAGTACTATATACATAATAAATAAACAAATCTTTAAAAAAAGAAAGAAAAAAAAAAAAAAGAAAGAAAAGAGAGAAAAGTAAGGTGTGTGTGTCTCCTTTGGGTCTTTAATCAAAATAGGGCATGGGACATTCCAGGTCTCAGCCACCTAATTGTGCCCCCACACCTGGCTTTTTACACGAGTTCTGTCTGGGACTCAAGCTCAGGTCATCCAGCTGCGTGACACGCACTTTACCACTGCGGTATTTCCCCCACCCCCGGAGCTGTTCTTCACTAAGTCACATGATTTTGTTAAGGTACAAGACCTCGGCTACGCAGCCTATGGAGTGTGTGCTGGGTGCTGGGCACGGTGACTGCCTTGCGACTCTCAGACTAGCCTGGACTTTATACCCACACAGGGCTGTTTCTGGTAAACTCCTCTTGGGATGGCAAATCTTGGCCCAAACCATTAATGGATGGTTCCAGTTCCTCGCATCGGATGTGCAGGTAGGCCCACAGCAAGCTGTTTCTTCTGACGGCAAATGGTTTGCCTCACTGCACATTGAGCATGAGGGAAGCCATCAGATGACTCTCCCGACCTTGGGAGGGTGGAGCCGGCATTTCAGAAGGCAAGGTGAGGCTGCGGCTTATTACTTGAAGGTAATGGCTTTCATGAAAGATGCAGAACCCAACTGTGTGATAGTATATCTAGCCCCTTTTCCTCCCTACACAGCTGGCAAGAAATGAAGTCCCTCACTCTATTACTCTAATTGAATTCCAACTTGGGTAATTATACTATAATTAAATAAATTTCCCCCATAGTTTTAATTCACTGACAAATAGTGCTAGTCAGACGGCTTCATTTCATTCCAGACACGCATCCCCACCACGCTTCCATGATAAGTGGAGTGATTTATATTTGGAAGATGTGTGTGTGTGTGTGTGGAAAAACTGCACAGTTCATAAAATATTTTAGGTATCATTTATGATTACATATGCTTTGCTCAGCATGAGATAACATTAATTTCTATTATGATCTCTCATCTAATTTCTCATATGCCTAGTGCCAAAGGAAATAAGACAGTTAATTAGCATTTCTTGTTTTCAGAACAACTTTTGTTGAGTTACCCAGTGGCCCGTATCTACTTGTAGTTTTGGCCTTTCCCCCCTTACAGCACCTTTTGCTGTCTTGGGAGATGTAGGGCATTAGGTATTTGTTTTCCATTTGACAAATAGGAACACCATGGCAGGATTCCCAAGACCAGAGAGTGAGTTGCGAGAAGCACCTGCTTTGTAATCTCAGCTGCCTGAGATCTACTAGTGTGAGGTGCTTTTTCTCAAAACCCACCCAACACTGGGTCACTATTAATCACTTCACTTTACTAAGAAAAAAAAAAAGTGATGAGTGGTACATGTGTGAACCAGGCCTCAGGTCACTGATTTATGATAATTAATGATTTATCCAGGAGTTGGAAGCCTAATCATTAGGACCAGATGCTGCCCTTGGGCTGCAAGACTGTGGGGTCCTTTTGTCTCTCAGGGCTAATACTCTGGGCATTGCTGGGAGTCTCAAAATGTGATGCCAAGTTGTACAGAAGAATCCAGATTTTAGTGTTATTCTAAAGACTGACATTGAAGGTTTGAAGAAGGCTTTAGGGGAGTCTTTTCCCTCATGGTACGAGGATGCAAATGCACGGCCATTCACATGCTAGGAAAGCCATCTACCAGTGAGTCACATCTGTAGTCCCGTGGATGGTATCTAACAAAACATAGCAATAAAAGGTATGAAAGGCAGTATCAAAATACTCACAAAAAGCAGCAGCAGCACGGGAGTTACAACGATGCCCTGAAAGAAATGAGAGATAACGATTATCAGTTGGCCGTGAAAGGACACTTCTCTCCAGCCTGCTTCACACAATGAGGAGAGAAAGATGGCTCTCCTACATCACACTAATGTCTCCTTCATGATTATTTATATAAGGCAACATTAAAATTACAACCACCCAATGCTCCTTAAACTTAACTTTCCTCTGTTTCCACCTAAATTCCCCTCCCCATAGCTAATGCCCCACATGGGTGGACCCTGGTGGTTGGCAAGTCTTCTCATTCAAGGCTTGGGTAAAGCGCCCCTTTTTTGAGAGAAGACAGGTGGTTTAGCCCCAGTTGGGGTCCTCTCCTGAGCACAGACCACGTCGGCTGTGATGAATGAGATGCCGGGGTTTTGTAATGTGAACCGATCTCCCCTAGGAAATGAGCTGCGATCTCAAAACTCATTTCACTTGATTAGACTCAGTGTCTCCAAGGTAGAAGGAAAGTCTTTGATCTAATTCAGCCACACAGGACCACCTCAGTCCCTCTGCCTCCCCCAGGCAGAGAGGAGCAAAAGATTTGTTTTCTTCGATGACAGGGAACAGTTTGAGGCTGTTGTCAATGAGGCAGGATACAAGCTTTTAGCTTTCTTTAAAAGTGCGCGTCTGGGTTGGGAGTTAACATGACAGGTTTCACTTGAGAACACCAGATGAGGATGATGTGTCTCTTAGTTCTTCCTGTATTTCTCAAAGCTTCGTTGTGATTTACACAAGAAAAAGCATTTCATATTTTTATTAATGCACTCTTCTTGAGAGTTTGAAAGTTTATAGTCTGAGAGTGTGTGTGTGTGTGTGTGTGTGTGTGTGTGTGTGTGAGAGAGAGAGAGAGAGAGAGAGAGAGAGAGAGAGAGAGAGGAGGAGATACAAAAAGAGGGACAGAGAGACCCAATGCTGTCTTTTTCAAAGATAAAAATTCTTTTTGGTATTTACAAGGACATCTTTAGTCTCTGCAGTTACTACACAATTGTGAATATAGGACAAGAGACTTATACTAGATGAACAATGTTTGTATTTTCTTTTAGTTTATACTCATGAGAATATCCTTATACAAACTTGTTTTATTATTGAATAATAGAATGGATACTGTTTATTATGCAAATTTAAGCAAATGGCAAGGGGAAACAGCAGTTTAATCTAAAGGCCATACTTTCTAAATCTCTTCATTACAGCATGCATTGCAGCTTGTCAATTCTATGGAAGCAAGTTCTCTCTAGCGCATTTTGCCCACAGTCAAAATAATTTTAACCTAGAAAGGCTACTGTCCATTGCTAAGGGTGGAGCTCAGAGGCACAGTGCCTGACTTGAAGGCACAAGGCTCTGAGTTTGAGCTCTAGCACTTTAATAATAACAAAAATAGTAGCTAGACTAATAAAGCTACTTTGTCCTTAAAATCGCATTTACTTTGTGTGTGCATGTGCACACATCTACCTCAAGGTGTGGGTGGAGCTGAGGGGACAACTTAGAGAAGTCCATTCTGTTCTTCCACCATGTAGGTCCTGGGGGGGCGGGGGGCAAAGTCAGGCTACAAAGCTTTGGCAGCAAGTGCCCTGCCTGCTAAGCTGTACCACCAGCCTGAAAGGCTGCTTCTGTCCTTTAGTGATTTGGGATATATGTAGAATTTGGGTAGAATTCCAAGCCATACAAAGCAACATACAAGTGAAAAGTATCTGGCTGCTGAGCCACTCAATTTCATGTCAAGTTTTAGAAATGTTTATCAAATATCTGCTTAAATGCCAACCCCATGCTCCTTCATGGTGGATTCATGGTGAGTCCAACATGGCGACTGTTTCAATAGCTAATATCTCAGTAGGGCTTGTTGGTCTAGGGACAAAGTTTCGTACAGAGTGAGCTGTTAGGCTAAATATTCTGATGGAATTTACCTTAGGGAGATTTTATGGTGGATGTTTTGCTGAGGTTTGGGAATAGAAGGTAATCTGGCAGGAGAGGGGGCTAGCCCAGAAGGTAGAGGCATCCTAAAGCCATAAGAGGTTGAGCAGAAAAGTACCGACATGTGTGAAGTGGAGCAGGCAGAGGCCAGTTCACCTAACACCTCAGTCCTATCAGCAATAGCAAACTACCCAGCTCTGATGAGTTAATAGTTAGTAAGTAGTTTAGCACATGGAATATGGATTTAAATTGGCTTATAACCTAACTAGTTTTTAACCTGTATCCACTGATTCAGCCACACACAAACAAAATAAAACAGACACTTGCATTCCGCCCATTATGTTTTGTCCCCAGCACAAGCAGCATTTCTGAGAAACAAGCATGACACCTGTGGCGGGATTAGAGTTTCTACCAAGGAGAAAGGCTGAGTACTGTCCCTCTGGTGACGTCTGTCTTGTACTAGACTTGACGCACATAGTGCCTGCGGCCCAGTGTTCCTCCTGATGCTCATTTCGTTTTTCTTTAGACTAAGCAGATGCCAACAGGATTAGTAAGAACCTACATACTACTAATGTGATTTTTGCCTCAGCACATTCATATATGTTTTAAAATGTGACCCTTTCCCCCTGAAGGGATTAAGTTACAATGTAGCTCTCTTCCTTAAGTAAGTATGGAAGGATTCTGAAAAGCCAAGCAACCTAACCCAAGGTCACATAGCAAAGATGGCAGAAGTTGGGATTGAGGTAGCATCATCCAATTCTAAATTCACTGGTCAATGGAAGGAAAGTCTTACCACCAGCACCACGTTTTACAGAATTTCAACATAAGACACATGTAGTGATTGCCATATAGCTTTTGACCCCAGTTGATAAATGACTCCCCAATATGATCATTCTGGAAGCAGAACACAGAAAGATACAGGTTTCTCTATGTAGATACTTCAAATATGTGGCAACCAATACAATAAGTTCTTAGCTTTCTACCAAGGACTAACACCATTTAGTTCTGAGGTATTAAAAATATGCTGGTCAATAGGATATACCTTATAATTCTGGTTTGAATATTTCTCATTATTTATCAAAAATTGTTGTTCAGATTCATTAACTTCAACTGGGCTATTAGACAATGCTGAAAGCTCTTTTTCAGTTATATTAGGGACCGAGTCTTCTCCAGTGCCACTGGTTGTAATATGAGCACAATTAAATTTGGGTGACATCATCATATTTATTACTAAACTTATAACAGCCCATATTCATAAAGTACTTCTGTAAGATACTGTGCTAAAGACTTAATGTCTATTATTTCATGACATCCTCACACCTACTATATGATCCCTGCATTATAATTATCCTTATATGCAAGGTAAGAAACTGGACCTTAAACATAATGAGTGAATTGGGGGACATCTCTCTCCTTAACGTCAGAGCCCACTCTTTTGAATGATGATTATACAATCTTTCAGGGCTGCACAGGGTGGCTCAGGGCAAAGGTCTTGGCTAGCTAGTGGCGCAGGCCTCGTGACCTGAGTTCAACGGCTGGACCCATGCACAGGTGAGAGGAGACAACCAGCTCCACAGAAGTTGTCCACTGACCTCCACATGCTCACTGTGCAGGCCCCTACCCTCGCAAATGAAAAATAAGTTAAATTAAAAAGTAATTGTTGTGATAAGTATGAAGCCATTTCTTTGGAGTTCTATTTTAAGGGTTAAATCACAGAGGAGCTTATACTCAGTGTGTCTTTTGATGACATGACACAAATGGCAGAGTGAGCCGCTGTGTGACGTGGCTAATACAACCCTTTAAAGCTCAGGTTTTGGAAACATCAGTGGGAAAGGTGGAGGTGTACTCAAAATTTAAATGATGAAAGCAATAAATACTAAAGGCCAGAAAGTCAAATAGACAGGGGTTTTACTAAAGTCTCCATGTGATTTCCTTGCTCTTTCCCAAGTAACTCCTCAGCGGTGAAAAGCCACGGCACTCACAGCAAGAGATGCTGTCCCTTTTGAAGGGTCAGAGCCATGCCACAGTCTGTTCTAGCTGGTGTCAGGTAACGCTTTCTCACTGCAACACTTGGAGATCTCAAGCCTGAAATTTTCCCCAAAAATCCATTTACACCTCTGATGTGAGTCACTGCGTCGTGAGCGTATTCTGAGGCCTGTGGTGCAAGGGAGGAGAGTGCCAGGTCTGGTGCTGACGTGCAGACATATGCAACCCTAACAGCAACAGGATTGTAAAGTGTCTCTCTCAGCAACGGGGCTCAGAAAAGACAGTGCTGAAATGAACTTCTCACTGTATTTTTAATAGAAAAACTTATGAAGAGATTTTGCTGTAACAGCTATAGTGATCTCAGAGTTACTGGTATCTGAGGCCAGACTCCAGGGTACTGCATAACTTGAGTGAGTGGGTGCGTGTGCATACACACACGTACACACACATACAGACACACGACAAAAGGCCAGCAGCTTTGGAAAGGATCTTGGGACCACTTGGTCCAGCCCTCAGCCACCTACATCCTCACAAGTGATGTGAACTGAGTGTCTTGGCCAAAGAAGCATCTAGACAGCACTTGCTCTTCCCTATCAAGGCCTGGCTAAGAGGGGAAACGCTGTCTTAAACTAACCCCAAACAACCAACACTTCTGTCTGTCCTCCCTTGCAGCAGTTTAAGGGATGTCTCACCTTCCTCCCTTGCCCCGCCCTTCCCACTGACTGTTGCATGTTGTGTGGCATAACTAGACTCCTAGCCTCTTTAGCTCCTTCCTCTGGTGATACTTTAGAAGTAACGCTGCTGTTAGTATTAAATCTCCCCCAATTTCAGAGTCCTTGGCTCTTCCTACTCTTCCTCCTAGGCCAGACTTGAGCCTTCTTCTCTAAATGTACTCTCACCAAGATGCATTCGGACCCATGCAATAGAAATGCCCTGCCCTTTGGAAATGAGACTGGAAGGGGTTGCCTGTCCCTGTGGTGTGAGGCTGGAGCCCCTGGCAACCCAAGGGCATCAGCTACCTGGACATGTAGCCCTTTCTTTGACTCCTGTTTCTATTCCTTGGTGGCTTGATGATGAAATGCACATTAGTTTATACAGATGATTTGTCTTGTAGGAAAAAAAATGGCCCTAAAGGTTATTGTTTTATTGGCCTGTAATAAAAACCAACCAATTCTGCCTGTAATGTAAATGCATTCAGTATGTTTTTCTGGTGGCCTATACATAAATATGTGCGATGGCCATGGAAGTCAAGTACTGTGCCAGTGTCTTATTAGCCACAGGAGCCCAAGGCCAGCCTAGTGGCTCCATTTGCATAAGGAAATTACACTGTTAACTTTTTGAAAGTTAAACTTTGTCAGTATCTTTCCTTTGAGCCTTGCATGTACATTAGTGTAAAAATTACCTTTAAAAAGTTAACAACAGTTACGAGTCCTCCAGCACCATTCCTTTTGCCTTGTGGCTAACACACAGTAAACAGCTGGGGAGAAGTTCATCCTTCAGGAACAAGGCTGTGGCAAGCTGGTGCGTAACCAGTGCTGCTAGTCAACAAAGTCAAAGCATTAAATTCGAAAAGGTGGTGTGGGCAGTTCTAAAGATATCTCAGTTTGAACAAAATGGGCAGGATGCGCAGTCAACAGTGGGTGGAACTATAAAGATGGACAGCAAAGCAGTTCAATGAGTTCTTTAAGGAATAAAAAGCCTGTGTCTGTAGTCCCAGCATTCAGATAGTGAGGCCAGCCTGGGCAAAATGAGACTGTGTCCCCCTCCAAACAAACAAACAAGCAAACAAACACCGAATCAAACAGCAATGACAATGGCTATCCTATAGCCGGAGAGAGACGCACCAGTTCTGTAAGATGCTGAGGTATACGGCGGCACATGACACAAACACTTCCATATCTTTGGAGACCAGAGACAAGTGATTATAATTATGTCATGAGCACACAAAACAAAAATATCAGAGAGCTCTGAAAGGACTCGGTAGGGGTGAGGAGGCAAGAGAGGGAGGAGGAGGAGGAGGGAAGTAAGAAGAACCCACAGAAACTCAAACTGAGGAGTGCTGTTGGGAAACCCAACTTGAAAACCCAAAGACACAGGAAGGGCTAGCAATCCACTCACTGTATGGAGTTTGGGCTTCATATCAGGGATGGGACATCACAGGAAGCATCTGTGCAGTCCCAAGTGTGGTGATGGCATGGTGACAGCCTAGAAGCAGAAGACTGAAGTGAGGACACCAGCCTGGAGGCTCAGCAGTACGCACTCTAGGCAGCAGTTGATGTGACTTTAGAGATGGAGACTTAAGATGGGGGAAATCCTTGAACAGAGGCAGATGGATCGATTAGCTGAGTGTGGTGGACAGGGGCAAAGAGGAAGAGAAGGTCATCTCTTAGTTCTTTGACTCAGGTGAGTCTTGACCCAACAGGAGCGCACAGAGCCAGTTAGTCAGCCAGGATGGCCCTGGAGAAGAGGGGGCTCGTGTTCCCTGGGTAAGTAGTCTGTAGGGCCTCCAGCTGGAGATACATCCAGACAGTGAACACAGCTGGCCGAGTCCTGAGCACACAGTAGGTTGTTTCCTGCTATGGATCTGTTCTAATGGGTAGAAGGCAGACCAGCCCTTTCGCCCGGGAAGATTCTATTCAAGCAGCTTTGGAAAGATCATGAAGAACGTGGGGGCAACGGGGTGGGGCGGTGCAGTGTCTCTCTCCAGAAACACACTGAAGCACAAGGCAGAGCTGTCTTCCAACAGAGGAAGAAGTGCCCGGTAACTCAGGCAACACTGAGTCACTTAAACCCACATCACCAAGCTCGCTATTGGGTTTTTCAAACACAATCACAGGGCTAATATCCTCAGATAAGGAAAGGATAACTAGATAATCACTTTGTAATGATTTAAAAAAAAAATCCCTCAGCCAGCCAGGTGGGATCCCAGCATTAGGGAGGCAGAGGCAGGTGGATCGATGTGAGTTCGAGGCCAGCCTGGTCTACAAATGAGGCCAGGACAGCCAAGGCTACACAGAGAGACCCTGTCTCGAAAAACAAACAAACAAACAAACAAAAAATCCCTCAATGATAACATGGACCCTTAGACACTATCTCTCAAATAAAGTAAGATTCTGACTAACACAACTGATGTCCAGCTCAAAGTTTCTCCTTTTGCTTTTTATTTTATTTTTTCTTTTTCTTTCTTTCTTTCTTTCTTTCTTTTTTTTTTTTTTTTCTTTTTCTTTTTCTTTTTAAATGGATGAATTTGCTAGCTGTCCTGAAATCCAGGCCCTTGATAGACTGGACCGTGCTCTCAGGACCAGCAGCAATGGGCTACGCCCCAGACCTGTTATTTCACAATGTTCATTTGGCAAGCCCCCTGGCGAGACTCAGAGTAAGTGGACTGAGGACCCAGAGCAGAAGCGGTGTTGGCGGGATTACTTGATGCCGCGCTGCTGGACTCACTCCATTTGGCTTTCTGTCTGGAAAGCAGCCAGGGACAACAGGTAAACAAGATGGCTACAGGTGCCCTGGAGGCAATGGCTGGCAGATCTCTGTGCCTTAGGACTGCTTTGGATTAACAACTATATTTCACGAAGGAAAAAGAGCAACCGGCTCCACTCTCTAAGAACTTGCCTTTCAGTGGGCATGTGCTCATTCCTAGAACACCATGCCATTTCTTTAGCTCCTTATCAGCCACTATGTGATTAGCCAATTTTTAATCTTCCACCTGGCGGATATCAAATGACTTGCTAGTGGCGCACACAATCATTTCTTCCTTTCCTGGTATGCACAGTGACATCTACACAACTCCAACTGCTGGTCCTGTAGGATCTGTCAGAGTTGGTGAGTCGTCAATCACAAGGTGGTTTTTTTCAGGACTTGGTTAGGCCATCTGTCTGAGCCAGCTCATCTCGAGATAAATTTCCTTTTCTAATTTGACTTCAGTATTTTTGAGCCATGGCTCTGCTTGCTAAAGATGATGTGGAAAGGAGGGGCCAGTGTGGAGGGGAAATAAAAATGCTGAACTAAACAAACTGAATTTAGGGTCCTAATAGTCAGCCTTGTCCTAATTCAGAGCAGATAAAGAAAAAGGACAGATGTTCCTCCTCCACCGCCGCCTCCTTGTCCTCCTCCTCCTCCTCCTCTTCTTCCTCCTCTCCTTCTGATATGGGATCCAAGGCTAGCCTGGAACACCTGGTCTTCCTGTGTTCACCTCCCAAGTGCTGGAATTACAGACACCTGCCACCATGTTTGATTCTCTTTTTACTTCTAAGCTGAACTTTCTCTCTGGCTATGAAAACTCACCACCCTGCATGAGATAGTTGGCTGCTAATCTGGTCTTTTCTATGCAGATTATGAGCGACAAAAACAGTTGAGGAACAAGCAATGCCCACAGCACGATGGGTGGATCTGGACATTTTCTGTGTTTTCTCAGGAAATTTCATGTAAATCTTCTGAGGTTAAGAGCAGTTGTCCAAAGTCCAAAAGTGCTGAGTTCAATTCCCAGCAACCACATGGAGGGTCACAACCATCTCTAATGAGATCTGGTGCCCTCTTCTGGCCTGCAGGTGTACATGCAGGCAGAGCACTGTATACATAAAAAACAAACCTTTGTAAAAACTTCTCTATACGCAACAGGCCTAGGGGGAGGAAATAAAATGAAGGATTAGTTTTTGAGACTAGACTATGAAGACACAGGCTTCTAGAGCCATAGCAAGATCTTAGCTGCCAAGGGTTGACCTGCCTGCCTCCTCTGTGGGCATGCAGCTGAACTGGGGGGCTGGAGTGTGGCTGTCCTAGGGGCTATGAGAACAATTGTCCAATAGTAGCACTGCAAGCACTATGCACGAGATGCCCAGCTTCCTAATGTCAAGAGGTTGATTCCCTATGTCCCAGGGGTTGGCCAAAGCTTGTCTGACCTGAAACGTATCCATAGGAAGTTGTGGAGCTTCTTGTTTTAGACTCAAGGCTTTAGTGTGTCTTAGTTAGGGTTCTGCTGCTGTGAAGGGACACTGTGACAATGGCAACTCTTATAAAGGACAGCATTTAACTGAGGCTGGTTTGCAGTTTCAAAGGTTTAGTCCACTATCATCACGGTGGAAATGATGGCGGCACACAGGCAGCAATGGTGCAGGAGAAGGAGCTGAGAGTTCTACATCTGCATCAGCAGGCAGCAGAAAGAGAGAGACATTGGGCCTGGCTTGGGCATATGAAACCTCAATGCCCACCTCCATTGACATACATCCTCCAACAAGGCCACACCTCCTAATAGTGCCATTCCCTGGCGACCGAACATTCAAAACTATGAGCCTGTGGGGACCATTTCTATTCAAGCCAACACAAGTGGGTAGCAAATACTATAAAGAAGCCAACTGCCAGCCTTTACTGAGAAATATTATATAGTAGGAACTGTGTTAAGTGCTTATCATTTCCTATTATTTCATTTAAAGTCCAAGTAAGTTTACATATGAAAAACAAAAGGCTTTCCTAGGTCACTGGAGTAACACTGGATCTATATTCCCACTGGCTTAAAAGATTACATGTATGTTTGCTATCAGATCATTGGCATTTACAAAAGAACAGAACCTGGTTGATGCTAGGCATTTATGAAATATTTTTGGACAAGTGAATGGCTAAATGGCTGAATGAATGGTTGCATGGCTGACTGGATGGATGGATGGATGGATGGATGGAAGGAAGGATGGAGAGATGGATGGATGGATGGAGAGATGGATGGATGAATGGATGGATGGATGGATGGATGGATAGATGGCTGAATGGATGGATGTGTGCCTAAACATGCTTCTTTCAGGGTGCAGCACATGCACCTAACGAGAAAGACACCATCTTAAGTGCTCTGTAATAATGACAGCTGATACTGCGGGTTGCTTGCTGAGTATGTATCTCATGCTTCCTATAGACATAGCTCATCCAGTCAAAGTGTTGTTCTGACTTTCATTTTACAGACAAGAACCAGAAATAGAGAGGAGACTTATGTGGAAATGTGAAAGGGTGGGGTGGGGTGGGGTAGAAACCCACAGTCTCTACCGTTATGTGTTTGTCTGCACCCTGAGTAAAAGGTGTCGGAGGATTTAGGGAAACGAGAACATTAGCGATAACCTTTACACATGGCCCTCTTACCACACACAGCTGTAGTTAGCGGAAGGACAAGAACTAGTGGGCATGCGCACCACATCCCATGGTCAGGTCTTCTGATGGCACGTGTGCTCAAGTGATCACATGGAGTATGGTCTGCACCCCGAATTCCTGCAGGCCATTGCCTGAACTATATTATAGTTACACACACATGTATGCACGCATGCAGAAGGAAAAATAGATGGGGACATAATGACAGACTAGAAACAGAGACTGTAGAAGATAATTAAATCTTACAATGGATGCTCTCTTCCATCTGACCAGGTAAACACAAAGCAACACAGCCCCAGATGCTAATGCAGATAGAGAGGACCATGTGAACAAAGTCTACAGATGGTAGAAGACAGGTGTGAGGTGGAGGCTAGGGGTCGAGTGAGGCCCATCAAGGACAGAGAAAAGAAGTAATAGAATGCCTGGGGGGAGGTCTGGGCCCTGGGGATTTTAATTCAGACCTTTGAGTGCTGAAGGAAAAAAAAAAGAAAAGGAAAAAAAAAAAAAGAAGAAGAAGAAGAAAGGAAAAAAAAAAACCCAACCTTCTAGAATAATTAGAAATTGATTTCCTTTTAAATAAAGCATTGAAAATAATAGTTTAATCAAAACTACAGTTCAGATTTATTCCAAAGCTTTAGCATAAACAAACAGACAGAAAAAAGTGTTCTCTTCATGAGGAATGGATGGCCTTGGCAAAGCTCACCTACTCCTGGACATGTCTACAGACAGCTCTCTGCAGGGTTGACCAAGCCTGGGTACAGCGGATGAGATGAGGGGAGCCGGCTGCACTCCACCTGCCGTCTCATGCATCAATGGTCTCATTTGCTCCAATTTTTATAGTATTCCTTAGTCAGCATCACCCCTCCAGCAGAGAAAAGTAACCCTCAGTGGTTGTACCCAGAGAGGCTCCAGTCCAGAGAAGTAAACGGATAATAATGTGTCTAAAAGCTATCCACACCTCCTGTGAGCATCACTGGTCCAGTCCTTTTCTTGGCATCCAGAAGGCAAAGGCAGGTAGGATTTGTGTACCAGGCTACTCACCTCCCACCATCAGTGGCAGTTGAGAATCACCGTCTACTGAGCACATGTGGTTTAAAATTAAGTATCAGTGGACAGGAGAAGAAAAATGATCCTGGAGTATGAACAGCTGAGACGTGGGTCTTGGCTGCCAGACCTCTCTGGGGCAGTGCTACCTCAGGCCTCATTGCACTGGAGACAGGAGGGTAAGCACAGACGGGGCCAGCAGAGGACTTAGCTGGCAGTAACGGCTAAGTGGATTTGGCCTGTTGATGGTCATGCAAGTGTTTTCGTAGAGAGTTGAACACTAAGGTCACCTCAGTGTTGGGAGCTGGAGAGCATCTGTCATGGGAGTCTGAGGACCTGGGTTTGCATTTCCAAAGCCTGTGAAAAGCAGAGAAAAGTAGTGTACCTTTGTAATCTCAGTACCCCTAGGCAAGGTGAGAGGCTCAGGGGCCAGTTAGCCTGGTGTACTTGGGAGAAAGCCACCGGAAAACAAAACAAAACAAAACCCATCTCAAAGCACCTGGGGTTGTCTTCTGACCTCCACTAGTGCACAGTGGTATCAGTGACCCATGCTCAATACACACACACACACACACACACACACACACACACACACACACACACAATTTTACTGTGTCAAGAAAATGCAAAGAAGTTGTGAAAAGAACTTTTAAAGTATTAGACTTTCATCCCTGAATTCTGAAGGTAAAAAAATACTGACTCATTTTGTATAACAATATACAGCAAATCCTCGTTGATGTTAAGACTACATTCCAATACATCCCAATTCTAGGTCTTAATTTGTGAGCTTTATAAATAAAGAAAAACATTCTTTTTGGAGAAGAAATACCTATAGGTATAGTCACGCCATATATTTATTGATTGTGTGTATATGTGAGCATATGCCCATGTGTTTGCGTGTGTAGGGCATGGGACAACTTTCTGGAGTTGGGTCTCTCTTGCTGTGCTGTGTACTCTGTGGTAGTTGTGCAGTGTGCTGCTGGACACTTCCTCAGGCTCTGCTTCCTGTTTTGGTAGGAGTGCTGGGATTACAGGCAGGCAGCACTGTGCCTGGCCTTAGCTGTGGCTCCAGGCTCCAGGAATGAAACTCAGGGTGCCAGGCTTACAAGGCACTGAGTCTGCTCCCTGCTACCATTTGCTTTTGTTAACTGTGTTTGTATTTTGAGGCAGGGACTTTCTATACAGCTGTGGTTGGCCTCAAATTCAACGGCATGTCAGTTTCCACCTACCAAGGGCTGATGTTACCACAGCAGGCTAGATATTCATTTTTAAGTGTATTTTTATACACATGTCCACATCTTTGTAACTTAAAAGTGCAAGAAAGTAAGAAATGAATACCAGAAAAATGACACACACATTTAACTAGGTCCTTAAGAAAATTGAAAAGCCTATGTCAACATAATTTTCCTAGTTCCCCAGTAGAGGGCAACTTCTACACACTTTGACAGTTAAAAAAAAAAAAAAAAGCCCAACAACTTCAAACCTACGCACAACAAATCAGGAAGAGCCATGAGGTATTTAAAGTAAAGCAATAGAGTTCAACCTTCTAAACTGATCTCTATAACAGGCAGCTGTTACTTACAGAATCACTTACAGAATTTAACTAATTAGGAACTGAGTCTATCTAATAAAAATTAGCACATTGATCAATACAAGCATAACTTTAAGACTTCCAGCCCATATGACAGGCACCAGTAACTGAAATATAAAAAGGAAACTAAATGCTGCTCTTATTGGCTATTTTGACTGACCTTTGGTGTGCCTGATTTTTATAAACAAAGCTTGGATGAATATATGCTTTCAATTAGGATAATAGAAAAAAACAGAAAAACTGAATGCACTCAAATGTTTAAAAGGCATATATGACTGTTTTTGATATTATGAAATCTTGGTTCATGTATTAATGTCTGCGGGTATAAGGAAATAGCTGCACCTACAGTTATGTAGGCAGCCCGAGAAAAACCCCACTATCCACTCGCTCAGTACTTTGCTGTACTGAATGTATCAGCTGGACACCATGTCACATGTTCCCGCTGGGTCCTTCATTTAACTTTCTGCCTTTCTTTAAATTACATATTATGCGGTATGTGTTCACGTGCATGTGGGCATACATGTGTTTTTCATGCGTGTGTGTGGGTACATGTGTATGAAAATACATGCGCATGTGTGCACATGGAGGCCCGAAGTTGACACTGGGTGTCTCATTCAATCACCACCCACCACTTACTAAAAAGCCAGAACTGTGGTTGACCGGAAGCTCATAGGGACTGTGGTTGACCGGAAGCTGGCAGGTTTTGGCTACGCCAGCTAGCTAGCACGTCCTGAGGCCACCTGAGGCTGAGGCTCTTCCCTCTATGCTGGGATTACAGGAGCCACCATGCCTGCCTAGCTTTTGAGAGGGTTGTAGGGACCTGAGTTCTGATCCCCACACGTGTGAGGGAAGCCTTTTATCCACCGACTCCTCCACTCCTAGCCCCGCGCAACAGTGTATTTTTGAGTGCTTACAATGTGACAGACACAACATTGTCTGTGCTTCCTGGAGTTTCTATGCTATGGAGTAACAATCCCCCCTACACACAACATATAATAAAGTCTTCTAACAGGATAAACTTACATGACGGGTGGCTACCCATCTCCTAATAACCACCTCTTAATTAGAAAATTAGTGTTTTCAGTGTGCATGACTATTATAAGGAAACACTGAAATACTTCATTATTTTAATACTCACTGCCCTTGCACAAAATAATACAGGAATCCCATTAGTTGTACAGAAAAGCTCAAAGGATGAAAAGAAGGATTTTCTAGTACCCCACTAAACTAAGAGACATTAACTGTTTATAATGAATCCTTCCGGGAACAAACAGTACATCAGTACCCATCCATCTGTGACCCACACACCATCAGCTAGCTGTTGTAGATGACTCAGGACCATAGCTGCCTTACGGCTATCTCATTACTCACTGGACCTCCCAAAAATGAGCTTTCTTTTATTTGGCTCATTTTATTATTTGGAAACACAGAAGTTATTTCATCCATCCCCAATCCCTCTCATTTTAACATAAAGTGGTTATAAAATTTTGCCTCAATTGATAAGCTCTGGGGTCCATGGTGTGGGTCACTTTGATATTTGAAGATGGGGTCTGTGACCTTCAGGAAGCAGCCTGGGAATATGCCCTGTAGTTGATTACAAAGTGACAAACAATAAAAGGAAAAAGCATTTGCACTGGACAGAGAACTCACAATAACTTCATCAGCTCACACAAAATGCAACAATCTCCTGTGGAAGGTTTCCTGCTGTGAGCTGGAATAAATAGCAACCATTTTTTAAAGTCAGGAAATTTTTACAATAGATTTGTTGTACAATCATCATTTATGTAGCATTCCACTTAAAACTTTTGACTACACAAGTAAGACCCTTGTATCATTGTGTTTGTAATATTGCTTGAACCACATATTTGTTCTCATGACACGTTTGATTTAAAAATGTAGTCACTGGAATTTTTAAATGTATAAGAAATATAATGCAAAGGAAAACCCATGGCACTAGGTGGCGCTGTGGGACCTTGTAGGGCAAAGCAACAGCGAAAAGTTCCGTAGAGACAACTGCTAGTTGATTCCATGCATTTGAAAGAACATTAACTATTTTGTGTGTGTAGTCCAATGTCATTCTCATAATAACAGCGGTGCAATGTTGAGGCAAGTTCAACAGAACTCTTCTGGGGAGACACAACCTCATTTCTTAATTGTCCTAATTCCTGTGCCCTTAAAATTTTTTTTCATATAATGAATGTATTTTTAAATCATGTTTCTTAATCAACCCTTATTTATTTATTTATTTTCTTACTGTAAAGATACTTTTCATTTAAGACTAGAGCAAGTCGCTAACTACGTATTTTTGCCAAAGACTTTCTGCTGGGAAGCTTCTTCCATCACAGTGCACACTGCCATCCTGGCCTCTGCCCTCTCCTCCGCTCCCCAGATGTGGCTGCTTGTTGCTGAGCTGCTCTTTGGATACAGCTGCATCAAGGTAAAGGTAGGAATTAGGCAGCAGATAAGATGATGATGCAGACAATGTATACACTCTCTTTCAGATCAAGCGCACAGCAGCCGTCCTGGAGGACTGCTCACTGCGGCCTGCTCACTGCATTCAGCTCGCCCTCCGCTCCCTGACTCATGCCAAGATAATAGGTGAAGCGAAGGAGTGCAAGCAACTTGTCTTCTCTCCAATGTTTTATCACATATGTCGCCCCCTTAAAGAACAAACCAGTGACGTGGGAGGTAACAGAGTTCAAACGTATGAATTGTTGAAGATGAACCGGGACTCAAAAATAAGAAAACGTAAGTACTTAATATTGAGCGGGCAGAAATGTATGATTAGTGTTAGTTTTAAAAGGGTAAAATTTATCCTCCTAAGGGTGGAGATTAACATTACAGATACATGGTATGATTAAAAGCAATGAAAGTGAGTTTTTAATAAAGGTAACAAAATTCAGGTTCAGGAATGTTGTTTTTCAAGTCGGCCAAGGAAAGATGCCAAGCTTATCTGTAAGCCACACCCACTCAGCACACCCTCAGCCGCCTTCAGAAAGCCCTCCCATGCCACCTACCACCACAGAGAGGCCATGCCACACAATCTTTGGTGAAGCTGCAGCCTCCAGTGAGGCTGTGTCACAGAAAGCTAGTGACCGAGCCGAAGCCAGTCACACAGGTAACCTGTTCCCTGATTGGGGAACCAGGTTTAGCCCAACACCTGAGGCCACAAGGTCTGTTTTAGGGATTTCAAATGCTGGATTGTAAACACGAGTGTCTCTATGGACACTAGGAACCATCTGGGATCTTTAGAGAATTGAACAGATTCCGGTGCAGACAGTTGGAAACAGGACCCTCGGCCTCTGCTCTCTCACCTACTTCTGCAAGCTGCCTGCGCCCTCAGGGTCTTCCGGTACCTTCAGCTAAAACAACAGTTCTCCGGGTGGTCTGGGGACCGTCCCTCAGAACTCCCTTTGAAGGCCAGGTGGATTAAACACTGCCTTCAAGACAACAGTAGCCTCATTTTATTTGTTCTCTCCCTTTCTTTGTCTCATATTAGCACACAGGGTTTTCCAGAAGCCATGAGATGTGATACACAAGGGAGGCGCCTCCAGCTGTTGGATGGTGACACTATCCTCACCAGCTTTTGGTTTTGTTTGGAGACTTTCACTGTTTTTTGTGGGAGAGACTGTAAGCTTTGTCACAGGTGAAAGCAGTCTTGGCGGGCCTTACCCTCGGACACACCATGGATGCCTTGAGATAGACTGGGTGGAGCCATCCTGGGCCTGGAATTCAGGAAGCAGACCTGGGGACTCCACCTGGACTATTGTTTTTCTAATGGACCCTCAATGGGAGAAGGAGACCGCCCTTTGCACATGACACAGACAGGCGGTGAGGAAAGAGCAGCAGCAGGTTCAGACCGGGCTTGAGCGCACGTGGATCAGTGAACAGGCAGGACCAGCACGCAGGCCAGAGACACCTAGGGACCCGTCCCATGGAACGGATACCAGAAGGTTCACTCTTTTTTCCCTTTAGCCTTTTTTCCCCTCTTGTGTAAGCTAGTTAGGTTGTATAATAAAGTTTAATTGTTAAGAAACAGAGCCTACAGTTTTTCATGGACTTTGGCGTTATTTTTAAATTCATGCGTTCCTACATTAGACTTCAAATACGGTTAAGTGTGGATGGATAAAGGCCATATAAGGAAAGCCCTCTCTGGGCCTCAGCAAAGGTAATGAAGGTAAAGGGGTTCGGAAAGTTCCACGAGGGCAGCTGCTCGCATCTGGGCAGGATTTCCTGAGTGTTGGATGGACTGTGGTGGAGCTTGGAGAAGGAGGCCTCTCAACGGTTGCGCAGCAGTGGCAGTCAGGTGCTCTGATTGGCTCCAGGAGTGGGTGTGGTGATGCAGGTTGACCTGACACGGAGGGGATGTAGAGTGGACTGTGGTGCACGCTGGGTTCAATGCCATGTCTCAAAACAGACTGTTTCCCTCAGCTTCCCCACGTTGCCTAAGCTCTGGGAGACTCCAGCCCAGCCTCCACATGCAAATGCCATCTTTCATTGGCTCCCCGCCTAGTCACTAAAGAACGCCGCCACATCTGCACAGTCTGCTCCTAGCTACCCATATCCACCTCTTCCACACTCTGTTAGTCTCTCCAGATGCCAGCTCTGGGTCTGCCTTGCTGTTCCCTCCCACCTGCTCCCTCCAGTCACAGAGGAAGCGTTCCTGCCAACATCTGTCCCTGTAGAATATGCAGGAGCACCGTGGGTCTCCTCAGTAGCACGCAGCACTTACAACCTTCCATTAACTCAAGTACCTCTCTCACGGCTGGGGCTGCTCCTCGGTGATAAAGTGTTTGCCTCTGCACAAGGCCCAGGGTTTAATCTCTCACACTGCAGAGCAACAAAACCAACAGGAACTACACATCAGATCATTTTCCTTTGGCGCCATCATTGGGCTGTAAGTGCCATGAGGGACCAAGCTTATTTTTGCTTCATTTCATGTTCTGTATTCCTGGAATCATGCCTAAAGCAGAAGACTATCTCAATCAAGGGTTGTTTTTGTGCACCCATGTGCATATATATGCATCCTCTACTCCCCAGTGTGTGCAGAGGTCAGAGGTCAGTGTTGGATAACTTCCTTTACCACTCTGCACCTTACTTTTTTTTTCTTTTTACATTTTAAAGACTTTTATGTTTATGAGTGTTTTCCCTGCATGTGTGGCACTGTGCCCATTTAGGCCAGAAAAGGGCATTGGATCTCTGGAGCTGGAGTTACAGACAGTTGTGAACCACCATGTGGGTGCTGGAACCAAACCTGGCTCCTCAAGCTCAAGTGCTCTTAACCTGCCAGCCATCTCAGCAGGCCCCACTGTATATTTTGACACAGGGACCCTTATGGATTCAGCAAGACCAGCTGGCCCACAAGCCCTGAGGAGCAGCCTGTGTCTGAGATCCCAGCACCAGGATCACAGATGCATGGCAGCATGCCCAGGGCTTTATGTGGGTACCGAGATCTAGACACGGGTCTTCACGCTTGTGCAGTAAGCCCTTGACAACTGGGCTATCTCATCCCAGCCTCCTCCATCAAGTTTCGGTCATAGGTAGTATTTGCTAAATATACCGCAAGTCACTGCATGCTCTGCAGGTGCGATGGGTCTGAACCAAGCAAGTGATGGCGCAGATAGCCCGTGTACCCCTTAGCGGATGTAGGAGCCATCAGAAGCCACTTCACACAGAGGGCAGCTAATTTGCTCCAAGATAAGCAGTGATTTTTGAAGTTAGGGTTTGATAAATCTCAAGCTACAGCTCTATATTGTGGCTTGTATGGATTAAAAAAAAATACATATATGGACTTAACCTCCATTGATAGAGTTGAATGAATTCAAACTTATTTTTCCTAGAAATCAATGACTAATGTACAAACCTTAAGAAACAATTTGCAGACTGAAGGTATAATAAGCATGCAGCTTTTAATGCTTAAACGGTGGAGTATGTTCTGAAATTGAACAGTATTTAAAAACAATCATTTTATACTAAGGCTTTATTAGCATGCATTCTGCTTTCTAAAAGTAAAGGGCAGTTCAAAAGATGAGGACAAAACAAAAAGAGAAGCTATACCAAATTATCAACTTAAATGAACATTTAACACAAGATGCTAAAGACTTACAGGAACTCTGTTGTGAGATTATGAAATACTAACGGGTCCCTTCTAGCTGATTAACAACTTGTAGCAACGCTTATTTCCTGCTATGAGGTTAAAGATGACCTGGGACACGAGGTCTTCTCTCTGCACCTCCCAAATGCTAGAATCACACAGATGCACCCCACTCCAAGCCTATGTGGAGGAGTTGGGGTTTATTCAGGCTGTGTGCAGACTAGACAGGCTCTCAACTAATAGCCAGAATATAGCCTACTCCAGGAATAGCAATGCAAGAGTCGAGGATAACTGTAAATCCTACCATTTTATCTTCTATCTAAAAATCTGTATGTTTACGTTTAACATTTAATTTCATGTTAATAGGATGTTTGTAGTTTTTATTTTATTCACTGATTAATTAAAGGATACCTGTGCTATGGTGGGCACATGATAAAGGGTTGGGGGAAATATCATAGAAAAGGGTATTTAGTTTCTCTCTTGAGCAACAACTTACAACAAGTGATGGCACAGGAAATGGTACGGCTGGATACTGGGGACAAGGAAGAACTCAATCAGATGGGCAAGGGAGCGCTGGATCATGAGACTGGAAGGGGTCTGGATGGCCAAGGAGGCTGGAGGTGCCAGGAAATGGCCTGGGGGTGGGGGTGGGGAGGGGCCTGGGGGGAGCAGTGTGAACAAAGGCACATAGATTAGAGAGTGTGTGCTTATGACAGGGCCCAGGGGGTAGGACACGAAACAATAGTGACATGGCTGTCACGCAAAGCACTTGTGAAGAGATAACCATTCCTACTTAGGAACCATTTCATCTTTTAAATTAAAATTTAAAAAGGCAATTAGATTAGGGAATGTTTCAAAAGGTGCTGTCTGGAACCAAACTTTCCTTGGCGTAAAAATGTGTGTGTGTGTGTGTGTGTGTGTGTGTGTGTGTGTGTGTGTGTATGTGTGTGTGTGTGTGTGATTACTAAAATGTGGGTGAAAGCAAGTGCTGGAAGAGTATGGAACAGGATAGTGTTGTTACTATGGAGCCTGACCAGCTCTCCAGTGCTGGCGAGTGCAGTGTTCTCCAAAGAATATTTATCACTACAGTAAACTTACTCCTTCTGGAATTTTTGTTAGCAAGGAGTTATTTCTATTCAGAAATGGAAAATTCAAAGACCTGGCCCCCCTCGCCATATGGTAATCTACACTGCTGTGTACTGGTGCCGTCTGCGGGGGCCCCAGGTCATCAATTATGTATAGAAACGTACAGTTACAGCAGTAGCCAGTGTCATGGGCCTGTCGGGGCTTTCTTAAGAGGAACAAAACCATCTGACTGTGTCTACTCTTAGACAATCCAGCATAGGTGAAAATGAGGAAGATCTCCGGGAAAACGGGAGTGACTTTCCATATACAGACTGGCTTGCTGTGAGGAATGGATTTTAAAAGCCCAGTTGAAGCCAGAAATGTAATGAGGGGAAGGCCTGGAAACAGACACAAGAAAAGGTCCACACGAGCTCATCGGAGGCACTTTAGAAGACACGTTCATTTCTCATATATTTGAGGGATATAATAAATAGAGTTCACCAGGCTCCAACCCCTCAGAACCAAATCCAATGAGTTCTGCGTTTACAACACCAGTAGTCATGTTGTTTCAAATAAAATGCCTTGCAATCACCAAGCTGATTGACTTAACTGAGGTGTGTGCTTTCACTCCACATGAAGGAAGTCTGTTTACAAACTGACCTGGGGACTCAAAGATCCTGAAGATGAACATTAGGAAAATGCAATCTCAGTCAAGCTCAAGATATTCTCCCATTATGCCAAACACAGTGGAAGCTTTCACTGGGATTTCAATACATTTATTTCTATGCATTGCTGCGAAAATACATTTATTTCTATGCATTGCTGCGAAAATTTAGTTACTCTCTCTTCCTCTAGTGGGTAGCCCGGGCAGCAGCTGGAATGCCATGCATTTATACACAGAATAGAACCCTGGTTCCCTCTCAAAACCTACAGAAATGTGCTTGGAAAAAAAATTGGAAAAATGATTTTCCTGCAAGCTATCTGACAGGCTTTTAAACACCTCTGAGTCATGTTTTCAAGAAACAGACAGAAAAGGAAAGTGCATAAAAATAGCATTTAGATTTTCGGGAGCCTCACATCCTTAAACGTATATCCTGCATCATTAACATTTTCTGGGTAGAACCTTTGACGCCTAATTACTGTTGATGATTTGACTACCACATAAATATCTTCAGGCAGACAGCAATGTGATCCTTTTACATTACTTTAAGGAGGACTCAGCAGTCGCACTCTGTCATTACCACAGGCTAGACCACTGTACCTACTCAGGCACATTTTGTAAAGCCGAATACATATTTAAAAGCAGAATCAAAGCATTCAAAATGCTCAGAACAGATAAGAACCAAATTCATTCTCTTATTTTTTTACATTTAAAGTGGGCATAATTTGCTGATCATTTATATAAAGTATAATTTAGCAAAGCAGACTTCTACAAGTGCTAAAATATTTGATTTTCTTGGCTCTGACTCTTTTTTAACAAATGATTTATGTCAGTTCGTGCATGAAAAATTCTCACATATTTTAAGTCATGACATTGAAGCCCGTGGCACAGAGCTGAGCACTCCTTACTAGCCTTATCTCCACAAAGTTCCACAAAGCTAGTCTTAACACACTCCCTGGTAGACCTACTGAGGTCCATGCTGAGCCTCACACTCTCAACTATTAAGGGTTTTACAAACTCAGAAACTGACTTGAGACCATTTTGAAAATCTTTTACTATGAATTTTTAAGTTCCTATTTTACTAAAACATGAAATGGGAAGAAAGTTTGCAGTTACCTGATGACCACGTGGAAGGCACTCTACCTAAGGTATGTCGGTCTTCAGAAAATGTACTGGCGCCCACTGCTCCGAACGGTAAATGACCTGCCCGAAAGGACACAGTCACCAAGGAATCCTTCCAGTTGCTGCATACTTAGCACTGGCCTCCTCCTTCAAGGCACAGGTAGGCAGGGTTCTGGGATAACACACACCAGCACTTTACTTTATTTCCCTGATGCAACAGATCCTCCCCCGCCCCCCACCGTGTCCGTCTCTTTTAAACCAACGTGCTCTCTTTGTCTATAATAACATCCCATTGTCTGAAGTGTGGAGCTCAGGCTCCTGAGCAGGTGTCTCTAAGTCAGAGCCCTTTCCTATTGGACCACAGTCGGTTTACTTTCAAGTGCAGCACATCTACAATGGAAGTTTCCAAAAGCTAAAACTGAAGGAAGCCACATTTTTATAATGCATCCCACACCTCTATCCCTCTTCCAACAGCCTACAGCTGAAGAAGACTGCTTCACTGAGGGACAAGGGGGGGGGGGTGGTAGTCACATGCACAGACCGGGAAGACATGTGCTAACTGAGCAGAACACCTTTTCAGGATTTCTTTTTTAGTTTCATTTAACGTCTATGAATGTTTATCTGCATGGGAGTCCGTGTACCATGTCCATATCCAGTGTCCACAGAGGGCAAAAGAGGGAGTCACCACTGGCACAGCAGACAACTTCCTGAACAGAACTCCAACAGCCCAGGCTCTATGGTCAACAATTAATAAATAGGACCTCATGAGGCTGAGAAGCGTCTGTAAGGCAGGAGACATTGTCAACAGAATAAAGTGACAGCCTACAGACTGGGAAAAGATCTTCACCAACCCTACATCTGACAAAGGACTAATACCCAAAAAACATAAAGAGCTCAAGAAATTAAACACCACCATACAAAAATAACCCAATTAAGATATGGGGCTCAGAACTAAACAGGGAATTCTCAACAGAGGAATATCGAATGGCTGAGAAACACTCAAGAAATGCTCAATGTCCTTAGTCATCAGAGAAATGCAAATCAAAACGACTCTGAGATTCCATCTTATTTTTTTGTTTTTTTGTTTTTTTTTTTCAAGACAGGGTTTCTCTGTGTAGCCTTGGCTGTCCTGGATTCGCTCTGTAGTCCAGGCTGGCCTTGAACTTGCATCGATCCACCTGCCTCTGTCTCCTGAGTGCTGGGATTAAAGGCATGCGCCACCACGCCCGACCTTAAAAACATACTTCTTTTTTTTTTTTAATTAATTTATTTATTGTCTATGAGTGCTTTATCTGCAGAGGAAGGCATCAGATCACATTATAGATGGTTGTGAGCCACCATGCGGTTGCTGGGAATTGAACTCAGGACCTTTGGAAGAGCACCGCCTGCTCTTAACCTCTGAGCCATCTCTCCAGCCCAAGATTCCATCTTACACCCATCAGAATGGCTAAGATAAAAAATTCAAGTGACACCACATGCTGGCGAGGATGTGGAGAAAGAGGAACACTCCTTCATTGCTGGTGGGAGTGCAAACTTGTATACCACTTTGGAAATCTATCTGGCGCTTTCTCAGAAAACTGGGAATAGGGCTTCCTCAATACCCAGCTATTCCACTCCTTGGAATATACCCAGAAGATGCTCCTCCACACAACAAGGACATATGCTTAACCATGTTCATAGCAGCCTTGTTCATAATAGCTTCTCTGTGTAGCCGTGGCTGTCCTGAACTCGCTCTGTACACCAAGCTGGCCTCAAACTCACAGAGACCCACCTGCCTCTGCCTCCTGAATGCCTGGAATACAGGCCTGCGCTACCGCGTCCAGCTCTTGAAATTCATTCACAGGAAACCATTCTACGGATCCTTCCATGTCTGTTTCTCCTACCACAGTATCATGTCTGACTGTGCTTGTGAAAGGCAAGTGGTTCTTTTTTTTTTTTAATTTCTATTTTGTATTCTATTGTGTGATTACATACCATTTATTTATTCCTCTACTAATAATGAACATGAGGTTTCCTACTTTAGCTTATGAAAAAAGCTGCTATTCATATTTTTGTCTCTTGGTGGATATATATGGTATCCACTACATACATACATACATACATACATACATACATACATACATACATATATATATATATATATATAGAGAGAGAGAGAGAGAGAGAGAATGTGACTATATATCTCAGAGTCGAATTGCTAAGCCCTCAAGTGACCATACATTTAGCACAAGCCAACCTGGCAATACTAACAATACTTATGGAGTACTAGGACCCACTTCACCAGTTGTGCATGAGACTTCCACCTGCGGTACACCTCTATCAATATCTGTTACTGACAGTCTTACTTAGGTCTAGCCATTCTGACATACTGTCTCACTGCAATTATAATGCTTGCTTTTCTGTTTAATTATGATAACGAACCTCTTTTCATATGTATATTGAATCTTGGGATCTTTTATGGGTATATTTAAACCCTTTTCTTAAAAAAAAAAACAAAAAACAAAAAACAAAAAACAAAAAACTAGGTCCTGCAGTTTTAAATTTATTTGTAGGGGGTTTCTCCTGCTTGGGTACAAAACTTCTGTCGGAGTAACTGAAAAAGGGACGTGTGTTCTCTAAAAGTCCTCAGGGGGAGCACCAGGGTTGAGGAGCACCAGGGTTTGCCATTTGCTCTGTTAACAGCCTCTTTGGGACACAGATAGATGCTTTTACTTGTCAGGTGAGGGAGCTGATCAGTTTCCACATACGCTGTGTTTTAGGACGTACGATGCTGTTTTCTTCACGTGGGCTGAAAGAGTACTTGAATTTATGAAGCAAATGGGGAGGCATGCTAGTGACCGACTGAGAGAGTGCTCCCACTCTCTCCCCACAGGCGCCTGCAGTCGATCAGCCGAGCTCAGCGGACTGCACAGACACACCTGGAAGTATGTCATGTCTTTTTCTTTTTCTTTTTTTTAAATGAAAACTCCTCTTTATGAACATGAGACACGTGATTTAGGCAATTTTATTATGATGTGATGTGGTTGTGTGGAATCAGTGAACTTTCTATTGCAGAATATACGCTGAATGCCCTAAGGCAGTCTACAAAAGATGTGGCTCTCTTATAGTAGATTTTCTTAAGCCTGGTCTTTGCCACTGGACTCCTGTGTCTTCGTGGGGGAAAAAAGGTACACTAGTTAGGAAGCTGGAAAACTTTGCAGTCTTGCTGCCTCCCTGGCAGAATCCTGCCCACAGCACAGAGTGACTGTGTTACAAGGCTTGAGTTGAGTTGGATTTCTAACTTACATGAGACTCGTTCCTCCACTTGCTGCATCAGCTTGGTCTCCGCTGCTCTAACTGGAATATGTGTCGTCAGATTCTCTCTCTAGCACTTACTTATACGTTCATTTATTATGAAGCCAGGCAGTCCCAGTGGGGACGTGTGACCTGCCGAGGCTCCTGTCAATCACCAATGCCACCCTTGCCTTGAAACCACCCTTCTTTGGACACCTTGGAAACAAATGTATTAGTTACCTGTTTGTCTGCTCCATAGCACAGAGCATAGTCACCCCTCACATAGCATTCATCCATAAAAATGCTAATTGGGTAGACTGAGGATGGGCACATTTCTAAAAAGAACCAATGACCAATGATAGTTTGTCTTCTTTTTGTCTGCTTGTTTGTTTTTGAGACAGGGTTTTTCCTGATAGCCTTGGCTGTCCTGGACTCATTTTGTGGACCAGGGTGGCCTCGAACTCACAGAGATCTGCCTGTCTCTGCCTCCCCTAGAGCTGGGATTAAAGGCCTGCGCCACCACACCCGGCTAGGTTTGGTTTTTGTTTGTTTGTTTTTGAGGCTGAAAAAGTATTTTCTGCTTATCTCGAACTAAGTCAAAGATGTGGTCAGCAAATAAATGGAATGGACTTGGAAGGCTTCAGAAAAATTATTTTGATAGACTCAGTTAAGAAAGGGGAGTAGTCTAGCTGGGGAACAAAAGAAAAAAAAAAAACAAAGCAGGGGGGGAAGGGGGGGCAAGGTCCGACCCAGAGGCATCAAAAAGGCTGTACACTCAAAGAAAAACAACCACCACCAATACACCATGGAACGCCCCTTACTTTGATTACATATTCCCTCTGACCGTATCCAATGTGGCAAACCACGAGGAAACACATGGCCAACTCTGAGCAGCAATGTAAGTCAGCAGAGGTGCACGAACTGCCCAGACTGGCAGAGGAACTGTAACTCTAGCTCCTTTATTGTTCGTAAAGACCACACTTACAGCTTAAGACTGAATATATGACACATGATCTAAAAATACTGCCTGCTGACGGTATTTATATCTTTCATGGTGCTAGGATGAGAACAACAAAGCTGAAGCTATCTTATAAACATTGAAAATGATCAGCAATATCAAGGACTCTGAAGTTTTTGAGACAGTGTCTCCGTATGTAGCCCAGGCTAGACGCGAAAGTACAGCAATCCTCCTGCCCCACCTGCCCAGGGTGCCAGGACTACAGGTCTAAGCTACCATGCCTGTCTTTGAACTTGGACTTTCAACTTTCATCTGGACACTTAACTTTGTGAGACATGGTCAAAATCACCTATGTAACTTAAGAAACACAAAGTATACATCAGAAATCATTTTAGAAATAATGGCTACTTTTATGTATTAAATTTGAGACCCAAAGAACAGCTACTAGAAGTTTTGGCATGAAATAGTTAATTCAGGCCTAGAAGTTTAAAAACTTAGAACCTTGTGACTATCTTAAAAACCATTACAGTTAATGGCAAGGAAGCAGTGATGGTTACCACGTTATCAGTGTCTGAAAGTCATGTCCAGCCTGTAGTGTGTCTGTGTGTGTGTGAGTGTGGGGGGGAGGGTGACGGTGACAGTGACAGGAACAGGGAAGGAGGAAGGGAGAGAAGGAGGGAGGGACCGAGAGAGGGCAAGGAGAGAGAAACCTGACTGGAGCAACGTACCATGTTCCCCAATTGTAGAGCTCAACAGGTTGATTCTGAGATGTGTTTTCAGAGGCCATGAGAGCTTGGGCAAGCTACTTGCTTGCCTCTGCACTTTGCAGCAAAAGCTGGATAGCACCAAGGATGCTGAGCTGCATGCCTGTAAGCACCTCAGGAGACTGAGGAAGGCAACTGACAGAGCCCATGGCCAGCCCTGGGTAGAGAAAAGAAAGATGCCCCTCCCCTCAAAAAAAAAAAAAAAAAGATGGGTAATAGAAGTTTACATCTCTTGTTCTGAAATCTTCGTGCCAGAGGAGTTTCAAGTCTGTCGTCACATTTTTTTTTCTGTGGTCACATTTTGAAAGGGTGTGTGGTAAGTGACCGTGCGGAAGCACTCCACAGCTCAGCGTAGTGACTATTCATAGTCGCACTTAATGAAAGAAACACAGGATGAGTCACCTTCTGTCACCCCAGGTCAAACAGTGGCCTGACACAAACACATCTGGTTTGCTCTTGGTTTCTAGAAAGTTGCAGCTTCCAATCGAGGAAGAGGAGGGGTCCCTGCTGTGTGTGGCTGCTGTAGAGCGCTCACCGCTCTGTCAGGCGCGCACTTTGCAGTTGCCGCTGCTGTCTCTGTCAACAACACTGAGATCCGGAAGGACTGGAAACCACACTGAATTGTTACAAGGGACAGTTGCTGACTGATGGGATTCTAAGTGAATTTTGCCTCAAAGTCTACACTTTCCTGTGTTTTACAAATCTGTATAAAGGGCTTTTTATTTTATTTTATTTCCTCTGTATTTTTTTTATTTAATTAATTTATTCTTGTTACATCTCAATGGTTATCCCATCCCTTGTATCCTCCCATTCCTCCCTCCCTCCCAGTTTCCCCTTATTCCCCTCCCCTATGACTGTTCCTGAGAGGGATTACCTCCCCCTGTATATGCTCATAGGGTACCAAGTCTCTTCTCGGTGACCTGCTGTCCTTCCTCTAAGTGCTACCAGGTCTCCCCCTCCAGGGGACATGGTCAAATGTGAGGCATAAAGGGCTTTTTATGATAAAGAAAAAAAGATAATAGACTACCTTTCAAATCAGAGTGCTTTGAAAAGAATCATTAGGAAGCAACTGTGCCCACAGTTCATTCACTGTGCTTCCCACAGAACTTTCAAAGGCTTTGTTTTTTCCTTTGTGACACAAACAAAACGTCTTCTAAGTTTCCAGTGCTGAAACTGTTCCTGGGCTGGACAACTGGGGCGTGCTTTATAAGACATAAACTCACATCTCATTTAACTTGCTTCAGACTTTTTCCTCTTCTGCCCTACTGGAAAGCAAGGCACAGTTTCTCCTCATGGCTAGGTCATCTATAGTACTGCCTCAATCTTGAGGTTTGGGAGTCCACATCTACACAACTGTGAGCTCTTAGGTATCCTCAGGATGATACCAAGAAGGATGCTGGAGTGCCGGCCATAATTCTCCTAATAGTAGTGGCTCCTGTTTCCATGAAAGGGTATTTTAAAATGGCAATGCAACTCTAGATGAAAAAACTCGTTTTTCCATTACTCTCCCACACTGTGCTGGCCAACTGGCCTTTCCGTCCAGTGGATGTGTCTGACACAACAGCCATTGATGAACGCAGCTATTGAGCACAGAAAGGTGGCTACTACGGAAGCAAATTCCCAATTTCATTTGATTTTTAAATTAATTTAAATTTAAATTTAATTAGCCACATGTGGCTACTTATATATTAGACAGCTTGGGCCCACAAAGCCTCAATTGTCTGTGAAGTGCTCCTCAGTGGGGCCACAGGACGCCAGCTCTATTTTAAGACCATTTGTAATGTTTGCCATGTAATAAAATTTGAGAGTGCTTTTCTCCAGTCTTCCTTGAAAAGGAACATTTAAAATACAAATTAGTCAGAGCAGGGTGACTGAAAGGCTTCACCCCTTCGTGAGGTCATGGTGTGGTCTTACCACATGCCCTTCACCCTGCTCACTGGTTTTGAAGTGCGGCTCTAATCTACCTTATAAACTGTGTCTGAGAAATACCCAAAGTTGCTTCAAGTAGTCAACCATTAAAAAGGTAAGACAATAACAAAACTGCATAGCCATTAATAAATGAAATGTCAATCAAAAAACTACAGTAAATGACAAAAATAATCTAAAACCCTATCCCAATAACACGCTCACACACATCACTCACTCACACCACACACACACACACTCACTCACTCACTCACTCACAAAACCTTTTTTAATTCCGCTTCAGCCTACTGCCCCTCATGCTCAGGACTTTATCCAGGTTTATCAGGAAAGATCCAGAAAGTTCTGTTTTGGTATTTGTTAGACCATAGGTCACAATTAACACTGCTAGACTTCTTTCTAATCGATTATTCATTAGGATGTCTAGCATTTCTTTGGAGCCCCTTACCTCGACATTGGAATGGTTTAAGAGATGACAAATGCGTGTGTACTTTTCAGAATAAAAGGACTTTAAGCAGGTTTTAAAACTAAATGAGAACAAGGCTGAGAGACGAGAAACCAAGCCTTTTAGTCAAAGTGGAGCTTCCGGCGAGCTGCAGGCAGCGCACAGCATGAGAGGACGCCACTCCAGAAATGGTCCAAGTGCTGACAGCTGAGGAGGAGTTTGAAAGCTTAAGGTACAAATGCTCTGTCAGTGGTGCTGTGACAGCAGCCCTTAATCAGGGCTGCTAAAAATCTCCAAAGCTGCCGGCGACCGCTCAGGTGAAATTAATCTGCCCCAGTCTTCAACGCTGAATTAGCAAGCTCCTCTTTTTACAAAGACAGTACCATGAGTGTGAGAAGAAAACAAAGGACGGTTCTGTCCAGCCTCAGAATTCTCAAGAGAAGCCTTAAGGACTACAAATGAACACGAGATGTGCCCACTCTTTCCTCCTTCCTTTCTGAAGAAAGCCAGATTGTAAGTTGGTGATGTATACAGCCATTTTTTTGAAGTGTATATTCAACTTATGGTGAATATGCACCCTGTGGGCCAAAGGTCTGTACTTGTACTAATACTCACACTCAGTAGGAAGCAGTCAGTGAGAGAGATCGCCCAGCAGTGTCTGCAGTCACATACAGAAGTCACCACCCCAAGGACAACAGCAGAGCTGCAGGACTGGCTCAGTGCTGGCCATTCTCAAAGGTCTTAGTAGGCAGCCCAGCTCTAAGTAAATCGAGGTGCTATGTCAAAGGAGACGCTACTCAGATCGTCTTCAATAGCAGCAGCATCTCTCGGGCCAGCTGCCACTGTATTACTCGCTACTCATCATGTGTAAGCGAGCTACTGTGGACAGGACTGCGGCTCTCACATGTGCTTCCTATCAGGGACACAGACACCTGGGCTTAACCCGTGCCTACTGCTTAGTGCTGACGGTGTAAACTGAGCAAGTTATCTTGCTTCTTTGCACTTTCGTTTCCTCAGTACCACAGGAAAACATTTTCACCCATCAGTGTTAGTATTTGTATGTGCGAATTACATACTGCATGCAGCACTTAGTTAAGATAAAAAAAAAAAAATGCTGGTCAACATCACTATTATGGGTCTCTCTGGACAGACATTTGAAATAATAGAACAGTTCCACTTTCAAACATCTGCATTCAAGGCAAATGCAGAGAACAGATAAAGAAAACAAGATTGTCTTTAGTGTCTGTTTTTACACACGTATATGTGTGCTGTGTGTGTATGCATGTTCACACACATTTGGGTAGGTGCATGTGTGTGCATGAGGACGCCAGAGACTAGCCTTGAGTGTCTTCCTTGGCTGCTCTCCACTTTATCTAGCTGAGGCAGAATATCTTGTTGAACCCAGAGCTCACTGATTCTGCTAATCTATTTAGCCAGCTCATCCTTGGGATCCCCAGCATCTGCCTCTCAGGCCCGCTGGGCTTTTGGGATAGGACTCTGCACACCAGTCCTCATGCCTGGATGGCAAGTCTCTATCCACTGAGCCAGCTCCCCAGCCCTTCACTGACTATGTCTTCACCGGGAATATTGACAGGTGAATTCTCCTGTGAAAGTGCCGCCTCCATGAACTTCCGCCTTGAGGTCCACAGACTCTGAGGGATCTACAGCAGGCAAATAAGGATTACTCTTAAGGCTTGAGCAGTGATAGAACAGAAAACAAGTAATGTAAGAGGCATTATCTTGATGTGTCAGTGAGTGATTTATCCCACAGTACAGCTTAGGAGCCCTAACATGAACATATCTCATAGCAGTCAGTCAAATTCAGTTTTCACTTTCAAACTTTTACGAAACAGCCAATGATATCGCTAAGCATATGCCATTATTGTCTGGACCGCTGATGTGGCCAAGCTGTGCCACTGGTGGGTCCCCAAAGCTACATCAGTAGCATCCAGTCTGAAAAGGAAAGGAGACTGGAAGGAACTCTGAAGAAAAGGTTAACCCACTCAGTTTAACCAAGACAAAGGCTCTAAAAATTATTTGCAAAACAATTTCCTTCATGTGTTTAATAAATATGTGTCAAAATAAACAAAGATCACGGAAGCTGAAAAAAAAATCAATTAAAATAAAGTCACAGAGCATGGCGGAGAATTATTCCTGGCAGTTCTGTGATATAATGTGGTTAGCATTCCTCCTCAGTCAAATTAACACAATTTGCCACTGTAGATTTCCAGTCACAACTGGCATGCTCCCAAGAGGCTTGCTCTAAGAACCAGAGTAACAAAGTCTTTGAGGCAGCTTGGCCCTTCTTTTCCGTATACAGTAACGAGGAAATCGTGCTTCAGAAAGAAATAATGAACTGACTTTGCCGTGATTCACATTCGGCCTCTGTTCCTTCCTCAGTTTCTCCTTCAAAGTCCTTGGTTAGAAACCAGATCGTGTACGGCTGCATTCATGCCAACGGATATACCGCCTTTCTTACTGGTCTACCCACTCCTATCCTGTGCTCTCTCCACACTGCTGACTGAAGAGCTCAGGTGAGGTGGGGTCAGCTTCTGCTTCTAAAGGGAGTCTCCTGAGCAGGTAGGTTGGCCAGGCTTGAGGTCAGGTCAGAACTGTCACTGTCTTCCCCTTCAACTGCCAGGCACAATAAAGGAACTAGGGTTCTCAAGTGTGGAGAAGCGGTCTCAGAATTCAACTCTTTTCACTCCTATCTTCCTTCACAGAAGTCAGGATACTTCCGTAAGAAAACTTGGGTTTTATGAAAACACAATTATTTTAAACTACTCCTACTCTCCTGGCTTCATGCTCTTTCCTGTTTCCTGCTGTGGGTCGCATATGAAGTGTCCCCCACAGGCTCCTGTGTGTGACACTTGGTTCTCAGCTGGTGTTTTGGAGGTTGGGGAGACAGAGCATCAAGAGCGGGTCTTGAGGGCTCCAGCCCACCCCTATTTCTGGAACCATTTTCTACTTCTTGCTCTGACAAGGAGGCAAGTTCCTGCCACAACAGACAGGGACGCCCCAGCCCCGACACCTTCGTTCCCACCACAAGTGCCCTCTGGTTGTCTCTTCCCTCAAGTTGTTTCTTTCAGGTAGGTAGGGTGTGTGTGTGTGTGTGTGTGCGTGTGTGCGTGTGTGTGCCTGTGATAGTATAATAAGATTACCTAACCCTCATCTTTCCAAATGCTTACCGGGGAAGGGGGAGAGGGAAAGAAAGTCAGCGTGTAAGCGTATCATGGCCAGAGGAAGACATCTAGCAACCAACCTCAGAGGGTAATTTGGCCATTTTCCTGATAAGCTGACAAGTAATCTGTGTCCTTTGTGAGAACAAGTCAAGATAGCCACATCTGTGGATGGCATGCTTAACGGTACCTTAATAAAAATCGCTCAGACTTGAGAGTTGAAAGAAACTCAGACTCCCCTTTCCAAAGGCTTTCCTGGGCGTACTCACATGCACCTCCCTCTAGAACAGCTCCTGTCCTGAGGGAATTTCTCAAATTCCCATTCCCTGTCTTACAATGCAGCATGATGTGATGTAACACAAATAAGCAGTCCTGCCCAGCTCGGTGGCGCACGCTTGTCATCCAACACTTGGGAGGCAGGGGCAGGTGGATCTCCGTGAGTTTGAGGCCAGCCTGGTCTACAAAGTGAATACAGGGTAGCCAAGGCTACACAGAGAAACCCTGTCTCAAAAAAGACCAAAACACACACACACACACACACACACACACACACACACACACACACACAC
>OU015753.1:45836895-45847799 GCA_907169655.1 Acomys percivali
ACCACGGGCAGCCCAGGCTGGTGAGCGCCATGAGTCTCCAGAGAAGAGGCACGGGCCATGGGAAGCCCAGGCTGGTGAGCGCCATGAGTCTCCAGAGAAGAGCCATGGGCCATGGGAAGCCCAGGCTGGTGAGCGCCATGAGTCTCCAGAGAAGAGCCATGGACCATGGGAAGCACAGGCTGGAGAGCTCCATGAGAGTCTCCGGAGAAGAGCCTGGCTCACCACGCTACATCTGTGTCTCAGAAGAGCATGGACAAAGCAAAGGTGTGTTAGCCATTTCATCCTGCATGGGTTGTATGACATATTTGATTTCCAGTCTACATGTCTTAGAGATAAGAATAAAATGAGGTTTAGCCAACTACAGAGAACACAGAGGAAGGTTGAAAAAATACCATCCAAAAGGCCTGAAATCATTGAACAAAGCAGTGTGTGATTGATTGGTATCTGGATTGTGAAGGGATCGCAGAGTTCGCTGTACCCAAATGACTGGGTCAGTCTGTCTGTGGCAACCGAAAGCCCAACGGGAAGGCTGGTGATGGAAGATCAGATAATCTGCAAAGCAGATAAACTGCTACTCACCATGGAGCATTAGAAGAGTCTCCTCGACCACCTGAGCCCCCCATAATAATGCTCTTTCCAGCTGACAGTTGGAGCCTCGGAGGCTATTGACCCAAGCCCAGAGGCAGCACAGAGGCTCACAATTAAAAGGCTTTGACCGAACTTCTGACCTCAATGGCCGCTTCCTGTGGAGACTGTCTGAACCAACCCACCAGAATGGCGAGCTTCGGAATAGTGTCCAACTGACCTCCATTTTACGGTCACACTCAGCAAACCATCAAGGCCCTATTTATTCCGGTATATGATGTCCAACAGCTCAAACCTGCCATATCCATCAGTGCTTACGGAGGGTTACGCTGTTCTCAGAACAACTCTTAGCAAAAGTGAGTCTTTGGTGCAGACATATTTAGCAGCTTCTAAGACTGTTAACTGAAGCAATCCACTCAGCCATGGAAAGGTCATGGGATAGGAACAGTGTGGTTCTGTAATGGTTGCAGATGGCAGGGTTAACCATCTTGTTAACGTTCAGTACAAGTATCTTGTTCAGTACTAAGCCTGAAATGAACTTATGAATATATTAGTATATACATATACGTAGATGGGTGTAAAAACAATTCATGAAAAATGAGGTCACGACCTTAAAAAGAACAGCAATGGATATATGGGGGTGGAGGGAGGAAAGGAAAGGGAGAATGCCGTAATAATAATTAAAAAAAGAAATATTCTCTCACTTAACTGCTGATGAAGCTGAATAACTGAGAGACTTGGAGAGTGAGAGATCAGCTTCCCTGAAGGCAAAAGTTCCAAACTGGAAAAACATTTAGTTGAAAGAAAACTGTTGTATGTGAAATATCAACTCTAGCTGTGCAGTCCTCTGTCTTACACCACTACACCCACTTCTGCAGCTTTTCCTCTCTGCAAAGGGCATGCCAACAGGAGTCTCCACCCTTCCTGGCTGCTGCTCAGACCTACAGCCACTGAGTCACAAGTCAAATATATGATTCCGAGCATCTGAGGATGCAAAGTTCCTGATAGCTGTGAAGTGGTGCAGCTCTTGACAGTGTATACAGCACACATCTGTCAGTGTCGGCATACTGGAGGAGAAAAGATGCCAGCAAGCAAGAGAGAGCTAACCTCCTGTTCTTAAAAGGCATCCTGAGCAAATCTGATATCCGCTGGGAAAGGAGCCCCCGAGAGGACTAGCTTCAGATAGAGAGGACAGCGGTAAAAGTACAACTGAGCAAATACAATTCCTCTGAAACTGGCATGTACTAGTTTCCATTTCTCAGAGCCAACCTACAACTGTGTAAAAAAGAGGAAAACAAAATCGACAACTACAGGGAAAACTAAAAAGAAATACCTTTTCTTTTGGGTGTGTGTGAGTTTTCAACAGTGGCACGCAGGCTGTCTGAGTTAACAATGGATTTGAGTAATCTAGTGACACGGCCACTTGACTTGTGACAGTGTACTTGTACTTATGAAAACAGAATTACAGAAATTCTGGGAAAACAGAGAACTCTGCCTCATAACAGCTACTCATCATCTTTAGGCAATGTGTTTTGCTTTTTTTTCAAACTGCCAATATTTATTTTTAGCTTTAAAAGTCTCTCCATCCACTACAAGTGCTCCACATACATGTTCAGAATGACTGCCACAACCAGGGCGCTAAGTTAGCTGGCGCGGACGGCCACATGGAGACCGCCTACAGTGCAGAACCTAGGAAATCTGGTTACACGTTCTGAAGTGAGTCAATTTAATTCCTATCTACAACTGCGCCAGTACACACAAATACATAAGCCAGTACTTCTATATTACTATCATTATGACTATTATATTGTGGAGTTTTTCTTACACTTTCCTTTTTAAGCCTTATTAACACTTTAATAAAGGAATACTTACTTACAAAACCATAAAAGTCATACTATGTTGATTTTTACAATATCAGAGAATAGATATGATGTACTTATTAAATATACACAGTTTTATAATTGCTTGAGTGAAGAAATCCTTCCTACCATTTCATCAAAAATTTCAATCTGTCAGACTGTTCACCTGTAATGAGAACTTTACCACACAGACAGAACCAGGCTGTGTGGGAACTGAGCCTCACACATTCTGGTGGTTCTCCTTTAAGAATGGCATATAAAATCAGTTCCAGGACTTAGGAAGGGGCTGTGCCAATGAGGGTCCTTCATTAGCGTCTTAGGAAATGTGCCTCTGGCTGTCAGACTTTAAAACTTCCATTCCTGGAATGATGTACAACAGAGCAACAAGTATCTGAAATTTAACTTAAGGCGGAAACATATTGCCCTTAAAGTTAATTATAAGAGCTATGTGGTCATTTGTGTAATTGAGCCCCAATAACTTACCCCAGCACTACCATGTGCAGTGTCAGGAGGAGGCTCAAGGTTAATCACTCATTTCCACTTTCAATCCGTCTCAATTACTGTTATGGGATGCTTCAATTAGTCATTCCCACGCTCTCCCGGGATAGGCAGAGCTTAGAGATAACGCATCCCAAACACACTCCACAGTTTGAACCCTTCCACCCGCCAAAGAAAAAGCCTCCCTGGAGACAAGCGAGATTTGGTATCACCCACTCTGCACTCTTTCATCAGACAGAGGAGCCATCCATCTTCAGGGAAGCAAGGACCTCTTTCCCTGCCCCCAGACGAGCACGCTCTGCTTCTACCACACACTTGCCCCAAGACAACCCTAGGCAACTGTTCTTAAAAACTACCTTAGGATGGCCTGTTCGGGAAGCTAGCTCCTAAGACACCCATCCTGCTATCGGTCACCCAGAGGACATTGGCACCCTTGACTCTCTACTCGTTAATAAGAGTGCTTAGCACACAGTTCTAAAGTCTACCAAAGCAAGCACTTCAATGACTCTTTAAGAAGTGTTTGTGGGTCAATGGTTTATAGACCATTACCTTCAAATAATGATTTCTAAATTCAGGAGGAAAAATAAAATGTTCCCCATTTTTAGAGAAGGCGTACATTCAAGGGGTATTAAACCAGAAGTGTGTGAGTTCCACTACCATGACGTGGTGTGTGCACATGCTGTGCAGTTCTAGCAGCAGTGTGAAAGCGACATTATGAACAGTATAAATTACCTTCCCAGCTGTTCCAGAAGCTGTTGACTGCCTAGGTAGGGGCTCAATTTGTTCCAGGTCTGTGTGTACTGATCAACTACATATCAGTCCCATCTTTATCTGTGTCATTTCTGAATTTGCAGGACATTAACATCATGGGGCAATTACTGGTGCTCAGGTCAGCCTCACTCAATTGCTTATAGATTTCCAGGGACTGGACAGGGCAGATGGTAGGGGTGCCTGTGGCCATTTTCCTGTCTGTATCCTCAGTGACTGTAGGGAGCTGGCACACATTTACCACTCAATGGCTTTATAGAAGAAGTCACAGAATAGAGATCATCAAATGATGACCATATGTTTTTTAAAAACTGACTTCAAAGTATGGAGATATTCTTACATATACTAATGCCTCCTTCTATGAAAATGCTAGAACTCAAGAGATTAAAAATAATCCAAATGCATTTAAAATCAAATCATTTTAAAATTTCACAAAAATTAATTATTATATACTGGCTTTTCTTATCAGAATATACACAGTGAAATTCCAAAGCTCAATCTTGACTCACAAAGTCTTCT
The DNA here is from genome assembly GCA_907169655.1 of Acomys percivali. Classification (NCBI taxonomy): domain Eukaryota; kingdom Metazoa; phylum Chordata; class Mammalia; order Rodentia; family Muridae; genus Acomys; species Acomys percivali. The sequence continues at coordinate 45,841,125 of OU015753.1, forward strand.
CTATCATGGGCCCCAAACATCTCTGTACTCAAAACACAATTAGATTCACACTGGTAGGGCGGGGTGTTTAAAAAGGCGGACACCTGCTTTCCTTGGTACCTTTGCAGTTTTGTGCATCATCTCCAGACACACTTCTCTGCATCCTCTCAATGCAAGTTCTGGCAGCATCTTTCTGACAAAGCCAACCTGTCACAGTGTGGAATTTCCACTTTTGGTCATGAACCCGGAAGATGAGGTAAGAACTAGATATGAGGAGGTAATTCACGTGTTCTAGGAATACAGTAAAAAACCTCTGTCACGAGTATCTTGGTCCAGGTTGTCCTTTGCAAATCCTCCAAATTTACTTCCTTCTCAGTCACCACAGGCTAGGTGCTCTCCTGTTCTAACCCTGGGCAGTGTGAAGGTCAGAAAGCCAAGCAATAGATTGCTGACGTCACCGAGATGTGAGCTCCCACTGGCTGCACGTGCTTTCTGAAGGCAACAGTGATGAGAGCGGCTCAGAGATTATGACAGTTAATACCCAAGAGAGAAGTTTCTGGGTGGAATCCATGCTCTAAGCACTGTATCTGTTCACTTGGTTACAAAAAAACCAAGTGGCTGTGGCAGCACATGCAGAAGGCTGAGTTAGGAAGCCCCCTGGGCTACCAAGTGAGAGCCTATTCAAAGAGGGAGGAAGTCCTTTAGTCACCCGCTTCCTGTGTGTGGATAAATATGTGGTCAGGCAGCTTTCAGTTCCTGATACCACGGTTCCCTGTCATGTTGGACTTCATCCCTCTAAAGCCATAAGCCAAAACAAAAAACCTTTCCTCCTTAAGTTGCTTTTCTTGGGGTGTTTTATCACAGCCGACAGAGAAGTAACTAGTATATCTCATCCTGGACCAGGAAAGAGTCATTTGGGAAGAGAAAACCTCAATTGAGAAAATGTCTCCACCAGACTGGCCTGTAAGCAAGCCTGTGTGCATTTTCTTCATGGATGGCTGGATGTGGGAAGATGCAGCTCACTGTGAGTGGGGTATGAGAGCTGCAGGGAGTGAGGCAGTGGGCGGCACTCAACGCTTCTGTTTTGGTTCCTGCCTGCAGGTTCCTGTCTTGAGCTCCTTCTCTGACTTCCCTGGATGATGGACTACAAGCTATAAGAAGAAATGAACCCTTCTGCTGCCAAGTTGATTTGGGCCATGGTTTTTTAACACAGCAATAGGCACCCTAACTAAAACATATGTAGTAGTCTACTGTGTAAGTATCAAACAGAAAAAATAAATAAATAAATAAATTTTTTAAGAGTGTCAAACAGAGTAAGAGATAATAGAACAAGCTTAAAAACTTTCAGTTACTCGACTCTGGAGTTATCTAACAAGGAATGGCGTGAACTGTGATAAAATACATACCATAAACTTCACTTCTTAATGACATTTTCTTCTTAATTTTGTAATTTTATACATATGGATCTTTTGCCTGTATGTATTTCATGTGGGTGCGGGAATAGAATACAAGTCCCCTGGAAGAGCAGCCTCTTCCTGTCTCTGTCTCCAACTCTCCCCACGCCGACTTCCTCTCATCCTGGGGGTTGAAGCCAAGGCCTTATTACTCTAGGCAAGTAAGTGCTGTGCCATAAGCTGCACAGCTCCCTGTGTCTCTTTTATATCTCCCATTTAGGGATATACCTCAAGTCCTCCAGTAATTCCTAAACACTGGTGGACAGAAAACACATCCAACACCAACTTGTATTTTTCAAAGCCTAGAACAGCTACTTCAAGAAACTTAATAATCTTAGCTGTAAAATCAGCCAAAAAATACAATCACTGAAGAAGCAGGCACGATGGTTCACGCCTATGATAGATATTCCCAGCATATGTGAAACTAAGTATAAGAAGATTGCAAAGGGTTTGGAATTAGCCGTGGACTACAGAATGCAGCCCTGTCGGGAAAGAAAACCATTTAATAAATGCATGCAAGGAGGAAATTTTAGTTAGTTTCCTACTTTACAATTTTACCAACCCACTTAACTTTAGTAGTAAAAGTAGAGCTGAAATAATCGCTCTTTCATTTTCAAACTGTGCCACTTTACAGGCATGTTGTCACTTAATCTCTACGAGGGCTTTAGGAAATAGGTACAACTGCCACGTGACACGAGGAAACTGAAGGGAGCAAGGTCAGGAGCCACGGCTGAGCTCACACAAGGAGGCTGTTGCTTATGTAAGAGTTTTGCTTTTCTTAGCTTTATACTGTTTATTTTGCTTGCCTGGCCTGAAGCTGGGCTCAGTGAATGGAAGATGACTCGTTCAGACCCCAATGCTGGTGCCATGGAATTCAACAGGCAAAGCAACAACAATGAAAATAACTCCAACTACAGAAAGGCTTGTGCTCCCTCCCTGTCACCACACAGTGACAGGATCCTGGGGATGCTGCAACAGATCAATTTGGCTTTCAACGTTTTATTAATCATGACCAGTAGCAACAGTTGAGGCATATTCGTGAAACATGCCACATTCATGGTTCCTTTTTTGGGGTGAGGGGGTTCTGAGGAAGAGCCAGGAACTTACTCTTCTCTTTTTAGCTACTTTGGCCCCAGGGGAACCCTTTAGACGGGCATCTGTGACTTCTCACCTGAGCACTTTACACTCCCTTGGACAAGAGGCTTCCGTTACTAAATGGAGAGTCTCACTCACAGCTCTGTGGGCTAAGGATGACCTTCCAGCTGAGGAAGGTTCTGGAATCTTAAATCATTCTCCCATTTCTGTTCTCTTAAAACCCAGTGTCACAATCACTCGGACACCCTGCCTGACCATATGGCACATGGTTCCACCTCCCGGCCCAAGGCGTTCTAGAATTGCCTTCTAGCTAGACCCTCCAAACTACAGATGCACACATTTGTACAGGTGCCCTCACCCATGCCTGCACATAGAAGACCAGAGGTTATCTTGGGTAGGGTTTCTATTGCTGTGAAGAGACACCATGACCCTGGTGATTCTTATAAAGGAAAACATTTAATTGGTGCTGGCATACAGTTCAGAGGCTCAGTCCATTATCATCAGCCACAGGGCAGGAGAGGCAGCTTAGAGTTCTAAGTCTAGATCAGCAGACAGCAGGGAGAGAGCGAGACATTGAGCCTGGCTTGACCATTTGAGACCTCAAAGCCCACCCCCGGTGACACATTCCTCCAACAAGGCCACACTTCTTAATAGTTCCACTCACTATGGAACACGCATTCAAATCTATGAGCCTCTGGGGACATTTTCATTCAAACCACCACAGAGGTTAATACTGGGTGTCTTGTATCACTCTCCACCTTATTTTCTGAGACAGAGTCCTTTTTTTGTTTGTTTTTTGAGACAGGGTCTCTCTGTGTTAGCCTTGGCTGCCCTGGACTCGCTTTATAGACCAGGCTGGCCCCAAACTTACCGTGATTGCCTGCGTCTGTCTCTGGAGTGCCCATCGAGATGGAGTCTTTTACACAACACAGAGCTCATATATTGGCCAGACTGGTTAGCCATCATATGTGAGTGCCGCTGGGCCCCAGCACTGGAGCTGCAAACACAAGCTACTAGTCCTAGCGTTTTATGTGGGTGATGGAGATCCTGTGGAAGATGAGACCACAATCTCAGGCCAGAAGCACCTCAGCTTCAGACCTGGAAACAGAGTGGCTACAGTGGGGGCCAAAGGTGCTCACCGTGACGTTATAATTTAGGCCTAAAATGACAAGCACCCTAAGAGACCCAACAGTGTTTGATTAAGAATCATAGCATCCTCAGACCCACCAATGGCAAAGGGCACTGATTTGAGCATGCACTCTGCCTCGAGCCAAGTATCTTTGGACAACATTTTTCATTTTTACAAACCGGATGAGCCAAAAACCAAACCAAACCAAACCAAACCAAAACTGGTGCTAGTTTCCTACATAGATTGTTGGCAATATCACTTGTAAGGTATTCAAATTTACTCAGCTTAAATTTGTTTGCATTAAAAGTACTTTCCTTTAAATATAACTTCAGGTCTGCCAGAAAGAATTTTTGTTGTTTGTTTTATTTTTGTTGGTTTTTCAGGACAGGGTTTCTCTGTGTAGCCTTGGCTCTCTTGGACTCACTCTGTAGACCAGGCTGGCCTCAAACTCAGAGATCTGCCTGCCTCTGCCTCCCAAGTGCTGAAATTAAAGGCATGTTCCATTGCTGCCCTTCAAAATTTTTTATTAAGGCCAGGTGGTGGTGGTACATGCATTTAATCCCAGCACTTGGGAGGCAGAGGCAGGCGACTGCTGTGAGTTCAAGGCCAGCCTGGCTTACAAAGCAAGCCAGGATAGTCAAGGATACATAGAGAAAGCCTGTCCCCCTCCCCAAAAAAAGGTTGGCTGGCAAGATGGCTCAGTGTGCAAACGTGCTTGCTGTGTAAATATAAGGATCTGAATTTGATCCCAGAACCGAAGTAAAGGTGAAATAAGAGAACTGAATCCACAAAATTGTTCTCTGACATCCACATACGTGAATGTGTGCACAGATACCTCACAAACACCACATAAACATTAGTGATAATGGTGATGATGACGATAGTTGTAAAGGTGAAAAATATGAAACCAAGAAAGGTTTGAGTTGAAGCTAATGCAGTTTGAAAAGGAAAACTCAAGCAAACATTACTCTACTGCCAGTAAGATGTATGCGTACAAAGCCAGAAAGGCTCCATATTAGGACTGTTACTCTGCTGGAAGTCAGGGCACATGACTATAATAATAGTACTTGGGAGCTGAGGTAAAAGAAAACTGACTTTGAGACCAGCCTGGGTTAATATGTGCCAGAGCAGCCAAGCCTCTCAGAGAATGTCAGACTAAGCCTGGGCTGCATGGCAACACCAAACCAAACCAAACCAAACCACACCAAACCAAACCACACCAGACCAGACCAGACCATACCAAACCAAACCAAACCACACCACACCACACCACACCACACCACATCACACCAAACCAAACAGCTCACCCTGCTAACAAAGGGTTAGGATGCTGGACAATAGAAATGCTTACTGATTATAAAAAGATAAGCAAACATACCATCTGGATTTACAAAGGAAATTTCTGCTTCATTCTAAAAGGACATGTAGACTATGTAAGTGCATATGCTCACTACATCAGCAAGTTGTCCCTGTTGTTTGGTTTTAAGTTTGTCTTTAACTCGTACATTAGAAAGTGCACATAAACAAACAACAAAACATCACACACACACAAAAAAAACAAAACTAAAAAATCTTGTACATAATTGTGGGGTACCACGGAACTGTTTGGATACATGAATACATCAATCAGAAAACATTTATATCAGCATAAATACATCTGCCTCCTCAAAATGTTTAGCATTTCTTTATGATAAAAACACTCGGACTACTTTCTTCTGCTGCACTGAAGTATACAGAGCATCCTCGCTAGTCTAGTCACCACACTGCTGAAGAGCACAGCACAGCTCACCTCACCCCTATCATGGCCAGGTCCCCACCTTCATTACACTTCCATAGGCATATTATATACCAGAACTGCTCGGTACCGTGTCCCCAAATGTGCACACTGCAGAAGTGTGAAGAGGAAAACAATGTCAGGTGTCCATTTGTCACAGTTCAAATCAATGTTTCTAAAAAGAGTGTTCTGGACTGTGGGTTATTCTTGTTACCAAACAGAGAAATGGTCCGTGTGACCATCACCAAGGAAGAAAAGCGTAAAGACCCTGCTAAAAGCAAATACTGAACTCTTTGACCTAATTGAAGCTGAGAACTAAAGTGTATCTCAGCTTCTCAGTGTAGTCCACTCAGATATTTGGGGCGAGGTGCAGAAATGGCCTTCAGAGCGGCTAGTCAACTGCTAGGGCCTGTGCTACTCAAAAGGCGGATGAAGTCTTGTCCTTCTGCAAGTCAATACATCTTCTCTAAGGTCTCCAAGCATCCCAACTCTAATCAGTAATTGTCAGTAAGAGCTCTCATTAGGGGAAGTAAGTGTAATTAGAGCATCTTGCCCTCACAGGGTGCGCCACACCAAGAAGGCTGGAAAGATTCATAAATTAGTGCCAATTCTCTCTTATCTACTTCAATCTGCTGTGAGAGACAAAAATCGTATTTGTACACATTAAGGCAAAAGCCCACCGGCCCCTACAAAATTAGCCTACACACTAACTGTGGTTACTTGAGGGTCTCTCTATTTCATTAAGTGTCTCGGAAATAAAAGAGACAAAGTTTGCCGTCGATAAGGCTGAGCCTGCCTGCTAAACCCCACAGACTCCAAGGCATTAATTATTTAACCTCTGCTGGGAGTTTTGTCATGGTGGAGATACAGTGTCTGCAAATGGAGCTTGGGGGGTGTTCACTGTGATCTCTTCTTGTGGACAAGCAACTGCAGAGCTCACTGCCACATGCAGAACACGGGGCCCTGCTGTCACTCCACAATGTCTGAGAGTTGACTCACACATTAAAGGCATTGCACATAACATGATGTGTGGTAGTCTCATGCTGTCATGGTACCCTATGAAGTAAGGGGACTGGAAAATGGGCTTTAGTTCCTTCAGCTCCTATGTATACAGGCCACTCCTTGAAAGTCAGGGAGACTGAACGGCCAGAGAGGTAAGGAGGGAAGGAAAACATGTTGGCCATCTCCATATAGGGAAAGGTGTGTGTGTGTGTGTGTGTGTGTGTGTGTGTGTGTGTGTGTGT
>OU015753.1:45857866-45881398 GCA_907169655.1 Acomys percivali
AAACCAGAGAAAAAGAGTTCTTTTTAATCTGTCTATATCTTTATCTACCTATCATATGCAATTTTGTTCTGCTTCTAATTAGGCAAATGCTCCAAATCTTGTATAATCAAGTTATGAACAATTAGTTCCTCATCTTTACTAATTTGTTCTTAACTCTATGCAATCCAGAGGGAGAAGAAAGAGCTGTGTGGCTCCTTGTCAGCGTCACTTCTGAAACAATGCAGAATTTTGTTCATGTATTTTACATTCTTCAAGAAGATACCTAAACTTGTGAATCTGGGGACAAATAAATTTGGGGAAGAAAAGTGTGTCTTTTCCCCCAAAGCTACTGTGCCATGCATGTACATATTTCAAGGCACCTCTTAGAGTAAAGGAGGTTCTTGGGGAAACAAACAGCCACATCACAGAAACACTGGGGACTGCTGTGCCGCAAACAGTTCAGCAGAGCTAGAAGACCACTTTGAGTGGAGTAGTCAGCATTCACTGATCCCTCAACGTTAATCTTTGAACACTAGGTAGAGGAAGCTAAGAAATCAGTAATTAAGTCATACACATAGATTTACAGAATAAATTCTGAATAAGAGTTTCAGAACTTACTGGGATTTGAAGCATCTAAGCTAGAGAACTCTCTAACAACTTGAAGTTTTCTTTTGCTTTAAGAATTTGCCTTACAGACTCCTGCCAATACCTACTATGTGAGCGAATCTCCCACTTCTACCCTAGGCCCTGCATCTGCTTACTGTGGTCCACGGACAGCTGAAGAGCCCGGGTCTCTCATACCTACCCTGCATAATCTTTGATGATAGTCCCTTTCCACCTACTATTTTCCCTGCAAATCTGATCAGGAAAACCCAGGGCATGAAAGCATGAAACTATCACTAAAACCGAATACGACATAGACATTTTAGCTCTAATCCTCTTTCCAGTACAGTTTCACTACTCAGCTGGGGGTAGGGGGGATTCTATATATATATATATGGAGGTGTAATTGATATTCAAAGAATTTCACATATTTAATGTGTAAAACTTGATGGGTTTGGACACATGCAATCACCTGTGACACCCACCACCATCATCAAGGCAACAGACACCCAACTTCCCCCTTCCTTTCCTTTGGCAACAATGGCCCTTGGATTCAACTCTTGCCTAACACTGGGAGGGCCTCTGAGTGCTGTTGGTGTAGGACGAAAGGGAGAAGAAATCCCACCAATCCCTGAACAGGAAAACTTATCATTTCCTGAGCTTGTCACAGAAACCAAGCAATCCCTAAGCAAAAGCCCACCAATGCCCATGCTCAGGAACTGAAATCTCACAGATCCTCACCCTAGAAATCTCTACTCTGGAAAGCCATTCCCCATCCCAACTCCCACCCCCACCCCAGGAATCCTATCTAAGCCCCACCCCTGCTCACTTCCTTGCAGCTTCTCACCTGAGCAGAGGCAGCCACACCCTCCTGCAGTTTTCCCTCCCAGTACATCTCTTGTGTGAGGCTTGTTGTGTGCTCTGACTTTGGGGTAGTCCTTGGCTCCCGATGACAGAATGACGCTCAGAGGAGAGCCAGACACTTGGAGGAAAACCTCCCCCTGCGGGAGCCAGAGCAGGCGCTAACACTTCTGTAGGGAAACCCTTCCCTTCAGAGCTGTAAGGCTTACAGTTTGACTGGCAAGGCCTTGCCTCCATACTTGGTGGTAAATAGTGATGCGCTGCTTAACGACAAAGCAGCCACACTGCTACCATGAAGTCACCAAGCATGAGAATAAGAGAGCAGCAGTTGACTACAGTAGAGCAAAAAGAAAAAAGACAGGACGTCATGCCTCAATATGAAAACCAAGACCATCATCTTTCTACTTCCCATCTTCTTATGGGAGAGAAAAAATATGAGTATTTCGCCAAAAGTAGATGGATGGACACTCTTGGTATTTGTTTGTTTGTTTGTTTGTTTGTTTGTTTGTTTTTAGGTTTTTTGAGACAGGGTTTCCCCGTGTAGCCCTGGCTGTCCTGGACTCCCATTGTAGACCAGGATGGCCTCAAACTCACAGCGATCCGCCTGCCTCTGCCTTCCAGGTGCTGGGATTAAAAGCATGGGCCACCACACCCGTCTTTGTATGGGAGATCTTAAGTCTTTGGTTTGGTTTTGTTTGTTTGTCTTTTGGTTTTTTCCCTCCCCTCAGAAGCATCATATAGAGGACACAGTGCTTTGATCCACTAATACCACCAGCACTTTGAGCCTTATTGGAGTGACACCCAGATTGGTGGTATTAATCTCTATTGTACTCTTTATTTTAGAACATAAGGCACCATGTTCAGTATGTTACTGCAGCACTGAAGGCACGTGTGTGGAAATTCCAGGCCCATTCATAAATCCTTAAAGGATCTAATTATTATTAGCAAAAGACAAAAGCTCTGAGCTAAAAGATTGGGAATAAATGCATTTTCATATAGACTCTTTCCTACTTTTGCAATTCAAATTTTAAGCTGATACATAAAACATGTATTTTAAATGGTAATTCAACCACTTCTGGTGTACAGGACACACAGAGAAAGGGAATCTTAATGATCATGTACAGGCATGATTCTGGAATGTTGGGCACTCTCGGGTACTGTAGCCATCAGAGTCCTCCGTGGTGGACACACCTGTAATTCCAGCAAAAGTCAACCTGGTCTACATAGTACATTCCAGCCTGGCCAGAGCCATACAGAAAGACTATCTCAAAAGGCCAACAAACAAGAAAGCAAACAAACCAATAAACCAATGGTTCTCAACCTGTGGGTCGTGACCCCTTTGGGGGTAGCATATCAGACATTGATATCATAACAGTAGTGACATTACAGTTTATTGCTACCATTAACTAGCAACAAAAATAACTCTGGGGGGGGGGGGGGGGGAAACAACACCAAAACATAAGGAACTGAATTAAAGGGTTGTAGCATTAGGAAGGCTGAGAACCACTGGGATAAACTAATATTTCTCAATGAAAGAAATGCATGCTCCAAAAATAAACTTTTGATAGTTCCTCTACTTTTATACAGAAAAATATTTTAAAGACAGGAAAGTATTTACGTTCAAACACAACGAATGCTGTTTAAAATGGCACGTGAAGTGTTGATGAGATGCTCAGTGGGGGAAGGCACCAAGTTCAATCCCCAGAACTACCCTGGTGGAAAGAGAAAACCAGTTCCTGCAAGTTGTCTTCTGACCTCCACATATTCACTCTAGCACTCATGCATGCAAACACACACACACACACACACACACACACACACACACACACAGAGAGAGAGAGAGAGACAGAGACAGAGACAGAGACAGAGACAGACAGAGAAACGTGAGGGTAAATGGTACATTAAAAACCATGTGTTATGGTGCACATAGCTGTCACCTTAGGACTTGGAAGGCAGAGGTTGTAAGATGATGAGTTAAAGGCTAGCCCAGGTCACACAGGGAAGGTTTGACTCAAAACCCTAAACCACAGCCAGCCAGCTAGCTTGGCAGTCAAAGGGGTTGCCAACTGCCCAAGGACCTGAGCTGGATTCCCACAAGCACACAGTGAGGTGAGAACCAATTTCTGCAAGCTATCCTGTGACCTCCACATATTTGCCACACCCCTTCCCAAGAAATATGTAATGTAAAAACAAAGCAACCTTAAAATCTGAAACAATGAAAACAAAAAGCATATTAAAAACAGGGGTCATTCGTCCAACTCAAAAACCTACCTTATATATGACCCAGTTCCAGAAATGTAAAAAGTGAAGGGCAGAAAGAGGACCAGTGAGACGGGCTGGTGGGGGATGAGACTCTGAGCATGAAGAAGCTGTGAAGGTGCTGGAATGTTCCATGTGTTGACCACTGTGTTTGTTACATAACTACAAGCAAATATTAGAATGTGTAAAACTGTGTTAAAAGGTAAACTTTCTTTAACTAATTCCTTTAAAGTGGCACAAATACCACATGTGTGAACTAACTGCTAAACAGCAGTTATGCTATATTATATTAACTGACGCTCTAATAACAGCCAAGAAGCTGAGAGACAGAGCAACTGTCCCAGGAGGGTTTGCAGGAGCTCTTTACGAGTATCTGAGACCTCATAGTGGGACCAGCTTTATCCTAGAGCTAGACACCAAATCATTTATCTATTAGTAGGGGCTCAGAGGAAGTTGTGTTAATCTAACATGCTACCCTGAGCCTTCTAGTGGGGGCCAGGTACACATGGTGCATCTGAGAATGACAAGTCACTCGCCTTTAAATTTCTCTGGTAGTTATGGAATATCTCACATAGAGATTTCATCTGCTTCTCACAGTAACCCAGCAAGGCTGGCTGGGTGACACTGTAACGCAGCCCACATCACAGATGAGCCAATAAGGCCCAGCATTTTATATGACCTGTGTATAGTCCCAAAGTTAGTGTAGTGTCAAGAAATGACCATGAGGGGGCTGGAGAGATGGTTCAGCAGTTAAGAGTGCCTCCTGCTCTTCCAAGGGTCCTGAGTCAATTCCCAGCAACCACATGGTGGTTCACAACCATCTGTAATATGATCTGATGCCCTCTTCTGGCCTACAGGTGTACATGCAGGCAGAGCACTGTATACATAATAATAAATAAATAACTCTTTTAAAAAAATGACCATGATACTCTGATCTTAAACCTAATGTTTTCTTTCCGCATCAGGGTGCCAATTAAAGGCAGCATACCTAAAAACCTTTTCCCAAATTTCCAACTACTAGGCCAAACAAATCCTGTGACAATCCGCAAATGGAATTCTAAAGCTTCCGGAACCATCCCATAAGATTAAAACACAGGTAGAGCAGAAGCAAGGGTTTCTGGAATGAAAGGGAAGCCGACACGGAGTTCCTACATGCCTGCCCAGTTTCATACTTAACTTCCCAACACTCTCTAGGGACAGGCAACACTACTCCGCTCACCCATGGACAGGATCCACACCAGGAGACGATGAGTAAGTTGTCCACAGCTGTGCTGCTTATCAAGGGTGGGAATCAGAGTCTCACCCAAGACATTTGCCCCTTAAACTCTTAATCCTCGGGCCCCTAAGTCTGCACATTTGTAGAGAACGAGTCAAAACTTCAGTAGTTCAAATATACCTTTGAATCTCAACATCAAAAAAATATTTGTGGGGGCTGGGGAGGTGACTCGGAGGTTAAGAGCACTGACTGCTCTTCCGTAGGTCTTGAGTTCAATACCCAGCAACCACATGGTGGCTCACAACCATCTATAATGTCATCTGATGCCCTCTTCTAGCATGCAGGTATACATGAAGGCAGACAGAGCACTGTATACATAATAATAATTAAATATTTTTTAAAAATATTTTGGTCGGGCATGGTGGCGCTTGCCTTTAATCCCAACACTCAGGAGGCAGAGGCAGGCAGACTGCTGTGAGTTCAAGGCCAGCCTGGTCTACAAAGTGAGCTCAGGACAGTCAAGGCTACACAGAGAAACTCTGTATCAAAAAACAAAAACAAATAAACAAAAATATATTTTCAAAGGTGTTATGGCATCTGTAGCTTTTCTTCATCTCTAAACTAAGGGCTAAGTACTTGTGTTTTCTTCCTGGAATGTGTCCAGCCTCTCTGGAACCTTGGAAAGGCTGAATTCTCCAGCTGCAGCACAGCGCTGTGCTGCAGCCATCTTCTGTGTGTTTGCATGGTGCCTGGCACACAACCAAACCCCAGGCACCAAAGGGACAAGATGCAAAATGAATCATACGGGTTCCCTCAGAAAGCCTGTTCTGTTTTAGAATTGTGTGCTAACTGTTTTCATAGCAGAACTCGGGGATGGATAAAGGAGAAGAAAGGTTTATTTAAAAACACTTTCTAAACTTCGCACAGGCGCATCAGGGTGAAGCTGGCACAAATAATGACCTCAGTGCTGTTTCCTGGTTTTATCTTTAGTGACTATTATTTAAAAAACAAAGTGAGGAAGAAGAAGAATGTGATTGGCTTATATTGTTATCTGTTTCTACACTGTGTGTGGGGGGAGGGAGGGCACATCATTGTCATTTTGCTTGTCAAGTGAAGATAAAGGGGGGAAGGAAAGCAACAGTTTAAGTGTAAATGGCACCTTTTCCCTGACTCCTCAACTAGTTCACACAATAAGATGAGTGATTCAGCCTCGTGTGTGCAGAGCACGGCTGCAGACCAGGGGCACTTTCACTTGGAATTCATGTCGCCTTTAGTCAGCGCACTTCATCTGCATTTCTAACACCTGCCCCATGAGCTGGAGGACGCTGCTCTTCTGCAGGCACCTCTTATCTCCATTCCGTCCAGCTAACAAAAAGATTACATTATATGGGCTGGGGACATGGCTCAGCAGTTAAGAGCACTGACTGCTCTTCCAGAGGCCATGAGTTCAATTCCCAGCAACCACATGGTGGCTCACAACCATCTACAATAAGGTCTGGTGCCCTCTTCTGGCATGCAGTACATGCAGGCAGAATACTGTATACATAATAAATAAATATTTAAAAAATTTTAAGAATAGCTTTAAAAAAAGATTACATTATAGAATACAGTTACCTTGTCTAGAAGAGATAGGGTGATCTTCTACAAAGTATTTTGCTTTATCTTATCAAGGTACTTTTAAAGCATATGATTTATAAATGGTCACACTTTATAGTCTATATACATAAATATATAAAATATCAATGTTTTTATAACAAAAATATGTCTACTTCTTTTGCACTGAGAACTTGTTTCAGTGCCAACAAAACAAAAGGAAGTAACTGCGATGTGGAACCCTGCTCTTTATAGAGAGCCAACTGAGCTTAGCCCATCGTGACAGACTCCCCTTTCTCAGCAGGGTTTTCTCTTTGCCTGTCCTGGGGAAATCCCAGATTCCCTAAGGAGTCACATAGCCCTCAGGGAAGATTGCGGGCCTGACCCTTTCCAGACAGAACCTGTTCTGCAAGCACCTGGAGATTTCTGGAAATACCCCACCCTACCCTAAGGAGATCCTAGCCTTCAGCAAATGACCTTTAATCATACCTGGGAGCTCTTCCCCCACCCATAGGATAATTAAGTAGTGTGTTCTCCTTTTCCGATAGGACCCAGTGCTACTGCATGTAAATGAGGCGCTGGACCACTGCATGTAAATCACCTCTAGCCCCAGCGAATCAGACACTTTCACCCTCAAACCTCTCCTTACTGCTTGAGGTTTATAAATCCCTGATTCACAAATACAGGTTGGCTTGCTCTCTCTTGTGCTTGAGCCATCCCTCCACCATGGCCAACTGAGACTCCATTTGTTCTGCGGAAGGGAGGGCTCCCCTCCCTGGAGAATTGACACTGGACGCCCAGGGCTTGACTGTCGGTGGTCAGGCGGTGATGACGGAGCTGCCTTGGCGGCAGCTGAAGCCCACTCCATTCCCTCCACTAGCTCAGTGCTGACCACCAGTAAAGCACTTTTTTTTTTCCAAGACAGGGTTTCTCTTATAGCCCTGTCTGTCCTGGACTCACTTTGTAGACCTGGCTAGCTTGAACTCCAGAGATCCGCCTGCCTCTGCCTCCCAAGTGCTGGGATTACAGGAGTGCGCCACCACGCACAGCCCTCCAGCTGCATTCTTGGCAGCATCACAGACTTGTGGGGTTTTCACTGCCATCTGATAGCAGCAATCTCATTCTACAAGAGCTAACTATACCACCCGATGGAAAACTCATTTCCATCGCCCGGCCCCTCATGAGACAGGGAATCTTGCCTAGTGCACAGGCCTCCCTAAGCGCTCTAAGCTGCCCCTGAGAGAGGAACTGGACTTTTGACCTGGAATCTGTCATTCTTGCCTGGAAGCAACAGCACCTGGACCAAGCAGCCAGACACTAAAGCCAGGTGACCCACCAGACGGTGAATGACAACTGCAAAAATGAATATGATTTGTAAAATGCACAATTATCCTTTATAAGTTGTTGTTGTTACTACTACTACTTTATTAACATGGTAGCTTTTTTCAGCTTAGCCTATGTAATATGGCTGGAGCTAAACTTTGAAGAAAATCAACACACTTAACCGAATCTGGACCAGTCAGCCCACTGTCAACAGTCCACGTGACTCACCCTGTGCCACAGCTTCATGGGGAGTAGCTAAGGCTGATGCTTTCCCACACAGAAGCTGCCTGAAGGGAGGAGAGAAGAGGCAGAAGGCTCTTTCTAGCCTGCCATCATTGAGTGTCTTTCCTTCAGAGAATCTCACTATTAGTGCAATGATTTTATCCATTGTCTGACTACCCTGTATGCACTTAAACTCCATCTGGCTGCTCACCACTCTATCCCCCGTGTTTACCTGAATTCCATGGCACAAAAGAACATTTAGAGCCTGGGCAGTGGTGGCGCACGCCTTTAATCCCAGCACTCAGGAGGCAGAGGGAGATGGATCTCTCTAACTTTGAGGCCAGCTTGGTCTACAAAGTGAGTCCAGGACAGCCAAGGCTACACAGAAAAATCTTGTCTCGGAAAAGAAGAAGAAGAGGAGGAGGAGGAGGGGCGGGGAGGAGAGGGGGAGGAGGAGGAAAAGGAGGAAGAAGAAGAGGAAGGGAAAGAAAGAAAGAATACTCGATATTTATCTCTTATACAAGCAAATGTTCAACTCCCAACCATGTTTAACTAGAAGGGAAACTGAAGGACTATTTATACTAGTCTATCTCGTGTGTGTGCGTGTGTGCATGTGCGTGTGCGTGTGTGTGTGTGTGTGTGTGTGTATGTGTTGGCGGTGATGGTAGTGGTGGTGGTGTTTTGGTTTCTCTAGACAAGGTTTCTCTGTGTGGCCCTGAGCTCAGAGACGCACTAGCTTCTGCCTCCTGAGTGCTGAGCTGTAAGGTGTGCCCCACCAGGCTCAGCTTGCTTTGGGGTATATTTTTATTTTGTATGTCTACACAAGACTCTACCCATCAAGGAGTGCCACAGAACAATATTTTCTATATAGGCTGATTCCCTCAGACAGCAACCAACCAACCAGTCCTTTAAAATGTCAATTCCAGGTATTTTAAATGAGTCATTTAAACACATGTATCATTTATCTCTTCACTCGCCTTTAAAAACGGGGCTCACAGAATTTAATCAATTACAGACGCCTTATAATCAAAATCACATATGAACCTCCTCTAAGTCCTATGGTGTACTATTGTGGCCTGCAGGGGACTAATGAGTCTGTCGGGCTCCTGTCCCTAACCAGGGGACAGAGGACTACAGGGTCAGATTTCACATCTGTCTCCTTCCTGTTCTCCGCATTTCACTTTGCACTGTTGCCTCACTTTAGGCTCCAGCTCCCATTAGATTGTAATTTATGCTCAGGGTGAACTGGAGGTTGTTAAAGCAAGCTTACATATCAAATAATAGCCTGCATTGGATGTTGAAAAATATAAAGCAGTGGTGTCGCTCTTGTCTGAGAAGACACCTGTAAAGTTCTTTGAAGCCCATAAGATGCTGTGGATATATAAATCATCATTAAGAAAACTTCATTAGGAATCAGCAGGATGTTCACGTAATTGAATCAATAGCATAACACTTTGAGCTTGTTTCTCAGGTATATTAGAAGTATCCGCCACTTGCAATATGAATATACATGATACTCTGCTTGAAATGGTATGGATTCAGGAGCCACAATTCATGATGTTCAAAATCAGTGAGACACGGAGCATTATGTAAATACAGAGGAAAATTCAAGGTGTGTGAGCACCCGCCACCCCTGAACACATTGCTTTCACACCATCTCTAAGAAGGGGCTCTTCAGGTCCGTGGAGATTAGGGAAGCGGGCCTCTCTGCTGGGCACATTACATTCTGGGCTGCTTGCGTCATACCATGTGTGGGCAGAGGGCAGCCCAGGCTGGCTTGTAGCAATTGAGGAAAAGACGATTAACTCAGAGCAGGAGAGATGTCAAAGCCCAGCTAGAAAGCACCACAGTACAGGAGCCACGCTATGAAAGCAGAGGCATGAACTCCCCATGCCCTAGGGCGGCACACTGCTGTGGGCTTAAGGCGTGGGTGATGCACGGGACTGTCCACGAGTGCAGAGCAACTGGAGTCAGCTGCAAAGATTAGCGATAAGGCATTTCAGAAAACTAGCCGAGTGCAATCATCCAAAATGCTTTTATTCATACTAAAAAAAAAAAAAAAAAAAAAAATTAGGTAAGTTGTTTAAAAGATTTCCTCTGCTATGTGGAGAACCCAGACATATTTGCTTTCTCCGTTGATGACGCTGAGGAACTATGCTGGGATGGTAAGGAGGCTCCATCAAGGCCCAGAGAGCTTAAGTCCTGATGGTAAAGAGTGGACACTAAACGATTACTCAGACAACTAAAATCCAACAAGGAACTGGAAAGAGCAGGGTAGTATTCCAGAAGAGACCTGGTCTACACAGGAAAATGAAGGCACTTGTCTGGAAAACGATACATGCACTGGAGCCCACGAGGAGACACAAGAGCTCAGGGGAAAAGTGGAAGCATGCCTCGAGGCCACCGTGGAAAAGCTGCACCCTTCCCAGACCAAGACACTACTAGAATTCACTTCTACCATCTCCCTGCCCTGCCTCTTCCCTCCACCCCCCCCCCCCCCCCCTGCTCTGCCCTGGTCGAAAAAATGTGGAAGGAGCCGAAGTTCACTGCATGGGGGGGGGGTGGAGGGGGCGGGGCAGGCTGCCACCAACAGACTGTCTATTGGAAAGGGATGGATCCTGAGGGCTCAGACTTAGTCAATGCATGAGTTTCCTGGTAGGAAGTAGAAGGTGAGGATGGAGGGTACAGGATGCTAGTGTGACCTTGGACGCTGCATCTGGTCCTGTCAGCCATGCAGGGAACGGTCTCTGCTGCACACCTCCACAGCTTTGGCCTTCTGCCCCACCACATGCCTGAAACGAGCAGGGCAAGGTCAATATATTGAATTCTCTGAAGCCATGAGCAATAATAAATCTCTCCCTGACCTCGGTTTTTTATATCAGCCATTTTGTCACAATGATAAGAAAAGTAACTGTCATGGAATTTGTCAACTTTCCATTCGTTGCTCCCTGAAGCCCGATTTCCCCAGTATTTCTGTGGCTCGCTCTCTCACCCGCTTCAAGTGTCTACTAAAAAGCTCTTAAATGAAACTCACAACTATCACTCTATAACAATTGCAAACCCTCTTTCTTCATTTTTCCCCATATTCATATACCACCCCACAACTCTCCAATCAAAGACTTGACGATTGGAGTGTATAAGATCAGGCACCTACTCAAGCCATAACCATCTAGTTTACACAAGCACTCCATAGTGATGGCTGTACTGTGGTAACATCACCTGCCATACATATTTTGTATTATAAAACTACAAATACTACTGTTATACTCTCTCACACAGCTCGACCCTTCACTGAGTAAATGAGCTGGTGAAACTATTACAGAGGTCATAGGCAAAAAGAAGGTGGCACGGGGCAAATGTGGGAAGGACAAGGAATAGGCCAAGCAGAACTTTGCAAACTGTAAAATGGTATCAATATTTATCTAAAAAAAATCCATTAAAGGACTTTAGACAGAAATATGACACGATAAATCTTTCATGATTACACTAACTGCTATACAGACAATGGGCAAGAGAGAGGAAGAGGAGCTGGGGTGTGGCTCAGTTGTAGAGCCCTAGCACAGCATACACACAGCCCTGGTCAGAGTCCCCAGCACTACCCGGACACGGCAGCACATGCCCACAGTCTAAGCATTAGGGAGGTACAAAGGTGGGCGCATCAGAAGCTCAAAGATATCTTTGGTTATGTTCAAGGCTAGCCGAACTACGTAAGACTCTTCTTAAATAAATAGATGAATGAACGAATCAATCAATGTCTATTCCCATCCTTAGGTTAATTCAAGTTTTGGGGTCACTTTATGTGATAGGGTGCATACCTCTAACACACAGTGATATAAGAAAGAAGATATTTGCTCATCTTATTACATCTGGATTTATACTTGTCAACACTGCCTCTTGAAATGTAAACATTTCTTTCCTTAGTCTTTTCCCTCTGAAGAAATGGAAACTAAAAATGTGCTGACATAAGGCCTGTAATCAAATTCTCATGATGTAGGCACCAAAACATAATTCAGTTAGTGCCTTCAGCTTATAAAACCATCCCCCTGAACAAGGTGCATGGAGGTTAAGAGTCGCCCAACTTTCTGATATTCTGTAGCTACAAATCTGGCTGAGAGCTTAGTAGTAGGAAGAAAGAGATAAAGTGAGAGAAACACTGGTGATTTAACCTCCAGTGTTCCCTTAAGGACACGCATTTGTCACCTTGACAGCAAGGTGAAAGGTTTGCTTCGAGTGGCTTATCACAGGCCTCTCTTCCCTCCTCCCAAGGGACCTGTGATTTCTGAACAGACATTATCTGAACAGATGATGAGGAGGAGAGGGAGGAGCCACAGAGAGGGCTGGGGGAGGAGAAGAGGTGAGGCCCACATAACTCAGAGCCTCCTACGGCAATGCTGCTCCAGGGACCGTGACACAGATTTACCATGTGCTATTCCTCCTCCTAAGCTTCCACTTGAGGCCAGAATAATCAACTCCATAAATTATCACAAACACTCCAACAGTGGCCGGTTAACAGCACAGTTCCCATTGCTAGCAATTACTAGAATGTTAGAAAGCAAGAGTCCAAGGAATGAATATGGCACACACACATAAATATTCACACAGACACGCACATGTGCGCGTGTGCCCACACACACACACACACACACACACACACACACACACTTTCTACAAATCTCTCATTTTTAGGGCTAATAATTCCGATGTAAAAGTCTGCTGCACGCTTAAATCTAACACTTAAAACGAACCTGGCTTTTAGTCTCAGTAACAATACGTAACTCAAATTAGCATTAACATGAGGATGCTCACGAGGCACAAAAGATAACAGGGTCTCTGTCCTTAAGCATAAAGAGCTCACGCTGTTCCCACAACTGTGCAAAGGGCCTTTTTAAGTGACAACTGTTCATTTCTGAGCATTTGGTCCTAATTTAATTTGAGGAAACACAGGCATTCATTTATGTATTCCTGTGAGGAATGAAAGTTTGTCAATGTTAAAATTTTAACTTTTACTGTAAATTATCTTCTCTGAAATTGGACAGAATTACAATTATCCATTTCATTTCAAGATGTACTTGTCTAACTACCACTGTTTCTAAGAACTGTCAGAAGGGTCAAAATCACTTGTAAGAAGAGAAAGTCAACTTTTAACATAATGAACTCAAACAAAACTGACTGGGGAAGTTGCAGCCTGGGTCAGTGGGTCCAGTGTTTGCCATGCACGTTGAGAACCCAAGCTCAGCTCCCCGGCACCCACACGACAGGGGAACACGGCAGCTTGTGTTTGTAATCCCAGCACTAGGGAGCTGGAGCTGGAGAGAGCACTGCAGCTCGCTGGCCAGACTGCCCAGCTACAAGGTGCGCTTCAAGGTGAAACTATACTGAAGGGATGAGACAGTAGAGTCTCAGAGAAAAGAATGTCAGAAGTTTAAACACAGGGGAGGAGAATTCACAGTCTGTCTAAACATTTTTACACTATTGTAAGATCCAAGAATGCTTGCTAAATGGGTACCAGCCATGTCCACCCCACAGAACACCTCACCGACCAGTATTAACCAGATAGTCATCTCTTCCCTTTGCTCATGACATCACGGGTCTCATTTTTATGTTCCTTGCATTCCTGGAACTTCTAACATCAAATGTTTCAGGTGCTTTCAGAGAAACTCCTCAAGTATAGATGTGTAAGGAGAAATGACAGTGACGCTTAGAATGCTTTACCTCTTGGGGATGTGGTGAGGTAAGAGCCCAGGAGTTTGCTTCAAAATAATCCCTGAGAAAGGTAACGTGGATGGAAACAGGAGAAAGAGGAGTGAGCCAGATTGTCAAGCAAGGAAGTTTAAAGGGGATATACAGGGCCCAGAAATATCCCGTGTCCACTCTTAACATGTTTAAAGTTTCTAGCAACAGAAAAACTGCCTTAACAGGCAGAGGGGTTAGGAAGATGCCATATCCAGTGGCTACACAAAGAGACTTAGCAACGGATGGTAGAGTTTTGCTGAGGGGTAGGTAAGAGGGTTGGGGTGGCGCCATTTCTAAGATATGCTGGATGGTACTAGCAGCAGCCAACTACGAAAGTGTTCTCTAGAGGCTCCAACACTGCTTAAGGAAGCATTTCGGGGTGTGACCTCATTTCACTAGACTAGAGTCCAGAACTGAGCTGGGCCTGTGTGTGGCCTGTGCTTGCAACTCCAGTATTTGGGAGGATAAGGCAGGAGGATTGTTGTTTAGAGGCCAAACAAGGCTACATAATAAGATGCTTCTTCTTCTTCTTCTCCCTCCTTCCTTCCTTCCTTCCTTCCTTCCTTCTCCACCTCCTCCTCCTTTCCTCTTCTTCACTGGTTATATAGCTCAGGAGTCTCAAGAGTGCAGCGTTTGCATAGCACACTAGAGGCCCTAACTTTAATTTCATTAAAAACAAGTTCTATTTTTACAAACAAAAAGGAAGCTCAGTATGAAGACTCCTGTTGTGCCGAGGCCTAGAGCAGAACTTCCTAAGCTATTTTTCTACTTATGTTTAGAAACAAAATCAAGTTTGCATACTAACAAAATGGATGTGCTGCTTATCTTAACACAAAAAATTAAATCTGAATACTTGATGTTAAATTTTCACTGTTTTCTTTGAGCTGATCGTATCTGGACTTTATAGTCATGAATGCTAAGACCATCACCCTGCATAAGTATGTACTAGAGAATGGCAGGGTATGCTTACGGTCACTTTAGAAACTGATGGGAATTCTTTTCTCTTTCTTCTTCTTTTTTTTTGGTTTTTTTGCGTCAGGGTTTCTCTGTGTAGCCTTTGCTGCCCTGGAACTCAGTCTGTGGACCAGGCTGGCCTTGAAGTCACAGAGATTTGCTTGATTCTGCCCCTGAGTTCTAGGATTAAAGATGTGTGCTACCACTGGCTGGCTAGAAATTATATTCTAATCGCAAATCAAAATTCACTTTATGATTTTTTTAATGAAATGTCAACAACTCAAACAGCAATTTTAAAATCAAACATTTGGATACAACACAATTCAAAGAGATACTGATTTGATAATTATATACTAAGGGATGATAGGAAGAAAATAGTAAAATTGGGTTTTCTATAATTAAAATACTGTTTCTGCAAGAGCAGAAAACTTAATGTACAATAAAAATCATATAGTTCATAGCAGATGATAGCCCTGACCATGAGCATGGGGGCTTGGGCAGTGTTTGCTAGCATGGGGCTATGTGGTGTGGTGGTGTGCAAGGTGCAAAGAGCAAATTGTGTGTTCAGAATCATGGCAGCTGGAAAGCCAGATGCGAAGCGTTGGTTAGTGCTAACAAAAGCACCATAGACTACTACATTGGCTACTTTCTAAGTCTTATTTTACGTGTAAGAGTGCACATACCAATGCATGCATTTGAGGTCAGAAGACATTTTTTTTTTTTTTACCATGGGCCCCAGGCTTACAGAGTGGGCTCTTTTACCTGCTGGGCCGTCACAACAGCCTCTATTATGCTGACTTTTGAGTTGGTTTTTGGTTGTTGCATGTTTAGAAACCTCTATTATTGCCAATTTCCCTTAATCCAGACATTTGGGCACATAATCCCACATGCTTT
Organism: Acomys percivali; assembly: GCA_907169655.1. Lineage (NCBI taxonomy): Eukaryota > Metazoa > Chordata > Mammalia > Rodentia > Muridae > Acomys > Acomys percivali. The sequence continues at coordinate 45,873,504 of OU015753.1, forward strand.
TGCAACCCACAGCCTAAAGCCACAGCACAGAGTACAGTAGGCAGTACAGGTTGACATCGGCTGTTTGAATCACTGGGTAAGTGACAGGAACATTTTGTCACTTCTCCTGTTCTTGGGGTTCTTTGCAAGACAACTTAAAAAGCCCTAGTCAGTGTTCATTAGTGTCTGTGGATTCAGAATGCCCGCAGATCAATCGGTCACCACTCAGTGCACCAATGGACACCCTGCTGCCAGGCCACTTCTTCCAATGTACCACATTAGGCATGATCTACACCTTGTCAAAGCCTTCCAAGCTGAAATCTACATACTATGTCAGCTAGTCTGGCTGGCCACTGAGTTCCCCAAGATCCTCCTTTTTCTACCCGCTGCCAGAGTTGGAGTTCTAGGAATGCCCCACTGGTCCTTTTAGTGTGGATGCTTACTTACACAGCAAGCACTATCATCATAAACATACAATAAAAACATGGGGCAGGCAACAGTTGCACAGGCCTGTAATTCCAGCACTCAGGAGGCAGAGGCAAGCAGATCTCTGTGAGTTCAAGGCCAGCCTAATCATACAAAGCAAGTCCAGAGAAACCCTGGCTCAAAAAATAAAAAAAACAATAAAATAAAAAACCAAAGTAAACCAAACAAAACACATGGGGCAGCACACACATGTATGCTAATACACATAAACAAATAAAGGATGATAGGTAAGTGAAACTTTGAAATAACAAATAAAACAAATTATATTAAAAATACATAATTGTAAAAATAGTTTATCTAATAAGCGTCTCTCTTCAGTGTCCTCCGCTAGAACTTTCTGCAGTGATACAATGTGTTGACTGCACTGGCCTGGGCAGTAGCCAACAGCCACATGTGGCTAGTCTGACTGAAGGACTGAGTGTTTAGTTTTAATTAATTTACATTATTTGTGTGTGTGTGTGTGTGTGTGTGTGTGTGTGTGTGTGTGTGAAGGCCAGAGGTCAACTTGGGAATTGTTCCTTAGGAGCCATCCATCTTGTTTCTTTAAGACAGTCTCTCTCCGGCCTGGGTCTCACTGATTTGCTGGGGCAGCTTATCAGCAAACCCCGGGGTCTCCTTGCTCTGCCCCTTCAGTGCTGGCTCTAAGTACATGCGGCTACTTTTAAAATGCAGGTTCTGGGGATCAAGTCCCCATGCTTGTGCAGCCAGTGCTTTACCAACTCAGCTGCCACTCTCACCACCACCCCCCCACCCCCGCCAGCATGTAATTGTCATTATTTAATTTTAAATGGTTATGGTCTATGGCTATCATGTTGGATATGGAATATGGCATTCAAAAGTCTCTGTGCTTCTTGAATTGAGAAGTTCAGGAAATGTCTTTATGGCAGAGACATACAAGCTCACAGGAGACACTCAAGAGGTTTCAGTGTCAGTGAGATGTCAGGTATGGGGAGTCGATAAGAGGGGGAAAGCGATCTGCTGTGGACGCAGAGGACACAGGTGAAAATGACTGCTAAGTTCACCTATCTGAGCTCCATCTAGAAAGAAGACCCCGCTCGAGTGTCAGGCTGTCTGCCTCCAAGGGCAGCATACCCTTACTGTAGAGCCTGCCAGAGCCATTGCCAACCGCCCGATGGACTCACGTGGGAATTACCTCTCTCTTGCTTTCTCTAATGCCAGGTAAACCTCTTACTCAAATATCTTCCCATATGACATTCCACATGAAGACAGGATGTGTGGACTCCAGTGTCCATGAGTCTCCTGCAGTCGTCTGTCCTCTCTTAACTAGCACAGGAGTAATGGACTCTACGCAGGTTAGGCCTCGCTGGAGCCTACCTTTAAGATGGAGCTTCAAACGTGACCACAGTAAATCTGAAAGGGTGCGCTACCTGGGTCCCCAACAGTGAAGCACTCAGTCGTCTAAAACTGTGGGACGATTCAGAGACCACGGAAAACAGGGACACAACTGGATTGTTCCATGCATGGGTGACGTCAGGCCACCACTTTGGAGGTGTCAATCAACTGTCGTTCTGATAGAGAAGGGAGACTTCCTTTAGGCCGTGTGCCCCTCCACCTGCAGTCCCACACAGACAAGGAAAGACAGGAATGAGTGCTGACACCTAAGACAACCAAGACAGGCGCACAGTGCGCTCTGAGATTTTCATTATTCCGTGGTATATGTTTTTTGTACCAAATTGATGAAATCTTGAAAGAAATGGAGAGGGGAGATGCAGACAGACAGACAGAGACAGAGAAGGTAAGAGACATGGCAGAGATTTGTAAAGGTGATTTTTTGAGGTTACTCCTTTGGGAGCCTTGGCCCCGCTCTCTAAGTACACTTGGGAAATCCGTGAAGAAGAACTACTGTCTCTCAAGCTGCCTGTTTTCTACTCTGTGTTTTCTTAGCTACTTGTTTACATAGGTGTAAGCTTTGAATCCTTTCTTGCAGCTAAAAAGTCAATTTTTGACTTCCATAACTAACTTCAAATTGACTCAAATTTCCATGTGTATCTAATGATGTGGGTCTCAGAGAGCTCTGAAACAAAATACCCGTGAGTCAAAGATGCAAAGCTTGCGCTGAGTTCCTCGTGCTCCGACTCATCCCCTCCTCCACTTAAGAACCAGAAAGCAAAGGGAAAGGGGGAACAGTAGCAACTACAATTTTTTTTCCTCAATATGTAAGACATATTATATCCTATTGACGATTTTAATGGTGGAAAAGACTGAAAACTTTGCCTTGTTCCATCTATGCACCTCAGCAGCCCCTGGGCAGGGACCTGCATGGCTTTTGTTAGGTGGCTCCCAGAAGTGCAGGTGTCAAAAGGAGATTGGGGGTGGGGGAGGGGTAGCATAAGAAAATGGGACCAGTGGGCCACAAGAAAACGCAGGGCATCAGCTAGCCTGGGCTCACAGGGACTCACAGAGATGAAAGCAACTATCACGGAGCCTGAATGGGACTGACCTGGGTAGGCCCCCTACACACACAGTACTGCGTGGCTTGGTGTCCTGTGGGACTCCTCACAGTGGGAGCAGGCTTGTCTCTGACTGTTCCGCCTGCTTTTGGAAGCCTTCCCACTGGGTGGCCTCAGTTCAACCTTAATGGAAGGGGAGGTCTCTTGTTTGGTCGGTTGGTTGGTTTGGTTTTTTTAAGACAGGGTTTCTCTGTGTAGCTTTGGCTATCTTGGGCTCACTTTGTGCAACAGGCTGGCCAGAACTCACAGAGATCTGCCTGCCTCTGCCTCCCGAGTGCTGGGATTATAGGCGTGCGCCACCATGCCCAGATGGGGTGCCTAGTCTTACTGCAGCTGGATATGACATGTTTGGTTGACATGCCTGGGAGGGCTGCCCTCCTCTGAAGGAGGACCGAGGAGGGGCAGATGGAGGAGGGCTGCCCTCCTCTGAGGAGGACGGAGGAGGGGCAGATGGAGGAGGGCTGCCCTCCTCTGAGGAGGACCGAGGAGGGGCAGATGGAGGAGGGCTGCCCTCCTCTGAGGAGGACGGAGGAGGGGTGGATGGAGAGTTTGAAGGGTTTGGACTGAGAGGCAGGGAGAGAAAGGAAACTGATGGAATGCTGTGATATGTGAGAAAAAAAGATCGAGATGTAGTATATGAGAAAAAAATGAATAAAACTGTAAAGAAGAAAAGAAAATGGAACCAATTTCCCATTTAAAAGAAATGGATGCTCAAAAATTATGTGCTCCTTCTTTTAGAATATTAAGAATCCATCTCTTGGGGCAAAGGGTGAAGCTGAGCTGGCAGAGTGCTTGCTGAACCCCAAAACTCCCTCACAAAACGGGGCATGGACGCACAAGCCTGTAGTTTTCAAGCTTACACGTTTATGTTTTCTGTAGAATACTGTCGGTTTCTCCTCAGTACTATCTCGGGACAACACATATGTCACTTTGTAGATGTAAGAATGCCACGATGAGGCTGTTATGTGGGAAACACCAGCAGGGGCCATGACAAGTAAAAACCAACTTCCTTAACCAGTGTCATCATGAGCAGATGAAGTATTTTCAAACTATTATTTGCATTAATAGGACCCCCAGATGATTATCAACTCATAACAATTCAGACCTATAAACTAAAAGAAAATACATGTGAGCTTATGTCAGATGCCATGTAGGAAAAAACTTCATATACAAACACACAGAGGAAAATCTATCAGGAAAGTAGGATAAGTTGGACAGACATAAAAAATTTAACTTTTACAATCATAAGCAAAGTAACAAGTCCTAGCTGCGACATATCACTAAACATAAACTCCAAATGGACCACAAACAGGCAGAAATGTTAAAACCAAAACTGACTGGTAAAATAAATATCTGATAAATGATTGTGTCCAAAATAAAGGCCTACACCCAAGTAAAAAAAGGAGCAGGAGTTCAATTTCTTTTTTTAAATGAGCAAGAAATATGAACAGTCACCATCCAAAGAGGGTTAAGACGGCAAGTCAGCACGCACATCACCATTAACCAGTGAGGAAACAAAGGCCAATGAAAGCTGATGACATTATTACTACATGCCTTCAAGAATGACTAAAACAAAAAACTGCTAAAACCAAGAGCTGGCAAGGGTGCAGAACACCTGGACTCCTTACACACTCCTCTGGGAACCTACCATGGCGCAACCGTTTGGAGGCTGCTTCTAACTCAAAACACATTATGACCCAGCAGCTTCATGCATAAGTTCTCCCTGGGAGATGTAGGAAAATGTGCCTATAGGACATCTATATACAAATACAGCAACTGGGTCCACAATCAGCAAACACAAGAAACAAGTTGTCAGCTTGCTAGCACTATAGCAAAATATCTTACAGAGACCTTATAGAGAAAAAGGGTTTACTTTGGCCCAGTCTGTGATAAGGTAGGGCACTGTTTTTTGGTCTCTGCTGGGATGCTGAACAACAGTGGGTTCTATGGCTCCCCAGTACCCTAGGGATCTCCACAGTGTTCCTTCTAAGATTCCCAGCACCTCCCAACAGCAGCACCCTAGGGACCAAGCCCTGTGGAAGTCATTCAATGTCCAAAGTACCACACAACCGAAAGCTCATCAATATCCACTTAACAAGCAATGCGATGTGACTTAGCAATGGCTTGATGACACATGACAAGAACCACAAAAGAGAAAATCACAAAGGGATGGTGGCCAGGTTCAGCTTGAAAGACAGCACTTGAAGCTGTGCCATTCACAGGACCCCCTGGAAAAGGCAAAGAGGGGGATACGCTCCACGGCAGTCGGGAGCGGAGCTGGGAGAAGGACTGAGAACAAATGGGCCCGGAGGAACCTCGTATCAAACAGACGTCGTCTTACCGTAACTACACCACAGCAAGCATGGGTGTGCTTGTCAAAGCTGGAACTGACCAGCCAGTATGGGCAAACATTACTACCTACAAAGGACCTCTGTAAATGTGACATGAAAATTAAGTTTCTGCCAACAATAACAGTACAAATGAATGAGTCAATGAAAGGTATTTACAATGGGAGAATAGATTAACCTTGGTAAATGTTTGCTTCAGAGGAAGAGAAGAAAGAAGATGAGAACCGTGTGCTTGTTAAGAACTGGGAGCTGGGCTGAAGAGATGGCTCAGTGGTTAAGAGCACTGACTGCTCCTCCAAAGGTTCTGAGTTCAACTCCCAGCAACCACATGGTGGCTCACAACCATCTATAATGTGATCTAATGCACGCTGTATACATAATAAATAAATATTAAAAAAAAAAAAAGAACTAGGAGTTGCTGTGCAGCTGGGCCGAAGCCCAGAACACTGAGCAGTTCTTACAGTTTGGATTCAAATTAAGGAAAGGGGAGCTTGGTTTTAACCAACTTTGAGGGTCACGTTTCTAAGGAGGACCTTTTATAAACATCTAGAGTAATGCATATTTATTTAATATTGCCCAAAAAGATCTTGGAGCAGATACTTTTTCAATTTGGGAATGATGACATTTTTAAAAAGAATAAAAATGAAAATGAAAGCACATGGTATTTGTTAAAGGGTAATAAAATAACTCCAGTCAATTGGCTAGTTTCTATGCTAGTAGATTTCTTTAAATAGTAATGAAATCATTGCCTTAAAAAAATCCATCATTATTAAAATAAAAAAACAAAATTTGCTTCAACCTCCACCACAATTAGATTTCTAAGTTGCTGGTCATCCCTATAATTAAATCTACGTCACAAATCTGCAAGAAAAATGGCCACCGTGACTAATGCATTTACTTACTACACCAGTCCATCAGGCTGCACAGAGCACTATGCTGCTAAAATGGAGTAGGTAAACATTCTGCACATTTTTATTAAATAGCAAGGCCATTTTTTATTTATTTAACTGATTCATTCTGATAAGAGTTTGTTTTTTAAATGAATTCAAATTCCACTGCAAGAGGGCCCTCCTTCCCAGGCAGCGTACCATCTTCATAGTCCTAGCACGTCTGGCACTTTGACACACTTGCCTGCATTGTACAGAAAAGTCTGAGAAAGAAACAGCCATGGGCTTCATGGCTGAGATCCCTGATTCTGGAATTTTCCTCATTTGTCCTGAAGGGTTCTAACTCGCCTCCTGATGAAGTGGTTGAGAAGCCTCAGAACAGCTCCATCCAGGAGACTCAGTGGACACATGGAGAGTCTTAGAGAACAGGCTGACTCACACACAGGCAAATCCTCCTGGGACTGATGCTAATTTCATCTTCCGGAAAAGGAGGGCAGGCAGGGGACAGCTGTTGTAAGCTATAGAGTTTAGCTACGAAGTTCCAGGAGCTTCTTCCCATGTGATTTAATATCTGCTACCTCTGGTCATAACAAGATAGTTTTTATTTATGGTGTTGCTGCGAAGTTTGGGCTTAAGATAAATTCACATTTTAAAAGTGGGTCTGATGTAACAAGCAGCATGCTGACATGGCAAGGCTCATAACGGAGCCTGAAAGAGGGGAAACTGCAGTGAGGGCGGCCCCTGCCGTCCCATTTCTCCTGTATTGTTACTTTTTCCCCCCTCCACATATTTATCTATGTTCTGTGCTTTTGTTTCAGTATGTAGAAATAAGGTGCACTAGCAGGGCTCAGAGAATACTCAAGTTAATTTTCTATCTCATGTGAAGGAAGCTCTTGGTGAGAGCTATAGCCTTCTCTGGCCATCTGCAGGGCTCACCAGCCAGGGAAGCCAACGACTGTGAGCTTGGAACGAGATGGTCCAAAGCCACATTATCTCAGGCCATCTTTAGCCCTCTTAATAGTCCTCTACTGTCCTCCTTGTGTGAGAGTTACTATCTTTGGGACAATTAATTAGCTAAGTCTTTTGGAATGTACAGAAACTTAGCTCCCCACCCCCATCCTCACTCCCACTACAAAGGGCTAAGATGACATCAGATAGCAGAGAATCCCATTTGCTCCAGCCAGCCATGTAATGTGTTTAAGAAGTGTCTTCATTTGTGACTTTCTGTGTTCCTTTGCTCTGTTACTACCAAAGCTTCAGGAAACGACTTCCACATTGAAATACAGAATTCGTGGAGCCCTAAGTCTGTCTTCCCAGGCCATCGCTGGCTTTAGAATAAAGTTTTATTCTCTTTAAATAAGCTTTGCCTTTCATATGACATTGTTAAATGAGTCAACAGTGTCGTTTCATCGTTGTTGTTTGTGTATTCCGCCCTGTGTGTTGAGACAGGGTCTCTCCCTGGTCTATAACTCAAAACGTAGGGAATGCTGGCATCCTGCTCTGCCCATCATCCTGGGGCTGGGATTACAGGCACAGAGCACAATATCTGGCTTTTGTAGGTGGGTGTTGAAAATCCCCCAGAGCCTCAGCTTGTGTGGCTAGCACTGTGCCAGCTAAGCCACCTCCTCGGCCCTCAAATCATCATTAAAAATTCCTGAACTTTGAGGGGTAAACCAAGATTCTAAGTAAATAATTTGGATTGGTTAAAATCAACACCATGCCGG
>OU015753.1:45893724-45904862 GCA_907169655.1 Acomys percivali
GAGTCGGCCGACAGTGACAAATGGCAATGACACCAGCGAAAGCTCGCAAGCGGGACACTGTGTGCATGGCACAGGCTTGCAGCCTATTTTTCACTGACTACTATGAATGACTTCGCTGTTTCTTAAGGGGCCTATTAATCTCAAATTTAGTTATTACACAACGTTTATTTGAACATATATTCTGTGGATGATGACAGTTAATAAAGGAAATCTTTCACAAGCTGTATTTTTACATATTGCTCTGACTACAGCTCCTCGTCCTTTGATGGTATTGATGGAACAGTCCACATTGTTTGTACCAGGCTTATTTTCTGTAAGGCACATATATTCAGATTCCTTTCTAAGCACACGGGGACTCTTAAATAACTGTTAAAGTGCATAAAAAGAAAAAGCCCTAATGCAAAAATGGTAAAAAGTAAAAAGACATCTTAACTGTTCACAAAAAATCGTTTAATGTGCAAACTGACCCCTCTACGCCAAACCAGGTGCCTTTTAACACTTTTAGAGCTCGGGTGCCTATATGCAATGGCCCTTGCATACCAATCCATGCTCACAATATGCACAGAGCCAGAGACACAGGGCAAAATCAATTTTCTCGAGGTGCAAAAAGAATCAAATAACAGCTCCGGTGCTTCACTCCTTGGCATGCGTTTCTCATAAAATACTAGGCACTGAGGCCCCTGCAGATCCTGCAGTCCTTTCTAGGCAGCTTTAAAGGATCCTTTTTACATTTTCCTCAAAGTATTTATCAACTCAAATAGTCAATTCAGGTGGTGGTTCCAGTTCTCGGAGAAACAGTTATTTTAAGTGAACCTGGCCCACAATAATAACATTTCACTAGAGCCTCCAGGAAGACTTGCAAACGTCCTTTATCATGGAGATGCATGTGACTTCCTGCTGAAATCTCAGATTCAATGAAATCAGAATATTCTCGTGGGCAGGATCCTAAGGTTCACTTGCAAGCCCTTTACAATCAAGAGATAAAACTCCAGAGAGGAAAGAGGTCTCTCCCAAGGTCATGAGGATGGCCGGAAGCCAGAAGGGAAGCTGTTCCAGCCATTCTGCTGCCTCTAGGTAATGGCCACACTGGCTAGTTCATGCCTGATTTAAAGAGATATCCACCGACAATAGCTTTTACTCTTAAATCGTAAAATAGCAAATAAATATGCAGAGGCCAATATATTAAAGTGGTTGTGGTCCTGTGGGATAGTGGGATTATAAACACTTTCTCCTCTGTGCTGTTCCTTGATTTTTAAGGTCTCTGAATTGCCTATATATATTTAGTAAGGGGGAAAACATGAAATAAATGTTAGCTATTAAGCAATTATAATTAGAATCTTAGCTCGCTCATCAACCTTTGGGCAAACAGAGCATAACGACGAGTCTATGTCAGGTGCTCGGTTAACATCTGGCTAAAGGCTGAATGGACAGAAGACGGTGTCATGGGGAACTAACTACCCACTGAGGGACGAACCGAGGCTATGAACCAGACGAGGAAGCCTTCCACCCAAATGAAATTAGTTTTGCTCATTCCACACTGATGAAGCTAAACAGAAATTAGCTAGATTGTCACCTAGTACTTGACACATCTTTTGATAACGCCAATTTCCTGATATTCCTGAAGTTTGATTTTTCTCCACCTTATGGGTTTCTGATCTCTCCGAAAAAGAACAAACTAAACAGTCCTCATTTGTTTGACACAAAATGTTTAAGCCTAACTCTAAGATCAGGGCATTGGGTTACAAAAGTCAATCGCCTGTAGGGTCATGTTAAGGACAACAGCCTAAACCAGAGCCAATGACTTCAAAGAGTTAAAAAAGACAAAACAAAACAAAAAACTTGGCAATTAACAACCACACTTTCCTGCAGGGGTAGAATGCATTTCAATACTGCCCAGTGGCACACAACAACCATCTCTCTGATCAATTAATGGAGGCTCTGTTCAATGCCAACCATGGATGGAGCTCTCAGCACACCAGGAGAAAATCTGGCCAAGAACTCCCCTGGCACTTAGAGTAGAAGGGCATCCACAAAACGGAAGTGACAACCTATGTCAGAGCAAGCTAGTGTTTCTTGCACGATTTAGACTGCAGCTACTCAACGCTGTTATCTCTGCTCCTCTCCGTCCATTAGGGCTAGGGATCTCAGAGCTTCTTAAGAGGGCAGTGGATCAATGGCCTAGCAACAGCTCTCTCTCATCAGCTTTTCATTAGCAATAAAATAGCCTTCCAACCATCTTCAGGGAAATAACTTACCGTAGAGTCACAGGGCTGCCATGGACCTCCACAGGCCATGCAATCAAAGGCCCTTTTCCTCAAACATAATGCCACTAAAGCTACTAACATCAGGGTCCATCTACCCAGCCACTGGTCAGAAGCTGGCCAGCTTTTCCAGAGTTTCAGACTCACAGTATGTGTTAGAAATCACATTTGCGGCACCCAATCCCTCTCTTTCCTGGCACATGCACTTGAGGTTATTTTCAGGAGGAGCTTCCTCATTGTTGGCATTACAGGTCCTGAGCAGCACATGTGAGTCTGGTTCTCATGAACAAGGGACACCAGTGCGTAGCACTGGCTCTAATATAGCATTAGAAGACTGTTTTGTGTGCGTGTGCATGTGTTCAGATGCCCCACTGTGCAACATGGAACTCAGAGGACAAGCTGTGCATATCTGCGCTCCTCCTCCGCCCCTGTGAATTCTGGGGAGGGAAGGCGGGTCATCAGGCTTGGCAGCAGTTACATTGTACCTGCTGACGCACCTCACCAGCCCCCACTGTAACATTTAAAGAAGAAAGGTTAACTTTGTGAAAACTCATCCAGAAAATACAAGATGAAGGAAAATCATTTTTATAAGAACATTAGCCCGATATTAAAGCCATCTGAAGCATCTTTAGAAAGGCATAAAATAACAGGGGCTAGAGCGATGGCTCCGCAGTTAAGAGTCATGTCTACTCTTCCAGAGGTCCAGAGTTCAATTCCCAGCAACCACATGGTGGCTCACAACCATCTATCATGTGATCTGATGCCCTCTTCTGGCCTGCAGGTATACATACAGGCAGAGCATTATATACATAATAAATAAATAAATACATTTTTAAAAGAAAGAACCCCTAACAAAATAGTTTAGCTGGGCAGTGGTGGCGCATGCCTTTAATCCCAGCACTTGGGAGGCAGAGGCAGGCGGATTGCTGTGAGTTCAAGGCCAGCCTGGTCTACAAACCAATTTTAGAACAGCCAAGGCTACACAGAGAAACTCTGACTCCAAAAAACAAGGAAAAAAAAAAAAGGGCATAAAATAAGCCTGGCATGGGGTGCATGCCTTTAATCCCAGCACTCAGGGAGGCAGAGGCAAGTGGATCTCTGTGAGTTCAAGGCCAGTCTGGTCTACAAGTGAGTTCCTGGACAGCCAGGGCTAAAACAGAGAAACCCTGTCTCGAAAAACAAAAACAAAACCTCAGAAAACTAGAGACTGGGAAGGTGGCTCCAGTACTTGACCGGAAGGCAGAAAGAATCCACCAGGGCAGGCAAGCTGGCTAGCCAGGCCAGATAAATCCTCTCTGGGCTCAGTCAGAGCCCCTGCCTCAGCACATACAATGATCCCTCTGAGCCCACACACATATGTCTGTGCAACCATACACACGTGTGCCCACAAACAGACTAAAGAGCATGTGTGAACACACCATGCAGAAGACTAGAATCTATGAGAATTTTCTCTGTCTGGTGAGGGGATCGTGAGTGGTGAACAGCTAATCACTAAACTCAACGATGAACACCCGGGTGTTCTGGAACCAGGTCTGCTATGAGGAGAGACTCTCCCTGCTTTTTCCGTCTCAGCCTGGCCTCCAACACCAAGAATAAAAGTTCCAACAGCAGAGGCCAGTGAGGCCACAAAAACTGTGCTTAATTTGCAAAGAGATGTGAAACTTAACTTGAGTTGCCTTACCCCCTCCCCTGCCCACCCCCCTTCCCCGCCCCCGAGACAGGGTCTCTCTGTGTAGCCCTGGCTGTCCTGGGCTCACCTTGTAGACCAGGCTGGCCTCGAACTCACAATGATCTGCCTGCTTCTGCCTCCCGGGGTTTGCCGTTTAAATGTCTCTGATACTCATCAATGAAATTGAAACTGCCTTTAAAAACTGGCTAAAATAATTACTGACCAGTCCTCTGCTATGTGGGTGGAATCCTCCAGTGTGGTGACGAGCTGTGGTGAAGACAAAACAACTTGCCTGGTTTTCTGTAAACACCAACCTGCAATCTTCTACCTTGGTACGTCTAACTTTTGAATTCTGTGGTTTCCTACATAAGCCTCCATGTATTTCTTTTAGCAATATTAACTTTAAATTCTCCTTTCTAATCTGGTTTGATTCTTGCCTTGACTGCCTGAAAGTCCTAGCTGCGAAATAATGCAAGACAAAGAAATAAAGGCACACGGGCTCAAGAGAATGAAATAACCAAGACTTCATAAACCCTATGCCCCAGCTCCCCTCAACAAGACAAAGGCAGCGCAGCTTTCACTGCAGCAGAGCTGTAAAATCTACATACAAAACATTATGCTTCTATAATATCAACAAGGAGTAACTTTAAATTGAAATTAAGAAAGATGTTACTTGTAAGTAATAGAAAGACAGAGGGTAGGTTCAGAACTTGGCTTCTAAAACCTACAAAACACCAACAGGAGAACAATTTAACTTCCTAAGTGAAATGTGGTCCAAGACGATGGCTCAGTCAATAAGACCCATGGAATCAGTGCGTGCATGGACTCCTAGCGCTGAGGGGAGGAGGAAGGATGCCCAGGGTCCACTGGTGTTGGGGACAGTAGACCATATGGCCAGTGTTCAGCCATCTTGTCAGAGCCTACACCTTTAAGCTCCTATTTCTCCAGCAGTCTGTCATTTACCAGAAACCAGCTAACCCTGTCGTGATTCGGCAGTTAGACACCTGTTGTGGTTTATTGTGGGGGACGGTCATTCTGAGACCCCCAAGCTCACAGTAAGAGCTACTCCTTTCTGGCTATAAACTAGCTTTTCCAGTAAGACTACTGGTAAAATCAGATTAAAGGCCAGCTGCCTGCAAGCAGCAATTTCGGGAACTTTTTCCTGACTAACGAGATCTTTTACAACTTCCCTTTCTCTCTGGAATTTCTCCCTCTTCTGTGATTATAGCAGCTGTAAAGGTAGACACCTGCTGGAGCATTCCAGAGTTAGGTATCCATAGCAACCCTCACTTACACAAATACCCATGCTCCCCCCCCCCACCATGCCTATAAAAACTTTGTGAAAATTTCAATAAGCGGGGTTTGATCAGAATCCAGACTGGCCCCATTTCTTCGTGTCTTGTGTTCTCTTCTTCATACAGGTTGACTCTCCTCCCGAGCTTTAGTCGAGCCCCGTCAGGCCGGGCCACAGCCCAGCCAGCCTAGCCTCAAGTCCTAGTTAAAGACCTTGTCCCAAAAACCCAGGTAGACAGCCATCCTTAGGAACCACACCAAAGACTGACCTCAGCTCTCTATACACAAGTACACATATGCACGCACTCAGCCTTGCGTAAGTTTTCCCACAGACAGAAACATGCACATACACTCTCTGACACACAAAATTTAACAGCTATTAAGCTTCCAATATTAATCAACATGCCCAATCTCTCCATATATCCTAAAGAGTCACTTAATTTCAAAATATCTACAGGGTTTTTAATACAAATTGACTCAAGGAGTAAAACTTATTTTAACAATAACCTTTATTACTTATGTGCTTATTTTTCAAGGCATCACTTTCTGGAGGAAAAAGGAACAAGACCTAAGTTGGTCTCTCCTGACTTCGACACTTACTGAGAAGCCATCCTGAGCAAGGGAGGAGAGCAGCTGGAGAGCCCATGGGCTGCTGACTGAGGTGCACAAAACAGCAAATCTAGAGGAAAAGCTGCCAGCAGCTGTGAGCTGGTTTTTTATGCAAATGCTAGGGCAGCTCACAGCTGAAAGGACAAACTTCAAGTGAGAACTGCTCAGTCACACACCGGCCAAACAAAAAGGCCAAAGGAAAAATTAACCACCAGGCTCAACCTACAAAGCGGAAGGAACTCAGCCGAAGCACATTTGCTCTGGCCACTCCACCTTCAGGGTTACCAACTTACTGGCTGCAGTTAGAACATCAGCTTCATAAAATTATAGCGAGATCAGGTTAGATGGTTATATATAAAGCCAAGTATCGTGCAAACTGTCATGGAACCTATGGCCCGGCTGCTGATAGCTATGCAAATGTCTGTTCTCCGACATAGGAATCAAAAAATACCTCAGCAGGTCAAAAAGAAACATTTCTAAAAGGGTCCCCAGAAAAGCCACCTTCTTTCCTGCACCCGCCCCAACGACACGGCAGCTCATGGGGTCCCTGCTCACTGACTGAGTTTATAGTGCCTTAACCCCTGCACCTCATCACAAACAAACAAACATAGCTTGTAGGGTACAATTGCAGGAAGAGATAGGATTTAATGAGATGAATGCAATGCAAAAAAGTCAGCGAGTTGTAAGTGAAAGACAGCATTGGTGCTTACAGGAAGAGCGGCACAGGCTGGCAGGACGGCTCGGTGGGGACAGTGCCTGTCGCCAAGCTCCACAACCTGAGTTTGATCCCAAGACTCACAACTCCTGCAAGTTGTCCTCTATCCGCACATGTGCAGTCTTTGTCTCCGTGTCTCTGTCACACATGCACGCACGCACGCGTGATGTGATAAATATTATTTTAAAAAGTAATAATAAAGAGTGGTCAGTGGGCTGGGACAGAACTCAGTGATACAGGGCTTGCCTAGAATGCAGGCAGCTCAAACACCAAAAAATAAAAATGTGATTAGAATAACGTCTTAAAAAAACAAAAAACAAAAAACAAAAAACTGTGTGGGGCTGGAGAGATGGCTCAGAGGTTAAGAGCACTGGCTGCTCTTCCAAAAGTCCTGAGTTCAATTCCCAGCAACCACATGGTGGCTCACAACTACCTACAATGAAATCTGGTGCCCTCTTCTGTCGTGCAGGTGTCCATGTAGGCAAAACACTGTATAGATAAAAAGCGCGTGCGTGCGTGCATGCATCCGTGTGTGTCTCTGTGTGTGTGTGTGTGTGTGTGTGTGTGTGTGTGTGTGTGTGTACATTCCTATGAGTGAGTGCAGGCTTTTGCAAGCCATGGCACACATGTGAAGGTCAGAACATGACCTCAGATGTCAGTGCTAACCTCCCACCCTATTTGAGGTGGGATCTCTTGCGACACTGACTACAACCAGCTGGTACACTTCCAGGGCATCTCCTGCATTGCTAGGACTGCAGAGGCACACTGTATGTCCAGCTTTGTGGTAGATCTGAACGCAGGCCCTGACAGCTGCATGCGAGCACTTTCCCAATGCACTAGAATAACTTTCCAGGAGACTCGGCTCTTCCTGAGTCTTCATCAGTGCTGCCAAAATGAATAGGCGAGAAAGGCTTGGTGTTGTCTTGGGACAATGACACCATTTCCCCAAACAGCACTGGACTGTTTGTTTAGACATGCCAATAATTAGCAGATTGTAATGACTTAGATTCTGCTCAGTGGATAGTAAAAAAATAAGCTCACCATTAAAATTTAAATTTTCTCCTATTTTTTTCCAAATAAAGATTAACTGAATATACTTTTCAATACCTATAGAACACTGACTCTGCTAAGTTACTTGAATGAACTTTTGCCTTTACAAAGTACCACTGATAATGTGACTCTTCTCTAATTTGTACAGAGGATGGAAGAGAGCAATTCTTTTTGTGTCCTATAAAAATCACAGCTGAGGGGCTAGAGAGATGGCTCAGCGGTTAAGAGCACTGACTGCTCTTCCAGAGGTCATGAGTTCAATTCCCAGCAACCACATAGTGGCTCACAACCATCTATAATGTGATCTGATGCCCTTTTCAGCACTGTATTCATAATAATAAATAACTTTTTTAAAAAAAAAAATCACAGCTGAGTTTAAAAACAAGCTTCAAGGTGTCATTTATATCCCCAAAGGACAGAGTAATGCCGAGGGAAGGAGTAGAGAAAGTCTCCCCCTTCCCTAACTGGGCAGTGGCCTAGGGTGCGAGGGACTTGCTTGAGAGCACATGGTGTCTGGCTGGAATTACAAAGAAGCTCTTCCAAACGCTTCCTTCCCCAGGCCATTCATCTCCATCTACCTCTAATATACTATGCAGAAAGGGTGTATATGAATACAAGAAATACCTGGCAAGGAAATCTCACGGCCACACTAAGAAGTAACACAGTAGTCAGCAAGCAGCAAAGCGCTAAATGGACTTCAAATTCTTATTAAGGGTACCCTTCCGTTAGTGACTGGAGGTATATTAGCTTAGTGGGCCATGCAATCGCTGTAACACCACAACTAATGGACTGCCAGGAGATGATTTAATAAAGAGGCCCAGCTGAACAGCGGGGTATAAGTAACTCTGACAACCTGAGGCTTTCTTCTGGTCAAACGTTTTATATCTGTAAGTGACTTTCTTTTTAAAAAAAAATAAAAAGTCTGAGGAGATAACTCACAGAACAACAGCAGCCCAGATGCTCTCACGTAAGTTCAGAGTGCAGAGACTTTTTACTGTGACTTTAAAAATTAAGCCGGGGGCCTTGTCCCCAGGTCCTTCCATAGGCCCCACTTGTAACATGGTTGGCGGCCTCAGTCAATAAGGCTTTCAGCGACTACAATTAGCGCTGCAGGTAGTTAGGGTAACACAATGGACCAACAGCTCAAATGTCACCTTCCGGGTTACACTTGAAAATGGGAGTGGGCTAAATAAAACAATTTACTGCATAAAATATTTCTACAAAATACTGAAAAAGCACTATGCGTGAGTGATGAGGGCTCAGGGGAGGGGACTCAGCCTCTTTCCATTCCTCATAGGCCAGCATCAACATCTTCATCAGCCTTAAAAATGTCATATGTTCCACTTGGCCCAGTGATGCCACTTCTAAAAACTTAGCTAGGAAGAGGTTGGGGACTTAGCTCAAGCAAGGATAAGGCTCTGGGCTCAATCCTCCCTCAGCTCTAAAAAGAAAAAAGAAAAAAGAAAAAATCTAAGAAAATGCTATGATGCCAACAAAAGACTTAGCTAAAAAGGTCTTACTATATTTTACATAACGAAACGCAGAAGTTTATGAAAGGCTAAGGACACACAGAATGCACCTAAGAATATGGGTATCTATTGGCAAGAAATGATTTGGTTATCACTAGGACCATGGAATGCTTTCATAATGAAAAGAACCCCCACAGGAACATAAAATCTGGCCCTGCTGCCATTGTGGAATGCAGCATTTAACCTGAGCTTGTTAAAATGCAGCGTGCTGCATGAGAGCAAATGACAAGAACCCATCTCTTGATTCTCAAGCCAAAATTACAACTAGGTACAAGATCATGTGGAAATATACACTAAATCCAAAATGAAAATCATTTCAAGCTTGGTGAGGTAGCACACGCCTGTCATCCCAGCACTTGGAGAGGCAGAGGCAGAGGCAGGTGGGGCTCTGTGAGTTCAAGGCCAGCCTGGTCTACAAAGCGAGTCCAGTCTAGTCAGGGCTATACAGAGAAACCTTGTCTTGGGAGAAAAATCATTTCAATAGAAATGTTCTTTTTAAAAGATGTATTTATTTATTATGTATACAGTGCTCTGTCGGCATGTACAACCGCATGCCAGAAGAGGGCACCAGATCACATTATAGTTGGCTGTGAGCCACCATGTGGTTGCTGGGAATTGAACTCAGGACCTCTGGAAGAACAGACAGTGCTCTTCACCGCTGAGCCATCTCTCCAGCCCAAGAACCCTTTTCTTTGATCATCAAAGGCATCATTTCTAGAGGGAATAAATCACAAATAAATGATGATGTGGACGTGGCCTGATAGCACACTGCGAGGAAGACAAGTGGGGGTCTAAATACTGAAGCCGGTGAAGAAGAAAGATGAAGGGTCAAAGGCTAACACCTCAGATGGTGAGCAGTTTCCTTTAAAACGAAAAGGCATCTCTCAACCTATTTCATTTCATATAAAAGATGGGGCAAGTCCAGTCCAGGTATGAGACTCCAGTTCTTAACTTGTCTTTAGGAGGCTCCACTTCCTACAAACACAGAGCAGCGTTTGAAGATGGAACTGCTGCCGTGCCTGCTGGAGCTGCAGGTAAATTGTCTGTAAAAGGGTATGGTGGTACAAATCTGTAATTCCAGGGTCTGGGAGACTGCGGCAGGAGAGTCAAGGTCAGCCTAGGGTATACAGTGAGACCCTGACTCAAATCCCAATCAACTACCTATTTAATTAAATTAAAGTTTCCGTTTATGCCTGGTGTGGTGGTGCATGCCTATAATCCCAGCACTAGGGAGGCAGAGGCAAATGCTGTAAATTCAAGGCCAGCCTGATCTACAAAATTGAGTCCAGGACAGCCAAGGCTACACAGAGAAACCCTTTCTCGGAAAACAAAAAGTCATTTATAAAGCCCACCAAAGTATTAGGTAGTTTTTAGCTAATTAACACGCTCTTGCCCCTTTCTCTCCATCTCTTCCTGTGTCTTCCCACACCTCTGGCCCAGAAATGTGTGCATGAGATTCCTGAGGAAAGTCCCTGGGAACAGTTTTATGTGCTTACTGTTTTTCATTCACAAGCACACAAGAGAATAAGTGACTTGAAGGTTAAACTACTTCTTTTGCTTTGGAAACTGGGTTTAGGCTCTTAATAACCTCCCATGATTTAAAACTTATCCCTGAGAAAATTTATTAACAGGACAAGGTTTGCGAGCCTAATCGAATTCTGACAGCCTTTAGAGAAAAATGTTCTTGATTGAATATCAAATAATTATCTTGAATTTCTCATCCTCCCAACAACTGAACATAGCACTTTTAGCATTTTTTTTCAAAAGGTCTTCTTTTGTTTTTAAATTACATAGATGTAGTCATATGGGTGTATATATCATGTGAATGAAGGTGGCCACAAAGGCCGTAAGAGGGCAACGGATCCCCTGCACCAGAAGTTACAATTGTGAGCTACCTGGAGTGGACACTGGTGACCAAAATGAGCCGCCTCCCCAACCCCTCATCGCTGGCAATGGCCTTAGCTCCAGCATCCCCAGCCCTGTCGCTGGTAATGGCCTTTGCTCCAGCATCC
>OU015753.1:45904872-45921408 GCA_907169655.1 Acomys percivali
AGCATCCCCTACCCCTGGTCCCTGGCAATGGCCTTAGCTCCAGCATCCCCAGCCCCGTCGCTGGTAATGGCCTTTGCTCCAGCATCCCCAGCCCCCTGTCGCTGGCAATGGCCTTTGCTCCAGCGTCCCCAGACCCTGGTTGCTGGTAATGGCCTTCGCTCCAGCATTCTTTCTGTACTGAGGAGACAAAAAGAAGCCACCGTTGGTTCTTCCAAAGTTACAGCGATGGCTACATAGAATCTACTTATACACTGAATATATCCACCTTGGTCAGGAAGTTTCAAAGACTGAAAAGTCAGAGGGCGTTTACCACTTCCCACCCAATCACCCCCTGCAAGTCCCAGCCATTGGCTCTCCAGAATTCTTCGGCATCTATCTCACTGTCTCCACCAGACACCAAGCGAGTCAACCAGCACAGACGGGCTCCTTGAGAATAGAAATGAGGTTATTAAGTCAGCACTCCACCTCGACCCACACCGAATCATGAGCCTAATTAGACTTTCCGAAGATGTAATCTAGCCTGCTCTTCCCTTCTTTCCTGCACTCCCACTGCCTTTCTAATCTTAAAGTTGAAAAAAGTTTGTATCTTTTAGAGAAAAAAAAAAAAATGTGTCTTTTTAAAATGAATTCCCTCAACTACTCCTTACATCTACTTTCTAATCCCCAACTCACTTAATTAAATTCCGTGTGAATTTAAATTGCAATTAACATCTTTTGAGGGATTACACACTCTAATCGCAATTATACAGTGAATATTTGAAACACATACATTTTGTTACATTATCTGAAATGCAAATTGGGAGTCCAAAAAAGATGTTTAATAAAAATGTATAGGGCTGAAGACTTCATTATGGAAGCCGAGGGATTAGAGTCGAGGTTGGGAAGAGCAAAGCAGACAGCAGTATAAAAACAAACTGCCTCACCTCCAAAGCCCCCGGAGTTGGCCCTGCTTAGCTCCCATTTAACCCAGCTTCATCTCGACTTAAAAAAAAAAAAAAAAATCACTTCCAAGGGGTTTGCTTAGCCAAACTGAATTCCGTATCCTCCTCCCTACACCAGCAGCTCCTTCTCTTAGAAGTGATGTGAGTCACATGGTTCCATAAGGGCCAAGTGTGTTTTTCTAGCCAAGTACAGTGTCTCATGCCTATAACCCTAGGACCCTGGAGACTGAGCCAGGAGTACTGCTAAGAGTTTGAGGTCACCCTGGGGTACCAAGTAAAATCTAGACCAAGGCCACAGAGCAAGGTGCAGTCTCCAAACTAAAAAAAAAAAATTAGAAAATAGAGCCGGGCATGGTGGAGCACACCTTTAATGTCAGTACTCGGGAGGCAGAGGCAGGCAGATCGCTGTGAGTTCGAGGCCAGCCTGGTCTACAAAGTGAGTCTAGGACAGCCACGGTTACACAAAGAAACCCTGTCTTGAAAAACAAAACAATTAAAATTAATTGTAGCACTTGGGTGGCAGAGGCAGCAGATCTCTATGAATTCAAGGCCGGCCTGGTCTAAAGCCTGCACAGAGAAACCCTGTTCTGAAAACAAACAAACATTTAAAAAATAGAAAACAAAAAATGTTCTGACTGAGTAATTTTTAATGGGATGATTAATTTATTTCATGAGAATGAAAAAGTTCAATCTTAGCACTCAGGAGGCAGAGGCAGGTGGATCCCTGTGAGTTCTAGGCCAGCCTGATTTATAAAATGAGTCCAAGACAGCCAGGGATACACACAGAGAAACCCTGTCTCTGAGGGAAAAAAAAAAAAAGAGAAGGAGGAAGAGGAGGAAAAAGCTGACCTTCACAGAGCACCTGTATCCCAGACAAGTGACAAGTGTTAATTAAACCCCCACAATAACCCTGAAGTATGATTCTGTTTTATAGACAGAATCATAAGGCTCAGAGAAATTTGTCATTTACTTTTGTCTCAGTGTACACGACACCTGACAGAAGTAACTTAAAGGAGGACAGACTCATCTGGGCTCAGGGTTTCAGAGGACTACAGCCAATCATGGCCACAAGAGCTCCTCATCAGACATTTGGAACAGAAGTATGGAAGCCTACGAGGTACACATCTAGTCACCTGCTTCCACCGGCCAGGCCCCACAGTCAGCCTGAAAAATCCTGCCTCAAACTGGGGACCAACTTCTTGGAACATAAACCCATGAGAGACATTCTTGAATAATGTGCTTAGGAAACACCAAATTTACAGAATCCAGGGTGGAACTGAGATTTGACTTCTAAACTAATGCTACTAAGAGGTAAAGAGGAAAATATGGTTTCCGAGTTCTGCAAGCTAACGCTTTATTTAGGGGGAACCTGCAGACCGTAACCCTCCCAAGCAGGTCATCTCAGAAGTTGTCTTTGTCTCTGATGGGTATGTGTTGAAAGGAATATTCGAGAAGTTGTATATTTGAGGCTCTTTCTGCCAAACCCAAGATCCTACTGTAAGCCCGGTCTCCTGAGGTGGGTCCCTCAGGTAGAGTTGGACTTTATCATGAACACGAAGTGGTGTCATCTCTATCCGTGTTCCCGTGGTAACGGAGCCTTCCTCTTTTCCTCAGGGGTTGTGTGTGTGTGGCTACCTCCAGAACTAGCTTTAAGAAAAAATCCTTGCTTTCCACTGTCCGTTCCTGCTACCTAATGGGCTTCCAGACAGCTGCTGTGGCTACGGTTTCCCAACAAAGTGGACGAGTTAAGCCAGCTCTTACTTTTTACTTTGAGATCATTCACTCTCAAGTGATTGTGTGATAAAGCCAAGTTAGTAAGCTGCACCTCAGGCACCTATAAAAAGTGGGGCTTAAGAGCAGCTCTCTGTGCCTGTGAGAGGTGGCTCGTGGCCAAGAGCTCTGTGCTCTAGCTGAGGGCCTAAGTTTGGCTCCCAGTAGCCACAACAGGGAGCCCACAACTACCTGTAACTCTGGCCTCATGAGATCTAACATTCTCTTTTGGTCTCCAGGACCACTTATACTCCTGTGGGCATTTGCATATGTGCATGTAAACACACACACACACACACACACACACACACACACACACACACACACACTTCTAACCCAGTTCTCTGTGTACTCCTTATGTTTGTTTGTCGGGCTGGAGAGATGGCTTAGGGGTTAAGGGCACTGACTGTTCCTCCAAAGGTCCTGAGTTCAATTCCCAGCAAGCACATGGTGGCTCACAACCACCTATAATGTGATCTGATGCTCTCTTCTGGCCTGCAGGTATACATAATAATAAATAAATAAATCTTAAAAAAAAAAAAGTTTGTCCATGCTCCCATGATCAGCGTCTATGATCCATGTGGTACGACCATGGTTCATGTGATAGCAATTCTGAACAAGGCTAAGGATGGACATACTGTGCTTTATCCCCACAGTTCATGTGCTGGAACTTGGTCTCCAGCAAAGAGCATGGAGAGGCTGAAGGTCCAGAGGTCTTTGAGTCAAGAGGGCTCATGGGTCTCATGATCAAGATGCTCGTGGAGTGACGGGCTGGCATGTGTGCTCTGACTGCCCACGCAATGCCTTGTGCTATGTCACACAGCAGGAAAGCAGCCTTCACCTGAGGCTGAGTAGAGGACAGCACCATGTTCTTGGACTTTCCACCTTTCAGAACTATGAGGTAAGTAAACCTCAATCCAGTAAAAATTATCTAGCTCGGACTGTTCAATTATAGCAAAAGCAAACAGACTAAGACAAACGTGGCAAAGGTTTGTAGCTACAGGGAAGAGATGTGCAGGCCACAGAGGGCCTAGACTCAGTTTACCTTAGTCTGAATATTCTCTGACAGGTAGGACAGTATCTACTTACACTAATGTTGTGAGCAGTGACATGACCCATATGCTACCTTGGTGACGCAAATGCTGAATAACTAGCAGCTATTCTTAACCACACTATCTAAGTAGCACCACGTAAGGAAGTACACAGAACCACTCATCAGTACCTGCCAAAGTAAGAAGCTGGAAATGCAGACACAAAATCCCTGGAAAACTGATGCCTGCTCTCCAGGGCTTGTCCGAGTGTAAGAGAGCTCAGCAGGGGAACAAGACAAAGCTGCTTTCAAAGGCCAAGTATGAGCCAACAAATTGGCATGGCCAGCAAAGGCGCTTGCTGCCAAGCTTGACACTGTGAGTGTGACTCCCCAAGGCCCACATGGTGGAGAGAGAAAACAGATTCCCACAAGTTGTTCTCTTTTTGGTCTTTCGAGACAGGGTTTCTCTGTGTAGCCTTGGCTGTCCTGGACCCGCTTTGTAGACCAGGCTGGCCTCGAACTCACAGCGATCCACCTGCCTCTGCCTCCCGAGTGCTGGGATTATAGGCGTGCGCTACCACACCTGGCTTAGAGTCTTTTTTTTTTTTTTGGTTTTTCGAGACAGGGTTTCTCTGTGTAGCCTTGGCTGTCCTGGACTCGCTATGTAGACCAGGCTGGCCTCGAACTCACAGCGATCCTCCTGCTTCTGCCTCCCAAGTGCTGGGATTAAAGGCGTGCGCCACCACGCCCGGCTACAATTTTTTTTCTTAAAGAAGCAAACAAAATGTGCTTGGTGGTGCATGCCTGGAATCCCACCACTCAGGCAGCTACAGGAGGCCTGAGCTCGAAGCCAACCTGGGCTCCATAGTGGGGAGCAGGGGAGACGGATAAGAAGTTTCCTTAAAGTCAAGCATTTTCTATGGCAGACTTCATTATTTCCTCAGGGTTGGGTCTTTCCATGTGCAGTATTACACTAATTATGATCTTCTAGCCAGCCTCACTTGAAGCCTACACAGCACGTCATGAGAAAGACAACATAAGAAAGTATAATATTTTCACTATTTCTTCATCTCTTTCTTAGACTTGGGGTTTCTCTTCTTCTTCCTCTTCCTCCTCCTCTTTCTCCTCTTCTTCTTTTTCCATTTTCCATTATTTATTTATTATTATGCATATAGTGCTCTGCCTG
The DNA here is from genome assembly GCA_907169655.1 of Acomys percivali. Lineage (NCBI taxonomy): Eukaryota > Metazoa > Chordata > Mammalia > Rodentia > Muridae > Acomys > Acomys percivali. The sequence continues at coordinate 45,909,800 of OU015753.1, forward strand.
CATATACACCTACATGCCAGAAGAGGACACCAGATCTCATTATAGATGGTTGTGAGCCACCATGTAGTTGCTGGGAATTGAACTCAGGACCTTTGGAAGAGCCATCTCTCAAGCCGAAAACAGACGTGTTCTAAAAGGACTGAGTAACAGCAGCAAATGACTGCTTAGACAGAATGAGTTCCACCCCATTTGTTTTAAAGTCAAAAAGAATAATTGTGTGAAAAAAAAAAAAGAGTAATTGTGTATGTATGTGTATATGTGTGTGTCTGTATGTGTGTAGATGTTTGTGTGTATGTGTATGAGACTGTGTATGTGTGCATACATTTGTGTATGTATGTGTATGAATGTATGTGTACATGTGTATATATGTATGTGTGATGTGTATGTGTGCATGTACCTATATGTGTGTGTGCACACACGCACAGCTATGTGCTCACAGAGGCATGAGGATGGCAGGTCTACCTCCTCCCACTTTACCCTCTTACTGAACTTGGAGCTTACTATTTTTCAGCTAGACCCATTGGTCCTCCTCCAGTTTCTGTCAGGTGTGCATATCCATGTTCAGTTTTTGCATGTGGGGCTGGGGATCCTCGTCCCTGTGTGCATAAGCATTCTCACCCATTAGCCATCGCCTCAGCCATAATGGTCCTGTTAGAACAAGTCACCTTTCTCCTATGACACCAGATACTTAACCTCAAATCTCACGAAATTTCCAATACTGAATTAAAATAGTGTTTGTGACTTTACATTTTAATGAAAGCAATCCCGTGGGTACTTTTTTTTCCTGACAAGTCATAGATAATTGCTGGTTGTGGTGGCGCACACTGGTAGGATTTGCTGAAGGAGGCAGAGGCAGGAGGATCACGAGTTCGAGGCCAGCCTGGACTACACACACACACACACACACACACACACAAGATGTAGATAATTGTGATTGGCTTGTGGAGCCCATGACTGGGCCCCATTGTGTGCACTTGCTGACTTTGAGGATCTGAAATCCTCGTAGGTTTACAAGTCGCCCCTAGTGCAAGGAGGTATGCTGACTTGGGAAAGATGCTGGTAAGAACAACAGCCACACTTGCTTCTCAGTCCCTGTGTGTGCACAGGCACCCTGCACACACTTTCTTGCACGCTTCCTTCTCAGTCCCTGTGTGTGCACAGGCACCCTGCACACACCTTCCTGGTAGACATCGTCCCATTCAACAGGAGGAGTGTTAACTCCTAAGAAAAGACACGAGACGTGTGCCAGTCATATGCCACCCTCACACAAGCTCTGACAAAACTCCAGAAACAAGAATTTTAACAGGCTTCTAGACATCGAACCCATATTTTTCAGGAAAGTGAAAGCGACACCAGAAATTCTGAAGGATCCTGGACAGCTGAAGTCCACTCACAGAGTACTAGAGAGGAGCGTAGGGGCCAGCCCTGAGGAGCAAGGGACAACTGATGCTCAGGAGAGACACAGCCTGCCAGGGTGTAGCCACTAGCAGTCTACGTGCCCCAGAGGATGAGTCCACACCCACCTGTGACTGTATGGGCAGCACAAAATGAACTCACTGGGCTATTTAAAAAAAAAAAAAGGCGAGCAGAAGGCAGGAAGTTGGGAGATGTTTGGCAGGTGAGGTGGCTCTGGGTGGAGAAGGGTGTAAATATGACAAAAATACATTGTTTGAAATTCTTTTTTTTTTTTTTTCCCCCTTCGAGAAAGGGTTTCTCTGTATAACCTTGGCTGTCCTGGACTCACTTTGTAGACCAGGCTGGCCTCGAACTGACAGTGGTCCACCTGCCTCTGCCTCTCTGAGTGGTGGGATTACAGGCATGCATCACTGCACCCAGCTTGATATTCTTAAAAAAGCAATAAAAAAATATTATAGCTTTTTAAAAAGGGAAATTCCAATCATATAAAATACATAAAGACAAGAACTATCCCAACTATTTCACCTCACCCACTCTACCCCTTTCAACTGGCTTTTAAACCGGTGTCAAAAATGAGAAATAAAAGGGATGGTTTAACACAAAATACAAATCCTTCAGCATCCTCAAAATACTTATTCTATGACTACAGTACATAGCTGCAGAGTGAGATGCAAAAGTCCTGTTGGTACTAGGCCTGCCTCCCCAGCAGCCCGGCTTCATCTCTAACATGCACTGCAGTGTGTGAGAGGCAATTCCCAACGGCAAATGCCAAACAGGAGCAAAGAAATCAAGGGTAACAAAGACCTGAAAAGAGGATGGGGCTTTGCTGAGCACTATGAGAACTTCCAAGTAAACTTTCCCCCTGCTACTCAGGGTAAAATCCTCTGGCAGGCAGATTTCCTGCCCTCATTTGCATATCCGTTCGAGTCTATTCTCTCTTTCTCTCTTTTTTTCCTCTCAAGCCCCTTTGCCCTTTCAATCATGAAGCATATTACTCCACTGTCAGGGCAAAGCAGTTCCTAACAACAGGGAACCCAGCTGGGATAGGAAGAGGGCAGCAGGCTCATGCATTAACATAATAATCCAACTGTGTTCCCATAGGCCCTTAGGGCAGACAGCATATTAGGTAGGCCTCCTGTGCAGACCCTGGCGGAAGCTGCCTTATCACCTGCCCATCAACCTGTGGCAGCCAGAGCAGGCTCGGTAGCTGCAGCCCCTGCCAAGCAGTGGTGCCCAATTACCTTACCACAGAAGACAGAAATCATTTCTCTATGTCTGTCTAACGTGCTCGGTGCGTTTCCTTATTTGTGGTTTGAGTCTGCACTCGGATTCGTTTCCAGGAGATTGACTTCTTGCCTTTTAACTTTTTAAAAGTCTAGCTGCCTAAAGTCCATGGCTCTACAGAAGGCAGGAAAGGGATTCAAAGGGGGGCTGAGACATGAAGGCCAAGTTGGTGAGATGCTAACTGCTGGGTCACCAGTTGTCTAAAGAGTCTTCCATCAATTCAAAGGACTTGAGGTCTGTGCAGGGCCATCATTTATTTTCTCAGGGAGACAGACAAAAAGAGGGGGAGGGGGTAATCATAAATCCTATATTCTCTGAGTATAAATGTCCACCCCATCAGCACCCACCCTCTCAGAAACTGAGCTGTTGGGCACCCTGACCCAGGATGGAACTCGTGCATCGATCACTACTTTGCTGGAGGAAAATTGAGAAACGATGAGAAAGGACTTTTTCATTCTTAAATTATTATTGAAAACCCTAAAAAAAAATTAAAAGAAAAAGAAGTCAGCCCACTGGTGAGCCCTTCAGTGTCCACATGGGAAATCTCTGCTGAGTTGCTGAGGTCCTGGAGTCTTGGCTTTGTTCTATGTGTAGTTTTCTTCCCAAGCTTCAGTGCACTTAATACGAAGAAAGCCAAGGGGTGTGCGCCACAAGAAGGGGCACGGTCATCAACCAGCACCTCAAAGTATGAATCACTTCAGCTGATTAAACACAGTAATCTCACTCCTTGAAAACATTACTTTAGAAGACTGTGAAATACAGGTGTAGGGTTTGATGTTTAATTTAAGCTACAGAGGGTGCTTTTAGAAGTAGTCTACAGAACGTTATTTACAAGTACAACACTGCCAATTTGGCTAAGGGAACATTTTCCACTGATCATGTGTTTCTAAATAAATGTGAGTTTCCAGGTTTTTATGGGTATTTTAATAAAAAATGAATCGTCTACTAAAACAAAAATGTACTTATCTACCATTTCTATGAATTTTAAATGGTAAGAAACCAACACTATTATTTAAACCAACCAAACTGGTGTCTTTTGTGTGCAGTCTCATAATTGGGTAAAACTTAAGAAAGGAGCGAAGTCTACAGCAGCACAGGGCTTTAGGAGCTGTGACGAGTAGCCAGCCACAGCGTCAACATTCCATTAGCAGGTGGGGGCGGGTGGCACCACAACCTGTCAGTTCTTTATGGCCGCACACACCACTTGGGGCTGTGTGTGGAGCAAGAACCCCAACATGAAGAAATTTGTTTGCTCTTTAACAAACACCTGGGGAAAATTCAAATCAAGGAGAAGGAAAAACTAAAAAAAAAACTGTTTTCTTCTGTGTGTAAATCGAGAGCTATTTAAGTCTCAAAACAATATGATATGTTATAGGGTGATGGAGGTGTAAATACAAAATATTAAACTCCATTATAAATATTAATGCTAGTATGTGTATTAAACAGCAAGATTATACACATCTCCTTCTTGATCTACCGGGGATTCCATGCGTTCGTTATTCTTCATAAATTCTTACATCTTGACAAAATGTAATAGATCTTCTAAGTCATTAAATGTAGAAACCTGATTTTTGATTAAAAGACAATAAACAATAGCTCTATGTGGTAGTAACAGGATAAATAGACTTTATTTCTCAGAGGGGCACTGTAGGGTGAACAAAAGAAACACATTTGTATACAACAAAAAAACAAGCTATTCTGTTAGTAGGACGTGGATTTTAATGTAAATTACAATTTATGCAACAGCTCTAAGAATATGGCTCTAAAACAGTGACAGAGAAGCTAATAAGGGTAAGTCTCATGGTTGTTTCTAGATTTGGCAGTTCAACTTTTGATGAGCTTTAAGGATTTTTTAGAACACAAATACTGAACATAAACACGCTATCTGAAATTTAAGTGGGTGTTCATATCAATAGGAAGTCTTGTGAAAGAAGTCTTACTTGTATTAAGTATTGTATAGCAGTTTAAATGTCTGGACCAGTGACCCGCCCCTACCCTGTCCCAGCAGTGTCTGAGCTGCACTCCTCTCCCCTGAAATGAGCCATACTTTCAGTCCCCCCACCCCCACCCAGCAGTGTCTGAGCTGCACTCCCCTTCCCTGAAATGAGCCATACCTTCATTTGACTCTTCTATCAGAGCTTGGGCTCCTCCAGAGAATGACTTGGAAAGGTTCCTCCTCTTCCTGAGAGTCAGAATGATCTCACTCTCAAGAACTCCATCCACTGGGTTCAATTTGGTGTAGACACAGTTTCAGAAATGGGAAGCAGCTAGTATATTTTGACATTTCTGCCAAGTACCAAATTATGTATGAAATATCAAAATTACATGTTGAACTAGATACCATTTTGGTTTGTATCTTTCTGAATAGCCCTTCAGCTGGTGAGGCATGATACATTTCCCCCACCCCCACCCCACCCCACCCCCTACCCCCTCCCCACCCCCGGGCAAAATCCCCAGGCTACAATAACTGAGTCTCAAGTCTTCCGGACAGCTTTCCAAACATTATCCTTACATATCTGATTATTCGCAGGTTATAGTTCTATTTCATATTTAACCATGCAAATCATACTATAAAAGAGGAAAAATAGTCCATTTAAAATATTTGGATAGCCGGGCGTGGTGGCGCACGCCTTTAATCCCAGCACTCGGGAGGCAGAGGTGGGCGGATCGCTGTGAGTTCGAGGCCAGCCTGGTCTACAAAGTGAGTCCAGGACAGCCAAGGCTAACACAGAGAGACCCTGTCTCGAAAAAACCAAAAAAATAAAAAATAAAAATAAAATAAAATATTTGGATGCTACAGAGGACAACTTCATTTTCGACATTTTTCAATTGCTCACCTTTATTTTAGTAGTGGAGTTAGATGCCACAGGGAGTCAAAGCTGCTCACTGGTATACCCCAAACAACTGTTTCCAGGGCTGCAGTTTTGCACAACATGCTATCTATCTGCATTTGGCGCCTGAGACAGGAATCTCCCATCAGCCAAGACCGCCCTGCCCCTCCCCAACCTCTCAAGGTGGCTGAGCATCACAGACACCATTCCAAATAGTAATGAATGTCCCAAAGTCAATACTTTAAACTTAGGGTGAAAATAACTATAGTTTGTTTAAAACTGGGTAAATTTATTACGTAAAAGTTAAGCTACTGAAAAAAAAAAGAAAACTCTTAGACCATTATAGACTAAAAACAAAAACCACAAGGTTGTGTGCTCAACCCACAGTTTTGCAAAGAGAGAGAAATTAAAATGCATATTAAATCATTGCATTCTAACAAAACCAACTTGATTTATATTGCAAACACTCTCACGTAACATGCAATTCTATCATCAAAGTTTATGGATTTCTACTTCAACACCTACTCAAGTACTAAGTCATTTATGCATTAAGCTTAAAAAAAATTTTTTAAAAGGAGTTTCAAAAAGAGACCTCAACTGCCCGCTGTTACAATTTAGTTCCTAGTTCTAATCAAAACCCTTCCACACAGATGCTACGAAGAAACAAAAAAAGGGGGAAAGTTTGAGTGGGTAGAGGAGTGGGCAACATATACAGAGCAACGCAGAATACGCAAATAAAGCACCATGGGGAAGGCTGGAGAGATGGCTCAGAGGTTCAGAGCGCTCTCTGTTCTTCCAAAGGCCCTGAGTTCAATTCTCAGCAACCACATGGTGGCTCACAACCGTCTATAATGAGATGTGGTCCCTCTTCTAACGTGAAGGCAGAAGATAATGTACAAATAATAAATTAAAAAAAACAAAAACCATGGGGAGATGGCTCCTGGGTAAAGCATTTGTTCTACAAACGAGTACCTGAGTTCGAATCCCCAGCACCCATATAAAAAGGTAGGCATGACTGTGCATGCCTCAAACAAAGCAGATCAGAGACAGGCAGATTCCAAGAGTTAGAAGGCAGCCAGCCTAACCAAAACAGCAAGCGCCATACCACACACAGCACACAACCTTACAACACGAACAAAAAAACTCTTCACCTTCCTACATTCATCAATATCTATTATAAAGCATAGTTGAACGCTTCTCTATATACAGTGCTGTGAACATGAGGTGTTACGCTAAGAAATGAGGGGCGCAGCCATGTCCATACGGTTAAGGGGGTTGGGAGGTGGGAGGGAGCACTAGTGCCAAGGAAGCAACCCAAGACAATGAGAATTATAATTAAGAGGAAAGTAGAACAGCAATGCTGTACTGGAAACTTCTAGAAGACCAAAGAAAAGGGACCTCTGAGTCTTCTCCTTAGCAAATGCTCATTTAAATGGAGGGGAGAAAGAAGGGAGAACAGAGGGGGGGGGAGAAAAGAATAGGGGACTGACTCCATGCACAAGCAGGAGAGGAAAGACCACTGGGGAGGAGGGGGGGCAGAAGAAGGTAGGGGGAGGAGATCCACAGCAGAGGGAAGGTGTTTCGTCCATTGCTGGACTTCAGTCCTGAAACCACAACTCAAGCACAGAACAAATCTGGCTGTGATCAAGTCCAAGGGGTTGGCAGCACCGTACTGAAAAAAGTTTTGTTTCCCCAAACAGCCCCATCTTAAATTACTCCCCTCACTGAGGCTTGTAGGCATTTACCCTGGACATAAGCCAGGCACACAGATGAGGGCACCGGGTTAGCGCTAGCCCAGGGCTCCGAGCGCTCTGAAGAGAGGCAAAGCAGGACACAACCAGAAGTGTGAGCCTGAGAACTCAGACACACTTTGATAAGAAACATCAATTCCCACTCTAAGGGGGAAGAAAACAAAGCAAGCCCAAAATCCAGTGCCTCCTTAGCACTTCATGCAAGAAGCTAGCTTTCTTCTCGCTTGGATACTTAACTCCAGAGGGAGAAATTGATTAGCCCCTATAAACTGCTACCGGGGGCTTCATTTTCCTCAAGGAGTTAAGAGAATCCTGGACCACTACACAAAAAATACAAACTCTGTACTTATACACGGCTCCAATTGTATGTACTTATACATAGCTCCAATTACATTTAAAGACGTTTTTACGGCCTTTGTGGCAAGTTTACATTGCCAGGTCTTAAAAAATGAGTTGCAGCACTTCAAAGCACTGAGGCTGACCAGTCGTGTCTGATCACACTGGTTTACAACAGCATCAGAGGAGAGCGGGGTTGGCACCTTGACTGCCTGTTGTTGTTACATTATAATGCTGGACAGAGAGAAAGCCAGCAGGAAGGTGCCTGCCTGCTGACGCTCTCACCAAGAGCCCAAGACACCAAACACCAGTACCTGATTTTTACAAATTCCTTGGAATAAAACTGAGCTACAAGCCATTAAAGGTTCTAGAATTAAGAATGACCTAAAATGACAAACATATTCATATGTGATCTCAAATTCGTATGTGATCGAAGAATGTAAGATCTTGTGTATAAGGTGACTAGGTAAAGGATAGAATTCCTTACCAATCATTAGTAATACCAAAGTGGAGAGAGAGAAAGTCGACGATGAATAAGGGACAGAGTCCCACCACGGAGATTTATTCCGAATTCATCTGAGAACCAGGAGGCTGCGCTCTCACAGCCCCCCTCCAAAACAGTTCAAGATTCAAACAGCAGTCCTTTATAAGCAAGGAAATGAAAAAACAGCCCTGCGCACACACATGGCAGCCAGGTAGCCCCTCACCACTAGTGTGCATTGTAACTCCCAAGTGCGATGCCCTCTTCTTTCAGAGCAGGTGAGGATGCCCTCCTGATGGCTTGTCCGCTGGGCTAAGCATCCCAGCTGAGGGGCTGAGATCAAGCAGGGGCTCCTTTTATTTCAGCTTTCTTTGGATAGCAAACCTCTCCCAACTAGCTACACAAAAGAAAATTGATCCAAACAGAAATAAACTCACTAAAATTTAAGGTTACTCCAACAAAAGGGTTAATTAGGAAAACAAATTTTCTCCGACTGTTAATAATGGGACCGACACACACTGTGTGCCCATAAGTAATGCCCAGGCATCTTTGATCTTCGGCCCCACGCGGTTTCTGTTGCCTACTGTAGCCTGGCCTCTGGGACCCTCTCAGAACCAGACATCTGGCTACTTTGTTGTTTCAGACTAATCTCCTCCCGGGAGAGCTCAAAAAAAAAAAAAAAAAAAAGACACCAGGCAAGGAGGGTCCTGGCAGGGAAAAACATGACAATATTAGCAGATTCCTTCTGAGTGGAGGAGAGCATCAAAATCCTCTTCAGATTTCTATAGGTCTTCTGGAGCACCTCCGGCCTCCAAATTTACCCTGGCGTGATTTTAAAGGGATGTATAGAGTAGCCATTAAGGCCCATCAATCATCTTTGCAAATCCACTGAATGTTAATCATATACTATTGTACTGTGTAGGAGAAAGTTGTGGGGAAAATACAAATCAGATTAATTCTTCACCCATCTGTTAGGGCTGGGTGATGACTGAAAAAACAAACATTTTTAATTGTCAGTTGAAGGCTGACACCAAAATTGTGGGACAATGTCTGAGATCTGCAAACAGCGTCCCATGCCTCCCATTAAGCCTCTTTCTTTCTTTCTTTCTTTTCTTTCTTTCTTTCTTTCTTTCTTTCTTTTTTTAAACAGGACTTTTCCTTTTTCTAAAGCTCCTGGAAAGGTTTTATAAAGTGGGCTTCCTTCTGTGACATGCCTATGAGGAAATGAAAGAGTGAGAGGCGATGCAGGCTAAACAACTGAAGGATAAAACGGTTATTTTGTAATCATGGTGTCATCAATATTTTCCCCAAGGCAACAAATTACCATGAATATCTTAATACCTGTTTAGGGATTATTATTCAAGCCCCAAAATCTATACAGTCAGAGGAAGAAAAAAATTTCACCATTTGTTCCACAAATGGAATATAAATCAAGTAGGATAAATAAGAATTCCGACACTGAATCCTAAATTCACATTTTGTCTATTTCTAATATATAACAGAAATTACATGTAGCATGATATTCATACTGATATTCATAATTTCGGACAGTGACAGAAGGCTGGTCAGACTGCCGAAATGCCCAAGAAGCTCGTGCTGGGCTAGCCCGAGCCCCAGCACTGCAAAGAGAAATCCCCGTTTCATGCTATAATATGTTCCTAAAAACACTGAAATAAACTAAGACTTTAGCCGCCACCATCTTTCACTATGAACCCTATTTTTTCATAGAACTACCTACTCTAACGTCCATTATGACAAATTATTAACTGGGATATTCAGTGAAATACAACCTACTACTGTAGGTAAAGAGCTTGTCTTTTTTCTCTCTCTCTCTTCTCCTCCTCCTCCTTCTTCTTCTCTCCCCCCCCCCCCCCCCCCCCCCCCCCCCCCCCGTTTTTTGTTTTCTGAGACAGGGTTTCTCTCTGTAACAGCCCTGATTGTCCTGGAACTCACTCTGTAGGCCAGGTTGGCCTCGAACTCACAGATCCACCTGCCTCTGCCTCCTGAGTGCTAGGATTAAAGGCGTGTGCCACCCTGCCTGGTTGGACTATGCCCAGTTGTAAGGAGCTTCTAAAAACCAAGGAGAACAAATATACTACTGGTATCAGATCACCCGAGTTCAAAAAACAAAACAACAACAACAAAAATATCATTTGTTTGTTCTGAGCCAGGATTTCATGTAGCCCAGGCTGGCCTTGAGTCCTGTTCTTCCTGCTTTGTCTCCAAAGTGCTTGAATTACAGATATGTGTCAAGTCATGTGGATGGATAAAATTAGAAATCTTAAGTTGAGTCAACCTGACATGATATTCAATTTAAAAGATGAACACAGGGGCCAAACGTGGTGGCACACGCCTGTAATCCCAGCACTCGGGAGGCAGAGGCAGGCTGACCTCTGTGAGTTCGAGGCCAGCCTGGTCTACAAAGTGAGTCCAGGACAGCCAAGGCTACACAGACAAACACAGGAAATTTATTTCCTTTGGGTAGGAACTGAGCAGCGTTTAGCTAGATCCTGGATGAGCTAGCGTTCTCTGTTTGTTTACTTTCTTTTTTTTTTATTTTTTATTTTTTATTTATTTATTTTTTTATTTTTATTTTTTTATTTTTTTTATTTATTTTTTAATTAATTTATTCTTGTTACATCTCTATGGTTATCCCATCCCTTGTATCCTCCCATTCTCCCCTGTTTGTTTACTTTCATTTCTACCATCTTGCTCCCATTTCCTGACCCACTGAGGGGAAAATACATAAAGGAGGAATGAAACAAATGAAAATTTCTATAGCACTAAGTCGATGCCCTGTAGGTTCTATCCCCACATCTCCTGGGGATTTAAGACTTCATTTGACTGTGTCTTACGATTTTCTTTTATGGGCAGGAGGTGTGCACATGTTCACATGTGTGGGCACGTGTGGAAGGCCAGGGTTGGAGTCAACAGTCTCCAGTGGGTGCCTTCCTATCACTTGCCACCTTACCACTGAAGCCAGGTCCCTCACCGATTTGCCCAGCCTGGTCGGCCAACCTTGCTAGAGGTGGGATCTGAACTCCTGTCCTCCCCAGCACTATCCATGCAGCCGGCTTCCCAGCCCCCTGACATCTGTGAGTTGTCACAGCTCCAGTTCCCTTGGCTGGCCATCCATCTCCCTGCAGCACACAAATCAATCTCTGCTGATTCATTTTGAGAGAATGTCACAGCGTTCCATCAAAACACGGTGCTCGCCAGACAGAAAGTTGTGAAAGTCCTAACTGGGACAAGATGACAGCAGTGAGCTTTGGAGCAGACCCTGTGCTCACAGCAAAGCAGAGTATGATAGCCAGCAGGTTTCCTAGAAGGCTGGTGCTGGGTAGCAACATGCTAAGGGACATCCAGGTGGACCTTGGGAACACCCACTGTTCACAGTGTCTGCTAGAGAGCCTTCAGAGAGTACCACAGCTCCAGCAGGCTGGCTACCCAACCATGGCAGCAGCTTCTTCTTCTTCTTCTTCTTCTTCTTCTTCTTCTTCTTCTTCTTCT
>OU015753.1:45921418-45953358 GCA_907169655.1 Acomys percivali
CTTCTTCTTCTTCTTCTTCTTCTTCTTCTTCTTCTTCTTCTTCTTCTTCTTCTTCTTCTTCTTCTTTTTCTTTTTTTAAGATTTATTTATTTAATGTATATGATAATGCACACCAGAAGAGGGCACCATATCACATTACAGATGGTTGTGAGCCACCATGTGGTTGCTTGGAATTGAACTCAGGACCTCTGGAAGAACAGCCAGTGCTCTTAACCTCTGAGCCATCTCTCCAGCCTCCCTGGCAGCTTCTTGAAGACACTGTATCAGGAGTTCCTCATTATACTGAAGTAGTGCACGCCTTTAATCCCAGCACTCGGGGAGCAGAGGCAGGAGGATGTCTGAGTTGGAGGCCAGCCTGGTCTACAGAGTGAGTTCCAGCACAGCCAGGGCTAGACAGAGAAACCCTGTCTGGGGGAGGGAAGGGGGAGGGAGTGAAAGTCTAGGACTGGGACTTGGGAATTTCAGGGGACACCTCACTTTGCTTTGGAAATGGAGGAAGAGACTGCAGTAACAACAAGAATGCTGCTAACAACAGAGGTGCCAAGAGTGAGCCATGCAGAGCCCTTCTAAAGAAAGTCTAGCTCCATTAGTGGAGAAAATGAAAAGGCTAAGGGGCCAGGAAGACAGCTCGGTGCACAAAGCCATGAAAAGCCTGAGGATCTGACCCAAAACCCACATCAGAGAGAGAGAGAGAGAGCTGACTGACTCTTGAAAGTTGACCCCTGACCTCTACATAGGCACTGTGGTTGAAGAATCCAAGAATCCAAATTAGCTGTAGCTCAGCCATGTTACTTATATGCTTGATACTTAAAGTAGCCAAATAAGTCAAGTTAAAAAAATTTCCATTACTACACCCCACAGCCCCTACCCCATGTTACCCGGAATCCATTAGCATGAGACAGTGTAAGACTCCAGGTGCCTGAGCTCAGCCACCTTAACAATAGCATAGTAGGCTGATAGCAAGAACAAACAGAGCAAGCTAACATTGTTAGCCTCAAGAGCCCCCCAACCTCACCAAGCCAGCTTGGAATTTACTGTCTCTACCTCACCCTGCTCGGAACTTACTGGCCTCTGAGTAAAGGTCACATCCATATATCTTACCTCAAACATCTGCCAGAATCAACTGCCCCCAAACCCCCAAAAGGTCACTTTTATTTGCCTATCAGTCATTAACTAACCATTATTGCTGAGTTCTGCTTCTGCAAAGGGTATTTAAAGCCTCAGCTTTTGCAGAACGGGATCCTCAACTCTTCTGAGCTTGATGGGCCCTGGCGCATCAGCTCAACAAAATTCCTTTGCTTTTGCATCGACTCTGGACTCTGACTCTCAATTGGGCTCCCAGGAATAGACTCTGATGATCTGAGTCTAGCATGGTGATGTACGCCTACGCAGGCGAGGCACACACACAAGCATGCATATCATGGATAAAATAAGATAAAAATTTCAAACCACAAGGATAGAGAAGAAAAGCCAAGGGTGGAAAGGAGGAGGAGAGAAAAAAATGGGAAGCAATTCAGAAGACAGAGGTCCTTTTTTTTTTTTTTTTTTTTTTGAAGACAGTTTTGCTCTACTCTACAGTGCACAACGACCAGGCACTCATAATGATCACACTGCCTGACTCCCAAAGTACTAGGACTCCAATAGGAAGCAACCATTCCTGGCTTAAAGTACATCTTGAAAATACAGAACTAAAAATAAATAAATAAATAAATAAATATTATAAAAAAAAAAAAGAAAAGAAAAGAAAATGCAGAACTAACAAGCGAAGGCCCCAGCCCCAGGGCTGGAGAGGTGGGCAGGCAGTTAGAAGCACCAGCCGTGCTCATAGGGGCAGGGGCGCCCACAGCTGCCCGTGACCCCAGTTCCGAGGAACACAACCCCCTGTTCTACTTCCCCTCCCCCCACATGGCACCTCCTGCATGCACATTCAAGCACACACACACACACACATAAGATAAATAATTTTAATGAAGATAGTTTTTTAAAATCAAGTAAATGTGTGTTAATTCTCACACCTATGAAATGAAATCAATCATGAGAGTCAACTTAGTCAAAGAGAGAGAATAGGAAATTTTCCTCAGCTTACCCTCATAAAAAACGTGATTTTTCTTCACCAACAGGAAAAACAGTACCCTGAGTTCCTAACCCTGAGGTAATAACACACCAGTCAATAAGACAATGCAGTATTCAATTAGAAGCTACAGGTCACTCAGAGAAGCTGCATAGAAAGCAATGATTAATTTATCGCCAATTAACTCCATCCCATCACTCCCCAATCACTATTACTTTATTAGCCAGTCTTCTCATAGTGATGGCAATAACGTAACGATGTTTTGTAATTTGCAACATGTGTTCACAGCGTTAAATCAATCATTTGACAAGACTGTATTAAAGCCTATACACACTCGGCAGGGGCAGGAAATATTCCATATCACCTAATGAATGTAATAAACTCAGGAAGGAGCTAGACCCACAGAAACAGGGTTTCTAACAGTGCACTTCATTTTTTTCTCTTTATTTAAACAATCATTAAAGAAAAACAAAACACGATGTCTTACTAGAGCTTCCAGTACCACTTATAACAGTTGATAAAGTAGGAAATGTTTGGGTAGGATTGCTTCCTGATAGAGTGTGGATCTGAAACCAAAATAAACACAGGACAGTGGCTTCCGAAGGACCCTTCGACTTTTGTTTTCAGCTTCTTGTCCTGTAGGGACCGGAGTTCCTGAGACAGAGTCTGCCTCTCCCCCCCATCTCTCCCACTAGCCCAGCCATTCTCAATCTGTGGGTTGCAACCCCTTTGGGGGCCAAATGATCCTTTCATGGGGTCACCTAAGACCATTGGAAAACACATTACAATTCATAACAGTATCAAAATCACAGTTATGAAGAAGCAACAAAATTAGTCCTATGTCTGGGAGCAGCACAAAGTGAGGGTGGCAGCAGTGGGAAGGTCTGCAGGGGACCTCCATTCGCGCGGTATTCAGGTAGGTCTCCATATTCAATTGCTAACTGCTGAACCCTGGGGAGCTGACTGCTAACAGGCTCTGGTATTGTCATTGCTACTGAGGAATCTCCCCGATTATCTCTGGGTGGTTAATAGAAGCCTGAAGAGCCTATGACTAGTGAGGCTTCCTTGCAGGTCTGGGGGCCCTAGGTGTGAGTGTGGGGAGGGGCGATAACACCTTGGAGGAGTCCCCATGGGGACAAGAATGGAGCAGAGGTGGCCAGGGCCAGACTAGAAGAAGGGTAATGGCTGGGAAGTTAACATAGTTGAGTTGGAATATGCAAATGTCCGCCCAGTTCTCTCTGTGTTGTATTTGAGAGCTAGAGCAGGAATAGAAAACAAACAAACTCCCGATTACAACTGGTAGTAGAAATCTACTGCAGCAGTATGATGCAGGACACATGGGTAGCCCGTGTCCCTCGCCACCCATCTGACCTTTGCCTATGGGGCACTACAAAGCGGTAACTTGGCCACACAGAAGCACCTTTTCAAGCTATCAGCTGCTGGACTACAGTCGTTTCCTCCTTGGCTAGTTTCTTCTGCTCTCATGGAGGTGGGACTATTCCAGCGCCCAGTCTCCACACTCATTGTCTGAGCTCACTCTTTCCACCAGACCCACCCTCTAAAATCTTCCAGAAAGCCTGCTATCCTGACCCCACAGAGGAGAAGCCTCATCCACACTGGGCCTGACTCAACTCCTGTGAGCTCTGAAGGCCCAGGCCACCTCTTATTGACCAGGCTCATCCACTCACAGTCACCAGTAACTGAGGGCTGTCATTGCGAGCACTCAGTTTGTTGAGTCTTCTTAATTTTGGATGAGATGCTGTCTAATGGGTCGGAGTGTTCTGCACAGGTCAGGACTTCCCAGCTGTGAGACTTCAAATAGGGTTCCTCACCACTCCATCTACAAAATCAACATACTATAATACCAGGCACATATGATAATTAACACGATTGTTGGGGAAATGAAAAGGCTGAAGAGCATTCTGTAAAATATGCACAGTATGTAACATATATTATCACGTTAAGTGACCTTAAGAAGTATTCTCACATATATATCTATTTCACCTTAAATTGAATCTTAGCTTCCATAAGACTAAAGGTTTCATTTTAAATGAGAAAAAGAGCATCAACTTCATCACTCATTTAAAAACATAAAATTTACGCAAGGCATTGGTGGGGTGCACCTTTAATACCAGTACTCGGGAGGCAGAAGTGGGCAGATCGCTAGTTCTAGGCCAGCCTGGCCTACAGAGTGAGTTCCAGGACAGCCAATGAGACACAGAGAAACCCTCTCTCAAATAAATAAATAATAAAATTTACCAGCCAGACATGGAAACATCAGTTTATAGTCCCAGAACTTGGGAGGCAGAGGCAAGATGATCTCTAGTTCAGGGTGAACCTAGGCTACACAGTGACTTCTAGGAAAACCTGGCCTACACAGTGCATCTTGATGTGTTCCCTTGTTTTTGTTGTTTTTGTTTTCTATGTCAGCCTGACACAGCTGGAAAGAGTCACCTGAAAGGAGGGAATTTCAACTGAAAAAATGCCTCCAAGCAGGCTGCAGGCAGGCATGAAGTGCATTTTCTTCGTGGTTGATGGGGGCCCAGCCCATTGTGGGTAGTGCTGCTCCCTGGGCAGGAAGCTGAGCAGGCCGTGAGGAGCAAGGCAGTGAGCAGCAGCCTGCCATGGCCTCTGCATCAGCGCCTGCCTTCAGGTTCCTCCTCAGTGCAAGTTCCTGCTTCGGCTTCCTTCAATGGATTGTGGTCCAGCCTTTAAATAAACCTTTTCCTCCTCCAATTGCTTTTAGTCACAGTAACCCTAAGAGCAATTCTAACTGAGATGCTTGGTTTAGAGTTGTTTTGTCTGTGGGGAGTGAGAATCTGCTGGTTTTCTAATGTCCAAATCCTTTTTCCGTAGAAGATGTTTAAGCAGATGGTTTAACATCACCCAAAGTTACTCAGGGAAGAAGACCACAGAGGATTGCTCAGCTCAAGTTGTGCAGTTCTCCCACCCCTGGTGGCTTTGAAAATGCACAGCTAACACCAGAGAGGTCACTCACTCACTCTTCTCTAAGGCCTTGTCAGCTATGGAAATCTCTCACTCTCTTCCACTCAAAGCGCTACTTCCTGGCTATGGCTCCCTGTGTGGAGACAATGTAGAACAGACGTAAGTAACTGAAACAGTCCAAGTGTGGGTCTTGATTTTCTGTACAGGTTTGACATAGGGCAAAGTGTAACTGCAAATGAGTCCCAGCCTTAATATTACATTGAAAAGACAGAAAAGTTGTTTTTCAACCCTGGCCACTCGGTACCTTCTGAGATGGCCTCAGGGCTGTTCTAAAACCACACCCTCGTACCTGTCCCGAGCACCTGACAGCACGTGATGTCCCAAGCTGAGCTCTTGCCCCCTCAAGGATAAAACTGACCAATCATTTTAAAGGTCAACTAACCAATCATGTTTGTACTAAGTTCTGCCTCTGTAAGAGTATGAAAGACCCAAGCTTTGCTTATTCGGGGTCTCCAGCTCAATAGAGCTTGGTAGAGCCCATCGCTCTTCCATTCTTGCACTCTACAACCCCGAGCACGTTTCTTGATCTCTTTTTGTGTCCATTTTCTCACCCGTAAAACAGGGACAAACACAATGCCTAACTTGCGTGCCCCCAGGAAAGCAGGGATTCCTGCTGTCACCCAGCCAGACTAGCTTGCTGCTACAGCCGCAGCCTTATTGTACATGCAGGACAGGCCCCTGCTGGGCCCACAAACAAGCTATAAACAAAAATTTCACAAAAGAATAAGTGCATGCCGGAATGCCCTTATACAAAGACGCTGTGGATGTAACACTTTTAATTCTTATGACATCTACTTCTTTGGTGTGGCTGAGTGCGTATATATGTGGACACCCGCATGCTACCACTTGCACATGGCACCCAGAAGATAACTTGCAGACTCAGTTTTCCAATCCAGCCCCGTGGGTCCGGGGGATGGACATGCCGCCAGGCTGTCAGCAAGTGCCTTCACCACTGAATAATCTTGCCTGTCCTGCAGGGAGCGTTTGTGATGAGCTCTTTTGATAAAGAGCCTACTGCAAAGGAAAGTGAAGGCACACCAGTCCCTTGCTCTTGATAAGGAGGGTGACACAGGGCAAGAAACATTTTTAAGCTATCAATAATGAACTTAAACAATGTTTGGTAGCTGTAACATAAATACACTTTACCTCATACAGTTAGTTTCTTAGACTGTTTTGTTTTTGTTTTTTTCAGAACTAGTCTGTCATGGTCGGCCTATCCGAGAATGCGTGCCTGCGTGAACATACGTATAATTAGGTTGAACTTTGCAATAGCATTGTCTCAAGGCTCATACTGGATAGATCAGTAAATGAGAAATGCTTCGGATCCCAAGCTGAGTGATTCCCACGGCAGGCTCTCTAACATGGACTTGCACAAAGGAGGAAGTATGCCTAGGCTAAGCCACTATTCAGTCCCACCCCTCCTCTGATCTACCTTTCTTTGTTTTCCCACAGTAAATGCATGAGAAGATCCTTGTGAGAGATGGAGAACACATGGCCTCGGAATTCACTTTACTGCTTTTATTATGACTATTCTTATGCTGCTTTAAGGAATGCAAAGAAAACTCACAACTGGCATCTATGTTAATAGAAAAACAAAAACCTTCTGATTAAGGATGAGTACAACAGACTCTAAAGTGAAAGTAAACAAGATTGCGGGCTGTGGTGGCGCACGCAGGAGACAGAGGCAGGTGGATTGCTGTGAGATCGAGCCCAGCCTGATCTACAATGAGTTCAGGACAGCCAGAGCTACAAGAGAAACCCTGTCTCAAGAAAAAAAAAAAAAAGTAAGATTGATCCTGACAGCAATGGTCAAGATTCAGAGGGCAGGGCAGGGCCTCAATGCCTAGAAATGAGGAGGTTGCTGGTGGAGGAGCACACAGGCTAAGGAGGCTGAACTCAAATTCCAAAGGACAATGTTCTCCAAGTGGCCACCACCACAAGGAATGCTTGTAAGTGACAGGAAGCTAAGAGTCCCCAGCGTGGACAAACGGTGGAAGTCAAAGCGGCTGACTCAAAGGCAGTACAGACAGCAGCTCCCCCTGAAGCCCTGTTCTCCATGCCGGGCTGCACAAAATGAGGTGAGTGTAAATTAGCTTCATATTCTCCAACATGCAAGGGAGGAAAGAAAGGAGACAAGAGGGAAAGAAAGGAATGAACGACAGGAGGGAAGTGAGCACACAGAGTGCTTGTGTTTTGGGAAATCAGCTTCTACAAGTGGGATATACTTTAAAATAGAAACCACTGAATTCTAAATATAGAACACAAATCCAGTACCTTGGCCCTTGACCAAACAGCTCAGTGAGCCCTCTCCATACACCAAGACCATTAGTTTGGACCCAGGTGTTCTTGTCCATGAGTGATCTTGAAAATCTCATGACATCCATATTATGGGTGCTCCCATTAGATACTTAACAGACACAACTTGGTATCTTCAGAAAGCAAGTAGGTTTAAAAGATTGTAGCAAAGATCAAGCAATTTCTGTGGTCATAATAAACAGCCGTACGCCAAATCCCTTTATGTGAAAGATGCAGCTATAATTAAATGCCTGTTAGGAACCCTATAAATTCATATAGACAATGAATTGAAGTATAAACATTAATGACTGAGGCCGCAGAGCTGGCTAGGGATGGGGCCAAAGGAGAAAGAGCTGACCACTGAAATTGAATTTCTTATTTCCATAATCCTATGAGTCAGTAAAATACTGGGGGTGGGGGGAGTCCATTTTCAACAGTAAAAACTTCAGCTTGGTGGTGGTGGCGGCAGCAGCGGTTACTTTTAATTCCAGCACTCAAGAGGCAGAGGCAGGTGGATCTCTGCATTCAAGGCCAGCTTGGTCTACAAAGAGAGTTCCAGGACAGCCAAGGCTACACAGAGAAACCCTGTCTCAAAACCTCCCAAAATTAAAACAACAACAAAGATAAAGATAATCAAACTATTATAAGACAAAAAATATGAACGTTAGTCATACAAGACTAGTTAGAAGAATAATTTTAAGCAGGACATGGTGACCAATGCCTTTAATCCCAGAGCTCAGGGAGGCAGAGGCAGGTGGATCACTGTGAGATCAAGGCCAGCCTGGTCTACAAAGCCAGGGCTGTTACACAAAGAAACTCTGTCTCAAAAGGGGAATGGGGGAGGGGGGAGTGAAGGGGGGGGGTTGAAGACAGATTTAAAATTTTGTTATTTAGATTAGCATTTCCTCAAAACCAGAAATGGATCCAAGACCCCACCTTAGAAAAGAAGCCTGGAGTTTGAAATGGCCACTGAGCCCAATAAGCCCTCACCAAGCTACTCTGCTTGCCAAGATTCATGCAGATACTGTGACATGAAGGAGAATTAGATTAGTAGCAAATGTTTACGGTTGGGAGGAGGTTGGACACCTGGGGGCTTTGGCTTGTTTATGAGATGGCGCCAAGATGGCTTTCTAGGACTTGAGTGTAGGAAACACCCTGTACGCTTACCCAGTCCTTCTGGTTCAAAATTCCAAAAACAATCTTCCATGTAGTAATTTGGGTTCCCATGCCCATTTGTTCCCTGAGGATGTTATCTTGGATAGATGACATAAATATTCAAGGTTACAAAAAAAAAAACTAATAAAAATTCTGAGAAGCCAACATGCTAACTAATAAACTAGAGTTATCCAATTTATTAAATATATTTGAACATCCGCCATCCTGTAAATTTACTTAAGACACTAATCATCTTATATAATTTAATATTTATCCATTTTATATTGCTTATTAAACTCTTTACAAGAGCTTCTGTTTAATATATACAGAAAGCTATAGGAAGCCCCCAATATATATTTTTAATGAATAAAGGTGAGTAAATTTAGAAGAAGGAAGTTAAGTGGAAAGTAGTAGAGCTGGGCATGGTGGCACAGCCCTGTAATCTCAGCACTCAGGAGGCTGAGACAGGGGACCACAAGTACAATTGCCCCAGCTGGATTACAGAGTAAGTTCCGGGAACTACAGGGAGACTACACAGCAAGTCCTGGCCTGGAAAGAAAGGAACCCTGGAAGAGAAGGAAGGAGTACACCAAGCGACTTTCATAGTGAGGAGGCTCTGTCCTGGGAACAAGGCAGCTCTTTCTTTACTGATCCCTCACACTTTGCAATATTCCTGTGCGCAAACCAGTCAGGGCCAGGTAGGTGGGCCATCTGTGAAATGCGTATGTAATCACTACTGTTCCTTGAAAGAGTAAAGCAGAGGTCAGAGGGGTCCGGGCTTACAGGAGCCAGCAGGTAAGCAAAGGAACGAAAAGCATGCTGGATTCCGTGCTCAGGCACAGCTGGAAGGAGGGAAGGTGCCAAGGCCTCAAGCTGGGCTCGGTCACTCTTCACCCAAGAGCAGCAAGACCCTAACCAGAGCTCTGCACAAAGGTGCAGGCCACAAGCTTGCACTCCAGAGGAGAGCTTCAGAATCTACTCCCCTTGGGGTGGGAAAGAGCTAAGCATGAAGAAGCGAAGCAACACCATGAATGAACAAACTCAGAGAACGCTGTCAGGGACACCGAGGGCATATGAAGGGGGCCTAAGCCACGGAGGACGGAACGGATTCTAGGGGACTTGGGGAGCAGACACCATGAAGAGAATTCTTCTGCCCACTGTGGAGAACAGGAGACAGACTGAAAGGCATTGGAATTAACTGAGAAAACTCTGAGGTAGATAAAAATCTTGAGCCACACTGATACCAGCTCACATTGGAGCCAGTCAGCTCTTTTCAGGTGCTCCTAAGAATCCAACCCAAGCCACAAGGTGAGGAGGGAAGAGCAGAAACTGTGCCCCTTGCTGCCACTACTACTGCTGTCCTTTCATCTAAGGGGAATATGTCCCATTGTGGTGCGTGCTGGAGGCTGGAGGCCAAGCGCTCCCTGCTTGTAAGAAGGCTCAACACTCAAGGCTTTTCTTCCCCACCCACTGAAGGAAGCAAAGGTACCCCAGTGAAGGAAGGAGAAAGCAAGGGCTGGAGTAATTGATGGAGAGTGACTGACAGGCGGGTTTCCGTCCCCTCCATGGCCTCCCTGGGTGCATCAGGTTTGCCCTGACTGCCTTTATAAATGTTTCAATGAACACTACCTTCATGCATTGGATTAGCAAAGCCGACTCCCCACTGATAATGCAAACTAACCCTGAAGTGCTTCCTGCCTCTCTGATAAGCCATTTGGGCTGTGATGATCTTGACCTTTCACCTCTAGCAAAGAGCGCTGAGCTACATGTTTAAAGTTGGTAATGAGGGCTTCATTTGCTTTCCAAGCAGCCAGAGAACCTTTTTTAAATACACGCAGGTAGCCATGACCTTCACCTGTGACTTCAAGAGTTCACCACATGTAATAAAGATCTTTACTCAGGGGACATTCTTAAATGTCCTCTAAAGAGTTCTGGACACCAGCCCCATTGATGACACACACTTCTATCCTCCAAATCAAAATGTTTCATTAAAGTGTATCTGGAATTCAAGTGTCTGTTATCAAAGGGGTATGAAATCCTCTATCTTCTAAGTACTAGCTAATCAAAACTCCTCAGTTCTGCATGGATTTGGGAAGAGGCACACAACAGACCTAATGCCTCCAAGCAGCAAGCACGGTCCAGGTCCCAAGCAGGACTCAACCCACCTCAGTGTATTTGGGATTTTTGTACACTAAGAAAACAACCATTTAATCAGAAAGGTCCCTCTAAAATGATTTCACTCTTTCTACACACACACACACACACACACACACACACACACACACACACTTGTGTAGTTTCTAACAGGAGAGAGTCTGAACCCTTTCAAAGGCAAGTCGACTGAAGGACAGAACACAGCCCCCTCAGGACGAGACCTTGGCAGTGGTTACTGAGCTGACAGAGGTAGGAGAAACAAGGTCTAGCCTCCTCTCCTCCCTCATGCTGGCCAGTGGATCATAAAACCAGCGATCGCCCACTGACCTCTCCTTCCTTTCCTAAAGTCCTCATGTGAAGGCGCATGCTACTCCACACCTGGGGATGAAGCCCCAAAGGAATGGCTTCTCACAGGGACACCAGAGCCAGTCTGACCAACAGACCTTATGCCACACCACACAGGTCACAACAATTCAGTCCATTCATGTCCTCCATCACTATACACTTCCTGCTTTCAAGTCATAGAAATGCGGTCTTCTGAGGCTCTCCCGTGCCAGGTAAAGCATCAGTTAAACAGGTTTGCTCTGCCTTTACTCATTAACCCATCTTCTGTTGCAGACCATCGAAAAAGATGAAAAAGACCTTTCTCTCGGTGACAGGCTTATGTATTCTCCTCCTTGCTCCTTGTGGTAAAAACGAGAAACGTGAGAAAAGCCTTGGTGGACTGGCTGCTTGGCTAGCCTTAAACACCCAGCCCTATTCCTAAAGCCGGAGGATAGGCACAGGGGTGTTGTCATGCTGGGAAATGTGTACGCAAGTTTAGATACCCCTTGCTGACAAGATGGATTTCACACCCTGGAAATAGAAAGAGAATAAACAGCAAGGCCCACCCGCAACATTGGAACCCGAGAGGCGGGGTAAACTGAGGCAAGAACAACTCAAGTCACTCCTCTCCCTGCCCAGCAGTGCTCACGCAAATGATGCACACAAGTTACCTTAGGGGAATGATAAGCACGTCTAAACAGATGCCCACAAGCAGCGCCCTTTACATCTGGAGGCTGCTGTGCCTCCCATCACCAGGAGGAGCCATCACCATAGACACAGCCAAGGGGGAGCAAGACCAGCTCACTTGGAAGCTCCTAGCCACTGGGATTCCTGGTGTTTTACCTTTTTTTCTTTTTTCTTTTTCTTTTTTTCCTTTCTTTCTTTCTTTTCCTCACTTTGCTGTTTTCCCTTCAGAAATCTGAAGGCAGAATCCTCACTTTTGTTTCTCTCCTATGTCTTTTAATACTAGGCTCTCAAAGCTGTAGTTACACCACGCTGCAAATTCTTCCTGCAGGTGGGCCACACTCTCCACAACTTTACAGAATGCCTTCCAGTGAATTCTCCTGTTCTACGCTTCCAAAAGAAGAAGCATCATTGCTCCTGAATGCCACCTGAGCTGGTGTTCGGTTTTGAGTAAGTATTAGCACAGGTGAGAGGGAAATGTCTTTACAACAACAGTGTGGAAAACAAATAAATCTCCAAACATAAGGCACTAATTTTCCAATTTCTTAAGTAATAAATTTCTCTATAAAAGGAATCCCCATGGCAGTTACTCTTAAATTCCAAGTAACTTAGATTTGAATAAGAAGATTCTCTTAGCAAACGCCATAGATTTAAAACCTTTGAAAGGCTTTTTTTTTTGTGTGTGTGGGGGGGGAGTGGAGGGACTAGCAAATGTCTTATCCCAAAACCTTACATTTGAAACAGAAATCTAAATAAATGTACATGCTTTTCATCAATTATATAATTATATACAACTAATATATATGCCCTCTATAACAAAATGCATACTGTTTTATTTTCTCACACTTGGCAATGAGATTAGCCTTGTTGCTTTTCCTATTATTTAAAAATAAACTATCATGGTGACGGTGGTGGCACAAGCCTTTAATCCCAGCACTTTAGGAGGCAGAGGTAGGCAGATCTTTGTGAGTTCGAGGCTAGCCTGGACTACAGAGGGAGTTCCAGGACAGCCTGAGCTGTTACATGGAGAAACCCTGTCTCGAAAAAACAGAAAAAAGCAAAATAAAACAAAACAAAAACTATCACATACCTTTAATCCCAGCACTGGGGAGGCAGAAAGAGGCAGGCTGATCTCTGTGAGTTTGAGGCCAGCGTGATCTACAAAGCGAGTCCAGGATAGCCAAGGCTATACAGAGAAACCCTGTCTCAAAAAGCCAAAAAAAAAAAAAAGGTACAAACAGACACGCATATACAGATATGCATGCTTGTATGTGCCATTTTCACCATAAATTGGTTGGAGTATATCAACAATATATTACAATTTTGCAGTTCTGAGGAATTGTACTTAAAATACTGGATTAAATAAATAGCAGTTATGGAAAGGAACTTAAGCATGTTTCCAGCATTTACATACAGACAATTGCAAACTTAGACATTACAAAGTTCAACTGTTATTTAACTATACCCTTAAACAGTATTTTTAAACACCTGTATTACAGGCCAAGGAAATGGCTCAGGGGTGGGGGTGCTTGTGTCTTAGCCTGGTGTCCTCTGATCTCCAAAGGCATACTGGGGCACACATGCCCCTCCCTCTTTCAAGCTCCTACATAAGAATGTATAATGAACCTTCTTCTAAAGCTCACCCTCTATGATCTCTGAATGTCCCTCTCAGTCTGTAAGACAAGACCCCAAGGCCACTGGGTC
Organism: Acomys percivali; assembly: GCA_907169655.1. Taxonomy (NCBI): domain Eukaryota; kingdom Metazoa; phylum Chordata; class Mammalia; order Rodentia; family Muridae; genus Acomys; species Acomys percivali. The sequence continues at coordinate 45,934,812 of OU015753.1, forward strand.
CCGGCAGCTTTGGTACCACCATGCCTCCCAGACCCTAGCTCCCAGAAAGACTTGTTCTCAAAGTAAACGCTGTAAGTAAAAGGAATATAGTAACTCTTTCAATCTATGACAAAATCTAGCTGGATGGGGTGGCGCACACCTTTAATCCCAGCACTTGGGAGGCAGAGGCAGGTGGATCGCTGTGAGTTCGAGGCCAGCCTGGTCTACAAAGTGAGTCCAGGACAGCCAAGGCTACACAGAGAAACCCTGTCTCGAAAAACCAAAAAAAAAAAAAATCTTCTAAAATCAAAGGCTTGCTGGAGGTGATGCACACCTTTAACACTAAGCACTCAGGAGACAAAGGCAGCAGAGCTCAGAGTTCAAGGACAGCTGAGTATTACATAGGGAGTTCCAGGCCACCTAAACTACATAACAGAATCCTATCTCAACAAAACAATAACAATTGTTATTAGAAATAATAATTTTATTAGAAATCATTTAAAATCAAAAGTATATAAATAACTCTGTCAGAGTGCATACTGCTCTTACTTCAAGAGGACCCAGGTTCAGTTCTCAGCATCCACATGGAGGCTCTCAACCGCACAGACCTCTAGGCATCCCTGGCTCCCTGGGAGTTGGGAGTCTGATTTCTTTTTGCCCTACCCAACCCCATGCTATGGCTACAGAAATTGCTCTGTGCTCCGTCCATGCGCTGCTCCTACCAGGTAGCAGTCCCACCGGACTTCCCTGCCAACTCACACAGAGCACGGATCATGGGCAAGGAACAAAAGCACAGAAGCCTAAGGAGGCCTGAGGAATTCTAGGGATCCCATCACACCCTAGCATCTCAGGTGAGCACTCCCCAAACCTGCTCCCACACCCCAGCACTCTCCCTGCGAGCAACCTCGTGTTTTCTACTGCTCAGTCCAAACCCTGGAGTCTGTCTTGACTCCTCATTTCCTCTTGAATCACACATACAATTCATGAGCATATCCTGTGCCTTCCAACACAGAGGAATCCAGGTACCCGGTACTGCCCTTACTACCATGAGGTCAAGCTGAAAGCCACGCCAGAAGCCTGGGGTGATGCTTAAGTGCATGTACCTGATGAAGGGCTTTAGCTCAGAAGACATAAAATTCTCAGTGCTCACAGTAAGCAAGCCACTCAATTTTAAGAAATGTGATATCATAGATACTTGGGCCAGGAAGACATTTGGTAGAGGGTGACTAAGCACAATGAAGGAATGTGGCACCATTAGTCACTAGGGTATGCAAATTTAGTTGAAGACCACAATGTGAGAACATTGTGGATCTATTAGAATGGCAAAACCTTAAAACTGCCAAGATCAACCAATGACAGGGTTGCAGATCATAGGTGTAAGTGCAAAATGATACAAATGCTTTGGAAGTTAGTTTAGAAACTTTCAACAAGAAAACATCCATTTGTGATATAGAAAGAATTCTGTCCATTGTTAGAAGCTGTGCACTTCAGAAACTATGCACAGAAGATGAAACTATATAAAGATGGTTCTTCCTTGGACCGAAGGCAATGAAACATCAAAGGGCCCATGTAGTCCACTAGCACATTATCCACAAGGGAAACAGCCGTGCATGGCGGGTCTAAAGGTGTACATGAGCACTCACCCCTCTAAACTAGAACTGCCCATGCTATCGGCAGGTGAGTGGATAAGCAATCTGCACCCCGGCAAAACAACACTCAGAAAAAAAAAACAAAAAACTGAAAGTACCAAGGAACACAAAAGCAAAAGGGGGTGCTTGCTGTATGATTCCATTATATAAAACTCCAGAATGTGCAAACTCAGCTAAAGTGACAGAAACAGACCCAACGTTGCCTGAGTCTCAAAGGAGGTGCCAGAAAGGATGTCAAAGGGACACAGGAGACTTTTATGGGTGCCATGGTTTGAGTATGTTTCCCACACCAGACGTAGTGGCATGTCTGCAGTTCCAGCTGTTGGCAGGCTGAAGCAGGTGGATCACTGGGGTGCCTGAGCTTAGGGCTAGGCTGGGTAACACAACAAGACCCCGCCTCAAAAAAGCAAAAGGTACCATAGAGATTTCCTTCATTCTCGAAGTTGTCCAAACTGGACGGACTTGCATTCTGGATGTCAATCCACAAGCACTGAAAGTGTTGAGGACATCTGAGTTCATGCCTTACGTGGTATTTATTGCTGCTCCAGAGCTAGAGACCTTGCGTGCCATGCACAAGGCTGTAGTGGATGCAGGAATCGCCACCAAGCTTATGACGGACTCTGACTTGAAGAAAACAGTGGATGAAAGTGCACGAATTCAGAGAGCATACAACCACTACTTTGATTTGATCATCGTAAATGACAATCTAGACAAAGCCTTTGAGAAATTACAAACTGCCATCGAAAGGCTGAGAATGGAGCCACAGTGGGTCCCAATTAGCTGGGTGTACTGACGATTCAATAAGGCTAACAGTTAAGTAAAACTCTTAAAAAGTGAAAAAAAAGAAAGCAAAAGGTAGCTGGGCGGGCGTGGTGGTGCATGCCTTTAATCCCAGCAATCGGGAGACAGAGGCAGGTGGATCTCTGTGAGTTTGAGGCCAGCCTAGTCTTTAAAGAGAGTCCAGAGCAACCAAGACAACACAGAGAAACTCTGTCTCAAGGGGAAAAAAAGAAAGCATAGCTATTTACATTCAATTTGTAACAGTAGCAAAATTACAGTTATGATACAATGAAAATAATTTTATGTTTGCAAGTCACCACTGCATGAGGTGCAGCCTAATGAGAGTACTTAAGCACGAGTGCTCCACCCTCAAGAACGAATTAATTCTAAATAAAACGAGGCTTCAGGCTATGAGGACCTTCTGCTCTTTCTCATGAGTTCTTGTGCCCTTCAGCCGTCACCAAGGGGTAGGGCAGCAAGACAAGCCTCACCAGATGCAGACCTGTCGACCTCGAATTCCCTCCCTCCCAGGAGTGAGAAGTCAATCTCTGCTATTCATAAGTACCCAGTGAAGGTGCTGTTAGCACAGCAGGAAATGAACACAGGAGGTAAGGAGGGCGCTCACTGTGCTGAGAGCAGCCACCCCTCGCAAAGGAATTGCATTCAAAAGACTGAGACACGCAATGCCTTTAACTGAATTACCACAGGCTCTGGACTAGATATATCAAACTGTGTGGCAAATGAAACTACACCTGGCATAAAAAAGAAACAAAACCAAAAACCCTCCCTAAGTTAGCATTCCTACTCCATCCTATTCCTACTCCAAGAAGCTAAACATAACTGGAAGTAAATATGCAACCATGATGTTTGTCTTCACCTTACATCATAGTTTCCCAGACACAGAGAGAGAGTCACACAGACAGGTGATAGACAAGTAATGATAGATAATAAACCCTGATTGATAGAAGATAAGTCAATAGGTAGATAAATGATACATAGATCATAGATATATAATTAGAAAGAGTAGATATAGCTGTGGTAGATAAATTGATGAATGATACAAAGAGGGGAGATTGATAAATAGAATATAAGTAGGTACATAGATGATAGACTGATGACTGATAGATAAGATGATTGATAAATAAATTTCAGATGATAGACATGTGCAAAGTTTATCACATGCAATGAACTTAACAAAGCTATTTTTTAAAAAATACGGCAGGCATTCAGTAAAGCATTTTTAGAAACAATAAGTGGATAAAGATTCTAACAGGAGGCAGAATCCTAGAAATGTAGTGGGAAGCCCTATTGCAGCTTTCCCAAGAGCACCTTCTTAAGAATGGAGGAAGAACGCATGGAGGGGGAGGGTCCTCAGCGTGGCTTCACCTGGCGGCCACAGGGAAGGCGCACCTGCAACAGCTGCAGGCCCATGGCTGGGTCTGAATTCCACACATTCTCTTGCCACAGCTGGGTAATTGCTTTGAACTCACCCTAGAAATGTGGTCTCATTTCTCATTTGATATCATCTGTATTTGGCAATAAACATATTGAATCTTTCCCAGCAATTTAAATTCTCTATATATTTTAGGGACTACAGAATGGCCCAGCCTCCAGTCTGTGTGTCTGGTAGGAAAGGTTCCTTTCTTTGGACTGCTCTGTCCTTCACCCCCCAGCATCCTACTGCGACCAGACAGTCACCATCACAGTTCACTCTCCCCCCCTTGCTCTCCCGTGTGAACTCCTAGTTCCACTCATTACCAGTTTTAGCATCAACCTAATACACACAAGCAACACACCTTCCCTAAACAGCTCACATAAGTTTTCCGCAATGATTCTCTCACGTCCAAAGCGTCGTCTTGAACCAAACAGAAGCACAGCACACACGTGTTTAAATAAGGTTGTTCCCAAGACTCACCTCATTTCCGCCAACTGCCTTGGTTAAAATCACGGCAGAAGACACAGGGGGAGGCATGCAACCTACTGTCTGCAAACTGAAAAATAAAAGAAAATCCAATTGTAAATAGCTCCTCGATTCCAGTTATAAATAATGTCCACTAATTAGTCCTAAAAGAGCTGCGATGAGCAGTGTTAACTGATACCTACTCCCTGCTGAGCTTAGCCACCATAGGGCAACGTGGACTAGAAGATAGCGTAAAAGTGTGGGCCCTGGGGCTCATTACAGTCTGCAGGCTTACATGGCTTCATTTCTTACGTTGTTTAAACTTTGAGTGGCTGGGCTTGGGACAGTTGGCAGGGTGCTGGTTTAACATGCACAGCACCCTGGGTTTTATCCTTAGCACCACATAAAAGAAGGCGATGGTGGCACATGCTTTTAATCCCAGCACCTGGGAGGCAGAGGGAGAGGCAGGCGGATCTCTGTGAGTTTGAGGCCAGCCTGGTCTACAGAGTGAGTCTAGGACAGCTAGGGCTATAAAGAGAAACCCTGCCTCAAAAAAAAAACCAATAATAATAATAGTAGTAGTAGTTGTTGTTGTTGTTATTATTATTATTACTATTATTATTATTATTTCAGCTAATCTGAGGATGAGGCAAGAAGGATCATGAGATCAGAGACAACGGAGGCAACACAATAAACCTCTGTCCCAAAAGACATCTCTGTATTTTATAGGTCTCTTGGTAAGATACAAAGCCTCTAGATGACATTTAAAGCTCAAAATTACTTGATAAAAGTTTACATTTTACAATCCTAAACTCTCACCTCACAAACTGCGTTCTCATGTTGTAACGTCACTATGGAGGCAATGACACAATCTCACACGTCCTGAGTTCAGATCCCATGGTAAACTCTAATATCTACTTTAATTCTGTTTGTATTAAATTATGTTCAGGCGTCCATGGCGTTGACAGTAAGTATACCCTCTCAGTTGGCACAGAGAATAAACTGCATACCAGGCAAACAGAACTATGGGCAGCAAATCTAAGAAGCACAGCTGGAGAGTTCTCCTCAGCACTAGAGTAGACCGCAGCCTAGCCAGGAGGAGGCTTCAGAGGACACAGTGGGCACAGACACATGAGGACAGGCCCAGGGTTCAACTTCAGACTGGGCACCATATTGAGAGCTGTCACTCAAGATAAAATAGAAGCGAGGGGTGTGGGGAGATCTGTTTTGTTTGATTAGTTAGCTGTTTTTTTGAGACTTGGCCTGGCCTTGAACTCACTACGTAACCCAGGAGAGCCTACAACTCCCAGTTCTCCTGCTAGTGAAATATTTCAAATAATTTTTTGTTGTTGTTTTGGTTTTTTGAGACAGGTTTCTCTGTGTAGCCCTCGCTGTCCTAGAACTCGCTCTATAAACCAGGCTGGCCTCCAACTCAGAAATCTACCTGACTGCCTCCTGAGTGCTGGGATTAAAGGTGTGCCCCGCATCGCCTGACATATTATGCCTTATTATTAATGATAACCCTTGAGCTATACAATATAGCTCCCAAATAAGTTTATTCAATTTCTAGAAAGTCACTTTCTCCCTGGCATCATCATGGGAGCTAGTTTTCACCTCATGATCTATTTGAACTTTAGAGCAGTGTGTGACTCCATGTGTGGCTTACACCAAAACCAAGGTTTGACTCTTCCCTGTGGCTGCTGCCACCATTCCGCTAGCCTCCATGCTTGTTTGCCTGGTTTACCTCAAGAACCTCTACTACCCACATCACAGCTGGAAGATTCCCACGCAGACAAGACTCACACTACTGCCCAACATCCCTCTTCCGGGGCCTGCAGCAGCTTCCTGCAGCTCCCAGAATAAGATCGCAACTGCATAGCCAGTCCCTGCGTACCTTTCACCTCCAAATCCTACTGCCCTCCACCACATAACCAGGGCACGCCCACTGGCTTGCTTTACTGAACCTACTACCTACAATAGCCCAGACTCGTTTCTGCATGAGTCCCTCAGTACACTCTTTGCTTTCTGGAGAACATGCTCCCCAAGAACTCTAGGAGAAACAGTTTAACCACAGCGAGCCACCCAACCTCACTGGATCACTTTCCCCTCTGATATCACTAATTTGGATTTTGCCCATCTTACTGAGTGTTGACAATCTACCCTAGAGTCTCCCTGCTGAGCCAGCTGAGCCAAAGTACTCACACATGACCAGTTTTGCCTGTTATTCTTTCTCCCGCACCTAAAATAATCCATAGCACATAGTAGGGCTAAACAGGTAACAAAGACATTATGCCACAGGTGAAACATCATTATTAAGCATGTGATTAAAGTGTGGCTGTCCTCATTTTATACCAAGAACAGCAGGTCTAAGCTATGAAGTAATTTTGCTGGGCGTCACACGGTATGCCAGTGGCAGGGTCAGAGGTCAACTGCTGCGCTCTGAGGTTGTTGTTTTAGCAGCTATAACATGATGCTTAAGTGAGGTTAGTTTTAAACTATTCTAATTAATGTTTCAATTGCTAAATTCTTTTCACTAACCGTGTAACTTACAGCCAGGCTCATTCGTGTACACCTGTAGTCCCAGCACTCAGAGAGGCAGAGGCAGGAAGATCTCTGTGAGTTCAAGACCAGCCTGGACAAAAAAGTGAGTCCAGGACAGTCAAGGCTACACAGAGAAATGCTGTCTCAAGAAACCAAAAAAAGGAAAGGAAGAAAGAAAAAAGAAAGAAAGAAAGAAAGAAAGAAAGAAAGAAAGAAAGAAAGAAAAGAGAAAGTAACATAACTCTATTGTTAAATCACCTATATCAACATAAAACAGAACAAGTGAAAATCTAAGTTTCTCTCCCACACATACACTTTTATTATATATTTTAAAACAGGCATTATACTCAGCCATTATCAGTACATGCTGGAAAAGATACAGACAGCCAAGGTAAGGTACCAGTTGACAGCCTGCACAGATCTGAAATCCTCTAGTATCTCCCACTCTTCTGTTTCTGTGAGGGGTGGGGGTGGCTGTGCTTGTGCAGGCCCAGAGACCATAGGAGGACATCAGGTACAAAACGTTCTCAGCCTCCATGTTATGCCCTTGAGACAAGGTCTCTCCCCAACCCTGGAACTAAGCTGGTGGTCAGCAGGCCCTACCAACCCTCCTGCCTCTGTCTCCTACAACCTTGGGGTTATAGGCATGCTCACTCTATGGTTTTTTTTTTCTTCTTTTCTTTTTTTTTGGGGGGGGTGTGTGTGTGTTTGTTTGTTTGTTTGTTTCTTAGAGATGGGTTTTCTCTACAGGCTGGCCTCGAACTCCTGTTTCTGCGATCCTCCTGCTTCTGCAGGGATTAAGGCATGCGCCACCATGCCCAGCACATGCTCATTCTTAAATCACTGAGCCAGCTCCCTAGGTCCTCTCCAGGGCACTTTAAATTAGGCACAGGGGTCACTTAAAACTCTGTTAAACAGTTCTCTCCTGAATCTCTGATAAACCCTATTGTTTTAACAGACAATGTTTAAACAGTGGTCAGTCAAGTCCTTTGTTTAAAGTTGCCATAGCAACGATAATGCTACTAGAGCTGCCGCACTAAAAGAACCCACAAAGGGTGAAGCATACCCTTTTAAAAGCCACTCGTTGATGGACGTGACTGACAAGAGCTGAAGGAAGAGCCATATTGTTGCTGGGAAGAAGGCAAGTGTGAAGCTCTGGATGAAGAGATGCAGTTTCAGATGCACCAATGCGCTGGTCAGCTCCTGGAGAGGGAGGGAAACAAAAGCCAGGGTGAGAAAATGCAGTGAAGACAGCACAGTAAAGTGACATCACATGAGTCAGCCTTGAATGTTGAATCAGTTCAAATCTTAGACCTTTACAAGCATATGTATAATAGATGGGTATTAAGAAAAAAAGCCTGGAAACAACTAGTTTCATATAAAAGTTCTGAGCTGCTGGGCGGTGGTGGCATATGCCTTTAATCCCAGCTCTCAGGCGGATCTCTGTGAGTTCAAGGCCAGTCTGGTTTACAGAAAAAGCTCTAAGACAGCCTGGGCTACACACAGAAACACTGTCACGGGGGTTTAAAAAAAAAAAATCTGAGCTATTAATTTCCTTCCAATATATAACATGCTCTAAGAATTCTGATCTGTACATTTCTGGACAGTAAAGTATAAGCTAACTAGCATTACAGTGGTATTGACTCAAAGATTGCTGATGGTATAAATAAAACACATGTTTACCAAGATTAACAAATTATTTCAGAAAGATTCAGAAAACTTACCACATTGTAGCCAAGTATACTAATCTCTAGCCACTGTCTGAAATTTAGCACGCTTTGATTTGGGAAGATGTCGCCAATTCTCTTCGATAAGTTATAATTCCAAGGGGCTCACCGCAGCATCCTTTGTTAACATCCTTTGTGAAGGAGGCATGTGCTGGAGCTAAGTTAACCTAAGCACACGGGTTATCTCACTCACTTCCCAGGACACGCCATTAGGTAGATAATATTACCCTCCTGTACTGCTGAGGAGAGTGAGACTGAGAACAAATACAAAGTGGAGAGCAGACCAAGACCATTCCTGGCACACTATCAATCAAATCGAGGTCTGCTCTACATGGCATCACAAGTGCCCCACGAGGATAAGAAATGTGCAGTCCAGATTGGGCACCTTCAGAGTGGTAGAGCCACAGACGGACAGGCGCGTTAGGCTGGAAGTGGAGCTGAGCTGGAGGAAAGCTTGCCTAGCATGCACAAGCCCTGAGCTTGCTTCCCAGAACCACAGACTCACTGGTTTTACCCTGCAGGTTTCAAAATGTGCAAGTGACACTGCTACCTGCTCGGTCTATAAACAGCAGCCTGCTGCAGGCTCGCCCACGGGCTGCCACACTCTCACACATCCCATTAGCTCCCACTTCTGACTCCCCACCAGGAGACACACCAGTTCCTCTTTGGTCCAAATGTGTCTAAAGGCATGGAAGGTTCTAGCAGTCTGGGAATACCTGACCCACCAGAAGAACCACACTAGGTCCTAGGATGGACCTAAAAGAGAACAGGGTATCATACAATGAATCAGAATCTTCAAAGTTGCACCCTTAAAAAGTCTGGTACCAGCACTTTACAAATGCTCAATAGTTCTGGAAGCTACTATCAGTTAAGTGTGCTTAGAGGCTCCTGATGCATATCAGGTAAATAAAGTTTTTAAAAGATTAACAAATAAAACTTTTAGTCAGAATGCAAGAAGTAAGATATTTGCACATATTTGTCACAAGAGTATCAAACATCACTAACACTTCTCAAGAATAATTTGCGGACATACATCACGAATAATACAATCTCTTGGACACAATTCCCTCCTGCCCCTATCACCTGAGTACTGGGATTACAGGCCCGTGCCCACCACACCTGGCTTGCTCAGTGGTGGCAATTAAGCCCTGGGCTTCCTTCCTGCTAGTTGAGCACTCCCAGTCACACCATATGGCTATCCCACAACGTTATCTATTAAGAGTCAAGCGTGAAGACAACTGAAATGTGCAAACCTGGTCCCACCACAGTGACATTCAGCCTCAGTTCTGGCCAAAGCACCGGAAGGAGCCGACCACAGAAGCCAGGAGCCAAAATAAAGCAGCCTTGCCTTTAGATTGTTTATCCCAGATGCTTGTCAGAGAGACAACCAACCCTAGCATGGGAGAGAACACTTAAATAGGCCGCAGTCTGAGCAGTGCTGTGATCGTCTAACTGCTGAGGAGGATGGCTGAGACCGTACAGTCTCCACTGGCACAAGCTATGGAGAAAGTCGGCAACTTGGTCCTTCATTCAAGAAATGCTGAATGGGGCTGAGAGCCTGGTTTAGTAGCAGAGTGCCTGCCATTTATGGACAAGGCCTTGGGTTCCACTCCCGGACCCCTACCCCCACCCCTCGGCAAGCACCAAGACCTGTATTTACTCCCCAGAACCCACTTTTAAAAGCTGGGCACGGTGCCATGTGCTTGTAAGCCCAGGATGAAAGAGGCAAAGGCAAGCAGGTCCCTAGGGTCTCACTGCCCAGCCCACTTATCCTACTTAATGAGTTCCAGGCTAGTGAGACCTTGTCACAAAAAATACAGGGGGTGAGGATGAGGGACAAAGCCTAGGGAACAATTCCAGAAGTTTTCCCCTACACACACACACACACACACACACACACACACACACACAGGCACACGGGCACACAAACATGAACACCCACACAAATATAAAAACAAGGAAACAGAAAACAAAGAGCAAATAAGGCCATATATTTGAATATACCACCATGAATAACTGAATACTGGGTATGAAGAACAGTTTGTTTATTTACACATAATACAGGTCAAATTCTACTCCACAGCACACACTGACTATAATTAAAGCTTCTTTACACCAGGGCTCTGAGTAGGATGCAGAAAGATGTTAATTTCCCTTTCAGCCCTTGTTTGACCTTTCTCAGACTTCCTTTCTAAGACTCAGCATCTGGGCTCTGGGCTTGAAACAAACAGCATAAACCAAAAGTTTAGAATTTGTTATATTTACTTTTCAGTTAATGGGATTTCAAAAGTCATCATCGGTTTAGAAACACACACACACATACATACACACACACACACACACACACACACACACACACAAAACGTGCATTCTGCTGTACTCAGGACATACATGTACCCAAGTATACGCAGGTATGCAGCCCCTACATGGCATCCTATCATGTGTCACCTTTTATTTTTCTTTTTGTACTTTTGGGGTTTTTTGGTCTTTTCAAGACAGGGTTTTTCTGTTTATAGCCCTGCTGGTCCTGGACTCACTTTGTAGACCAGGCTGGCCTCGAACTCACAGAGATCCTCCTGCCTCTGCCTCCCAAGTGTTGGGATTAAAGGCCTGGCATCTCTGCATCTCTCAGCTTCTGCTGGCTCCGTGTTCCTTGGCATGTGGCAGCATTGCCAGTTCCCCCTCCGTGAGCTCTTCCTCCTGGAACAGCAGCCCTTGGATCCAGGCTCTCCCTAGGCCCAGGACAAGCCAACAGTAAGAGCCTTTGCTTTAGTTACACCTGCGAAGAGCCTAATTCCTTTATGATCTCCATCCATGGGTAGAGTAGGCTGGGAGGACAGGTCAGTTTGTAAAGTGCCTGCTACACAAACATGAAGCCCCGAGTTTGGATCCCCATGCAACACACTGTGGATGAATTGTGCGTGTGATTCCAGTGCATGCAGGGGTTGGAGTACAAACAGGCAGATCCCTCAAGTTCAGTAGGCAGCCAGCTTAGCCAGTTGGTGAACTGGAGTTCGGTGAGCCACTCTACTACAAAGATGAATGTAGAGAGTGTCAGAGAATACCAGACCCGGACCACAGACATACGCCAACACAAACACGCACAGATACCACATACATACAGGTTGTACACACAAAGTAAAAGAAATAAATATCTAAAGTAATTTTAGATTAGACATCATTAAATCTATGTATGAGTAACACTCCATGCAATGTTCACCATAAATCAAAGCTGATTAGGACAAGTGAAGTGCTTTCAAATAAGCCAAGTCAAAAATTCACTACCTCGGGAGCTGGAGCGATGGCTCAGTGGTTAAGAGCACTGCCTGCTCTTCCAAAGGACCTCTTCCAAAGGACCCGGGTTCAATTCCCAGCACCCACATGGCAGCTCACAGCTGTCTGTAACTCTAAGGTCTGACACCTTCACACCAATGCACACACATTTTTAAAAAATTAAATAAAATATTTTTAAAAAATCACTACCTCCAATGAACAATACACTTTTCTAGGACCAAGAAAGAAATTAATAATCACACATACACACACACACACACACAAAATCATAGATCCACTTCAAATTAATTGAGGATTATTAAGTAAAAAATAAATTACAAAACCGTTACTTCCTACTTCTTAACTGATGGACTGCCCGTGAAAACAGCAGGGCTTAGATACGGTCCAGCATTATGCACTGCTGCAATCTAAGTTAAATGGATTTGAAAATGACTGACTGTTGTACTGGTTTACAAAGGGTCTTTGATGGAGGAAATGGCTTTGATGGCTACTCAGATACCATGATAAAGTACAGGATCAAAGCCCTTCATCATAACATCCAAATTAGCTGGGTAGCTCAGAGGCTTCCTAGGTGCTCACAGAAGTTGGTCCTCGGAGAGATGCTGATAGCTGACATTCTTCCTTCTTCTTCTCTTACAGTCCACAAAGTTGGCTGCTTCACAGAATAACATTAAATAGGAAGCTAAGGAGTAAGAGAAGTGAGGTCTCTTGACAGATTTCCTGTGGCATAAGTAACAGCTGTAGCCATTAAAGCGATGCCAGGGGACATAGTTAGAGCAATGTCCCAAGCAGAGGACTTTGGTAGGGCAGCTGCTCCACAAGGCCAAGGACAGCAGGAAGACCTCCAAGCCAGGTCTGACCTGCACCACGGCTCAGCAGACACCATTCTGCATCACTGTGCTCAACAATGAGAACCAATGGTAGAACTCAGGAGGTCACAGAAAAAAGCCTATCCCCTCTAACAGCGGTTACTTCTAACCAACAATATTTCTACAAGGCCTACAGTTAACAGGAAAACACATCCTGTATCTGTTACTTTCAGTGAGAATATTTAGAATTGTTGGGATGAAATTTATCAGTTCTAAGGGCCCAGAAAGATGGCTCAGCAATTAAAAGCACTGTCGCTCTTCCAGAGGAACGGGGTTCAAGTCCCAGCACCCACAAGGCAGCTCACAACTGCCTGTAACTTCAGTTCCAGGAGATCTGACACCTTCACACAGACATACATGCAGGCAAAACACTAATGCACATGAAAAGGGGGGTTGCGGGGGGAAGAGGGAGAACAAAACATTTTGCCACATGGTGGTGGTACAGCCTTTAATCCCAGCATTCAGGAAGGCAGAGGCAGATGGATCACTGTGAGTTCACGGCCAGCAGCCAAGGCTACACAGAAACCTTGTCTCAAAAACCAAAGAAAGAAAGAAACTTATCAGTTCAAAATACAAAAGACTAATCCTATGTGTGTGTGTGTGTGTGTGTGTGTGTGTGTGTGTGTGTGTGTGTGTGTGTGTGTATACCCCAATGAAAAGATTTATAACAGCCCAATAACTACAGAATAAAAAATTTAGTAAAAACCAGTCTCTGGTGCTATTAACAGGATGACCTAAGAAGGGGGAACTTTAGTCTTTGACTTTGTTTTCTATTGCTGTGATAAGCACCATGACCCAAAGTACCATGGGAAGGCAACAGTTATTTCATCTTATACTTCCAGGTTACAGTCTGTCACTGAAGGAATTTGGGGCAGAAACTCAGCCAGGAATCTGGAGGCAGTAACTAAGCAGAGACCATGGAGGAGACTGCTTACTGGCTTGCCCTCTATGGCTTGTTCAGCTTGCTCTTTTATACCGTCCATGCCCTCTGGCCCAGAGGCGACACCGCCCACAGTGGGCTGTACCTTCCCATAGCAATCATCAGTCAAGAAAACGCCCCAACAAGCAGTCTGCCAGCGAGAACCCATTGGATATGGCTCCCTCTTTTCAGATGACTCTAAGTTTATGTCAAGTCAACAAAAGGTCACGCCAGAACACTTCCCTACGACCTGAGTGGCTACGTGCCTGGGCACATACCCAAAGGATTCCACCTCCTACCACAGAAATCCTTGCAAACCTGTATCCACTGCTGCTGTGCTAGAAAGCAGAAGCAGCCTAGAGGGCCAGCAGCTGCTGACTGGATCATGAAAGTATGGCAGATATCCGCAACAGAGTAGCACTCAATTGTAAAGAAAAATAAAATCATTACATTTACAGAAAAACTGATGGAACTGGAAAATATACTGAGGTAAGCCAAGCCCAGAAAGACAAAGTCTGTATAATCTTTCACATGTGCTCCAAATTCGTAGATTCCCAAACTTGTTGGCAGAATCTGGGGAAAGAGGAGAGCAGAACAGGTGACGTGAGTGAGTGGTGGGGATTAAAAAGTGTTAAGCGGGGATAGAAGTGGGCGGAAGGAAGGAAAGGAGGGGACAGAAACCCACCATTTTACAAACTAATTAAAACATAACTTAAAAGCTGGGTGTGGTGGCGCACATCTTTTATCTCAGCACTTGGGAGGCAGAGGCAGGTGGGTCTCTGTGAGTTCAAGGCCAGCCTGGTCTACAAAGGGAGTCCAGGACAGCCAAGGCTACACAGAGAAACCCTGTCTCAAAAAACCAAAAAAAGAACAAGACAAAACAAAAAAAACTGTAATTTAAAAAGAAAAAAGAAAAAAGGAGTTTGGGGCTGAGGAGATGGCTCGGTGGTTAAAGTACTGGCTACTCTTCTGGAGGACCTGGGCTCAGTTCCTAGCAATCACAGGGTAGCTAATAACCAACACCCTCTTTATACGCCTCCATGGGCAATGCACACACATGGCACACAGACACACATGAAGACAAAACACCAAGACACGGAAAATAACAATAACTAAATCTGTACAAGTAAAATTTTAAAGTATTTGAAAGGATGAAGCCTTCATGAGTGGACAATGCTCAACTAGGAGCCACTAAGTGAGGATCTAATGTTGGGTATGAGCTATGTCCCTACAGGAGGTGTTCAAAAGCAAACGACACAGGCTGCTGCTCTCAGTTACCCACAGTAACCAGAGGGTAAGACTCTACTGCTGAAGACACTGTACACTTCAGTCACGCCACATAGAGAAGTCAGGCTCACCTAAACTGACCATCTGAAACCTTCTTCTTTGCGAGCTGGCTTTCACAGTGCCAGAAGCTGCTACAGAGGCTGTTGAAGGATGAAAGTCGTCACTGGACCCTGGATCCAAGATATGCCCATCTGTGCAATAACGCCACGACTGGTAAGAGGGTAACCAACCACTTCAAAAACTAGGTTTAAGGCCTGCTCCACAGGAAAGAATTCCTGCCTGGAACGGTAAACCTGGGGTTGGGGAGGTCACATAACCTACCCTGGGATGAGGGGGCATCCACTATTGTTTTACTAAACAGGCACATTGCCAAATTGTATTCTAAATATTTACATTTATACCCATAGATTCATACTGCTCTCAATCTTGGCCAGAGAAGTCCCTTCCTACAGTAGATAGCAGTTAATGCAAAAACTTACAACTGTTCAAAGTGCTAAGAATAAGTAACTATTGAGAGCTCAGTTCTAAATAAGATTTTCCCACCTATAAGAATAACATGTTACACTGGGCATGGTGGCACACGCCTTTAATCCCAGCACTTGGGAGACACAGGTAGGCAGATCTTTGTAAATTCAAGACCAGTCGGGTCTACAAAGGGAGTCCAGGATAGCCAAGGCTACAGAGAGAAACCCTGTCTCGAAAAACAAACAAAGAAAAACATTTTACAATATTTATTTTTTGGCATATTTGTATGTGCTGTGCATGTACACATGTATATATGTACATATGTTTACATACGTGGGGATGCACATTTATGTATGTGGGGGTACATGTATGCACTTACATGTGGAGGCTCAGGGATGATATCCTATCCTCAGACCTCCTGAATATATTGACAAGAAGAAAGAAATCAGCAAGACCAAACAGGATAGGTAACATGGGAGCAGCTCTAAAACTGACTGAGACAGAAAGGTGTCTCCAGCCAGGATTTCAACTATACATGGCCAATAAATCCTTACCTACAATATCCTCTAAACTTACATGCCATTTTTCAACCTGTGTTCCAGTTTGTCTATTGAGGGGCCGAGTGTCTCCATGAGGCCAGAAATCCCAGTGAGCCTGGTTTAGCTACCCACCTTTATCAGCAAATCCCATCTCCTCTCCTACTGCTGAGATCACAGTGGGCTGCTGCACCTACTCCTCAGCTTGTTTGTGGGTTCTGCAAAGCCAAACTCTGGCCCTCATACTTGCAGACAAGTGCTTATCTACCAAGCCATCTCCCAGCCCCTAGAAGTTAGATTTTTATAACTGTATGGAATGTGTTGAGAAACCACCAAATATTGTCTTTTTTTTTCTCCTGCATTTTAAGTGTAAAAGAGTCACATACGCTCCCCGCTCCTCTCTCACATGTGAAGATCTCTCTGTAGCTTTGCTCTTGAGAGAATCCATTTCAGTGAAGACTGGATCAGTAGGCACCCTCACCTACGTGCATGACAGACTGTGACTTCTCAAAATACGAACATCTTTTTCTTTTTCTTTTTTGATTCTCAAGACAGGGTTTCCCTGTGTAGCTCTGGCTGTTCTAGAATTCTCTGTAGACCAAGCTGGCCTGGAACTCAGACCCGCCAGCCTCTGCCTCCCAACGCCTGGAATTTAAGGTGTGCCCAACCACCGCCCAATTGTTTTTTTTTTTTTTAAACAACTATCATAATGGTTGAATGGCCTCTTTTTACAAGTAGTTCAGGGTTGACATAACAAACATGACTAGATAGCGTAAGGCTCAAGAACAAAAGATAATTCACAAGAGTTCTGGAAAGCAAACCACCTGAAGCACCTCAGCACACCCGAGCAGACAGAGCAGCAGCACTGCAGCTTTCTCCACAGCTCATTACCATAATAAAACATACTCAATTTACCTTTAGGTAGCACTAAAAAATAAACTTTTAAAGGAAAAGTTAGTTCTTCATTCTCTGGTTCTTGTTTTGTGTAGTCATGCTAACCTTAAACCCATGGCGATTTTCCAACCTCAGCCTCCCGAGTACAAGGTGTGGTGGTTTGAATAAGACTAGGCCCCAGTGTGGGCCAAGCCAGGCCCAGTTAGCCCTCTCCGCACCGTGGTTGCCTCAACGTGCAAGCTCTCCCTGCTGTTCCCGCATCTTGCCTGTCTGATACCCCGCTCCCACCACTATGAAACGGGCCGGGCCTCTGAAGCTGTAAGCAAGCAATTGGATATTTTTTATAAGTTGCCTTGGTCACGGGGTCTCTCCACAGCAATAGAAAAGTAAGTAAGAAACTAGTAGTGGCACACACCAGTACACCTGCTAAAAAATACTTTTTGTTTGTTTTTGCAAAACAGGGTTTATCTGTGTAGCCTTGCCTGTCCTGGAACCAGGACCTGTAGACCAGGCTAGCCTCAGACACGGACATCTGCCTGCTTTGGCCTCCCAAGTGATGGGATTAAAATCTTATGCCACCACATCCAGCTACCAGACATCGTTTTTTCATAATAGGTGAGATATATTACTGTAGTCTTACTTTCTGTTTCCTTGATTACATCTCTTCATAAGAATATTTTTCATACTCATTTCTTCATTTTAAAAATTTGGTCATCAAAAAACAACAAAATAGGCAGAGCGTGGTGATGCACACCTTTAATCCCAGCACTTGGGAGGCAGAGGCCGGTGGATCGACGTTGAGTTCAAGGCCAGCCTGGTCTACAAAGTGAGTCCAGGACAGCCAAGGCTACAAAGAGAAACCCAGTCTCGGAAAAAACAAAACACAAAAACAACACCAACAACAAAATAGTCATTCTAATCCCATCTCTGCGTCCTCAGTGCTCAGCTGGGAAGTTGTGTACGTAGAAGCAGCACGCAGCCCTGCTGCTGCTCATCCACGTCATCCGTCACAGAGAGGCCTTCAGGCAGTAACCGCTTGACAAAAGGCCCCTGGAATTTCAGCACTCAGTTCATGCGCCACAGGTGACAGACAGTACCTCTGTTTTTAACGACAGTCCACTGTTGAAGAATATCGTAGCGACGGCGATGTAGGACACAGTTATCTCTGGCTTCAGGGGACCTGAGAAGAGAGTAATGAGTTACTGCTGGGAAGGCGTCTGCAGCGGGCAGCCGGCCTGCCACTCTGTCCAAAGACTTTGAGCTTGCGCGATGTGCCCTCCTGTCCACTCCCTCCACGCGATGCTACCTTGATCCAGAGAGGCTCTCTTAGGACCTCGGCTTTCTGGTTCAACACTTTATCCTCAAACCAGAAGAATGAAAGGGCTCACTCAAAAGCAGATAAACAACAGCCTTCAGATACACTCAGGTCCATGGCCCCCCACACAGGCACAGCCTTCAGATACACTCAGGTCCATGACCCCCCCACAGACACAGCCTTCAGATACACTCAGGTCTAATGACCCCCCCCAGACACAGCCTTCAGATACATTCAGGTCCATGCCCCCCCACACACACACACAGCGTTCAGATACACTCAGGTCCATGACCCCCACACACACAGACACAGCCTTCAGATACACTCAGATTTAATGACCACCCCCAGACACAGCCTTCAGATACACTCAGGTCCATGACCCCCCCACACAC
>OU015753.1:45953458-45968604 GCA_907169655.1 Acomys percivali
GGTCCATGACCCCCCACACACACAGACACAGCCTTCAGATACACTCAGGTCCATGCCCCCCCCCCAGGACACAGCCTTCAGATACACTCGGGTCCATGGCCCCCCCCACACACACACACAGACACAGCCTTCAGATACACTCAGGTCCAAGGACCCCCACCAGAGTCACTAATGACGATAGCAAACAAAAACCCCTAATGCACAGATAAGTCACAGGGAAGAAACCCTCCTAAGTTAGCAAACATTTTACTTCTAGGACATATAAATACAAGCACGTACTTCTGCACACATCCAGTCCTGCCCAGCAGTATTCACTGTGCCAACACGTAGTAAGCGCCTACTGAATGAACGACAAGTCTAGCACAGAGCACCTAATGATACACTACTGTGACTGTAACTATCAAGCTGGGCCATGTCTTGGACCCTGTGGTCCCTGCCCTCTAGAGAATCAATCCTCTCTGCACATGCGTCAGTGCTGTAAGAACCACAGAAGCTACTTGTCTTTAAAGAATCCGTTGAGATCTATGCTACCCAAAGAACCAACATCTTCAAAACATATGCAATTCTTAGGAAAAACTACATTTCAGACAGGTGAAAGTGATTCTCCAGAAGTGGCTAAATTGTCCTCCATCCCCTCCATCTAGATATCTGGCCATGTTGGGAGACCTTTGGGTGTCACACTTCCGGTGGTCAGGCCTGACCCTGGCATGACTTGGAAAGATCAGGAAATCTGCCAGCCACTCGTGGAGCCATGAATTAACACTGCAAACAAACTACGTGTCTAAAACGTCAACAGTGCCCAGGCTGAGAAGCTGGGGTAGATAGTCCTTGGATCTCCTGTACTGGATTAAACAGTGTTCCTGAAAGTCATATCTACACAGAATCCATGAGCGGCACCATGTTTAGAAACAGGACTACTGTAGAGGAAATCAAGTTAAGGTGAGGTCTTACTGCAATTGGGGGGTTAACAACAACTACGTTCGCATGTGTGCTTTGTGTTTGCAGTAGCAGGGACGAACCTGAGTGTCTCACCGCGCTTGGCAAGCACTCTGCCACTAAGCGACATCGACAGGCAGCCCCAGTGACTGGAATTCTAAAAGGATTACTGGATGCAGACACATAGTGAAGACCGGGCAAAGACAGAAGTTATAAACACTATATCCTAAGGAAAGGCAGAGTAAACACCACGGACCACAAGAAGCAAAGAAAAGCAAGTGCCCAGAGTCTTTTTTGGAGAACAGCCTGTGCTTGGACTCTGGCCTACAGAACTGGGAGAGAATAAATTCTGTCATTCTGAGCCGGGCGGTGGTGGCGCACGCCTTTAATCCCAGCGCTCGGGAGGCAGAGGCAGGCGGATCGCTGTGAGTTCGAAGCCAGCCTGGTCTACAAGGGGAGTCCAGGACAGCAAAGGCTACACAGAGAAACCCTGTCTCAAAAAACAAACAACAACAAAAAAAATTCTGTCATTCTGATGTATTTCTTACACAAATTTTTGCTAAACCAGTTTGCTTCAAATCACATAAGAGGATCACGATCATACACACATCTATAATATATGTGTCTGTGCGTATGTATTGCATAATGTGTGTGTGTGTGTGTGTGTGTGTGTGTGTGTGTGTGTGTGTATACCACAAATAACACAATCATAGAGTCCCCAAAACTCTCTACCATTTCTATTGATATTTTCAACCTATGGACAGATGAGCTGGGTAGTGGTGGCACATGCTTTAATCCCAGCACTTGGGAGATAGAGGCAGGCGGATCTCTGTGAGTTCGAGGTCAGCCTGGTCTACAGTGCAAGTTCCAGGACAGCCAGGCTTGTTACCAAGAGAAACCCTGTCTTGGAACAAAAAACAAAAAAACATATGGATAGATGATCAAACTTTGAAAGAAATCATTATTTATTCATTCAACAAACACTTGTTAAGCCACCAATATCTCTCAGGCATTTGTAAAACAACAGTAAATTAAAAAAATGAAAATCTCCTCAAACAGTGTAATAAACAATTTTGTATATCTAGCATTAATACACAGCGTTTCCCTGAGACTGGGAAAACAGAGCGCACAGGGACAAGCTAGAAAAGCATTCCATTTGTGACATACACTTCAAAAAAAGAGGTGCAAAAAAATCGGAAGTCACACAATCAAAAGAAAAATGGAGCCGGGCGTGGTGGTGCACGCCTTTAATCCCAGCACTCGGAAGGCAGAGGCAGGTGGATCGCTGAGTTCAAGGCCAGCCTGGTCTACAAAGTGAGTCCAGGGCAGCCAAGGCTACACAGAGAAACCCTGTCTCAAAAAAACCAAAAAAGAAAAATGGGCCACTAAAAAAATGAAGCCATTTTGACCTCTAACACCCATTCTTTTTATTTTGTTGTTGCTGTTTGGTTTTTCGAGACAAGGTCTCTTGAGTGTCCTAGAACTCAACTCTGAAGACCAGGATGGCCTCCAACTCAGAGATCTGCCTGCTTCTGCCTCCCTAACAACAGGATTAAGGGCATGTGCTACCTAGCCTGCCTCACCCAGAAGAAAGAAGAAACTCTTGGAATGCTGAAGGAACTGGGGACATTCCACAGAAGCCACTGTCATCTCAATCAATACCCCCCACCAAGCACCATAGAAAACATTCCCAGACTGCAGGGCAGGGGCACAAGCTTTCAATCCTAGAAAAGGCAGGTGGGTCTCTGTGAGAAGACCAGCCAGGGCTACACAGGGGGCCCCTGCTTAAACGTGAATTAAAGGCCCAGTGTGGTAGGCACGCCTTTAATCCCAGCACTCGGAAGGCAGAGGCAGGTGGATCGCTGAGTTCAAGGCCAGCCTGGTCTACAAAGCGAGTCCAGGACAGCCAAGGCTACACAGAGAGACCCTGTCTCGAAAAACCAAAAACAAGCAACAGGTGCCACCACCACCACCACCCGGCTCTTGTTCCATATTTTTAAGGAAATGCAAAGTGAACTAAGAATGAGTTCATCTACATAATCCCCAGTACACTTCTTCCCACCTGGAAGATTATTCAACTTGTTTAATAGGAAGGGTTCTATGTGCATCAATTTCCTTCCAGATTAATTTACCAACTGACTGTGGGGTGGGGAGGGGGCTGGAAAGTGGTCACATAGCTTGGAGGTGGGGGGGGGGGGCTGGGGGGGGGGGGGGGGGGGGGGTACGTAAAGTCTCATGTACCAAGCTGGGCTCAACACAGCACGGATAAAACAAAACAAGAAAAATAAACCAAGTTTAGTCATCAAAGTATGAAAGCAGATAAAGGTGCAGTAAGTATCTTAAAGGTAAAATGACGAGGCCAGCCTGGTCTACAAAGCAAGGCTAGGACAGCCAAAACTACACAGAGAAACCCTGTCTCAAACAACCAACCAAACAAACAAACAAAGTAAACTGAAAAGCAAGCGTCCTTCTCTTTAAGAAGGGAGGAGGGCTTAGCCTTTAATGCCAGCAGCCCGGAGGCAGAGGAAGGCAAATCGGAGTGGGAGTTGGGGCTGCCCAGGTCTACAAAGTGAGCTTCAGGCCAGCCAGGGCTACACTAAATGAGACTTTGTCCTAAAACAATGAAATAAATAAACAAGATGAAGAAATGTTTCAGAGAGTATATTATTGTGGATGCATCTTAAAAAATCACATTCAGTCTGACAAGATGGTTTAGCGGGCAAAGCTGCTTGGCACCAAGCACGAAAACTTGAGTTCAGCCTATTGAGCCCACATGGTATAAGGAAAGAACTGAGACCTGTGCTTTCTCCTCCGATCTCCATACGCAACACACAAACTCACAGGTGTACACACACTCACAACTAATTAATTGACTAAACTTTTTAAAGTCACATTTCCAACCAGGCACAGTGGTGCACACATTTAGTCTTAACACCTGGGACAGCAGGCTGATCCCTAGACTGGAGGCCAGCCTGGTCTATACAACAAGTTCCAAAAAAGCCAGGGTTCTGTAAAGAGACCCAGTCTCAAATAAATGAATGAATACTTTTTTTTTTTAATCACATTTCCAGTGTGCAAAGCTGTTAACTAAAAGAAATGCTTTAGGGAACTATAAGAAATATATAAGCTGGGAGGTGGTAGTGTACAGAGCTAATTCCAGAACAGCCAGGGCTACACACAGGGAAGCTCTGTCTCAAGAAAAACGACGAAGAAAGAAGTATATGAGAGAAATATTTTCAGTGACATTTCTGCCCCTGCTCTTTCATTTTTGTTGTTGAGGGGTGCATTGAAAGTGTTGCTAGACACTGTTTAAAGTTCTGTTCTTATCAACAGACTTTCCAGGTGGGGTCACAGAATGCACAGGCTCTCCACCTCACAGCCTCCACAGAAACGTGCAATGGTTTGACTCTTCCGAAGACAGGTAACTTTTACACAGGGAGGGCCCTAGATCAAACACCTGGATAGCTGTTGTCTAAGGTGTAGCTGATGTTGCCCTGCGCCTGTGAGGAGTGTGGGGATAAGCCTTTTGGAGGCCCACAAAGAAAGGTGAGTGAGGCATCAACCTCTCCTAAGACTCCTCAAACGGTCCTGATGCACTGCACACAGTGTTGATCCACTAGTCCCTGATCTCAAAATGGATCCGAGGCTAGGGCGGTGACTGCTTCCCTCTTGTCCCCTGAGGTGACCTTGAGCTCTCCCTGCTGCGGCCGCCCCCCTCCCCGCCAAACACACATACACATTTCCTCATAGCTACACCAACCTGACTGATTGCTATTGGGGCCTGAGGCTAGCATGGGATCTGATTGGCCTTTTAACCTTTTAAAGGCTTATACACTGACCAATAAAGTCTGGTCTCCAGAGTCTGATTTTCCGGGATTCTGCTTAGGCTCTGGTGCCATTCACCCCACTTCCTCCTGGTTCCTGATTCCCATACCTCTGAGCCAAAAATTGGAGTATGGAAATGTCTTTACTCCACAGGGCCTCCTCTTTCTAGTAATTATTCGCCCCACCACCACCAAAACCATTATTATAGATATTGCCATTGTTATCGTAAGAGAAAGCTCTGGTCTCCACGCTTCCCTAAACTCATCTCTGACGTGGTACCTGGCTTCAGGCCTCAACTTCTAAAAAAAGATAGGGGGGCTATCGGGGAGGGGCTTGATGAGGATGTGGTTCATGTGTGCCAAGGCCCTGGGTTCACCCCCCAATATTCCAACCAAAAAATAAACTGGTGCCAGATGCAGTGGCATGCACATGCCTGTAATCCCAGCACTCAGGGAGGCAGAGGCAGGCAGATCTCTGTAAATTTGGGGCCAGTCTGGTCTACAGACTGAATCCAGGAAAGCTAGGGCAACACACAGAGAAACTGTGTCTTGAAAATAAATAAATAAATAAAAATTTAAAAATGAAGTGGCATGCTTTTACAGTTTTATGATGGGGGGATGATCCTGTATTAATAGCATAAGGATTGTTGAAAAATGGAACAGTATTTCTTTTTTTTTTTTTCCTTTCTTTTTTTGGTTTTTCTCTGTGTAACCTTGGCTGTCCTGGACTCACTTTGTAGACCAGGCTGGCCTTGAACTCAGCGATCCGCCTGCCTCTGCCTCCCAAGTGCTGGGATTAAAGGCGTGCGCAACCACCGCCCGGCCTGGAACAATATTTCTAAAAAACAATAGTGTTCGAAAGTTCAATAGGCGGAGTCTAAGTGAGCAACGCAGATCACAGAATCCATCTTGCATCTGCCAGAGCGGAGAACCGGTCCACCATTCAGCAACCTTTCTGTCCACACAGTATCTGGGGTACTCAGAGGAAAAGATATTTGACAAAGCCCAGCCCTGAAGAGTACAGCCAACACATCACCAGGAAGTTCACCTCAAAGCTGAGCAAATAAAGAAACCTAGTGCCAAACGCTGTAACCAGTACAGCGTGCAGTGTGGGTCACCTCAAAGACACCAGAACCCCATTCGCATCTCACTGCTCCAGAACGCAAAACCCCAAAATTCAGTTTCCCCAATGCTCACAGAAAGGCTGTATTTAAAACTAACTCTTCAGACGGATAAATGGCAGGGCTGTGGTGACAGCTATACATACTGTATGCTACATTTAAATTTTTAAATATGTCAAACTTACAAGGAAAAGAATGTCCATGGTCACTGTTTAAATAACTCCATTAAAAGGATCCAGAAGCTACTTTACTACTATTCTGAGAGGTCACTCATTCACTTCTGTAAAGTTTTAAGGAGAAGGTATAATTTCAAATATCCACATGGGCACCTCCTACTTGAAAGATCCTGTGTGTCCTTAGTTGAGTTGACCCACTGCATGATTTATGTATTCAGCCTGTCAATAAACTTGGAACCTAACACCCAAGGTCAAAAACAAACGAACTGAAGAAATTCAATTAATATCTATGAAAAGCTGGGCAAGGTTGTCTGAACGGAGCGGGTATTAAAGGCCAATGACACATCCCATGTTCCTACCAGTGTCCACAGGCCACATTACAAAGCTCCTAGTATTCAGGGGTCTGAGTGGGGTTTTGACCCATCCACACTTCCTTGCCAAAACATACACTGTGCATAGTTTAACACAGTCTGTAACTGTTAAGACTGCTGCTGAGCCAGCGGCGTCCCGGCAGCACACGGAAGTACTGTCCTGTAAGTAAAGAGTGCAACGTGTCAGTCGAATTGGGAGTTTTGGAGTGTCAGTAACTACTACACACTATGGCTCTCCAACATATGAGCCATAAAAATTGAAGTTTGGGGCAAGGATGTCTCCCCCCCTCGCCCCTCCCCCAACAGCCTTTCCCCACCCCTCTCCAAAAGCCTTTTTTGTTGTTGTTGTTCTGTTTTTTTTTTTTTTTAAGGTGCAAAAGGGAGGGGTCGGAAATAGCCCTGATAATGAGGTCCACTCCAGTACAGATAAGGAACTCCTGGCAACCTAAAGTCCCTTGGGATGAGATGCTACTCTGGGAACCAGCCAGAGGAGTAAGTTTCATTTTCGGTAACCTCACTCCCGGCACCGAGCGAGCAGAAGTCATTGATTGCTCGCACCTGCACGCCAAGCCCTCGGCCCCTTTCTTAGTCCCCTTCTGGGCTAACAAATGAGGGAAATCTGTGAAAGCCCCCTCCTGGGAGAGCACACGGGGCTGGTCTGGGCGTTCCAAGGGCAGAGGTTCCCCCACCGCAGCCGGGGCGGTCGCCCCTCGGGGAGTCGCAGAGGAGTTCAGAAGTGGGACCCCGCGCGGTACAGCCGGCAGAGGGGCGACACTTACCCCCGTTCACTCCGACCGAGGGCTCCAGCTTAGCGGCGCCGATCGCCACCACAATCCCGACCATGAACCATTCTTTCCTCACCCTCTCCAGCAGCCTCATATTTGTTAGGGTGGGTGGGTTTTGTTTATTTGTTTGGCTGGCTTGCTTTCCAAGCTACAATCCCTGAATGCCCGGGGCGTCTCCACACTTTCCTCAGTCCCTCCAGACATGCAGCAGAGCAAGTCAAATTGCCACTCGTAAACTAAAGACCGAGGGGTGGTTCGGGCGGCTCCGAGGCGGGCTGGGAGTAGTAGTATCCAGTGACAGGAAAGCCTCACAGAGCGCCGCCATCACTACCACGCGCCTCCTAATAGACGCGCACCAGGGCCGAGGTCTCGGGTGCCGGGGACGTAGAACGGTGGCACACCGGGCGAGCGAGGAGGATGGATGGGGAGACCAGTCACCGGTTGCGCTAACAGGCCCCGCTGCTATGCATAGGTGGGTAAGCTTGGGGAGGCCCGTGGTGGGAGAGAAGAATGAGGCGCCCCACACGCCCAGCCTCATCGTGGATGCCGCCGCCATAAAGCTATAATGGCGGCCTCTCGAGCTCCGGAACATCCTCGGCAGAAAGCGTGTCTCGCTCGGTCCTGAGCCCGAGAGATGCGCGGCGTGCACCGGGCTAGATAACCTGGCTTCTCCCCGGCGGCGGCTGTGCGCGCGCGCGCCGCTGCCGGCGTTTCAGGTGCGCGCGTCCTCGGGGCATTACGACGACGACCGACGTCGCGTTGACGTTGCGTGGGGGGAGGGGAAGCCATTCGCGGCCTCTGGTTCTCGGCGGGAGCGGCGGCGGCAGACGCGTGTGGCGGAGCGGCGCGGGAAAGCGGCTTCCTAGTTGGGGAAGCGTTAGCCCCCGGGGGTAGGTTGAAAATCGGTGGCGGAGCAGGCGTCCGGGACGGCGGGCCCCGCGCCTTACCTCAGCGGCGGCGGCGGCGGGAAGGTTGGGGAAGGCGGGCCGGGCCTTCCCGCCAGGTCGGTGGCCTGCCCGGGCCTTTCTACCCGACCGCCTCCCCGGCCCAAACCCACCCGGGGAGTGGGGAGGACGGCCGGGATGGGGCAAATCTTCCCTGGGGGGGCGGTGAGAGAGCGTCCCAGGCTCCTCCCCACCCGTGTGCTGCGCGTGGGCGGGCGATTCCGGAGGCCGCGTGGTGCGGGCCTTAGCCTGCCCCCCCCCCCCCCAGCCGAACCACTAAAAGCCAACAGGACAACCGAGAGGGGCCCGGGAACTCAGAACAAAAGCAGTGAGGGTCGAGATGCAGGGTTGGAGGTTCTGATGGCCGACCCCCCCGGTTGCTCGCATTGCGTTCTGGCGAACCTATGACATAATTTCACGAATGGTCTTCCGAGCATCAACCCTTCCTCTTTATGCACCCAAAGAAAGAAAGGAACAAAGTATTGTGGGACATTTTTTGAAGCAGCCTGGTATCAGCTACTTGAATAGTTTACTATGGAACGTAACGTTCGAAAGAGATTGTACCAGACTTTTCATTCTGAATGCATTCAAAGCTTGAAAGAGACTCGGCGTGCAATTTGCTCTTTTTTAACTTTATCTTGCTGACATGACTCGCAATCCAAAAACTTAAACTGCTTTAAGCAGTCGTGCTATCAGTTTTCAGTTGCACGGCCCCCCACTGCCGGGTAAATAAACATCAGGCAGCATGAAGAAAAGCTAATCTCAAGATTAAAAAGAACTTTTAATAGGGAGACATTAAAACAATTTGCCAGGCAAAAGAAGTACGTGAAATGTGATTTTTTAAAAAAGCATATTATAAAACATTCTCAAGGTAAGTGGAATTTTAGGAAGTAAACTTTAATCAATTTCTTGCGGTAATTTTCTCGGTTCAAAAGGAAAAAAAATATCTACCTCAGTCATCGAAAACTCTCAAATTAAGAGGTCATCACAGAAGGTGCTCACTTAAGTCTGTCTGCTCACAGGTTCTATAGATTTTGATCTGTTTAGAGCAGGATATTAATTCATAGGAAGATAGTTTAGCAATTGTGAATTGTATTGTCGAGGACTGTATTAGTTTGCTAGGGCTGCTATAACAAATTATACCACCGCCCCCTGAAACTGGATGCACTCAGACAATAGACATTTGTTGTTTTACTTTTGCAGAAGAAAGTCCAAAATCCGAGGTGTTAGAGGGGCCTTGTGTTCCCTAGATTCCCGCCTTAGGGTTCTAGTGGGACCCTCGGGGCTCCCCCTGGTTTGGCATCACCGCCCCTTCCATATTACATACTTTAATCTGTGCATCCACCTTTAACATTCCCGTTTTTCTGTATGTAGATTAATTATATGAGCACATATCCTTTCTCCAAATTAAGTAACTGTTCAGTGATGTCCCCTGTGAAAGGCATGTTTTCCTGAAACCTCAGAATGTGACTTTAGAAATCAGATGTGCATAGGTATAGATTAGCTAAGGCTCTTTAAGAGTGTCATATAAAGGTATGCGTGAGAGTAGGCGGCAGGTAAGCACCTTGTAAAGATGGAAGCAGGAACTGGACTGAGATAACAGAAAACCAAAGCAGTCTAAGAATTCCTGGCCACCACTAGAAGCTAGGAGGGAATCGTGGTGCAGATGTTTGTTCGGGCTCCCAGAAGAAAACTGACCTTCCTACTTACTAACTTCCTGAACTATAAGAAAATCAGTGTTTTGAAACTCTTCCCCCAGCCTTTAGAGTCGGTTGTTACAGCAGCCTGAGGAAACTAATACAATAATATTCACAGGTGCTCGTGTGCAGTAGTCCTAGCGGCTTTTCTGTTCTGTTCTGAGACCCAGCAGCCGGCACCGGTGAGCTACTTGGAGGGTGAATTCGGCGAGCTTGTAGGAGCTTGAAACCTTCAAAGTCCCCTCCAACTCTTACCAGCTGGAAGGAAAGATGGTTGAGGCAGATCGCCCAGGAAAGCTCTTCATTGGTGGGCTTAATACAGAAACAAATGAGAAAGCCCTTGAAGCGGTATTTGGCAAGTATGGACGGATAGTGGAGATACTTTTGATGAAAGACCGTGAAACCAACAAATCAAGAGGATTTGCTTTTGTTACCTTCGAAAGCCCAGCAGATGCTAAAGATGCAGCTAGAGATATGAATGGAAAGTCCTTGGATGGAAAAGCCATCAAGGTGGAGCAGGCTACCAAACCATCGTTTGAAAGTGGCAGACGTGGACCACCTCCACCTCCAAGAAGCAGAGGCCCGCCCAGAGGTCTCCGAGGAGGAAGTGGGGGAACCAGAGGACCCCCTTCACGTGGCGGATACATGGATGATGGTGGTTATTCCATGAACTTTAACATGAGTTCTTCCAGAGGACCACTTCCAGTAAAAAGAGGACCACCACCACGAAGCGGGGGTCCGCCGCCTAAGAGATCAACGCCTTCAGGACCAGTTCGAAGCAGCAGCGGAATGGGAGGAAGAGCCCCGGTATCTCGTGGAAGAGACAGCTACGGAGGCCCGCCACGAAGGGAGCCCCTGCCATCGCGTAGAGATGTGTATTTGTCCCCGAGAGATGATGGATATTCTACGAAAGACAGCTACTCAAGCAGAGATTACCCAAGCTCTCGTGATACCAGAGATTATGCACCACCGCCGAGAGATTATACTTACCGTGATTACAGCCATTCCAGCTCA
This sequence comes from Acomys percivali, assembly GCA_907169655.1. Taxonomy (NCBI): domain Eukaryota; kingdom Metazoa; phylum Chordata; class Mammalia; order Rodentia; family Muridae; genus Acomys; species Acomys percivali. Next base: position 45,964,327 of record OU015753.1, read on the forward strand.
CGTGATGACTATCCATCCAGAGGCTATGGTGATAGAGATGGCTATGGTCGGGATCGTGATTATTCAGATCATCCAAGTGGAGGTTCCTACAGAGATTCCTATGAGAGCTACGGTAACTCACGCAGCGCACCTCCGACACGAGGGCCCCCGCCGTCTTACGGAGGAAGCAGTCGCTATGATGATTACAGCAGCTCCCGTGATGGCTACGGTGGAAGTCGAGACAGTTACTCAAGCAGCAGAAGTGATCTCTACTCAAGTGGCCGTGATCGTGTAGGCAGACAAGACCGGGGGCTTCCCCCTTCTATGGAAAGGGGGTACCCTCCTCCACGTGATTCCTACAGCAGTTCAAGCCGCGGAGCACCAAGAGGAGGTGGCCGTGGAGGCAGCCGATCTGATAGAGGGGGAGGCAGAAGCAGGTACTAGAAACAAACAAGACTTTGGATCAAGGTCTTCATTCAAAGAAACAAAAGATGGAAAGTCTTCTGTCGTAACTACCCAAGGACTACTAAGAGAAAAGTTGTGTTACCTTTTTAAATTTTTCTGTTTTAAGTTCCCCTTCATCATTTTTGTGTTCTTGTGAGGAAAAAGTAAAACATGATTAATTTTGATATTATGAATTGCTTTCAACAAGCAAATGTTAAATGTGTAAGACTTGTACTAGTGTTGTAATTTTCCAAGTAAAAGTGTCCCTAAAGGCAATTTGCTGTCTTGATTCTTTTTTTTCTTTCCGCCTGCACCCCCCAACCCCCGCCCCAGAAAATGAGGTGAGCGATTCTAAGAGCTTTAAGACGTTCTTTGGTCTCTCAAAAGTTAACTCGACCTTCCTATTTAGATAAGCTAACTATTAGAAGTAGAAGAGGGTGGTGGTAGTGTTTTACTCTAGGATCCCCAGGTGTTGCCTTTGAAAATCCTGAGCAGACACTTAGCAAGGGCTGCTCACCCAGACCCAAGAAAGCAGATGCGTAAAGCTATCTTTCTTTTCTGACACGTCTTGGGAATCTTAGAGAGCTTCCCTTCCCCTCTCCCATTTTGTAGTCTTTATTTGCATTTCATTTACGGTTTTTGTAGTGGTTTTTTTGGTTTTGGTAAAAGATTTACCTGTGTAGCCTTGGCCAACCTGGAGCTCGGCAAACGAGGCTGTCCTTGAACTAGATAGAGCCACCTGCTGCCTCCTCAGTGCTGAAGTTAGGGTGTGACGCTGTGCCTGGCTTTCCTTCTCCATCTTAGGTGTTGTTTGGTGGTGGTGGTGGGGTTTTTTGTTTTGTTTGAGACACGGTTTCTCTGTGTAGCCCTGGCTGTCGTGGACTCACTTTGAGGCCAGGCTGGCCTAGAACTCAGATCTGCCTGCCTCTACCTCCCTAAGTGCTGAGATTACAGGCATGCACCACTTCCAAGCCTGACTGGTTTTTGTTTTTTAATTAAGGGGTGGGGTGGGGGCGTGTACGTGCATATGCACATGCATAGATGTGCCTGTGTACCAGAAGAGGGTTTTACTGTAGCCCAGGCTGTCTTCAAACAATGATCCTCCTGCCACATTTCTCCAGGGCTAAGATTATAGGTGCATTCATCCCTCAGGCTGCCTTTTTTTTTTTTTTGAGGCTTTTCTCCTGTGTCACCTCATCTGCGTTCAAGCAAAAATGGACACACAAAAGCAGGGAAACAGGGGTTATTTACTCAGTAACTATTCTCTTGGACCCTCATAAAAGAGTGCCTTTCATTAAGACTGGAGACATAGCCCAGTCAGAGGAAAGCTTGTGTTCAATCTCTAGTAGCACATAAACTGAGCCTGAACTCTGAGGATGGTGTAACCCTGGGGAAGGATTAGAAGTTCAAGGTTAGCTTCAGCTACATAGAAGCCTGCCCAAAAAGTGAATAAAAATAAACCTGAGATTTAAAAGTTAAGTTTGTCTTGTAGTTCTGAAGACTAAAGTCTAGGAACCTAGTACCAGTCTCTGGTCATTGCCTCAAGCTGCACCCAAACATTAAGAGAATTGTGTAGGGCAAAGGCTCTGGCCACATGGTTGCCCCACCTCTGTGCTAACTATAGTTCCCTCCCAGAGGCTCACTTAAAACAGGGATTTGGGGTTTGTTTCCGTGCAGTTTGAGAGGACAAGTGCAAACCATCACAGGTATTTGGTGAGGAAAATGTGCCTTTACCAGTATGCCAGGCATGAGCTGGGTGCTATGTACTCAGTAGTGAAGCTGACCTCTGGGAGCTTATCAAATGAGGACAACAGGCTGGGAAAATGGCACAGTGGGCACAAAGTTTGCTGCTCAAATGAGAGAATCGGAGTTCAGGGACCCAAAACCCAAGTAAATGGGTGAAAGGTATGGCCATTTTCCTGTAATCCCATGGCTTTGGTCGTGGCCAGGGATTTATCCCTGGGGCAAACTAGCCAGCTGGACTACCAACTCAGCCCTGGCTGCCACAGCCAGCCTCCCAGGGGAGAGCAACTGTGGAAGTCACCCAGAATCAACTTTTAGCCTACACAGACCCATGCATACCATACACAAGAAACTAAATGCCAACAAATGGTGATTTGTGGAAAGAACGGGATATTAAGAGTCACCTTGTCTGGAGAAAACATCCCTGAGAGCTGGAGGATGAACAGGTATGTGGGAGAACTCACAGGTAAGGAGGAGCTAGAGTTTGTGAAACTCAGAAGACTTCTATGAGTGAACTAGCCAGGGATGGGAAAGGCTTGTGGGGAGCTGGGTAGGGTATGGATAGTGTGAGAACTTATATTACCATAAAGGGTTTGGGTTTTGTCAACAGAGCCTATAAAAATTAAAAATTGGAGGATTTTTAAGCCAACACATGCCCACTTTTGCTCAAGACATTATTGTCATCCAGTCTAGACAAATACTTCAGGAAGAAATTAATAAGTCAATGGAGCTTAAGCAGCAGTTCCTGCAAGAATTGCTAGTATACACAGGAACACTCAATTGCCTGTCACCTCCTCTAAGGGACAGTGAACAGGAAAACAGCAGGTCAGACCTTTCCCAGGAATTTGGAGCACATAGACAGTTGTCCATGGGCATCAGGCATGTCACTCAGACTAGCTTTGGGACCAAACATTTATCTAACTGCCACATTCTAACAGACTGCCTCCTTAGTAAGTTGGTTTTGATGAGTGTGCTTGTACTGGGGATAAATCTTTTTATTTATTTAAATTTTGAGGCAACATCTCACTAGGTAACTCGGCCCTTGAGCTTGGAATCCTGCTCCCAGCCTCCTGAGTAACTTGGATTACAGGTCTGTACTGCCCAGCCAGTTTCTATTTTAAACTTCATGTTTTACACTGGCTATTTCATTTTTTTATATATATAGTTCGTTTTCATAATATTGATAAACAATGATTGCCAAAACCCTATAGGCCTGGGCCACTATATTTGATAAAATAGGAATTCTACCCCATGGGCCTGGGGTTAAGTGGTGTATTGCATGTGCACTTTCTTACATGGAATAAATAAATGGCCACACATTCACATATTTGGCAAATATTTGTTGTGTTTCTGCTGTGTATCAGGCACTAATATAAATACTGAGCTTACAAGGTGAAAGATAAGACGTGATTCAGTTTTCCTCAAGTGTTCTAATAACAGACAACAAGCAGAACTAAGAAAACATAAGAGTATGGCTTTTGCAGGCATCAGTTCAGGCCGCTGTGTGAAGGTAGCAGACTGGGTGACTTCAGTAATAAACTTATACATCTCACTCCTGGAGAAGTGCCTGTAGAACTGTCTTGATGAGGCTTCCACTTGCTAGCTAGCAAGTGAGCATCTTGCTATGTTCTCACATAACAGAGAATGAAAAAAAGCAGATGTCTGTGCCTCTTCCTAAGACAGTTTCACTTTAGTGACCTGCCCGTGTCCAAAAGCCCACCATCTAAACAGTGCAACACTGGGGAGTGGTGATCTAAAGATGCCAATTTGTGAGCTGGGAGTAGAGGCACACACCTTTAGTCCAAGCATTCTGGGAGACAGAGGAAGGCTGATCTCTGAGTTCAAAGCCAGTCTGGTCTACAAAGCGAGTCCAGGACAGTCAAGGCTACACAGAGAAACCCTGTCTGAAAAAAAACAAAAAAGATGACAATTTGGAAGGAGACTTACAAGTATCCAGTCCATAGCAGAGCCTGTAGCAGAGACTCCAGCCACAGAACAAGCCCACCATGCTGTATCATCAGGTAAGTACTTGAACACTGTCTGTGCAGTCTGGATGTGAAAGCACTAATGTAGCAATGGCTCTGTAGTGTGCATTGCTTTTTTATTGACACT
>OU015753.1:45973192-45989322 GCA_907169655.1 Acomys percivali
AAGAAGAAGAAGAAGAAGAAGAAGAAGAAGAAGAAGAAGAAGAAGAAGAAGAAGAAGAAGAAGAAGAAGAAGAAGAAGCAGCAGCAGCATGGGGCCAGGCAATGCATCTTCCAAAGCATGGCTATAGAAGTCAGGGGACACGTTAAAGGAATTGGCTCTCTGCTTTTACTTCATGGATTCTGGGAAATGAACTCAGGTCATCAGACTCAGTGTTGGCAAGCACCTTTGCCCGAGGAGCCATTTCTACAACCTAGATTTAAGAAATTCCTTAAACCAGGTGTGGTGGCACACGTCTTTAACCCCAGCACTCGGGAAGCAGAAGCAGACAGATCTCTGAGTTCATGGCCAGCCTGCTCTACAAAGAGAGCCCCAGAATAGCTAGGGCTACCCAGAGAAACCCTGTCCTCCCCCCCCAAAAAAAAAGAAAAAAGAAAAAAGAAAAAAAAATCTTTAAAGAATACATAAAACAGAAATATTTAAAGATAGGCCAGAAGCAGAGGCACTGCACTGAATAATTGTTTATTCTGCCAATTTATTGCTATGTAAAACATTACTCCAAAAACAGGCTTAAAGCAGTGCTGCCTGTTCCAAGTAGTAGGAAGGCTGAGTACAAAGATAGTCTGAGACCCAGAAATCTGAGGACAGCCCGGGAAGCACAGCAGGACCCCACTGTAAAGAAGAACGATAAGGTGTGTTAGAAACTGGAAAGCCAGACATGGTGGCACATGCCTTTCATTCCCGCACTCAGGAGGCAGAGGCAGTTTCAAGGCCAGCCTGGTCTACAAAGAGAGTTCCAGGATAGCCAAGGCTACACAGCGAATCCCTGTCTAAAAAAAAGAAAAGAAAAGAAAGAAAGAAAGAAAGAAAGAAAAACACATGGGTGTGCAGAGGGCAGAAAGGCATGCATGATATCCACAGGTGTCTGGGTTGGGAAGGGCAAGAGGGCACACACAATAGACACGTAAATGAAAATGCCGCAGGGAAACCCATCACTTTCCATAATCAATAGATGTTAATAGTTATAATGGCTGAAAGCGTAAGTCTTTTTCTAGCCACACATACGCCAAACAACAGCTTCCTCACCTTCAGTTACTTCCTTTGCTAACTTCACCTAATCAGTTACTGAATAAAAGATCAGTTCCTTTTATCCTCCAAAACGTTCCTCCTTTTGTTTTAGTTACATTGCTTTAATTACACAACCCTGGTCAGCATGCTTCCTTCCTCAACACTGTCCCCAGTCTCTGCTTTCCCTACCTGCAAAGCACCTTGCACCCTTGACTTCCCTAAGGTGAAGCTCTGCACCCATCTTCTCAGGCCCTTTATGGCGTTCCACCATCTCCCCAATACTGGCTTCCCAGTGCTGAGCAGCAACACAAATTTGTTAATAGCACAATGAAGAAAACAAAGCTAAAATATCCGTGTGTGTCACACACTACATTGGTAAGAGTTCTTTTGACCTTTTTTTTTTTTTTGACCTATGATTTTATATTATCATCCTGTTAACCCGTGCAATGTACCTAAAGAAAAGTTCCTTTGATAAGAATTAGTATACCAGAGCATTTTAATTGATCTTTTTTTTTTTTTTTTTTTGGTTTTTCGGAAACAGGGTTTCTCTGTGTAGTCTTGGCTGTCCTGGACTCAGTTTGTAGACCAGGCTGGCCTCGAACTCACAGTGATCCGCCTGCCTCTGCCTCCCGAGTGCTGGGATTAAAGGTGTGCGCCACCACGCCTGGCTTAATTGATCTTTTAAACCTTTTGAACAATGTTGTTATAGAAGCCACAAACATTCTATATGTAACATTTTATTTTGTTTTGTTTTGTTTTGTCTTTGTTTTGGAGACAGGATTTCTCTGTGAAGATTTTTTTTCCCTTTTCTTTTCTTTCTTTCTTTCTTTCTTTCTTTCTTTCTTTCTTTCTTTCTTTCTTTCTTTCTTGAGACAGGGTTTCTCTGTGAAGCCTTGGCTGTCCTGAACTCACTTTGTAGACCAGGCTGGCCTCGAATTCACAGTGATCCACCTGCCTCCGCCTCCCTGAGTGCTGGGGTTACAGGCGTGCGCCACTGTGCCTGGCTCTTGTATGTAACATTTAAAAAGATATATTAAAGTCAGTTCTCACTGCACTGACAATCAGGGAGTCTGTTTGGGTCTGACCTAGGTCCTCTGCATATATGTTATGACAGTGTAGCTTGGTGTTCTTGTGGGACTCCTAACAGTGGGGGTGGAGGGTGTCTCTGAGTCTCTCTTTGTTGTTGTTGTTGTTGTTATTGTTGTTTTGCCTGGAATTTGCTATGTAGATTTGGTTGGCCATGAACTCACAGAGATCCTCCTGCCTCTGCATCCTGAAGGCTGAAAACAAAGATTTTGTGCCATTATGACCAATCATTAACTGCTTTCATTTTAACTATAGAATCAACATTATATCCTATAAAATAGAATTAATAGCCCAATAAGCTAAGAAAGAGAATTGTTTCTATAGATTGAAAAAGACATCTGGGCAGTGATGGTACAGCCTTTAATTCCAGCACTTGGACCTCAGGAGTTCAAGGCCAGCCTGGTCTACAGCGCAAGGTCTAAGACAGGCAGGGCTACACAGAGAGACTTTTCTCAACAGGGAAAAAGGAAGGAAAAAGAAAGAAAGAAAAGGAAAGGAAAGACAGAAAAAGACTATGGGGCCGGGCGGTGGTGGTGCACGCCTTTAATCCCAGCACTCGGGAGGCAGAGGCAGGCGGATCGCTGGGAGTTCGAGGCCAGCCTGGTCTACAAACTGAGTCCAGGACAGCCAAGGCTACACAGAGAAACCCTGTCTCGAAAAACCAAAAAAAAAAAAAAAAAGACTATGGGGCTGGAGAGACAGATGAGTGGTTCAGAGGACTGGCTGCTCTTCCAGAGGGCTTTGGTTCACCTCCCAGCATCCGCATGGCTTCTTACAACTGTAAGTCGAGTTCTATGGGATCTGACACCCTCTTTTGGCCTCGGCAAGAACCACACACAGACATACATGTGGACAAAACACCTATGAGCATAAAATAAAAATAAACTTTATTGTTGTTTTTTCGAGACAGGGTTTCTCTGTGTAGCCTTGGCTGTCCTGGACTCACTTTGTAGACCAGGCTGCCCTCAAACTCAAAAGCCATCCGCCTGCCTCTGCCTCCCAAGTGCTGGGATTAAAGGTGTGCACCACCACGCCCAGCTCATCTATCTTTTTTGTATAAGGATAAGGAAGAGAGAATTTTATCATTAAGTGAAATTTGCCTCATGGGGAAGTGTGCTTGTTCCTAACCCTATTCCTTAAAGGAAGGGGAGCAGCGTAGTTTCACTTTGCTGTTGCTTGGAACTTGTCCTGGCTAGTTTGTTTCTTTGTTTGTTTGTTTGTTTTTCAAGATAGAATTTCTCTGTGTCACCCTGGCTGTTCTGGACTCACTCTGTAGACCAGGCTGGCCTCAAACTCACAGCGATTGGCCTGCCTCCCGAGTGCCAGGATTAAAGGTGTGCACAACCACTCCCGGCTTTGTCCTGGGTAGTTTCATGTCAATTTGACACATGCTAGAGTTATCTGAGAGGAGGGAACCTCAACTGAGAAAATGCCTCCCTAAGATCTGGCTGTAGGCAAGCCTGTGGGCCATTTTCCTAATTACTGACTTATGTGGAAGGGCCCAGCCCACTGTGCGTGGTGCCATCCCTGGGCTGCATGGTTCTGGGCAGGATGAGCAAGCCATGGGGAGCAAGGTAGTCAGCAGCACCCCTCCATGGCCTCTGCATCAGCTCCTGCCTCCAGGTTCCTGCCCTGTTTGAGATCCTGTCCTGACTTTCTTTTATGATGAACAGTGTAAGCCAAATAAAGCCTGTCCTCCCCAACTTGCTTTCAGCCATGGTATTTCTTCTCAGCAATACTAGCCCTAAGAGCTTCTGCATGACTCTTTATTTTCCACTTTGCATGTTGGGGTATATTTCAGTCCAAAACAATGCCTTTCTATAACTGTTACTTAATAGCTCAAATAATTGGTATATAATTACAGGGTACAATAGTAAGCCAACCACTACAGTGCTTGATAGATGTGGGCTTTAGACTCACTTATCATTTTATTCAACCATTCAGATAAGTCAGCAAGTAATGAAGCTGCTCTCGGATGTAGTCTGTACCGTTTCCTAGTGATTTACTGAGTGCAAGTGACTTGTTTCCTGTATGAGGAAAAAAGGTTCTGATGGAGCTGAGTGCTTGGACTCTTACATGCTTACGGATGATCAGTAGGGTGTTGGGTATTGGGTGTTGGGGGCGCATGCCTTTAGTCTCAGCACTTGGGAAGCAGTACATCTCTGAGTCTGAGGACTGCCTGGTCAACATAGTAAGTTCTAGGACAGTCGGAGTTACTGTCTACTCTATAGTGAGACCCTGTCTTAAAAAAAAAAAAAAGTTATTATTTGTTTCAGTTCTATATCATCTACACATTTGCTTATTTGACAATATTTATTCTACATGTTTAGTGTAGTCACATCTAAGCTCTATATCTTAGGTCTCATATTATTTAGTGTTCACTGTAGACACTGCTGTCAATATGACTCTATTTCAAGGAAAAACAGTTTATTCTAAGGTAAATATGAGTGACCATGGCTGGAAAATGGATTTCTGTTACCCTGAATGGCATCTGTCTTCTCGGAAGAAGTGCAGGAGGGCCTGCTCTGAGCACTGGATCCCTTTTGTTTCTTATTCCATCTTTCTGAGTTCTCCTGCATTATTCTCCCCCTGAGTTCTAGGATTCCAAGAACAGGCCTGACTGACACACATATATTATAGTTACAGAACAAAGATCATCTGTCCCTTACAGTTCATCAACACACTGACGGGACACTGGATGGGCAAGCGACAGCAACGTCAGGAAATGTTTAACATTAGAGTTCACAGAGGCTAGAGGTCCCCTGGGTTCAGTGTGTATCCCAAGGGTTTCACTTGCTAGTCATGAGAATGCTGAATCAGCTGCAAAGGATAAAAGTAGATGGCTACATCCCAGCACTGAGGGAGGCAGAGACAGGGGAATCTCTGTGAGTTCTAGGCCAGCCTAGTCTACAAAAGCAATTATAGGATAGCCAGGGCTACAGAGAAAGCCTGTTTTGAAAAAACTGGGGAAAAAAAGAAAAAAAGAAAAAAAAAAAAAAAAAGCCAGGCATAGAGGTGCATGCCTTTAATCCCAACACTCAGGAGGCAGAGGCAGGTGGATTGCTTTGAGTTTGAAGCCAGCCTGGTCTACGAAGTGAGTCCAGGACAGCCAAGGCTACACAGAGAAACCCTGTCTCAAAAAACAAAACAAAATAAAACAAACAAAAAGACCTGAAAAAATGCACATAGAATGCATAGGAATGCAGTGTAGACAGTAGTGTTCAGTTCACTGGCCAATCCATAAAATCTACTTATCACTGGTGAACAATCCGTGAAGAGTGTGCTTAGCATGATAATATTTTATTTTTTCTTTCAAGAAATTATGCTATTTGTATTCTTTTTAATTATTTGAAGTAAGTACAGTTTAACAAAAAGTTTCATAACGACATACATAATCTCCAAGCTAACATATATTTAAGAACAACTTCTTGGATAAAAGGATGCTTTCTCAAAAAAAAAAAAAAAAAAAAAAAAAAAAAAAAAAAAAATGCTTTCTCATACGAATGACTATTGTTAGTTCTAAAATTTTACAATAAAGAAAATGCTGACTTCTTTTTCCTAATCCTCAAGATAGCAAAGATAAAGCTGTAATTTGATGTGGTGTGATCATTACACTAGTAACGCTTGTATTTATAATCCAAAACCACTGTAGCTAGCTAACTAATTTCTAAAATGAATGCCAGGTTGCTGCATTGCTGAATGCTTTAAAGAGATGAATGCTACTTCCTCCTTTGCTATTGCTTCTCTCTGGAGCAACTCACAGGCTAATAGTAAGCGGTTATGAAAATTCCAACTCTAGTCCAGGGAACCAGGCTTTGTATTAGACTAGCAGTACCAGCCACTGCAGCCCTCTGCTCGAGAATTTAGGCACTTAGTTTCTATTGTGCTCCTGTTAGGAAGAGTTATGCATGCTGATTCTCTCAATTCAGATGCGATTACACCCTCCTCATGTGGGTGTAACTGGGTTTGTCATTCTGTTAAACCACAGTGGGCGCACGTGTCTCTTTGCAGAAGACTTTCTGCTCTGGTGGTTTGTGGATGCGCTCCATCTAATAGTTTCTCAGCCTCTTAAGTGGGAATCTGTCTCAGGAAATTAAGGGGGGAAAGGAGAGCAGACAGTAGTGGATGATAAGCTATTGGGAGGCGCAGTAAATAACAGAGGGAAATGTAACTGAAAAGAGGGGGATCGTTTAGGCCTATTAGATGACAAATCCACTTGGATAGAGAGCTATTACACCTGTAAATATAGAAAGATGGTAATGTTGACATCTCTTCATCACACAATCAGTGTCATTAATAAATGATGAAGGATAGAAAGAGTAAAAAAAATAAAGCCGACGCTGCATTCCAGCATCAGAGAAGCACTTGGGAAGCGAGCTAAGCTGAAAATGAAGGCACAGGTAGCAGGGTTCTGGAGGGAAGAGCAGTCAGGATATGCATGGAAAGACTGTGAATGACATAGGTTTTACTGCTTAAAATGAGAAGATAACTTTATATTGTTGGAGAAAAATCAGTGTAGGAGGGACAAAGGCCCAGGAACAGAAGAAATGAGGTCAAGAAATGTTGAGAACCCTTGAAAATAGTGATGGGGGAGGAGGGTGTATTTAAACAAACAAACAATGTTTGTTTTTATGGTAATGACATGCTACCTGCACTCCCGGAGGGTTTAGGGTAGATCCAGGTTATGTTTTCTTTTGTTTGTTTTTATTTTTTGAAACAGACTTTCTCTGTGTAGCCTTGGCTGTCCTGTACTCCCTCTGTAGACCAGGCTGGTTTGAACTCACAGAAATCCACCTAACTATGCCTCTCTCTAGTGCTGGGACTAAAGCATGCGCCACCACACCTGGCTAGCAGCTTTTATTTATTTATTTATTTTTGTTTTGTTTTTTGAGACAGGGTTTCTCTGTGTAGCCTTGGCTGTCCTGGACTCAGTGATTTGCCTGCCTCTGCCTCCCAAGTGCTGAGATTAAAGGCATGTGCTGCCACGCTGCCCGGCATAGCGGCTTTATTTGTAATAGCAAATTCTGGAAACAACCTTAATGTGCTGGTTCTACAGGTATGCGCCACCACGCCACGCTGTCCTTGCTTCTTTCTAATGCTGGAATGCAGACACAAAGACAGCCATCTTCTTTCCAAGCAACACAAAGGGGACAAGCCAGATGGCAGTAGGAAATCCAGTGTCAGAAACAAGCCTGCAGTTGGGCTTGCTATTTGAGACAGCCTGCTCTTACAGAAACATGCTATGTATTCCTAAAAAGTCGAAAAATAAGCAGGTTTGTTTGTTTCTTTGTCTGTCTTGTTTTTGTCTAAAGGATGCTCGAAAAAGTGAATTGCTTTCAACTCCCACAATCCTTTAACCTCACACTGAGTACAAATGAGATTATTGATGGTAGATTTGTGTCGAGAAGATGGAATTTGGTGTTGTGATTGGCCTCCACACATCATATATGTGCATATGTGCAGGAAGAAAGACTCAGAAGCTATATCTGAAAAGAGAAACTCACCAGACATAATCTGTGGGGGGTTAGTTAGTTGCGGTTTCCAACATGCTAAGTCTCTGGCTGTGAACTAACAGGCTGGCTCCTAATCCTGGATGACGAGGCTGAAACTCTTGAACAATGAGGGGGAAATAAATATAATAATTATCTCCAAAGGGAGCATCAACTCCTTTTTCCTCTACTCCAAAGTAAATCACCCATATGAATAAGATAAAAAAATAATTAAATAAAGCAAACTTTTAGAGCGTTAGAAATCAGCCTTTAATTTTTAAGTGTTATTATTTGTGCACATTTGTGATGTATGTGTTTGCTTGGTGTGTGTATGTGTGTGTGCGTGTGTGTATGTGTGTGTGGCAGTCAGAAGACAACTTTGTGGAGTCATTTCTCTCCTTCTGCCTTTATGTGTGTACCAAGGATCCAGCTCAGCTTTCCGGGGAAGCCTGGCAAGCTCCTCACCAACCTGAACAGCAGAATTGCCTTAAGTGGAAAAGCAGCCTGGAGGAGTTCACTGAAAATTAAAGCCAATTTTAACTACTCACACACAGATAATACAGTGTAAACCAACCTCGAAGAAACTGATGGATCTTCAGTTAATCTTCAGACTTAAGCCTGGACTAAGCAAGGGAAATCTCCCTGTCACTCTTCTGTAAGTGAGAGGCACATTAATAAAACGTCAGCTATTGTTTCCTTGCAATCAGTATATTTCTCGACTTAATTGTGCCGTCTACTTATTTCCCATATTTCATTTTTGTTTATTTGTTTGTTTGTTTGTTCTTCTCTCATACAGCACATCCTGACCTCAGTTTCCCCTCCCTCCACTCCTCCCAGTCTCACCCCACCACCTCTTTCACCCCAAGATCCACTCTTCATCCTCAATTTCCCTTCAGAAAAAAGCAGGCCTCCCAAGGATGTCAGCCACATGGTGGCATAACAAGTTACGATAAGACTAGGCACAAACCCTCACATCAAGGCTAGACAAGGCAACGCGGTAGGGAAGGGTCCCAGATGCAGGCAGCCCCAGTGCCACTGTTCAGCAAGAACACCAAGCTACGCAACCATAACATATACACAGAGGGCATAGGTCAGATTCATACAGGCTCCCTGATTGTCACTTCAGTCTCCGTGAGCCCCTGTGAGCCCTGCTTAGTTGATTCTGTGGGCCGTGCTCTCCTGGTGTCCTCCACCCTCGGCCTTCTACAGTCCTTCCTCCTCTTCTTCCTCAGGGTTCCCTGAGCGCCACCTCATGTTTGGCCGTGGCTCTCTGTATCTGCTCCATAAGTTGCTGCGTGAAACCTCACTGATGACAATTTTTTTAAAGTGGAGAAAAGATCTTGTCATATAAGCCAGGCTGGCCTTAAAAGCACATAAAATAAAAAGAAAGTAGATTATAAACAAAACAAAACATGTACTTGCATGTATGAAAAATCAGTTAGAAAACTATAGTGAATCTACCGTATGATTAAAAGCCACAAACACCACTTAGTTATCATCAATAAGAAATTTACTTATTTTAAACAAATCCAAATGCTGGCATTGTTCAGAATTTTTGAGACAGGGTTTCTCTGTGTAGCCTTGGCTGTCCTGGACTCACTTTGTAGACCAGGCTGGCCTCGAACTCACAGCGATCCGCCTGCCTCTGCCTCCCAGATTCTGGGATTAAAGGCACCACCACAGCCTGGCTTCAGAAAATTTTAACAGATTTATTTATAGCTGTTATAAACTGAATTGTTGAAATGTGTTCACTGAAACATTTTGTTTGCATTAATGCCTTATGTCTTGCATTCACATTAAACATTTATACACATATGAAAATGGAAAAACTGCCGATACCTGATTTCTTCTGTCCCTATTTTTACACTTGCAATCATATACCCCATGGGAAAAATATCTAACATTCAGAACTACTGATAACAGGAAGAGAAGGGGAAAAATTATTCTAGAACAAAATGTTTTCCTCCATAGCGGACTCTTAGGCACATTCTCCTTGTATGGCATGCTAGCTGGAAATCTTTTGGCATAATTGTTACATGTTTGGCACGGATAGCACACATGTTGGTATCTTCACAAAGGCCAACTAGATAGGCCCCACTTGCCTCCTGCAAAGTGCCAATAGCTGTGCTCTAGGGGTGCAGACTTGTTTTGAAGTCCTGAGCAATTTCTCGCACTAGACTGTGGAAGGGGAGTCAGAAGTCCACTGATTGGTCTGCTTTCACAGAGCCACAAAGCCAGTCCTGCAACGATGAAGTTTCACCACCCCTCCAGTAGAGGGCGCACTCTTGGGAGCGGCTTTTGTAGCCAGTGGTCTTCCTGGATGCTTCCTAGAAAGCATCCAGGTTTGTGGGCAGTCAGCTTTGCACGAGCCATGGAATGCGCACCTCCTTATTCACCCTCCTCCTCCTTTGGCTGGAGCTAGGCAAGTCAGAGTCGGTGTAGCGACGGCTGAGAGCACCCATATCTTTTTCTTAAAACAATGCGCCTCTGGACTCAGCACCACATCATGAGTAGCAAGAGTCTATCACTTGATATAGGAATATTCCTACTTGTTTAATTTCCCCAAAGCCAGACTCTGAAAGCAATAAAGCAGGCGGGGGGGGGGGGGGGACTGGGGGTCATGTTTTAAATGGCTGTATCTCAGTGCTTTTCAATTACTTCAGTCATCCACTTATAAGTACATTTTGAAAAGTACTAATTTCCAATGAATGTACCCCCGAAACCAGTTTGAAACGCCTTTTTTGAAAAGAGAGAGTGCCGAGGCTGGAGATAGGGCTCATCCGTTAAGAGCACTGGCAGCTCTTCCAGAGGTCCTGAGTTCAATTCCCAGCTCCCACATGGTGGCTCACAACCGTCTATAATAGGATCAGATGGCCTCTTCTTGCATGCAGGTGTACACGCAGACAGAGCACTCTCACAATACTCATAAAATCCATAAAGAAAAGAGACAACACAAGCCTGGGGCCTTCAAACGTCACCCTTTCCATTTGACTAAAGGGCTGAACTACAATCATGGGTCCATTTCTTCATGGATACAATGAAATCACCAAGGAACAGAGTTAATATCTGATCAACTTAATTATCAAAGATCACAAGAAAGCTATAGCCAGGTGAGGTGGTGCACACCTTTAATCCTAGCACCCAGGAGGCAGAGATAGGATTCCTGTGAGTTTGAGGGCAGTCTAGTCTACAAAGTAAGTCATTGCTACACAGAGAAACCTGTCTTGAAAAACAACAACAAAAAAAGAAAGAAAGAAAGAAAGAAAGAAAGAAAGAAAGAAAGAAAAAAAGCTATGAGATTGTTGTTACTTTTAAGAATAGCATTATTTAATGCTATTTCCTAAGAGGTGACCTTTGTAGTCCCAGTAACACATGTCCTCAATAATAATATCAGTATTTTCTTATGTTACTAAATATTTATTTTAATATATTTTATAACATCTATTTTAACATTATATAAAACAAGGAAGGGATGGTGCATGCTTATAATTCTGGAACCTGGAAGGTGGAGGCAGAAGGCTCAGGCGTTCAGCGCCAGCCTCAGTACATACCTCATGATGTAATGGTAACGGTGATGCTAAAGGACCAGGACCTAGCAGCAGAGCCAGTGGGCAATAAAAGGCCATTCTTTGCCTGCGTTTTGTCCTTAACAGGAGAAAAGTCAAACAACGATTTTAAATGTGCTTAAGAACAAAAAAACTGGCTGGGCGTGGTGGCGCACGGCAACACTCAGGAGGCAGAGGCAGGTGGATCGCTTTGAGTTCGAGGCCAGCCTGGTCTACAAACCAAAACTACACAGAGAAACCCTGTCTCAGAAAAACCAATAACTAACCAACCAAACAAACAAACAGAACAAAACAGAATAAAATCCTCTGCTTTTTTCCCCCTCCCTTTTTGGAAATGGTCTCACTAAGTAGCCTTGGCTGGCCTGGAACTTGCTATGTAGACCAGACAGACTGGCCTTGAACTCACAGAGACGCACTGCTTCTGTCTCCAGAGTGCTGAGATGAAAGGCGTGGGCCACCAAGGCCAGCAGAGCCTTGAACTTCTTAATGATAAGAAAAAGTAACAGCCGGGCAGTGGTGGCGCACGCCTTTAATTCCAGTACTTGGGAGGCAGAGGCAGGCGGATTGCTGTGAGTTCGAGGCCAGCCTGGTCTACAAAGTGAGTCTAGGACAGTCAAGGCTACACAGAGAGACCCTGTCTCAAAAAACCAAAAAGAAAAAAGAAAAAAAAAAAAGTAACAGTGAGACAGATGTACAAGGCCTTTTCTTGAATCTTTGCATAGGACAAATATGATAAAATCTTCCTTTGCTTCAAAACAGAAATAAGGTAGGTCTCGTGGTACATAACCATAATCCCAGGACTCAGGAAACTGATGCAGGGAGATGAGCAGTTCAAAGTCAGTCTGAGCCACATAGGAAACTGAAGGCCAGCCTTGTCTACACAGTAAGACCGCGTCTCAAAACAAACAGATGAACAAAACCACACAGAAATAAGAGCACAATGACATTAATACACTATATGAATTTAGACAAGAACAAAGCCCCACAATATCAGAATCCCAGTTCTGGGGAGACAGCCCAGTCAAGAATGTGTACACTGCACAAGTGTGAGGCCCTGGGTTCCATCCCCAGCACCAGATGACACATGTGCTTGTCCTCTGGCTTCACCTGCACATGCACACCCGCCCCCCCCCCCCAGCCCCAGATGACACCTGTGCTTGTCCTCTGACTTTGCCTACACATGCACACACATCCCCAGGCACCTACAGGATAAGCACTGGGCTTGTTTTCCAGACTGAAGGTTTCCTAGAGAACTCTTTTGATGTGCGGTCCAATGGGATGGCTTTATCGTGCCCCAGGAGACAGCAGTGAGCTGCAGAAGCAGGTGTGGCACCTTCTGCGGCCTTTGGGGTACCTCTAATTTTAGCTTTCTCAAGGCAGACCGCATGCTCAGATTCTTCTTGGGTCATAAAGAATACAGGGTCAGGACATTACCTTTAGAAGCTTTTAAGCATCAGGGCAGGGCTGGGGCGTGAGCTGCGCAGTGCTCTCTGAGCCACCATTTAGCCTTATTTGTGGTAAGGACCCAGCTAGGCCATCAGCCTGAGCTACCTGGCAAAGTGCACTTCAATTTCCAGCTGATGCGTTGACTCTCCAGGCCTAAAACTGGTGTCAGCAATTTTTATTTTAAATAGAACTTGCAGTGGCTGGCCTTTTAGAATACTTCATATTTACAAAGGTGCATTTCATACAAACAACCTAAAGTGCTGTATGAAGATCATTTCATTTATCCTTATAACATCTGTGGAAAGGAAAGTCGCCCACCTCGGTCTCCCCTACCGTCACCACGTGCCATATTGAAACAAAAGTGCACAAAGGCCCAGCACAGACAGTTTCTTGATGACCAGGCCAGGACTCATGCTGGGCTACAGAACGTACTTGCTAGGTGGCCTGTGTTGGTTCAGGCTTTCCCTGTCTGTCTGTCCTGGGGAAAACATTTTCTCCAGGGCAGCAGAACTGGGGCAGAAGAGAGACTCTGGACCAAACCTGTTGCGACAAGTTCCATTTTATCCAGTTCTCCAGTTTCTAGTCTCTTCTGGAAGTGAAGAGGTAAATGTGAGGCCTGGAGGGCATCTGTGCCAGGAAAGATTGGTCCTGAAGGTTTGGAAGACTCACCTGGGATGGACATGGTGGTGCAGGTCTTTAATCTCAGTACTAGGCAATCAGAGGCAGATGGAGCTCTGTGAGTTCGAGGTCAGCCTGGTTTACAAATCAAATTTCAGGACAGCCAAGGCTGCACAGAGAAACCCTGTCTGGAAACTAAGAAAGACTCACCTGTGTTCTGAAGGAAAGACAGGGTAGTTCTCACTCTAGCACTGCAAGAATCCTTACAGTGAAATCCTACCGTTCAATTGGTTCACTCAGAAATGTATTCAGTAAACCTTTGTTACCAATACATGATATTGGAAGAAAGAGTTGGTAAGGAATGATGTGGCAATGACAGGAATTTATTTTTCTCTCACCAGAAAAGAACAGAAGGAAGAAAAGAAGGGAGGGAGGTTTGTCAAGAATGCATGAGACACCAAGACCTCTTTGAGGTGACTTCAAATCAGCTACTGATGGATTAGAGGAATGTGTGATTTGCTTTTTTTGTTTTGTTTTGTTGTTTTGTTTTGAAGACAGGGTTTCTCTGTGTAGCCTTGGCTGTCCTGGACTCACTTTGTAGACCAGGCTGGCCTCAAACTCACAGAGATCCACCTACCTCTGCCTCCCAAGTGCTGGAATTAAAGGCGTGTACCACCTTGCCTGGCTAGGAACTGTGATTTACACTCCCTTTAAAGTAACTAAGATTCGAGGGATGGGGGCACAAAAACAAACAAACAAACAAACAAACAAACAAACAAACAAAAAACCTTACTAGGCTAGGAAAAACCTCACATGGCTGGGAAAGTAGGAAAGAGAAATAAGCGAGGGGATCCGGATTCCACCCAGAAGTTTCTAACCCTAAACTCTACCTGAGATTTGCTTTGGGTTTGCCTCCTGCTAACAAAAAAGTCTCTCCTAAAAACAGAAAGAAGGACTACCAAGTGTCAATTTGTATGGCCGTGCCTTTAATCCTAGCACTTGGGATGCAGAGGCAGGTGGACCTCTGTGAGTTCGAGGCCAGCCTGGTCTACAGAGTAAGTTCCAGGACACCAGGGCTACACAGAGAAACCCTGTCTCATAAACAAAAGAAAGAAAGAAAGAAAGAAAGAAAGAAAGAAAGAAAGAAAGAAAGAAAAAATTTTATACTTTTTGTTTGTTCCATTATTTGATTAAATATTGCTCAGATGAATGAAATGTAGCTATTGGAGAAAGTGTTTGCTGTTTGTTTGTTTGAGACAGGGTTTCTCTGTGCAGAAATATTTGAAAATGGCTTTAAAGTACTTGCCACTCAAGCATGAAGGCCAGAGTTCAGATCTCAGGAACCCACAGGAAACCCAGGCAGGCACCGAGGCGCCTGTCACCCCAGCATCAGGAAGCGGACAGAAGATCCCTGGGACGCGCTGCCTGGTTGGACTAGCACAAGTTGGTGAGCTCTGGGTTCAGCAAGAGGCACTGCCTCAAGTAATGATGGGGGAACAATTGAGGAAGAAATTGGATGTCAACACTTATTTGTACACACTTGAACCCACAGGCACGCATCCACGTACACAAGTGCTTTCTTGTGCTGGAGATTTTGTCCTGTGGCAGAGTGACTTCCTGGTGCGTTTGAGGTCCTGCATTTGAATTCCAGTGCCACAAAAAAGAAAAAAAATGCTTCCATATGCTACTTTTGTAAACTGTTGGGACAAATTCATAAAAATCTAAGACTTTTCGGCCGGGGGGGGGTGGGGGGGTGGTGGCACACGCCTTTAATCCCAGCACTTGGGTGGCAGAGGCAGGCGAATCACTGCGAGTTCAAGTCCAACCTGGTCTACAAAGTGAGTCCAGGACAGTCAAAGCTACACAGAGAAATCCTGTCTCGGGAAAAAAAAACATCTAAGACTTTTCATTGATATTACTTTACGACTTGTATTGCGCCTTTGATTAAATGAAAACTTGAATTGCAGATGAAGAGTGTAACTGTGGTTATTCATGAAGACATTTGAGAGCTGGGTGTGGTGGCACACTCCTGTAATCCCAGCACTTGGGAGGCAGAGGCAAGGGGATGTCTGTGAGTTCAAGGCCAGCCTGATCTACAAAGTAAGTCCAGGACAGCCAAGAATATACAGAAAAAATCCTGTCTTGAAAAAAAAAAGTCATTTCAAGAATCAGAAGAAATTTTTCCCTTAGCTGAAAAAAAAAAGACTGGTATTTTAAAGTTGCATTTAAATGTATATATGTGTGCATATGTGTGCACATTTATAATACAGTGTACCTATGGTGTGTATACATTTTAGAAAAGGTTTTGTTTCTTTGTGGCAGTACTGAGGATTGAACCTAGGATCTCACACACACTAGGCAAGCCAGCACTCTACCACTGAAAAGAAGCTCTAATCCAGAAAAGAGACTTTTCGTGTAGCCTTAGTTTAAGCATCTTCACAGCATCACCCAACGGCAGACACTTAATGCTTAGCAAATGAAGCTAAGTGTTCTTCAAAGCTCTACTTTGCTAATCCAGGATCTTAGCAGCTGATGAGCGGCACATCTCTCCAACCCAGGAGGAATTTGCACAGGACCCCAAATTTCCCTTTTCAGGGAGAAGAACCGAAGACAGCAGGAATGAAACAAAACCCAAGAGTGTTTTCCCAGACAAAACTGAGATGAATAAAAAAGCTGTTCATGGGCTGGAGAGATGTTTCAGAAGATAAGAGCACTATCTGCTCTTCCAGTGGTCCTGAGTTCAAATCCAAGCAACCACAAGGAGGCTTACAATCATCTCTAATGTGATATGATGCTCTCTTCTGGTGTGCAGGTGTACATGCAGACAGAGCAGTGTAAACATAATAAACAAACAAACAAA
>OU015753.1:45989422-46028297 GCA_907169655.1 Acomys percivali
GAACTTTTTGATAGGATTAGATTAGGAGGTGTAATCTTGTTGGAGGGGTGTGTCACTGGTGTAAGCTTTGAGGTTTTCAAAAGCCCACATGCCCGGCACCTACTTCCCCCCCTCTCCTCTTCCCACCCTCCCTCCCTGCTTCTGCCTACAGATCAGAATGTAGCTCTCCGCAATTGCTCCAGCACCTGCCTGTATGCCACCATGCTCACCATCATGTTAATAATGGGCTAACCCTCTGAAACTAAGCAAGCCTGCAGTGAAAGGCTTTTTTTTTTTGTTTTGTTTTGTTTTTTGTTTTGTTTTTCAAGACAGGGTCTCTCTGTGTAGCCTTGGCTGTCCTGGACTCGATTTGTAGACCAGGCTGGCCTCGAACTCACAGCGATCCGCCTGCCTCTGCTTCCCCCTCTGCCGGGATTAAAGGTGTGCGCCACCACGCCCAGCTAAGGCTTTCTTTCTTTCTTTGTATTTATTTATTTTTTCCTAGAGAGTCAGGACCTTGTTTTTGTCTTTTGTTTTTTGAGACAAGGTTTCTCTGTGTATAGCCCTAGCTATCCTGGAATCACTCTGTAGACCAGTCTGGCATCGAACTCTCTGTGCAGCTTAGACTGTCTAGTACTCACAGAGATCTGCCTGCCTCTGCCTCCCTGAGTGCTGGTATTACAGGCGTGTGCCACCACGCCAGGCAAAATGATTTCTTTCATAAGAGTTGTGGTGGTCATGGTGTCCCCACAGCAATAGAACAGTGACTAGGACAGACTGATTGTAGGCTCTTTGGCATAAAAATGCTCCAAAATAGCCATTGTTGTTGTTGTTATTGTTGTTTTCTTCTTCTCCTCCTCCTCCTCCTCCTCTTCCTCCCTCCCCTCCTTCTCCTTCTTCCTCCAGTAGCTTTAGATTTCTGGAGAATTTCTACTCGTCTCAAGTTCTCCTGTAGGTATCTCTGCCTCTGAGAGGGACCTCTCACACCCAGGGCAAGAGAGGTGACTCAGCTGTAGTCATTCCGAAATCGTGTGGGAAGAAGTCACATGAGCCACTTTTCTCTCCAGACATCTGACATGACACCCCCACCCCCCCTGCCCCCTACAACTCCCTGCCTTGAGACAGAATTTCTCTGTGTAGCCTTGGTTGTCCTGTACTCGATCTGTAGGCCCAGGCTGGCCTTGAACTCACAGAGCTCTGCCTGCCTCTGCTTCTTGAGTGCTGGGATTGCAGGCGTGCACCACCACACCTGGTCGACATGACACATCTCACGGGAGGAAAGACTCAGGGTGCTGTACTTGGGTATACTCCATAGTGGATGAGAAGGCACAGTGGTGAGAGTGGCTTGTAGCTGTGGCAACAGGGGCGTGAAGCTGCTTGCTTATGCTTGCTCATAACCAGGGCGATCAGGAAACACAGAGAGATGTTTATCAGCTTGATTTCCCCCTCGCCTCTCTTATTCTAGGCTAGACTTCAACCCATTGGACAGTTCCACAACATTCCTGCCCACTGGTTCTTCTTCCTTGGAAATACCTGCATAGACACTAATGCCCTGGGCATTTCTTCGTATTCTTTTACTTTACAAAATTGTGTGTGCGCATGCATGTGGGTGCCTAGCATCTTTCTCAAATGTTTCTCCACTTTTCTTTCCCTGGAACTGCACTTATAGATGGCTGTAACCCACCATGTGGGTGCTGAGAATCAGCTCTTCTGGAAGAGGGACGCGTGCTCTTAAGCACCGAGCCTTCTCTCTGGCCCCTCGTTGTAGTTTTGAGGCAGAATCTCTTACAGAACCTGGAGCTTCCCGATTGGGCAAGTTCAGTCACTTGCTAAGCTAGCAAGCTCCAAGAATTCTCCTGTCTCGCCCTTCTCGGCCTGAGATTACAGTTGCATGCTGCCACACCTGGCTTTTAATGTGGATACTGATACTGGACTCTCATATTACTTCTCTTGCCAATAAAACAGCAGGAATAAGGCAGTTTATGGAAGCAAGTAATTTTGGCTTCTTGTTCCAGAGGGCTAGAATTCATGGCAGCAGATGCCAGAGCAGGCATCTAAGATCACATCTCCAAGATGCATTTGATGGCAAATTAATATTTAGCATAATCCTTTTACTGTTGGCCAATTATCACAACCTGTTGTGGAAAAATCTGTCTATTAACTTCTACTATTAAACCATATAATTATTACGGCACTTAACTGCTAGCCTATCAGTAAAAGACACAGACACCTAATAGATTTTGTTTTGTTTGTTTGTTTGTTTTGGTTTTTGAGATAGGGTTACTCTATATAGCCATAGCTGTCCTGGACTCACTTTGTAGACCAGGATGGCCTCAATCTCACAGAGGTCTATCTGCTTTTGCCTCCCGAGTGCTGATATTACAGGGGTGTACTACTGTACCCCGCTAGTTTAAGGAACTTTAAAGTAAAGTTAATGGGACAGTGATGCTCAGCCTCTGTGGTGCCTAAGAACAGTGAAAGTGAACATGAAAACCCTAGTGAAATTGAAAGAATTGCTCCCTTTAACCCATTCGTTCTAGGCACACCAAATGCCACATGACATAAACTTGTTCTGGGTACAAGGCTGCAAGGTTGCTTCTTCAAGTGGAGTCATGAAATTGCCCGTCTAACATTAATGTGTGTCCACTGGTTAGTTTTCTCAAGAAAATAAGACACCTACTGGGATTTGATCATCCTGAAGGGCGTTGGGAACTGTGTATACAGAGAGTGGAAATAAAAGTAGGTAGAAGGCAAAAGGCTGGCTGATATTCCTGAAGAGAAAGTGGGGGGGAGGGGGGATGATGGTGAGAAGCGAGAAGAAAGAGCAGGAGGAGAGGAGGGAGGGGAAAACAGTCAGGACGTGAAGTTAATTAATTAATTAAAAAATAAAAATGTAGGGGAAAAAAAGAACCTGGAAAAGGCGGTTCTGTTTACCACCACCACCGCAATGATTTAAATACAAACACAGCTTGATTACTTGCCTGGGGTGATGTTAAGAATCCGAACAGAGTGAGGCTAACTGGCGCTTCAGTCAGTGCCTTTCAGCATCCCTGTGCAGGCTCCCTTCGCTTGCAGGAGCAGAACAGGACCACTTTCAGAGTGATCCAGTGTTTAGGACTATTTTGCTTACTATTTTAATAAACCTTTGTTTATGCCTGGAGGTGCCATTAAATTACCAGCCAGTCATGAATCTAGAGCTTTCTGGGGACTGGAGTGTGTGGAGATTATTCCCGCCTGTTTGACTTGGGGGATCCCTTCTCTGTGTGCACATGGATGCTGGACAGGAGATTTGTTTTAAAGGGGCACGCTTTGTTCCTATCCCAAGATTGTTTGATCAGACACAGAGACAAAAAGCTATTTATAACACAGAGACAGGCTTTAAAAAAAATACTTAGTGCCTCTTCGGAAAGGCTCTTTGTGGTAACAGTCAGAATGGGAGGACTGTTGTCCTTTTTGTAATTTGAAGAGTGACTGAAAACAAGTGATTGTTGCCCAGTGGTTGGTATTCTAACCTGTGGCTCAGGGTGTGGGCTACAGCCGAGTCGAGATGTAACTGACAAGGTGACACCAAGCTTTTGGCAGGACACATACCTGCTACCCATTACACTCTCCAGCAAACAATCTCAGATTTCCTGTGAGATAGTACCTGGATTGTTTGATGTGCTAACTTTTTGGGGTGTTGTTGTTGTTGTTGTTTTCTTTTGAGACAGGATCTCTCTGTGTTAGCCTTGGCTATCTTGGACTCATTTTGTAGACCAGGCTGGCCTTGAACTCACAGCAATCCACAAGCCTACCTCTTGGTGTGCTAATTCAAGTCAAAATTTTTAATAAAAAATGTAAACTATAGATATCAGTACAATGCATTAATGAAATTGCATGTATTTAATATATGATCTTCATTCCCTCCCCCCCACCCCCGGACCCCGTGTTTAAAAAGAATATCGCCAAGCTGAGAAACACAGCTCCAAATCTTTTTTTTTCCCCCAACTTCAAAACACAAATCAAAGGGCAAACATTCTATTCAATGAATTTGAATGCATTTTTTATACTGCTTTCAGGCACTGGAAGCAAATATCACATCAGTATGATGAAAATCAGAAACAGTGCTGGCAAAATGGAGCCCTTTTTCTCTGCTAAGTGGAGTATAGAAAGTTCTCAACTTGGAGAACTGGAAGAAGTGGATCCTGATTGTGGTTCCTGGGACCTACTGGCTATAGTTCTCCTTGAAAGGCACATTTCACTCACTTCTAAAACACAAGGGACAGGGCCTGGAGAGATGGCTTGGCAGTTAAGAGCACTTGCTGTTCTTGCAGGGGACCCAAGTTCTGTTCCCAGCACCCGCCTTAGGCAGCTCACAGCTGTCTGTAATGCCTGTTACAGGGAATCTGGTCCCCTCTTCTGACCTATTCAGGCACTGGGCACACAAGCAGTACACACATCCATTAGACCCCCAGCACTGTGGGGAACTGGGAGTGCTGACACATACCTGTAGTCTGTGCCCTTCACAGGTGAAAACAGGAAAGTGGGAAGTTCAAAGCCATCCTCTGCTATACAGCCTGTGCTTTGTGACACCTTGTCTCCAAAACAAACCAAAGAGACCCCCCCAATTTCTTTATTAAATTTAAATTGTTATGTCCTACACAATTTCTTCTTACAAGAAAAAGAATGAAGGCCGGGTGTGGTGGCACAAGGCCTTTAATCCCAGCACTCAGGAGGCAGAGGCAAGTGGGTTGCTATGAGTTCGAGGCCAGCCTAGTCTACAAAGCTAGTCCAAGACAGCCAGGGCTCCAAAGACTCAACACAGCGTGTCCCTGGCCCCATCCTCTCCTACGCATGGCAGCACTAGAATTCACTGTGGGTGATGTTCTCCAAAACATCAACCTATCTACAAAAACTAAGCCAAAGAAGCAGGGGACTTATAAGGTCTTTTTTATGTGGGTTATACCTTAAGTCGTGGGAGGACTACTTGACTCTGGGGCTTTTATCTATTGCAGAGTACTCAGCATAGAACTGGCTAGCTTTTTAGTAGCTGAAGAGGTTATTTAAGTGATCAGCCTTGATATGGATCTTTCTTTCTTCTTCTTTGCGGTTGTTTACAGTGACTTGAATAGCAAGTCTGTTTTCCCTTCGGGCAGTGGTTCTGACTGTGGGCGCCAGAGAGTCACTCTGAGGCACTTTCACGAAGCAGCTTTAGCTGTTGCTGCTGTGTTAGTGGTGATTTTTTTTTTTTACATAAGAAAATGTACTTAAAGGACTCTGAGAGACATTTTCTCTGGGTCTTCTAGGCTAATATTTTAACCGAAAACATTTGACTTAAATGTTCTCTAAAGGCAAATGCTGTTATCTCATGCTAAAAAGAATATCCCCCAACACGGATGCAGAAAGCTGTACTGGCAACCAGGATGATCAGCAATGCTTTGCTCACTATTTCCCTACTGAAATATATATGTATTTCCTATGCCTTTCAACAGTGCAGGTCTCAGAAAGAAGAAATTGCCCTAACGTGAGGGTGAAGTTTAATTAGGGAAGCTCGGCAGTGCCCTGGTTCATAAAACTCATTTTATTACATTTATGTCCCATATTTTCACCACAGCATATTGCTTTCTGCACTTAAAACCCAGGCATGAGGATATGAAATTATTCTCCCACTCCACCACTGGCTTCAGGGGACAGGGTCCTGATTTCACCAGGGTCTTTGGTCTTCCTGCCCTTTTGTGCCTTATTCAAAAGTTTCAGCAAATGTGACCTCCCAGAAGGTACAATTTCCTGTTAGCCTCACGCTGTGCTTCTCTGTTTGCATGTTAGCGCTCCATCCAGAGGGACGCTGCAGAGCAGAGCTTACTTGCCAAAGCAATATCAGGCAGAATTTTGCTGCGTGCATATTTTACAACCGGGACAATTTCCTTGTTTGAGCCTTTAGCATCTAAGTCTTATTTTGGGGTGGGGGGTGGGGGCTCCATTTTGTAATGAGGTTCTGATAAAGCGCTATCTATGAGCTGGTACTAGTCTGAGTATTAGCTGGTTAATTCTATAAAATCTCTTGGTCTAAAAAAAAAAAAAAAAAAGTCTTGGTCTCCAACATTTAATCATGGTATTGAAGGGGAGGAAATAATAAAAAATAAATAAAAACGAAACAAAAGCCAAATAGCATAATTCAGAAGTCTTGGTTACCTTCCAGGAAGGGACATTACCTACACTGATAGCACCAGGCACACACTTAGGTATATATATATATATATATATATATAGAGAGAGAGAGAGAGAGAGAGAGAGAGAAGAGAGTCCTAAAGAGAAGTGTGGAATATAGGTCAACATTTGGAGACCATGCAGATAGGTGTCATTTAAAGTCAAATACAAGCATTAGATTATCTAAAGAATGAATGAAAGGAGAGCTCTGAGCACTGAGTGCTCTTGAGGCTGTTGAGTGTGGCCATCTGGCAAGTTACAAGGAACTAGTAAGGGTGTGAGAACCGGGGAGGCCAAAAAGAGACAAGCAAAGGAAGCATTTTAGAAAGGTGGGAGTGGCCAGTTGAGACACATGCTGCTCATAATGGTGGAGACAGGACACAGATGCCCACAGGGTACACAGGCTCCCCTGGAACTGGTTCTGGAACTCCTAAGGCAGGAGTGCGGACAGCAAGTGTGGCCCACAGCTGTGAAGGCTTTTGTTCTAAAAGAAAGCAGAGAAATCATATAGTACATAAAAAAGCACGTACAGTGGAGAAGATGAGCACGTTTAGGCAGGATGCTCTTGAGTGGAGGGGAGGGGACACAGGGACCGACATATACATGGAACGTCCCCTGCAAGGAGCAGAGCATTTGTTCAGTGTGACCGTGGGGAGGGAAAGACAAACAGCAGACGGGGGACTGTGTGCATACTCAGGGATGGCGTGAGTGTGGTCCATCTAAGCGCCTCTGTCTTCTTAGTGAGATCAAGAGTTAGGTCCTTGTGGTGAGACTAAAAAGAATTAGAGAGAAGAAAAAGGCATACGTCCAAAGAAAGGAAGAAAGAAAGAAAGAAAAGAAGGAAGGAAGAGACAAAGTGCTTCTGAGGAAGAAGAGAGGAAAGCATCCAGCACAGCGACATTGTCTTTCCGTAGTCAGGAGCCACTTGTCAATAAATAAAGGGTTGATTTTCTTCCAACAATCCAGGCACAGGTGGGGAGTGGGCAGAAGCTTGCATTTAACTAGAAACAAATTTCAGGGTGGGAGAGAAAGAACTAAACTCTCATACGCTGTACTGATCACTGTACTGAACTGGAGAGACTCTCACAGAAAGTTAACCAAGGACACAGTTGAGGATAGATTGATGGGTAAGAGGTTCTCCCTGGCAACAAGTGTGAGCTGGAGAGATGGGAGGTGCAGGCAGTGTATGTATCTGAGCTCGGCATTATAAAGAAGGTGCCGGGAGGCAGAGGCAGGTGGATCGCAGTGAGTTCGAGGCCAGCCTGGTCTACAAAGTGAGTCCAGGACAGCCAAGGCTACACAGAGAGACCCTGTCTCGAAAAACCAAAAAAAAAAAAAAAAAAGAAGGCTATGTTTTTGCCGGGCGAGGTGGCGCACGCCTTTAATCCCAGCACTTGGGAGGCAAAGGCAGGCGGATCGCTGTGAGTTCAAGGCCAGCCTGGACTACAAAGTGAGTCCAAAACAGTCAAGGCTACACAGAGAAACTCTGTCTCGAAAAACAAAAAAAACAAAACAAAAAAAAAAACAACAACAAAAAAAGAAGGTGCCACCATGATTAATAACAAGGCAGATTGGGCTGGGCAGTGGTGGCGCACGCCTTTCATCCCAGCACTCGGGAGGCAGAAGCAAGTAGCTCTGAGTTTGAAGCCAACCTGGTCTACAGAGCAAGTTTCAGGACAGACAAAGCTACACAGAGGAACCTCGTCTTGAAAAACAAAAGCAAACAACTGGGCGTGGTGGCGTATGCCTTTAATCCCAGCACTCGGGAGGCAGAGGCAGGCGGATCGCTGTGAGTTCGAGGCCAGCCTGGTCTACAAAAGTGAGTCTAGGATGGCCAAGGCTCCACAGAGAAACCCTGTCTCGAAAAACAAAAACAAAAACAAAAAGAAAGAAAAACAAAAGCAAACAACTACAACAACAGAGCATGTTGGGATGGTTTTGATAAGCAGGATCACAAGAGGAGAGGACATCAGTAGCTTGGATAATCTCAGTGATATGAAATCACCACTACTTAGGTCAGTATTGCAGAGACTGACTGTAGATTGGGTTTGTGAATAGTCAAAGAATGGGACGAAGTGACTATGAAGTCAGTGGATGGTTGATGGCAGAGGGCAAGTGCAGTGCCACATGGAAGGTCACCCGAGGTAGCAGGCATACAGAAGCAGGGAGCTGATGACTGGCAGTGATTACCCATGGCTGCGACACTGAGTTTCATTCAAAGAAGTATGCTAATGCAAAGAAGACCTTGAGGGTAAGGGGACTTTTGATGATGATGGAGAGTTCCAAATGACAGGGTGAGGTATGAGATCAGATCAGATAAAGGAAGCCCTGTCTTACAGCTGGGAGTCATGACTGTGGCTTCACCTGGTGTTTGAGACAGGATAGAGAACTTTCATTGAGAAGTTTCCAAGACAGATTACCGGATTTTGAGGCTAGAGTGAGTGAGAGAACATGGCTTATACATAGGCTAAAACAGTTTTAGAAACATAAAAGGTGAAAGATCTATATGACTGAAGAAAAACCAGAGTATTCCAAGACCCACCCCATGGGAGAGAGCCAACCCCTGACGCTATTAATGATACTCTAATGTGCCGGCAGACAGGAGCCTATCAGAGTTGTCTTCTGAGAGGCTGTACGCCATAGCTGAGACTCAACAGCCAAGCATTGGGAGGAGCATAAAGAGTCTTGTGGAAAAGGGGGAGATGGGGGGGGGCGGGAAACAGGGGGCTGGGGAGGACCTGAAGACAACAGGGGCTCCACAAGAAAACCAACCGAACTAAGCAGGGCCCAGAGGGGCTCGCTGAGACTGAGGCACCAACCAAGGACCATGCATGGACTGGACCTAGGGCCTCTACCCAGATGTAGCCAATGGGCAGCTCAGGCTTCATGTGGGTCCCCTAGGAAGGGGAGTGGGGGCTGTCTCCGCTTGTTTTTTGATCTCTCTCCCTGGTGAGACTGCCTTATCAGGTCGCAGGGGAAGAGGACGAGCTCAGTCCTGATGAGACTTGATGAACTGGGATGGGTGGGTGAGTGGGGGCTCCCCTTTTCGGAGAAATAGGGAAGGGGGAGGGGGAGGGAGGATGGGACTGGGGGGGGAGAGGAAAGAGGGGAGGATGTAAATAAATAAATAAGGAAAAAGAACATGACCAGTAGGTGGTGTTGTTGGCCCAAGATGGTTTGGTTGCTGTTTCTTGTTCAAACGCAGCCAGAGAAGGCGCAGATTGAGTAAAATGGAAACAATGAGGGCAGATTTAAGTGGTTTTGCTTTCTGAATAAATCTTCTGCTTTTAAAAAAGATTCACTTATTTTTTGTTGTATGTGTATGTGTGAGTGACTGTATGTCTGTATATGCACCATGTATGTTCCCGGAGCTCATGGAGGCCAGAAGAGGGCATCAGATCCCCTGAACTGGAGGTACGGGCACCATGTGGGTGGTGAGCCGCAAACTAGGGTCCTTTTAAGAGCAGCAAGTGCTGTAACCACTGCACCATCTCTCCAGCCCCCACTCACCTCCTAATAAATCTCTCTCAGAAAGCTCAGTGCTATTTTGAAATATTTGAGCAAGAGGTAATTATGAAAACATACAAAATGCAAAGAGCAGGGCTTTCGCTTCTTTTTGTTTTGAAAAACAAAGAAGAGAGGAGAACTGTGGGGCCTGCAGACTGCTTGGGACAATCCAGACGCAGATCTGGTGAAGTTGATTTTGCGGGGTTTCTGAAACGCCCTTGTGTGTAACAGATGATGCCATCAGAAGCTGCTGACCGGAGGCTGAGAGACAGCCAGCATTTGACAGCTCTGGCTGCTCTGCAGGGAACCTGGGTCCATGCCTAGCACTCACATGGTGGCTCACAGCAACTTCAGGTCCAGGGGATCCAATGCCCTCTTATGATTCCTCAGCACAATACACAGACATATACATGGGCAAACACGCATTCACAAATAATACAAATAAACAGATCTTTTTAAATTTTATTTTTTCTTTTCTTCTTTTTTTCTTTTTCTTTTTTTCTGAGACAGGGTTTCTCTGTGTAACAGCCTTGGCTATCCTGGACTCTCTTTGTAGACCAGGCTGGCCTCGAACTCACAGCTATCTGCCTTCTTCTGCCTCCCAAGCAGTGGCATTAAAGGCTTATACCACCGCTCCTGACTTAAATGCATTTTTCCCTAACATAATATTTTATTAATTATTTGTGAATTTTATTCAATGCACCTCAATGACACTTGCTTCCCATTTCTCCCAGGCCCTCCCTCTCCCCTTGTACTCCCCCAAACCCTACCAAACACAGTTCGTGTTACCCGTGTACTCACTGGAGCTTGGGCAAACTCCCAGTGGCCAGCCCCTTAAGGAAAACCGAGATGCCCCACTTCACCACACATACACAGACGCCATCAACTATGAAGTGCTATACTTTATTACTTTGTCCCAAATTTAAAGGACTGTCTTCAACAGTTTTCTGTCTGGACTGTTTCTTTTTGGGGGACAGGGGTGGAGAATTGGGTGTGTCATGGAAGGCTTCAACGTCTCTCATTCTCTGCTATGTGTCTGCAGTCATAATACCACTGAGAGACTAGAAGAACTAAAATTAGATTTCAGGGTCATGGGGCAAAGGTTAAGAAATAGGTCTTGAGCCAGGCTACATAGAGAAACCCTGTCTCAGAAAAACAAAAAACAAAAACAACAACAACAACAACAACAACAACAACAAAAACCCCACCTTTTTAGCTGGGAGTGGTGGCCCACGCATTTAATCCCAGCACTCGGGAGGCAGAGGCAGGCGGATCTCCATGAGTTCGAGGCCAGCCTGGTCTACAAAGTGAGTCCAGAACAGCCAAGACTACACAGAGAAACCCTGTCTCGGGAAAAAACAAACAAACAAACAAACAAACAAACAAAAAAACAAAACAAAAAGAAAAGAGAAGAAAAGAAAAGAAAAATAAACAGGTCTACAGGAGAGACCAGTCATGATAAGGCATATATAGCCAGGGGCGGGAAGGAACCAGTTTGGCTGCATTCCTTTATGCCCACAGGAGATAGGGTTGCTAGGAAACCCCTGGGGGTGGGGGTGGAGAGACCAAGACAGAGACAGAGAACAAGGAAAACCAAAACTGGTTTTGGCGCCTGTTCACAACCAGTAATTTTGCCAGGTGAGGTGGCTCATGCTTTTAATCCCAGCACTCAGGAGGCAGAGGCAGGCAGATCACTGTGAGCTGGACGCCAGCCTGATCTACAGAGTGAGTCCAGGACAGTGAAGGCTACACAGAGAAACCCTGTCTCGAAAAAAACCAAACCAAACCAAACCAAACCAAAACTAACAAACAACAACAACAAAAAACAAACAAAAACAAAAACCCTCACAACCAATCATTTTAAAACACAATATCCCCTTTAGTATCTCACCCATAGGTGCTTGCCAGGCTGGACCTACTCTTCTTTGGGTGCGCTGGTGGTCTTTCAGGGCTTTTGAGAAACGGGTGCAACACCACGACAAAAGAAGCAACCTTGTCCATGCAGCTGAATCGCAAACACCAACATGGCTTCTGGTGGCAGCATGGGTCATGGACATCAACAAAGTAGATCTTTTTAAAAAGTTACTGACTATGCCGGGCGTGGTGGTGCATGCCTTTAATCCCAGCACTTGGAAGGTGGAGACAGGTGGATTGCTGTGAGTTCGAGGCCAACCTGGTCTACAAAGAGAGTCCAGGACAGCCAAGGCTACACAGAGAAACCCTGTCTCCAAAAACAAAAACAAACAAACAAACAAAAAAACCAACAAAAAGTTACTGACTATATTCTCATTATCTGAAAGCACACACTCTGAAAAACATGCTTCATTCTATTTGCAAAACAAAAAACAAAAACAAACAAAAAACATGTCAACTAAGACAAATCTCTCTCTCTTTCTTCTCTGCTGGTTGACTTGGGATGTGGAAGGCTGAGCTTAGATGGCTGAAACCTCAATGACTTAGCTTTCGGGAGCCTCCTCTGGAGGAGGCTGAAAGCACTCAGAGTCTATGAGCCCTGAGATATCTATCGCCAGAACATCGAGGGCAGGAGCAAGCAGAAAACCCCAGATACCTTTGGATGACTCAAATGTTTCCATTCGTATGTTCTCTGCATAGAGCTATCAAGTTGGTGAGTCCCTGTTCACCTCCAAGCAGGGGCAGTTCTTGCTCGTTGACGTTTTAAGCATCACCCACAAGATCCCAAAGACTTGTTAGAAGAATTGTCATGGTCTCTAGCCATGAATAAGAATGATTTCAGATTCTGTCTTTCTCTCACACTCTCTCCTTCATGGGATTAATTGAACTGGGTTGTAACATGGTTGCTAGTAGCAAGTGGAATTTTTAATTTTTAAAGGAATCATATTAAGTACATTCATTCTGACATGCTGCTTTTATTTAAATGATTGAAACTTATCTTTAATATTCACACAGGTATGCCTTGATTAAACTATGCTGGCAAAGAACTTAGCATGTGGAGAAAACACCCTGCAGTGACCACATACAGTAGATGTGCTTGGTATCTATTTGAACACTTGAAATGGCACACGATGCCCAACCTGGAAACACTCGCATCCAACTACTTGGAGGATGAAGGAGGAAGACAGTTTGTGGAATGTTGTACGACCCTGCCTCAAAGAAAAGGACATTGGGTCAGATGATTACAAGATGAACAAAGCTGTTGAGTTGGTCACTGGGGTGAAGAGCTGTGACTGGAAGCCTGTCCTGTGGAAGTTGGGGGTGTTATGTCTCTTGGTGGATTCTCTGGCTTTGAGTGTATGAAATAAGGAAGGTGAGGCTCATGCCTCAAACACTTGGAGCATGATGGGCTCATGGGGCAGTTGTTCTATGGTGGCCTTGAAGCTCTTGACAATGGTGGCACCGAGGTCTGTCCTGCAAAGCTTTTCACCATGTTGGTCAGTTAAGGATGGATAGTAGGAAGTATGCATGAGCTTCCACCAGCATGGGCGAAGTTGCTCCCTCCATTTAAGGGCATGAGATAACAGGTGTGTTTCATGGTGTTGTCTCATCCATCACTCCTGAAAGTACATCACCACAAGACTGGAGGGGAGGACACATGTAATTCATTCTGAGCAGCCAGGCCGACCGAACACCTACCTGTGAGGGAAACATTGAGACTAATTCTTAAGACTCTCACTCTTGTGGTTTAAATTTGAGGGGCAGATCATTTCTGAGGTAAGTTTGCAGTCTTTCATGGTGGTGGAGTATTCACTTCAAATAGAAGGTGCCCCGACCTCTCTTTAAAAGGGAGGTCACACTCAGGGTTGGCCTTCAAGTGTCTCCTGGTGCACAAGATGGCTCCTGCTTCGAGTGATCTCCCGACATTGCCAAGCCGTTCACTGCTGTTCTCAATGTAGCTTCTGCAAAGAAAAGGTTAGTGATAAATTGAGGGTTTTTTGGGCTTTGAACATCTTCCTTTCAGGACAGAGACATTCAAAAGGTGGGAGGAAAAAAAGTGTTTGAGGGCAGAGGGCAGAGAGAGACTTTGATCCCTCTTTCAAAATCAGAAAGAGCTTCGGTCATCCTTTCCCCATGAGTCAGAAAAATAAAGTGATACAAAATCCAGCTGATTCCGATGCCTTGAGGCACAACTGCAATGAAACCATTAGGGGATGCAAATTGAATCCTCGCTGGTTAAATTCAGTGCAGAACACACTGTCTGGGCCACGTGCAAAAACCACCCATTTGTGAATAGGGTTTTCTCTGAACACTGGGGGCAGGCTCTATCCCAGTACGAGAAAGTTTGTCTTACAGGGTTATTAAAAATGAAACAAAAATTTAAAAAAATTCCGTTAAGTTAGCAAACAGTAAGCAGAGATAGAATTTGGTTTCAGTGACTGAAATTTTTAAAAGGAGACATTTTGTTAAGTTGGTAGTTTATGGAAAGCAGTGTTAAGTGGTGGGGAGAAAGTCATTCATTTTTGACCTCATTGCTTGGCAGCATGGAGTTAAACAACTTTCAGGCAAGTTTCATCTACCTGCATGCAAATCCTAGGATTGAAATGTTTGTTTACTGGGACTGGGGAAATGGCTCAGTGGGTAAGAACACTTTTTGGGCAAACACGAGGACTTGAACTCAGGTCCCCAGTAGCATATAAGAAGCTGAGTGTAGCACCCCTGAGAGGTCAGCACCAGATTCGAAGAGGACACAGAAAGATTGTGTTCCCTGGGGATTGCTGGCCACCATCCTAGTCAAAAAACAGCAAGCTCCGACTTCATGGCGAGAACCTGGCTCAAGGGAAGCCCTGAGAGTGTTAGGGGGGACCCCAACACTTCTGTGGACTCTGCAAACACATGAGCCCACTGGCAGTGCTGTGGCAAAACTAGTTTTCTTTTGTTGGTTTGTTTGTCTTTATTTTTCCCCCTCAGAAAAACTAAGAACAAAAGTGTCAATGTCAGTCAGCACAATTCTGCGTGTATCATGGGACGAGTAAAAGCTGAGTCTCAGATATTTGCATATTTATGTATAGTCAGGGGGAGTCACGGAATAGAATCACGCCTGTTACAACATGGTTAAGCCTAACCACACTGTGTAAGTGAACTATGTCAGCCACAGACAGTCTGATTCCACCCCTATGAGCTACTTAGAATGGCTGAATTCTGAAACAAAAAAAATAGAGTGGTGGTTACTAAGGATTCAGAGGAGGGCTGAGTGTGGACTTACTGTATAATGGGCTTACATGGGTTATGGAGCTTCAGTCTAGATGACAAAAGACTTCTAGGTGAGGTTTATGGTAACAAATGAACAATGTAAAAGTGCTTAGTACCACTGAACTCAGTACCACTGAGCTTAGTACCAGTTAAAAATAATTGAGGATGCAAAGTTTGGTCATATAAATTTTGCAGAGAAAAGAAAAGGACTATGCTACTTTTTGGTTACTGTAACAAAACATTTGAGGCAATTGACTTAAAAAGACAGCAAGGGTGGGCTGTGGTGGCGCAGGCCTTTGATCCCAGCACTCGGGAGGCAGAGGCAGGTAGATCGCTGTGAGTTCGAGGCCAGCCTGGTCTACAAAGCGAGTACAGGACAGCAACACAGAGAGACCCTGTCTCAAAAAAAACTGAAACCAAACCCAACCAAACCCAACCCAACCAAACCAACCAACCAATCAAACAACAACAACAACAACAACAACAACAACAACAACAACAACAACAACAAAGACACAAGCTTATTTGCTACCAGTCTAGGAGGTTCCAGCGCATCATCATTTGAGCCCACTGCCTTGGGCCTGTGGTGTGACCACACCTCATGGTAGGAAGCCTAGAGTGATGATTTAGTAAATCTCCAGTTTATCAATAAGATTGAGCTATCCATTTATGGCAAACGATCAGAGATTTATTAAGTAGTTAAGCTGAAAATTGAAGACAGGACACTGTTACTGTCACATTTGAGAAATATGGACTTGATGCAGAATTTAATATCCCTAGGACAGGAGAAAGTAAGAGGTCACACAACAGGCCTGTTCATGACAAGGTAAGAGCATTTCCTGGTAGGAAAGAAGGAGCAATGCCAGGAAGGAAAACCTAGAAAAGGGGCTTTTAGCCAAGGGTGGTGAGTGACAAGGCAAGTGGCAAACCTGGACCATGTAGCAAGACTTTGTCTCTAAGTAAATAAGATGTAGGGCCTTTCTTTGCCTTTTTTTTTTTTTGGTGTATGCATATGTGTGTATATATGTGCATGTTAGTGTGGGCAGATGGATGTGTGTGTGTGTGTGTGTGTGTGTGTGTGTGTGTGTGTGTGTGTATGTGTGTGTGTGTGCGCCTAGACAGGAGATACCTTTGTTTTATTTCTTAGGCACTGTTAACCTTGTCTTTAGAGATGGAGTCTTTCCTTAGCTGGCATTTGCCAATTTGGATAGGCTGGTTGGCCAGTGTGTCTAAGGCTTCACCTGTCCTATTGCTCTGTGCTTTTTAAAATATATTCTAGAGCTGGGCGTGGTGGCACACACCTTTAATCCCAGCACTTGGGAGGCAGAGGCAGGTGGATCGCCATGAGTTTGAGACCAGCCTGGTCTACAAAACGAGTCCAGGACAGCCAAGGCTAACACAGGGAGACCCTGTCTCGAAAAAAAAAATGTATGCTAGAAACCAGACTCAGGTCCACATGCCTGCATGGCCAGGCCCTTACTAACCGAACTATCTCTGTACCCCAGCATGGCAAGGCCTTTACTAACTGAACTATCTCTGCACCCCAGATCTAGGATTTTTAGTGTGAGAAACTTCAAGTGTGTTGAATCGCTGACACCTCAAATTTCTGAGACCATTTCCTCAAAATATTTGTTTCATTATGAACTCTCCAAGTATTATTTTTGAGAAATTCTGTATATTCAGGTCTATTTACAGAGGTGAATAATATTTCAATACATTTCTAAAAGACAAATGTGTGGCCTCTGGCCTCACTGGGCATGGATGTTACCATGTTCAAATCAAATAAAAATATCTATCTTACTTAAAAAAAAGAAAAAAGAAATCTTTCATTTTAGGCTCTCTGGAAAAGTTTAAAACAGAGAATATTATTTCCTTAGAAGGTCTAATAAATAATTCAGATAAGCTATGAATTGTGATGAACAAACGTTTCCATTTTTGGAGAGCAGAAGCCTCTTTCTGTCATGGAATACAGTTGCTCTTTGGCTATTTTACACCCAATCATAGTGCTAGCTGGGGGTGGTCCCAGAATCCCCCCTCCCTCCTTTTTCCTTTTCCTCCCCTCCCCGCCTCCCCTCCTTGCCTCCCTTTCTTTCTCTTTTCTTCTTTTCATTAAAAAAAAAAAAGATTTATTATTATGTATACAGTGCTCTGTCTGCTTGTACACCTGCAGGCCAGAAGAGGGCATCAGATCACATTATAGATGGGTGTGAGCCACCATGTGGTTGCTGGGAATTGAACTCAGGACCTCTGGAACAACAGTCAGTGAGTGTTCTTAACCACTGAGCCATCTTTTCAGCCCTTCTTTTCATTTTTTAAATATTTATTTATTTATTAATATGTATACAGCTCTCTGCCTGCATGTACACCTGCAGGCCAGAAGAGGGCATCAGATCACATTATAGTTGGTTGAGAGCCACCATGTGGTTGCTGGGAATAGAATTCAGGACCTCTGGAAGAGCAGCCAGTACTCTTATCCACTGAGCCATCTCTCCAGCCCTTCTTTCCATTTTTTTTTTTTTTCAAGACAGGGTTTCTCTGTGTAGCCTTGGCTGTCCTGGACCCGCTTTGTAGACCAGGCTGGCCTCGAACTCACAGCGATCCACCTGCCCCTGCCTGGGATTATAGGCTTGTGCCACCACACCCGGCCCTTCTTTCCATTTTTTAATCTTTGTAGTTCTAGTTAAATTTAGTCTGCTCTTACTCATAGGATTAACATGTGACCTAAGTTTGGCCAGTGAAAACAAAAGGAATCATGGTTAAAGCTTGGGCATGTGAGCAGGTTGAGATGCTTCGACAAAGCCTCTCTCTCTCTGTGTCTCTGTCTCTGTCTCTGTCTCTGTCTCTGTCTCTCTCTCTCTCTCTCTGTTCTGGAATGGAATCTAGGGCCTCATATATACTAAGCAAATATTCTACCACTGAGCTATATCCCTTATATTTTCAAATAAGTTATCATTAATAGGTACCTGGGGTTTAAGCCTGCTTTGAAATCCTAGGAACAAATGTAAAACATGCATTAGAGTGACCCCATCCTAGGCACAAGGGACCTGACTGTGCCCTGACTGGTGGAAAATGGCTAATGGTGGTGGTCATAGCCATTTGTTCCCTTGCATTGGAGATCCAGATGGTCATAGAAAACCCTCAGACAAAGAAAGGCTTCTGGGTAGAGCCACTGACAGCATGAGCTAATACATAATGGCTTTAGGAGTCTGAGGAGCTGGCTCAGTAGTTAAGAGCACTAGATGCTCTTCCAGAGGATCCAGGTTCAATTCCCAACATCCATGTAATTCCATTTCCAGTGGGTCTGACACTTCTTCCAGCCTTTGCAGAAACCAGGTAGGCATGTATATGGTCTACACACATGCATACAGGCAAAATAGACACATAAACAAAATAGTAAATAATGGTTTCAGCACAGTATATCTTGTCTCATTTTATAATTAACACTTGGGGCTGGAAAGGTGGTTCAGTGGTTAAGAGCACTGACTGATTTTTCCAGAGGACCCAGGTTCAATTCCCAGCACCCATATGGCAGCTTACAGCTGTCTGTAACTCCAAGATCTGACACCCACAGACATACATACAGGCAAAGCACCAATGCATATAAAATAAAAATAAATTATTATAATGAGCACTTTAATTAATATTTGTTATTTATTCATTCCACAAAACATCTGCTATACTGTGTACGGTCATAGTCACTGTGCAAGGTGCTGGAAACAAAACAAGAAACAAATAGAAATAACCCCATTACTCAAGGAGCGGACATGAACAAAGAAGCAAGAAATTATGTACTGAAGATGGAGAGAGATGGCTTCTGGGATAGCAGGAGAAATCTAGCCTGGAATGGGTTTTCCAAGCTCTCGCTCCAGTGCCTGTAGCTTCTGCTTCAACCGCAGCCAAAATACTAGTGATGACAATAGCAAAAAGAATGGGCGAGGAGGACGAGGCCGTGGAGTGTCGCCACGCACATGTATGTATGACTGAGTGTCATACTGTGTGCTTACACTAGTACGCACAAGTAAATAAGTTTTAGGCTGGAGACCATAGTCCAGTAGTAGCATGCACAAGGCCTTGGGGTCAACCTCCAGCACCCTGTATAACAGCCATTTTCTAAGTAAGTGACAGCACAGTGAATGACATTACCAGCTCTTAAGAATGGACATAAAAGCTGGGCGTGGTGGGGCATACCTAGCACGTTGGGAGGCAGAGGCAGGCAGATCGCTGTGAGTTCGAGGCCAGCCTGGTCTACAAAGTGAGTCCAGGGCAGCCAAGGCTACACAGAGAGACCCTGTCTCAAAACAAAACAAAACAAAACAAAACAAAACAAAACAAAACAAACAACTTCCCCCCTAAAAAAAGAAAAAGAATGGAACTAAAGTGCCTCACAAAGGACTGTGTGTTGGGAGCTTGGTCCTCAGTTGGCAGTGCTGTCTTGAGGGGTTCCAGACCCTTTCATTGGGGACTAGCTGGAGCAAGTAGATGGCTGGGGGTGTAGCCTCGAGGCCTGCATCTCCTCCTGGCCCACATCTCCATCTCTGCCTCCTCTGTGGTACCTCTCAGGATATGCTGCTCATGAGCAAAGGCCAAACAGCCATGGGCTCAGCCTCCAGGACCTATGCAG
Organism: Acomys percivali; assembly: GCA_907169655.1. Classification (NCBI taxonomy): domain Eukaryota; kingdom Metazoa; phylum Chordata; class Mammalia; order Rodentia; family Muridae; genus Acomys; species Acomys percivali. The sequence goes on from OU015753.1 coordinate 46,008,882, forward strand.
CAAAGCAAGGGCTTCTTCTCTCATGTCTTCTCATGGTGCCATGCAAGCACCACTGTTATACCAAGTGCAGTGTGGCAGTGTGTGGCTAAGTGGATCTGGGACACAAACACAACCAGGGCCTGGTGAGTGTTGGCCCACGCACAGGCACCACTGGAATTTAACATGGCCCAGGATGTCTCAAGCTAACCTGCGGTTAGTTTCAGGAGGGCTGCCGCCTTCAGCTCGGGAGCAGCAGAAGCCATGAGCATAGGTAGGGGTTCAACATGTCCGAGGGTCTCAGGAAATGCAGAAGAGGTTGCACAATGCTTCAGCGTATTGAAACTGTCAAATTTAAAGAATTATAGTGAATGGATACAGTCATCCATCATGCCTGTAACACTATCGGACTATTGAGTGCTCTTACTGGTTTACCTTTGTATCTGGGTATTTGAATATGGTAATGTTAATTGAGCCAATAAGCCTTTAGTCTTGGTTTTCTGCTTGCGACATCCCACAGAGCAGAGTAGAGTCACTTGGTGAACTTTCAGACCCCTCTGACAATCATGTTTCTTAGATGACCGTGCTGGCTTCTAGATCCTCCATTGGTGTGCCTCAGGGGTCCATGCCTGATTATTTCTTAGGGTGAGCTGAGGAAAACTATGCCTCAGGATTTTTGGATGTGGCACAGGACCTAAGTTCACTGGATCCACTGTGGGAAGCATCTTGTGAGACCCTAAGTCACATTTCTGTTTTATTTCACTCTAACTACAATTGCATAACTGAGTTGGTGCAGGTCTGCGTTGCTGTGGTGACGTATGGCCCTCAACTCAGGGCCATCTCATTGCTCATGTCAAAGACTGCTGTTCACATAGGAAAGTCCACACACCCACCTCAGGATGTCATAAATGCTAATATTTCATGCTATTTGCTTCAGACATTTGTGTTTTTTTCTTTCAGGAAACTGTTCTGTAGAAAATTTCATTCTTTCCAAGATGCTACCCTTTTCCCCCTTCAATTTACATTAACTGATTAACTGTGCCAAAAATAAACAAACAAACAAACACCAGTTACATTATTTGAATTTAATACATACCATTTTCACCCATTTTTATATATTCACTATATATCCTTGAACTTATAAACCACATAACATGGTGTCTTAGTCACTGTCCTGTCGCTGTGAGGTGACATCATGGCCAAGGCAACCGTTATAGAAGAAAGCATTTAGCTGGGGACTAGCTTACAGTCTCAGAGGCTTAGCTGTTGTGGTCATGTCATGTGAGCATGAAGGCATGCAAGCAGGGGCTGGAACAGAAAGCCTGGACTTGCATAAGCCCAACCTCAGTGATGCACTTCAGCCAAGGAGGCTACACCTCCTCCAGCAAGGCCACGCCTCCTAGTCCTTTCACACAGTTCCACTCCCTAGTGACTAAGCATTCAAATATATGAGCCCATGGGGACCATTCTTATTCAAATATTCTCTCTCTCTCTGTCTGTCTCTCTGTCTGTCTGTCTCTCTCTGTCTGTCTGTCTCTCTGTCTCTGTCTCTGTCTCTGTCTCTGTCTCTGTCTCTCTCTCTCTCTCTCTCTCATTCTCTCTGTTATTCTATCACCTGCCTGGCTGTTTGCTTAAAGTTATTTTTCCTTGTCTTCTTAGACAGCCACACAGGGTAGTTTTTAAATTCAGAGTTCCAATTTGCATTCTCAGCTATATGTTTCCCAGTCATCTTCAGCCGCTCACTGCCCCATCCTCCCCTTAACAGCACTCAACTCGGCTAGAACCACACACTGGAAACCCTTCTGTTGGCTGACTGTGTATCTCAGTGGTAGAGTACTGCTTACCATGCACACGACCCTGGGCTTTATCCCCACTGCCACAACCTTTTCTAAAGTTAATTTGTGTGCAAGGTAAGGGATAAGGGCCTACTACACGTGGTCATCCAGTGGGAGGAATAAAAAGTATTAATGGTGTTATCCAACTGTGACCAAGAGACCAGCCTGCCAGGCAGGATGTGCCCACCTGTGCATTAGTGGCACTACTATCATTGGCCTAACCAATTGTTCTCTGATTGTGTGGTCCACAGGAGAAAATACCAGTGTTACCCTTAGCAATAATCAGACAAGCCTCTCTTCCTAGTGATCATAATTGGATGGAGAGGCTCACTGAGGTACAAGGTGCTGAAAATAAGTAGAGGAGAATGGAGGATAGGGAAATCGGCTAGGAGATGTCAACTTCTGGGAGAGACAGCGCTTATAATCACATCCACTTCAGCTAAGGACACCTGGGCTGGGCCTGCGTAAGATTGGTCCTCAACGGCCAGACACGGGTGGAAGAGAGGCTCAGGAGGCCTTCCTCTCACAGCCCAGCTGTTTGCTACTAATAGCTTCCTGGAGAGGGAATTGTGGGCTTCTTCTGTGACGTGCTGATGGATCCATCAAACTTGACCAGATGGCTCCAGCCCACTAGTCACACAGACAGCCCTGGTTAGTTGAAATGGTCCTCAAGACACGTCCATGTCCAGAAGACACTGTGTCACTCAGGTCCTCCCTGTCCTCTGCCTCTTACAATCTTTCTTCCCCTAATGTGCATCAGCCCTAAGCCTTGAGGGGAGAAGGTGTGACCTAGATGCCCCACTGACATTTATTCTCCAGGTAATTCTTTTAAAAAGCTGTGCAGGCAGGTGGGGGCTGGAGAGATGGCTCAGTGGTTAAGAGCACCGCCTGCTCTTCCAAAGGACCCGGGTTCAATTCCCAGCACCCACATGGCAGCTCACAACTGTCTGTAACTCCGAAATCTGACACTTTCACACCAATGCACATAGATTAAAACTAAATAAAATATTAAAAAAAAAAAAAAAAAAGCTGTGCAGGCTGGGCGGTGGTGGTGCACGCCTTTAATTCCAACACTTGGGAGGCAGAGGCAGGTGGATCTCCATGAGTTCAAGGCCAGCCTGGTCTACAGAGAGATTCCAGGACAGCCAAGGTTACATAGAGAACCCCTGTCCAAAAAACAAAACAAAAACAAAACCCAAAAACAAACAAATAAATCCAAACAAACAAACAAACAAACAAAGAAGCTGTGTGGGATTTCTTCCTCCAGAAAGGCTTTTATAAGAAAACCTTCAAGGGCTGGAGAGATGGCTCAGCAGTTAAAAGCACTGGCTGCTCTTCCAAAGGTCTTGAGTTCAATTCCTAGCAACCACATGGTGGCTCACAACTGTCTATAATGAGATTTGATGCCCTCTTCTGGCAGGTAGGTGTACATGCAGCTAGAGCATCCATATACATAAAATAAATAAATACATAAATAATAAAAAAATAAAAAAAATTTTGGGCTGGAGAGATGGCTCAGAGGTTAGGAGCACCGCCTGCTCTTCCAAAGGTCCTGAGTTCAATTCCCAGCAACCACATGGTGGCTCACAACCATCTATAATGAGATCTGTTGCCCTCTTCTAGTGTGCAGGTGTACATGGAGGCAGAACACTGTATAATAATAAATAAATAAATCTTAAAAAAAAGAAAACCTTCAGTGGACAAAATGTGCTGTCTCTGAAAGCTCTCAAAAGCTGCCAACTGCTGCAAGCCCGCATGTCGGACGTCTCCGCTGACTTCCTTTCTCTTTTGCATTGCCAGGAAAACTGGGCCAGAAGACAGGGATAGATACTTGGCAAGAGTCTCGAGTTGCCAGAGGAATAAAGAATGACAAGGAAAATTAAAATTAATTTATGTTTGGGAGTTTTGTAACATCTCCCCAGTAAAGGGAAGGAAATTGCAAAGTGGCAATTAAACATCTAGCCCTGACTGGCGTCAAATTCTTTTCTCTGCGCTCACAAGCTCAATGCACTTAGTGGGTGCACAGAGCATCTGAGGCAGTCTCAGACAAGTTTGACTGCAGCATACAATGAATTAAAGTTTAAGAGAACAAGCAGTTCTTATTATCATATGTTCTTTTGGAGTTGTTACTGGTCAAAATAATATTTTATTTTTATTTAATTAATTAACTTATACAGATTACAACTCAATAGTTTTCCCATTACTTGTATCCTCCCGTTCCTCCCTCCCTCCCACTTTCACCCTATTCCCCTTCTCTAGGTCTGTGACCTAAGAGGACCTCCTCCCCCACCATATGGTTATAGCCTATCAAGTCTCATCTAGGTAGCCTGCTTAACCTTTCTCTGAGTGCCACCAGGCCTCCCCACCAAGGAGAAGTGGTCAAATATGGGGTACCAGAGTTCATGTCAGAGTCAGTCCTTGCTCTCCACACAATTGTGGAGAATGTTCTGTCCATTGGATAGATCTGAGTAGTGGTTCAATGTTTACTGCATGTATTGTCCTTGGGTGGTGCAGTAGTTTGAGCAGACCTCCCTGGGTCCAAATCCGCCCCTTATGATGCTCTTTTTGTAGGTTTCTAGGACACTCTGGATCCTTCTATTTCCCCATTCTCCTATATTTCTCTCACCTAGAGTCCCAATAGAGATCCCGCATCTATGCCAATCTCCTGGTAAGTGGAGACTTTCATGGGACATGCCTGTTGGGCTAGTGCCCAATTATAAGTGAGTATATACCTTGTGAGTCTTTCTGAGTCTGGATTAACTCATTCAGTATGATCATTCCTAGTTCCATTCATTTGCCCACAAATTTCAGGGTTTCCTTGTTTTTAATAGCTGAGTAGTATTCCATAGTGTAAATGTACCACAGTTTCTTTATCCATTCTTTGACTGAGAGACATTTAGGTTCTGGCTATTTGCAAATAAGGCTGCTATGAACATGGTTGAGCATATGTCTTTGTTGTATAGTGGAGCATCTTCTGGGTATATTCCAAGGAGTGGAATTGCTGGGTCTTGAGGAAGCCCTATTCCCAGTTTTCTGAGAAAGTGCTAGATAGATTTCCAAAGTGGTTGTACAAGTTTGCATTCCCATCAGCAATGAAGGAGTGTTCCCCTTTTTCCACATCCTCGCCAGCATATGGTGTCACTTGAATTTTTTATCTTAGCCATTCTGATGAGTGTAAGATGGAATCTCAGAGTCGTTTTGATCTGCATTTCTCTGATGACTAAGGACATTGAGCATTTCTTTAAGTGTTTCTCAGCCATTTGGTATTCCTCTGTTAAGAATTCTCTGTTTAATTCTGAGCCCCATTTCTCAATTGGGTTATTTGTTTTAGTGGTGTTTAATTTCTTGAGTTCTTTATATATTTGTCAAGTGTAGGGTTGGTGAAGATCTTCTCCCAGTCTGTAGGCTGTCGCTTTGTTCTGGTGACAGTGTTGTCTGCCTTACAGAAGCTTCTCAGCCTCATGAGATCCCATTTATTAATTTTTGACCATAGAGCCTGGGCTCTTGGAGTTCTGTTCAGGAAGTTGTCTCCTGTACCAATGTGTTCCAGGCTCTTCCCCACTCTTTCTTCTAACAGATTTCATGTCTCTGGTTTAATGTTGAGGTCTTTAATCCACTTGGACTTGAGTTTTGTGCATGGGGATAAATATGGGTCTACTTGTATTTTTCTACATGTAGGCATCCAGTTAGACCAGCATCATTTGTTGAAGATGCTATCCTTTTTCCATTGAATAGATTTGACTTCTTTGTCAAAAATCAAGTGTCCATATATGTGTGGATTCATTTCTGAGTCTTCAGTTCGATTCCATTGACCCACAAGCCTATTGCTGTGCCAGTACCATGCTGTTTTAATTACTGTTGCTCTATAGTACAGCGTGAGATCAGGTTCCTCTGGAGGATCTTTTATTGTACAGGATTGTTTTAGTTATTCTGGGTTTTTCAAAATAATATTTTAAAACAAAGCACTCACACTCATTTTACAGCCAAAATAGTTTGAGGAAGAAATCATTAAGAACATAAAAGTATTAGCCAGACACATGTTAATTTTGTTGGAAGAATTGCTCTATAAATCTATATTCTGGGTGTTTTAACACACTATGGAATACCTAAACTATGACTCTAAGGCAACGTTCTTCATCATTTGAAAGGGAGTGCACCAAATGCACATCTTACTTTTGACCTCAGAAATCCATTGCATTATGTTACCTTCAAAAGATTCTGGGAGCAACTGGCCACTTGATGCTGAATTTGTGCAGAAGTTGAACTATGAGGCCATAAAAGTGATCAAAGGCTCTGAGAACTGGAGTCTGGGGTTCAATTCAGTCTGTACATGCTTCTGTAGGGGAGTGCACATGACAAGACAGCTCCATTCAGGGAATTCTCCACCAGTAGCAGGAAGCTCTGCTGGGCTGTGTCTGGTCTCATTTTCCTAGAGTTCTGTCCATCTTCAACATCATAAATTTGTTCTTGTTGCTGTTTAATAGCTGGCACATCTTCACAACCTTGACTGTCTCCATACTAGCTCCTTCCATCACTACAATAAGCCTCATAGACTCTGCGTGTGCCTCCTGCCCCAGTCAGAACCTTGTCAATGCCCCACTACCCCATTTCTGTTCTTTTTTTTTTTTTGTAATTTATTTTTATGTGTATGGGTGTTTTGCCTGTGTGTATGTCTGCACCACATGTGTATCTGGTACTCCTGGAAAACAGAAGAGGACATTGGGTCCCCAAGGCTGGACTTACAGACATCTGTGAACTGCCATGTGGATGCTGGGAATTGAATCTAGGACCTTTGGAAGAGCGGCCAATGATCTTTGCCATTGGGCCATCTCTCCACCATCTCCAGCCCTGTTCTTTATCCCTTTATCATGTTATGAGGAGAAATATACGCTGTGCCTTTCTAAGCTGTCCAGCTGTCTTCAGGTTGACACGGGCCAATGGTTACAAGAAATGATAGTCACGTTACAATTGATTGCTCCCTATCTGTAAGATTGCTTAAGTGGTGTTAATGGTTGAGTAGATTGTGTTCAAAAGCAACTCAGATCAATGCCATACTTAGACTATAGATTTCTTATAAACAGCTTTTATGAAGCCTAAAGAAATTTAGACTGTATGAAAGAAAATGGGTTCAAAGCTAAGGTGAAATGTGGCATGAATTAACAGCCCTAAATTTTGCAATATAAACGCTGGTAGCCAGTAACTCTTGCTGGAAGCTGAACCCTATTTAGAATATCATCAGTTCCTGACTGTTTTACTCACTGTCTCCCAAATGCAAGATTCTTCTAAACATACACATCGTAATGATTTCCCTATGGAAACATATAGCTACAAATACTCTCCAGTGAAGGTTGAGTCTGGAGTTAGAGTGGCCTGGTATTACACTTCCTGTCTGCTTTGAGCAAGTCTCTTCTCGGTCCTGTGAGTTTCTCTTTGGTAAGATGGTCATTATACTTACTGTGCGTTACAGAAACGAAGCTTGAATGAGCTTATCAAATGTCCTATAGGTGTGCCTGGTACAAAATGTACTCTAACTAAATCATTATGAGTACAATCATCATCATTGTTTAGGGCCGGGAATGGCAGACTGTAGCTCTTGAGGAAAATCTGGTTTATTTTTTTTTTCTTTGCAAATCTGGTTTATTTGGTTCATATAATATGCAAGAAAAGGAAGATATTTTCATCTTTAAAAGTTTATAAGCAAGAACAAAAAGACAGTCATGAAACATGTATGTGGCCCATAGTATAAATGTACTATCTGTTCATTAACATAAATTTCCCTGCTCTTTGACTAGAGTGTGATTTTTTTTCAAGACAAGTGTGTGTGTGTGTGTGTGTCTCACTTTGTAACCCAGGCTGGCCATGAACTCACAGAGATTTGCCTGTCTCTGCCTCCCTGATTTCTGGGATTATAAACATCCACCGCTGTGCCTGGCTAGAGGTGATTTTAATCAGAATATTTTTCTATTTACAATTAATGTAATTACTAATCTAAAAAGGTTTAAGCCATCCATATTACTATTAGTTTTGTTTACTGCCTGTGAAAACTGTTGCCCATTGCTAACTCTCAGCTCTTCTTTGGAGTAAATAGGAGCCTATATAAGTTTTCATTCCCCCCTCTTACTTAAAAACAAACAAACAAGCAAACTCAAGCCAGGTGTAGTGGTTTATGCCTTTAGTCCCAGCACTCAGGAGGCAGAGACAGGCAGATAGAGTTCTCCCTCTTCAAGGATCTGTGAGTTCAAGGACAGCCTGGTCTACATAGTGAGTTCCAGGACAGCCAGGGCTATGATTGAGACCCTGTCTCAAAATGAAAACTGTGTTAGTAGTTACCTCAAGATTACATCATACTCTTTTTGTTTTGTTTTGTTGTGCTAGGGTTTCTCTGTGTAACAGCCCTGCTGTCCTGTACTCACTTTGTAGACCAGGCTGGCCTTGAACTCACAGAGATCTGTCTGACTCTGCCTCCCAAGTGCTGGGACTAAAGGCGTGGGCCACCATGCTTGGCTTACATCATGATCTTAAACATAGCAGAGCTACGGTAGCATAGCACCTCTTATGTAACATGAAGATCTGAGAACACTTTATTTAGCCCCATCTTATCCTTCTTTGCTCTAGTTGTCACATTTATTAATTCTATATACATTTTATTTCTCCCTATTAGTCCTTTACCATGATTTCCAGTCTTCATGAGCTTCAGGGCCTGGCTTTTAGGCATCTTCCTTCTTCTTGAACAACTTCTTTTAGAATTTCTCTGGATCTGCTTTGGCTGTTGAGAGAGTCTTTCAGGATTTGTCTGAAGAGCATTTATTTCATCTTCCTTCCATAGCACACCGTTCAGTTCCTGGGTTATGGACGGGCACTTGCTGTCTTTTAGCACTTCAGACATGTTATCCGCATTGGGTTTGAAGTTCCCTGTGCGTCTTATTGTTCCTTTGAAGCTCATGTGCTCTTTCCTCTGGCGATGGTAAGATTTTCTCGTTGCTTTCAGAAGTGTAACTGTGATCGCCTAAGCATTGTTCCTCTGTTTTATCCTGTTAGGAGTTCACAGAGCTTTGTGGTTCTTTATACATCTTCATCCTTGTTTCTTTCCATGATTCATTCAAATCCATATTCCAGACAAATCTTCCTACTTACTGCTGGGCCTAATTTTATACTAGACACACTAAGTTTCTAACATCATCCACTTACTCCTAGAATTTCCTTTGGCCTTTTAAGAAGTGAAGCTGGCAGCTAGCTTCTTTTTTAAAAAGATTTATTTATTTATTACATATACAGTGTTCTGCCCACGTATGTGTCTTCACACCAGAAGAGGGCACCAGATCTCATAGTTGTAGATAGTTATGAGCCACCATGTGGTTGCTGGGAATTGAACTCAGGACCTCTGGAAGAGCACACAATGCTCTTAACCACTGAGCCATCTCTCCAGGCCCCATGGTGTCTAGCTTCTTAAACCAGATCAATCATGTGTATTTAAAAGCTTCACCTCGCTGGGCATCATGGCTCTCACCATTAATACATGCATTTGGGAGGTAACGGCAGGCAGATCTCTGTAAGTTGAGGTCAACTTGGTCTACATACCAAGCTCCAGGAAAGCCAGGGCTACATAGAGATACCCTATCTCAAAAAATCAACCAACCAACCAATCAACCAAACACCCCCAAAATCAACCAAACAAAATAAATAAAAATTCATATCTGATCACTGGACTATATTGATATTATAATTAATCTTATCAGCTATTGTTGGCCCCTCCTATTTTCTGGTTATTTGGTCCTACCTCTTGATACAAATAATAATTTTTCTTTAAGTTCTTTAAGACTTCCATATACTATTTTCAATGTTTCCATCGACTTTCATGGCTACTCCAGGCAGCAAATTGGGCATGATACCAGGTCCCTCATATCAGGAGCCATATGTTTTGGCCATCATCCCTGACATTTTCTAACTGGTTCTTAAGTAACTTGGGCTGGCAAGAACTAGCCATGTAATGCAGGCAAGGCTTGCTGAACTCAGATCTCATCTAGAGTGGGATCCGGGCACCAGGACCTCCTTTCACATTCTAGTTCCTCTTTTATTGCTGTCAGGGCTGTCTGGGCAAAGGATCTATAGTGCTTAAACTTGGCTGTCATTTGACACACTTAGGAAGGGAGAAACCCAACTGAGGAGTAGCACCCGCCAGATTGGCCTGTGGGCATATCTGTGGGGCATCTCCTTGATGGATAAAAGATGCAGGAAGGCCCAGCCCACTGTGGGTGGAACCATCCCTATGTAGGTGGTCCTGGGATGTGTAAGAGAGGTGGCTAAGGAAAAGCCGAGGAGCAAGCCGGTAAGCAGTGTTCTTCCTTGGTCTCTGCTTCGGTTCCCACCTCCAGATTCCTGCCTTGAGTTCTTGCCCTGACTTCCATGGACGATGTGCTGTAACCTGTAGGCTACAACAAATTCTTTCCTTTCAGGGTGTTTTTGGTCAGTGTTTATCATAGCAAACTGAGACAGCATCACACAGTCTACAGCTGGGACCTGTGTAGATCCCGCTCCCTGTTTCTCTCATTGGCTGGCTTTCAAACCCTCTTCTCTACACATGTGGTCAAACAGGTAAGCACAAAGCTCCAAGATTGTGTAGGGTTAGCCTAGGTTACTGTGGCTGGACTCTTTTTGGCCAGGAGGTCAGCCCGGTGATTTGATCTCTTCTGCTCACTACTATAGTTTGTCTTTCACATAATAGTGTAAGACTAGGCCACTAGAGTGGTGCTGACACTCTGCTTTTGCATATTCACATCACACTAGACATGATGAGTCTGGCGTTCAAGCCCATTGCAAACTTCCAGGCTTGCACCAAGTGCTTGTGCGCTGACCTTTGCTCATCTGTCTTATGAGCCCAGTGCTGCCTCTCAAACAGCATAGCACAGGACAGTGAGGCTGGGGGAGCAAAGGACTGACACGGCTCTTTGTTATTTGCCTTCTATTCATTGCACCAAAGGTGGCCACACCACCTTCCTTGCAGATTTCACACTTGTTGGGTGCCCAGGAAGGCTACACTTTTGTTCTCAGAGAGTTTTTGAGATTTCACATCGCCAGCAGGCTCTCTATCTTCTCTTGCATCAGTACCCAGACAGACAGATGCAGCAATGCCATGCTGAATGAGGGGTCTCTCTTCCCCACCTTCTTTGATGTGTAAGTCTGTGTGTGTTTGAGCAGGAAATCATATGGGTCTTACTTATCCTTCCTACTGTTGGTGGTTGTAGAAGACAGATATATGTGAACATTGAAAAAAATTATAACTCAGGAATGCACTAATTGTGTCCTAAGAAAATTCAAGAAAAAATATTAGGCAGAAAATACGTTATTTGCCTTGACTCTACAAAATTCTATCAGAAAAAAAGTGACACTTTTTTTTTCTGCCTGCTATGGATAAAACTTCCATTTGACATAGTTGTCAACTAAACATGATAACAATGTTTGAGACAGTGAATGGAAGCAATCTTTACAGGTTGCAGGGTGAATGACACGGGGTCCTAAGCAATGGTGCAAGCAACATAAATAAAAGGTGCAGTTAAAAACAAACAAAGCCCCGCAGAGATAACAGCATATACACTGGGGGTTGGAGAGATGGTTCAGTGGTTAAGAGCACTGTCTGATCTTCCAAAGGTCCTGAGTTCAATTCCCAGCAACCACATGGTAGCTCATAACCACCTACAATGAGATCTGGTGCCCTCTTCTGGTATGCAGGCACACATGCTGGCAGAATACTGCATAGATAATAAATAAATAAATCTCTTTTTTTTTTTTTCAAGACAGGGTTTCTCTGTGTGGCCTTGGCTGTCCTGGACTTGCTTTTTGACCAGGCTGGCCTCGAAGTCCCAGCCATCTGCCTGCCTCTGCCTCCCAAGTGCTGGGATTACAGGCGTGTTCCACCACACCTGGCTTTAATAAATAAATCTTTTAAAAAAGAGCACATATATTGTTCCAACACAAGACAATGTCCCAAAAGCTGCTTTATTCTTACAGCGAGGGTTATAAAACTAGTGAGAAACAGCATCCCTAGTAATCTTAACATATGAAGATGTGGCTCATGAACAAGAGGAATGGAAGGTGGTACCAGCCTATGGTAGAGAATAATTATGCACATAGCATCTGTTTCCCATACCCCATTCTAAGTCCCTGTCCACAAGTCACTGGACCTCTCGTGGTATTGTGATACTTCCTGATCAGGCTGGCTATGTAGACAAAGGCTTGTAGAGAAGACTTGCGAGTGTTCCCTATCTCAAAGATGGCCCCAAGGCCAGGGGTTGGTAGAGTGATCCTAGCAGGCTTCTTTCTCCTAAATTTTCAGAGTTGATCTTTCAGGGGTTTGGAATACAGCCTTTGGCTTTTCCCCAACATGAGTCCAGCATATGGTGGAATGTTGGTTCTTAGGGGTATGAGATAGCAGAATATTTTATTCTGCTCTTCTGGTTCACAACCTAGAATATACATTGCTGAGTGGGGACCCCCCAAACCCCCTCCCCTGCCAAAACCCTGTGAATTTGATGCCTTTGAGTTTTACATAAGCAGCCACAAGAATTTTCCTGGCTCTTCTTCCCCAGCTGAGCCCCTCTGCCTCTGTCACAAGTGGCTTTCAGTTTATGCCTTGAGTCGCCCAATGCTTCAGGGGAGGAAAGGAAAAAAAAAGAAAAGAGAGAAAAGAAAGAAAAGAAAGAAAGCCATTGGTCTTAGCTTCACCAGGAAAGGCTTCTCCTCAGAAATCTTGTTTTTTCTAAAGTTCATAGCTTTCCCAGATCTCCGTTCTCTTCAGCACTTTCATTTTGTCCTAATTGCTTTTTTTTTTTTTTTTTTTTTTTTTCCTGGTGGTGTTTTGAATAAGAATGACTCCATGGGCTCATATATTTGAATGCTTAGTTATCAGGAAGTGGCGCTTTTTTAAGAGATTAGAAGGATTAAGAGGTGTGGCCTTGTTGGAAGAAATGTGTCACTAGAGTGGGCTGTGAGGTTTCAAAAGCCCATGCCAAGCTGAAACTGTCTCTCCCTCCCTGTCTCTCTCCCTCCCCACCCTCTGCCCCCTAGGGATCAGAATGCAGAACTCTCCAGTGTGCCTGCCTGCCTGCTGCCATGCTCCTTGCCTGTAACCAAGCCTTCAAATAGGTGCTGTCTTCTGTGTGTGTTGTCCTGGTCACGGTGTCTCTTCACAGCAACAGAACAGTAAGGACGGCAGGTAGGGAGGGTCATGTTTCTTCCTGGGTGTGGCTACTATAGGTTGTCTGTGCTTCCATGGATGGCTCCACACCCAGGTGTCTATGGGCAGCACAAATTGTATAAGGGGATTAAGAAGAAGAGTGGGAAGGAGAAGGACAATGACATGTCTAAGGCTGTTTGGGGGCCGGGCATTGTGGTGCACACCTTTAACCCCAGCACTCGGGGGCAGAGGCAGGTTGGTTGATTTGAGTTCGAGGCCAACCTGGTCTACAAAGTGAGTCCAGGACAACTAAGGTTACACAGAGAAACCCTGTCTAAAAAAAAAAAAAAAAAAAAAAAGCTGAGTGGAAAGGCGAAATGGTGAGTATATATGATCAAGATACGTTGTATAATTTTATGAAACTGGGGAATAAATAAAAATATTAATTAAAAAAGAGAACAAAAAACCAGGTTCCTTCATGTTGCATTTCAATTGAAGAAATATTAGACTTAAATGTAACTTATAGTCAATTATTAACTAAAGGACACTAAGAAATGTTAGAGAGTGAAATATGGCTGACGTTATTCCTGTCATAGATCAAAACCAGGCAAGCAGCTCAGGTGTACGGCTCACTGTCCATCCCTCTTTGGCTGATGGAAGAGTGTAAGTCCACACAGTGGCCGTTGGCATCTTTACCTTGAGGTGTGATGTGATAACTGAATCCATGTCTATAATAAAAGAAGCAGAAACAGCATTCCTGGACACTCATGGGCGTGGACTCCAGAGCTGCTTTCCTGGACATTCATGGGCGTGGACTCCCAAGTGTTTCAAAGCGCAACGCCGTGTGTCCTGTCTCCAACACTGTGTGTCCTGTCTCTTTTTCAGTGACACCTGTAAATGGACGCCCTGGTCTTTCTTCTATGCCACTATGATTTGCTTTCATTACATTTTCTCTAACTTGTCATGTGTCTCAGCTGCTGGAGTGATCAAAGTGAAATGGCTGGACCACCTTGAGTGTGAATCCAATCACTGAACGTTATTCTTAATTACAATATAGTAGTGTAAAAAACATTCTCCAAGCAGATACTAGCTAGGAAATACAAGAAAAGGTTTGGTTCTCCCTCCCCGCCCCCCGATAATAGAGATACCATTTTAACTTTCTTAATAACTAGTCATTTTCCCTTAAAGTAACCAAATATCCATTCTTTCTGTAATAAACATTTGAAAGAGTGAAGGCAAAGCGGCCCTCTCATCCTTTCTCCTGGCCTTTGCAGCAGTGGTCCCTGGAAGACAAAGGCTGACAGTGAGAGCTGCAGAAGTAACTTAGCCTGCGGTTAAAGGGCCATTTTGTAGGCTGTCTCACCAAGTCACGACTGACTCCTTTTATGAGCTTTTCTGCATTTCAGAGGTCCACTATAAAACCTAGATGGCAAAATGCCCTCTGATACCAGTGAAATACTCTTCCAATCTATAAATGTTACCACACCAGTGATAGAGAATGATTTCAGCTCGTGGACTACTCATTTACAGTGCTTTAAATGAGAGATGTCATGACGCTCACATGAAAGTCATGCAACTTAGAAAAGTCCTATCTATGTCCAAATCTAAGCATGTGTTTAAGACTGGTACTAAGGAGACTAACACTTACTGTTGATGGCTTATGAAAATAAGATCTTTCATGACACATCATGCATCAACAAAATAAAAAACAACTTTTCAGTGTTTTTCATGCTTTGAACAACAACACCAACAAAACCCAATGTTTTGCTGCATTTATTTCTCTGTGAAGCAACCTCCCCTGTTGTTAAATTTTCTCTGAAAGGGCGTATAATAGCTGAATATTCCTTATTACCATGATTGCACTATGCAATAGGTTATAATCAATCTCTGTATTTTACACATGTAGACTGTCTCAATTTTTTACTATTATGACCACTTTTTTTTACCTTTTTAGCTTATGTTTTCTATTTTTTTCTTTTTTCTTTAATTTTTTATTATTTATTTTATTTTATTTTTTTATTATTTATTTTATTTATTTTAATTTTTCTTTTTCGTGTTTTTTTTTTGTTTTTTTTTTTTTTTGTTGTTTTTTTTAAATACAGGATCTCACTCTATAACCAAGACTTCTTGAACTGTATAACCCAGGCTGGCCTCAAACTTGTAATCCTTCTACCTTTGCCTCTAAGTGTTAGGGCCATCGGTGTGAGTCACCAAGCTCACCTCTAGGAAAAGAAAAGAAACCCCTCGTTCTTAAGGGAGTCCCAGAAGAGCACTCATAGGGAGAATTGAGCTCCTCAAGCTGTGATGGGTTTTGGTAACTATTTCCCAGTGGAGTTCCCATTTTTCAGCAGTGCATGTTTCCTGTAGTTTCCACAGTAGAAGCTCCTCCAAAATTAAGTGTTGAGCTGTAATAGCATTAAGAGGTAAGTTCTTAGCTGGGCATTGGTGGTGCCTGCCTTTAATAGCAGCACTCGGGCAGCAGAGGCAGGTAGGTCTCTGAGTTCGAAGCCAGCCTGGTTTACAAAAAGTGAGTCCAAGACAGCCAGAGCTCTTTATTTATTTATTTTTGTTTTAATTTATTCAGATTGCATTCCCATTGTTATCCCCTCACTTGCATCTTCCCATTCTCACCCTCCTTCCCTCTGTGCCTCCTACCAAGGGGAAGTGATCAAATGGAGGGGGCACCAGAGTTCATGTCAGAAGCAGTCCCCAGTCCCCCCACAACCATGGAGAATAAGCTGTCCATTGGCTACATCTGAACAGGGGGTCTAGGTTCACTGCATGCATTGTCTTTGGTGGGTGGAATAGTTTGTGCAGGCCCCCGCCCCCCCGTGCGCCCCCGGCCCAGATCCTCCAGTCTTGATGGTCTCCTTATGGGGTTCTTGAACCCTCTGGGTCCTTCCATCCCCCCATTCTTCCATACTACTCTCAACACTTCTCTCAGGAGTCCAGAAGTGAGTCCCAGCGTCTGTCCCGATTCCGCGCTGGAGGGAGTCTCTCAGAGGAGATCTATTTGGGGCTAATATCCACTTATAAGTGAGAATAAACCATGTATTTCTACATCTGGGTTACCTCACTCAGGATGATCATTTGTAGTTCCATCCATTTGCCTGCAAATTTCAAGATTTCTTTATTTTTAATAGGTGAATAGTATTCCATTGTGTAGCTGCACCACAGTTTCTTTATCCATTCTTCAGTTGATGGACATCTAGGTTGTTTCCAGTTTCTGGCTGTTATAAATAAGGCTGCTATGAACATAGTTGAACAAATGTCCTTTTTGTATGGTGGAGCATCTTTTGGGTATATGCCCAGGAGTGGTATAGCTTGGTCTTGAGGTAGCACTATTCCCAATTTTCTGAGAAAGTGCCAGATTGATTTCGACAGTGGTTGTACAAGATTGCACTTCCACCAGCAATGGAGGAGTGTTTCCCTTTCTCCACATCCTTGCTAGCATGTGCTGTCACTTGAGATTTTGATCTTAGCCATTCTGAGGGGTGTAAGATGGATTCTCAGAGTCATTTTAATTTGTATTTCCCTGATAACTACAGATGTTGAGCATTTCTTTAGGTGTTTCTTGGCCATCTATATTCCTCTGTTTAGCTCTGTACTCCATTTAAAAAATTGGATTAGCCAGAGCTCTTGTTACACAGAGAAACCCTGTCTCAAAAAAAAAAAAAAAAAAAAAAGCAAGTTTGTTGGCTGGATGTGTTAGTCCCCTCAGTAGAATGCTTGCAAGGACGCAAAAGGCTCCAAGTTTAACACCAGTGCTTTAAAAAGAAAAAAAAAAAATAGAAAAAATAGAGACGGGCCCTCTGAGTAGCAAAGATGGTCCATGGTCACTGGAAAGTTGAGCTATTGCCCTCTTCCTGTGCACTAGGGTTCTGAAAGCCAAGCCATCATGATTGGATGAGGTATCTCATGAAGGCTGAGGGTGGTGAGGTCACCTCTCCTCCTCTTCCATGCCAGGACACAGGGGTCTTGCCCTCCAGAGAGCAACAAGGCACTGTCCTCAAACCAGACAGGCCAAATCCCTCATCTGCCAGCACGTTGGTCTTGGACTCCCAGCTACTAGACTGTAAGAAGAAAGTTGTTCTTTATAAATTATCTGTTATGGCAGTAAGGGCTAAGGCCCCAAACAGCTGACTATATTCTGGAAGGGTTTTATGTTACATATACATACCTTTATAAAAGACATACACAATTGGTTTGTGTGTATGTGCATCCGTGGTATTATGGTATAGTGTTTATTCAGTCTTCACTCGGCTTTTTAAGACCATTCTGTATTTTCCTGGGTCTCTGTTTCTGTGTGTGCTGCCTCCACCCCTTTTCCATTTTGAGCAACACTAACATGAAACATACTGTTGCTTGTTTTCTTTGGGATGCAAACTAGCAGTGAAATAGGTTCACAGGGTATTTTCACAATCATTTTTACTAAAGAGTGTCAGTTTGGTTTTTGCAACGACCATATCATTGACTTATAAATGTGTTGGTATTACTTTATGGTTTGTTCACCATCCTCCTTGTGACCACTGTAATCATCTGCCTTCTCAGATTTATGAAGAAGCTACTTGTGAAGTAGCATGTTACAGTGGATGTAAACATGTTTTTGTTTTCATACTAACACCTTTGTGGTTAGGGTGTGGAGTGTTTGTCTGCTGGAGACAGACTTGTTAAAGAACTCGTGGTGTTTGTCCACTAGAAGAGGAACTACCTTTTGTGGGGGCGTGGTCTTTGCCAACTAATAAACTTCCTCATATGGACTCTGTAAGGACATATATGAACCCAAAACTGGAGCCTTGGATTTTCGGTCTTGGCATCATTTCCTTTTGTTTGGCCATCCATCTCTCCACTTTGAGATGTTCCTAAAGAGAACCACTCCAGAGAACATTTTAAGGTTCTGGGTTCCAGCTGCTGCTCCAGGTTCTGGCTGCTGCTCCAGGTTCTGGCTGCTGCTCCTGGTTCCAGCTGCTGCTCCAGAATCCAGTGGCTGCGGTTGCAGTCACCTTTGCTGAATTGCTGGTTTGCTGTTTAATGGGTCTGCTCGAATCCTGCCAACTATGCCAGTGAAATCGCTCCAAGGAACTGAGTCTAAAAAGGTCTACTTCCCCTGTTCCCATTAACCTCTTTTCTCTCCTGTCTAGGCTAGGTGGGCTGAAAGGGAGGTATAAACATTAGAGAGCCCCAAATAAAATAGTTTGAAATAGTTCAAAGCCTACAGCACATCACTATTTTCATTAGGATTTGTCTAATTACTTAGGAAGATTTGGAATTTTTCCTATTCTATCTAGACCTTGACTCTACTAACCCATAAACACCTATCATGCTCTTTATTGAACTTTTCTATTGGATCTCATTTTATGTTCTTTTTCAAGAATACTTTATATATAACAGGACCTTTTCTTTGTGCTTTTCCTTGAAAAGGGGGCTTTTCTCTTCATCTATCATCTATTTATTAATTAATTTGGGTCAAGAATTAAAAACTATTCAGAAGGGAACAAGCTTTAGAATGATTTTAAGTTTCAACATTCGTATTCTTTATTAGAGCAACTGTTCAGTTGGCAATCACTTATCAAACACCTTCCCTGTCCTGGGCCTAGGATGGCCTGTTGAATTTACAAGGAGACATTAAACACAAGGATCCAGGGCTTTATAATATTTATAAAACAAACCACCAAAGAAAAAGAAAACAGAATATGTAGACATACATACATACATACGTACGTACATACATACATAACATATCTATCATTGTACAATAGCTGATGTTCACGTAGTGAGAAAGTAGCAGATAAAGGGACAGAAAGAGATGGCATCTCTCCTGGCAGAAACCACATGACAGCTTGTTCAGTTTTAGGTATTCAGTGTGTTTTTATTTCAGTTTTTGTTTTTTGTTTTTGATGGAATAAATGAGAAACGATGTGAAACGTGTTGAAAAACCACAAAGTCAGGTCCCCTTGAGCAAGCTAAGGCACTTAACCAATAACAATTAACTCCTCGTTCTATGAGTACATCTTTGAGTCAATGAATAAATGATGTCTAAGTTCTTACTTTGTCTACAGCCGCCTGGAGGAGACAGGTCGCCGGGGAGCTGGCCTTGTTTGATGGACAAGAGGGTGTGGGAGACGTGCCCGGGGAAGAGAGGAAGCCTGTCTTAAGGGATGGTCTTCTGAGGCTGGCCTGCCTTGCCTTTAGAGACCATATGCTGAGATGCATTCCAGTCTGTTTCAAGAAGGAGAGCAGGTTAGTCTTTGGTCTGCGGAGGCTGGTGTTGATGTGGGTATTGTATGATAATTCTCATTACGTGCTTGGTACAAACAAGGAAATATGCTAAACCCTTTGCATGCATTGAGTCTTCTAACCCACTTGATACTTCTGAAGAAGAAGAAGAAGAAGAAGAAGAAGAAGAAGAAGAAGAAGAAGAAGAAGAAGAAGAAG
>OU015753.1:46028307-46068812 GCA_907169655.1 Acomys percivali
AGAAGAAGAAGAAGAAGAAGAAGAAGAAGAAGAAGAAGAAGAAGAAGTAGAAGCAATCTTGACACTTGTCCTCTTTCACAGAGTCAAATAGAATCAGAGGCAAAATTGTCTGACCTGCCAGAAAATTCTAACCTTAAGGAGAAAATGCCATAGAATTGATAACCTAAAAGGTTATTGGTACCCCACGAGATAGAACCATTAGAAGCAACTTAAGGATCTAAACGATCTTGGCAGAGGTTAAGAAATGACTGTGTTGGGCTGGAGAGATGGCTCAGAGGTTAAGAGCACTGGCTGTTCTTCCAAAGGTCATGAGTTCAATTCCCAGCAACCACATGATGGCTCACAACCATCTATAATGAAATTTGGTATCCTCTTTTGGAGTGCAGTCTTTACATGCAGACAGAACACTGTATACATAATAAATAAATAAATCTTTTTTAAAAAAAGAAGAAACAACTGTGTTGCAGGCTGTGGTGGCACATTCCTTTAATGTCAATACTTGGGAGGCAGAGGCAGACATATCTCTGTGAGGTTGAGGCCAGTCTGGACTACAGAGTGAGTTCCAGGACAGACAGGGCGAAACAGAGAAACCCTGTCTCAAAAATCCAAAAACAAAACAACAACAGCAACAAAAACAAAACAAAAAGAGGGCTGGAGAGATGGCTCAGCAAAGAAAAGCTACTCTTCCCGAGGTTCCTGGTTTGGTTCCCAGCAACCACAAGGAGGCTCACAATCACTTTTAACTCCAGCTACAGATTCAGGAATACACTGTCTCAGAAGTGTGCAACTGTTGGCCCCAGATAAATGACACCCCTCTTACATTCACAACCACCAGAAATAAGTGAGGCCACGTGCCTACGTCTTGGTCACAGCTGTAAGTCTTAGAAACAGACTCAGAAAGTCACACACCAGCAGTGTGCTGTGGATGGTAATGGTAAAGCTGCTGCCTTTATTGCATATGGATAATAATATATATATTGCATGATGATATATTATGCACGTGGCACATATTATATGTAACATATAATAATATAATATACATTGCAATCATACTTTTTGAACGAAAGTAACCTAATATCCTTACACTGCCTAGCAAAATCAGCACTCTCTTGACAAAAGTCATGTGACATGGAAGATACAGGATCAAAGTGATTAAGGTGTCTCAAAGAGACATTCCAGCAGTGACTGCTAGTGTGGTCTAGACCAGGCATGTAAATGGTAGCCAAGAGAATCAATAGTGTAGTAGGATAGAAATACATCAAATGAGCATAACCTTGACTTAGGCATTGAAAGAAGGAATGGAATGGCCCAGAATATGGCAAACTATACAATATTAACATTTCGTGCTTTGTTGTGCAGCATGCTTGCCATTGTCCTGGGGCAAATGCAGGCTTTGGATTCCTATCATGCAAATCAATCAAGATACAAAGCTGCAGCTTCACTGGTGCTCATGCAGCTAAATCCCACCTCGAGGATCTGCGCATGAACATCTGTGGCTAGAGAAATGAAGAAGAGGACAGTAACACTTTGAGGAAGTATAAACATTAGAATGTTTGCTCTACATACGTATGCATAGACGAGACGATTAGGCAAATCATGAGCCTTA
Organism: Acomys percivali; assembly: GCA_907169655.1. Classification (NCBI taxonomy): domain Eukaryota; kingdom Metazoa; phylum Chordata; class Mammalia; order Rodentia; family Muridae; genus Acomys; species Acomys percivali. The sequence goes on from OU015753.1 coordinate 46,029,914, forward strand.
TATAATATATCAAAAGAAAAAGGTGGCTTGGTAAGATGATTCAGTCAGTAAAGGTGCTTTTCACCAAGCTTGAGGACCAGAGTTCAGTCCCTGAGACTTAACAGGATAGGATCAACAGGGCTAGAGACATGGCTCAGCAGGTAAGAGCACTGACTGCTCTTCCAGAGGACCTGGGTTCAATTCCCAGCACCCACATGGCAGCTCACAACTGTCTGTAGCTCCAAGATCTGACACCCTCACACACAGTATGTTTTTTCTTTTTTTAAAGGAGAGAACCAACAGCTGAATGTTGTCTTCCAACCTTCTCGCAGGCACAAGAGGAAGTGTGTGCCTGCCTGCATGCATGTGCGCGCACACACACAGACACACAGACACTAAATAATAAGTAAACATATAAAAAAGATAAAAAGGGAAAGATAAATGTTTAAAGGTGAGCTTCTCATTGCTGATATAAAGGCCTACATCTGGAAGACTGGAAGGCAGAGAGAGAGAGAGAGAGAGAGAGAACAAGGAATTTAACATGTTTTATTCACTCAGTTCATATTTATATAGCTTGGGAGGCAACAATATTTATAATATTTGCAGTCACCCTATTAGCATTTCTTGTTTTTTTTCCTGCTCTCTACAAAAGACACGCTGTTTTGTTTCTAAGCCATCTGGGGATGGGGAGGAAGGAAGGAGGCTGCACACTCTTTAGATGCATACGATTTGACATGGGCTGTAGCTCTCCACTTCCTGGTGGCTTCCCAGCAGATGTCACAGTCATGACTTCATTCAATTCCTGTTGGCTGCCTGCAAATCTCTCCTTTTGTAAGACTTCCCTTTATCTCTGGGAAGAGGCAGTGAAGTTTGCTTTCTGCCAGGTGGCTTTGATTCCCTCCCAGTGCCTGGAACTTCAACAGAGCTGTGGGGGCAGTCCCTGTGTGTGTCTCTCTAGCAAAATAAAGGAGAATATGCAGTTGGGGGAATAAAAGATCAGAATTGAGTGTCTCATTCCCAATGATTAAAGGTTTACAACCCGTGAAGAATACCCCTCTAAAGACTTTGGATGCTGAAAAATACATACTGGGAATAAAATGAACTTGATACTTCGAACAGAAGAATGCATTTATGCAGTGAGAAAAAAAAACAGTAAGGCATCCCTCTTGGTGAAAGAAGCAGCGATGAATCTGTGAGAGAAAGATCACTGTGGGCATAAGAAACAATGGCTGCTTTTAAAGGGCTATGTGAAATGAGTGGGCAAGGAGGCACTTGTAGGTGTGTGACAGTGAGGGCTCTAACAGAGGAGCCATCTGATGGTTGTGCTCCTCCACTCTTACTCCTCAAGAGATGGCTGCGGACAAACTGGGCCACCCAGTGCAAATACTGACGCAAGATGAAAGTCTATCTGAGAGTATAAAAAGACGTAGGGAAGTAAGGAGAACTTGTGTCCTCTGACAAATGCAGTCTTCAGCTCCCTTCTCATTAGCAGTCTGCCCACATTTCATTCCCATTAAGAGTAGTCCGTTTTCTTTGTCTAAAGCGTTGAATGGTTATGAATAGGAAGGATAGACCATCTGTAATTATTTTTTAATTATTAATGGTTTTGTTAGATCCTTTCACTTTTACATTACATTTCTGTTAATGTAAGTTAAATCAAAATGTACTTCAGTTTCCAAGCTGCTCCCCAATGTATTTTTTATTCTTTCATAACATTACTCCAGCCTTCTATGAGGTGTCCATGAAAAAGCCTGCCTCTGTGGCGCTACCCTGATTGTGCTAACAGATTCAGGTGCTGTCTGCTGATACACATCTACTGGCATTACTTACATCATCAAATTGTTAAATTCCCACTGGCATCAGGTGCCAGAGTCACAGCATGTGCAAAAGCTTTCGGCCATAGCCACCATCTCAAAGTGAACACAGGGGCATCTATTTTTATTTGGAGTCCTGGGTAAAAAGTCTTTTTTAAAAAAAAATTTTTTACATGTCCAAAGACTTTTCACTTAACTGGAAGCTAAATGAGGAGAAAGGAGTGAATTTGAAAAGACCATACATTAGAGGAAGAAATGAAACTAGTGCCCAAGTTTGGTGATCTGACTAAATGCCTGGATGAGTCATTTAATAAGAATAAATGCTTAGTATTTGGTCATTAGGAACATAATGACACTCAACAGTGTATGGGGCAAACATTTCCCTTGAGAAAAGAAAAAAAAAAATCCACCATTTAATCAATTTTTCATCACCAGCCGAATGGCTTTTGATGGTACTTCATTTCCTTGGAGGAGCAGTCCAGGCCTGGTATTTACCATGGGACCTGGCATCACACATCTCACACAAGCGCAGGTATAATAGTCCCACTGAACAAAAAGACAAAGAAGAAAGAATGGATGAGATTTTAAAATTTTGTTTTGCTTTATACAACACTTGGCCTGAAGACTGTAGTGTGAGAAGAAATGGTAACCGACTGGTCAGGAGTGGCAGGAGCCAGGAGGGCACAGCAGGAGCAGAAAGCTCTCTCTGAGGTGGAGGGTACTAAGCCTCAAGGAACCTTACTTGTAAGGAAGGAGGTACTTCTCCAAAAGTACAGAGCTAACAGACAGTGAACGGAGCACAAAAGCTACTAAAAAAAAATAAATGACTGGATAAATTATGCAAAGGGATTTCTGGATTTCTTTCAAGTAATTAAGTTTCGATTTCTTGCATTTATTTTCGTTTCAAGAAGCACAAGGCGCCAATGACTGCAAAAAAGTCTTCATTGATCGTTCCAATACTTGCCGTTTGATTTCGTGACTGGGCTTAACTTTGAACAGAGGTAAATACACGGACTGGACTGTGGAAAATCCCTGAGAGGAAAAATAGAAGTTTACCTGTAGGGTAAACACAAGGGAACCTGAAAAGGTCAGAAAGACTGGCTTGGTCTGTGACCCTAGGCTTTCCTGGGAGAGGAGGAAAGGAGAGTGTGAGTGTGTGTGTGTGTGTGTGTGTGTGTTGAGAGTGTGTGGATTCGAACCAGGTTTTCTGCACAGTTGAGTGAGGAGGGGGACTTGTGTCTCTCTGCCTGTTCCTAGCTTCCAGCCTTAGGCTCCTCAGAGGGTCGGATCAGCTGTGCTCCCTCTTGGCCTCAGCTAACTCACACATTGCAACAGCAGGGACCCTTAGGGCTGCTAGCCACACTCCTCCCATTACCAGAGAGAGCTTTCTTGAACTAGGCTTTGCTCTTTCCCCACCAAGAAAAGGGGGAACGTTGTTTTCATTTATTTTGTACTTCTCTCAGTTCGTTCATTCTTCCCTGCCTGGCTACCCAGACACACACACACACACACACACACACACACACACACACACACACACACGCCTTCCGTGTGGCCCAGGCTCAGGTCTCCTACCCACCCCAGCGCACTCTCACTGGTAGCCACAACGTTTTGACCTTCTTTACCCAGTGGGTTCAGGTGGGGGATGGAGGCCGCTTGTGAGCTCGTTAGAACCTTCTGGGAAGTGCAGTGTGTGGAGAGTTCTAAAGGCAGCTAACCTCTAAGGGGAAAATTAAACAGAAACGCCAGAGTGGTGGCATACAAAGGAGGATACTTCCGTGGAAGCACTGACCCCTCTTGCAGCACCCAGCACCAGGAGTGCCCTTCCCTGCTGTATGCACAGATCTTTGGCGGTCCCCAGTTTTAAGGTTCTTTTCCCCCTCCCCCTTTTCCAGGTATAGCCAAGGCCCCCAGAGTTTCCTCATCCTCCCACATCTCAAGTCAGTCTCCAGTGAGAGAGCTCAGGGGCTCTGTGCAGAATCCAAAGCAAGTTGGCTGATCATCTTGCATTTAATCATGTGGAAAATGGGACTTAAAAAAAAAACCACCCTTCTCCTCTTTCCTTCATTCATGGTCATCTAACTCAAGAGTGTGCTGGCGCACTGAATAGAGCAGATTTGTCTTTTGAGAAATCCTTCTTGTACTGCAGTTCAATTCTGTTTGAAATACAAAGAAATCACACTGCCCTTAATAAATTAAAATTTCATAAAACACATTAAGTCCAGTAAAATATGAAGGCATTACTTAAAAATTTTAATAGTAAATTAGGACCCAGAAACAAGGAGACAGTGGTTTGTCCTCCTGGGATGGCTTCAGGCATCAGTTGATTTCTGGGTCGGGGGGGGGGGTTTGTACTGCCCGGACCCTGCTGCCACCGCCAGGAATCCTTGGTGGACTCTTCTTTGCCTGGAGGAAGGCAGTTCACATCTGTCTGCATCTGCCAGCGGACGGGACAGGAGCAATTGTCAAACAAAGAGGCCGAGAGAGAAGAGAGAAACCCCAGCAGTAATCACACAGTTGAGGCACTTCTTAACCCTCCGCTTTCCTCCCCTCCCCCACTTCGATTTGCTTTAGTAGGCGTGCACTCTGGCTGAGGCACTGAGTTTTGGACAGGTGCATTTGCAGATGCCAGTATAGCAAGGCACCCTAAGCAACTTTCTATTCTGGGTCCATTTTGCTTCTACCCTTTGGATTTAGTACCAACTTTCCAGCAGTTTGAACTGCCATGCTAAGGAGGGAGAGGAGTGGATCTGGAACCTTTTCCCAAGATCAACTTCCACATTCTACAGACGTTGACGTACTTTTCCAGCAATGCCCGTGGGCACAACTGAAACAGGTTTTATTGATATCACCGCAAGGATGTTGGTATTCTGGACACTCCTAATGGGAGAGATTGCATGATTGCAAGTCCTACAGATGAAGGAAGAATTGCATTTTCTCTCTAGTGCAATCGCTGCGGTTCATTTTTCACTTTGAGTAGGAAAAGAAGTGAAACTCTGACTTGACTCTTTAAAATGCTCCCGTTTTCTAGGGGGAAGGAAACACTTTTTCTGCATGTATACATTAACTTCTGCTTGGTAATTAGGCAACATTGGTGGTTCTTTTGTTGTCTGGAATTAGAGGTATCACTGAAAAATATTTTAAAGGTGGAAAAAATTATTTAAGGCTAACTTAATGACATATGGAATTCAATAGTCAGGAAAATAGTTTCATGAGAGTTGTCTTGCTCAAAGAAATAGTTTAGTCAATAAATTCCATATCAACCAAAGTTTGCCCAGTCAGTTTAACAGTACCTTCTCTATTTTATGAATTTATTACACTACCTTATTTACCATATAAAGTGGTGACAAGTGTTTAGCATTTTTGGAGATCAGTTGTCAGTTGGTATTAAAATCAAGATTAATTCATATTAACGATATGCATTTCTCAATACTCCCAGGTGACAACATACATTAATACAACTATTACAAGTGATTAAAGCTCAGTGAAAGAGGAGGGACATAGAGAGGTTCAAAACATCCCAAATATTTGATTTTGCAATTCAAGTTCAGCAGACTGTTGCCACAATAGTGTTTGGGCAACTCCTCAGGGTTGCTTTTGACTTTACATCTAATTAGACACCTAATGAAAGAGAAAGTATTCTTTCCCCATGTGATTCTTCTCCCTGGTACCCTTGTGCCTTTATTTTTATACACACACACACACACACACACACACACACACACACACACACTATTTAGGAGTTGATATACTACAACATTTTTATTTTTCTGTAATTCACTCACTGTGGCAATCTGGAGGAACTGGGTGGCTGAAAACATTGTCTTACTGCTATCTCCTACTCTGCTTAAATTTTCTTTGGCCATGTGGTCCTTACTCATTTGATACTGATAGAAAACACACCCACATACTTTAATGGATTTTTATTAGGCATTTGAGATGCTCAACAGTTTATACTAATTAGACCATCCAAAGCCTTTTGAAGATTAAGCAAATTGGACAACCCTTGTTAATTAGAACATAATTTGAAGTTTGAAATTATATCACTGATGAAGTGGTCTAATTAGTATGACGATATGGTAATGGACCGGTGAGACACCAGCAGTGGAGTTTGGCATGGACCTCTCTAAAGCACACACAAAAAATTCTCTCTCTCTTATACTGGCATTAATAAAAGATTTCTATAGACTTGCGCTTTTCCACGATGACACACAATTTATAGTACACACAATGCCCACAGTGCTGCTCAGTTTTTCACTATTATGAAAACTAATAAATTCGTCAAGCTGAATTAAGCATACAAATCAGACGAGGCATAGCAGATTACACAGTGAAGCTCGGTGTCTCCCGAGTCTAAATGAAATTTCAATCTAATAATTCCTTCCTGGCTGGGTCATAATTTGTTTAGAGATGGTGTTCTGCTTCTTTCAAAGCGCTGTTCGCACTATAATTAAATGATACTCAAGCCTTTAACTTTGATTTATTTCATTTTGCGAAGCTTGAGACAGTGAGAACTGCACAATGCTTTTTCTTTTTTTTCCTTGAAAATTACCTTGGCTGTTGAGGTAGGAATTAAACACCTAAGCACTTACTTGAACAGTCTTGCACAGCCACGCTCTTTCATGTCAACACCCCCCTCTCCGAGTTCCGTGCCCAGGCTTCTCCAGGCCCTCAATCGAGAACATTGCTCCTAGGAATCCCCTTTGGCTAGCGTTTATTATTTTCCCTTACGCTCGGGAAGAGAAAAGCTGGCTGGAGACTGGTATAGAAAAGCTGCAGAGATTTAAGCACCACGGACAGAGCCCGCCGCGCTGTCAACGCTGAGGCTTTCATTCGTGCATGTAACTCTCGCACAGCAGCCTTCCCGACTTGAACCCACCCGCCCGGGTTTGCAGGAGGTCAGGGGAGGACTGGCGGTCCCCTACTCGTCGCTACCGCCGCGGGGCTTCCGGGTGCTGACTCCCAGAGGGCTCCCCTTTCTGTGCTTGCCCTCCACTTTGTTTTTGTCCTCGCGCGCGCGCGCGCGCCAGTGCCTCTTAGGCCTGCCGCCTGCTCTAGCACCTGCTCGCCTTCCCAAGCTCCCAGCGTCCGCACCTGCTCCGGGTCGCCCCAGTCTGAGACTTGCCACCGGCAGGTTCTCACCCATCGTGAGCTCTGGGGAGGTGAGAGTAGCCCCGAACACGGAAGGAAGTAGAAGAAGGATGGAAATATGAAAGACAGTAAATAGATTGTGTTTGGGGGCTGGGGCTGGAGACCGGGGGCGGGGAGGCGGGGTGGCACTCTGTCTGCTTTTGCAACTAGAACTCAGAATGTGTGTTGACTTCTAGGAAAAGTGGTATGCACTAGCATAAAAGTACCAGCAAAGTGTAAGCTAAAAATAGTCTCTCTGCTCACAGCGACTGTGGAAATGAAGATAAGTGGGACTTACACCAGCCCCTGAGGGTGTGTGTGTGTGTGTGTGTGTGTGTGTGTGTGTTGTGGTGGTGGCATTCGGCAGCACATGCGCTCTGTATTTCTGGCCCTTCTCTTTCTGTCAGTTGCTCCTTTTTCTTTGATTGTAGCTAATGAAGAATAATAAATCCAGAGTCGAGGTTTGCCGGGGGATCCTCCCAAGTCCCAACTCATCCTATACTGGACTGAGGAAGGAGGTGGAAAAAGAGAAGGGGGGGGGGGTAGAAATTTGTGTATGTGTTGGAGGGGGCATATGCCCATAAAGGGGGGAGTCGCATGCGCACAGACAACCCTAGCGGGCTGTCCAATCCGCTGAGAGCTGAGGGAAATCGAGGGAGAGAAAGCCCCGCAGCCCGGTAGAACCACGTCTTTCTGCACTAGGCACCCGCTGGGTGGTGGGGCTTGAAGCCCGGGGCTGACCTCAGCAGGCATCAAGGCGGCAGTCAGAGCAGAGCGGAGGACCCGGGTTAGCCGCAACGTCTAGAACCTTATCAGTGGCCGGCTGCTGGGGAATCGGGGTCACTGGAGCTGACGGGAGGGGAGGGCCCCTGAAACTTAGTGGTAAGCAGGAGGCAGGAGAGCAGGTCGCCAGGTAAGGTGTACCGCACAGTACAGAGCCGGTTAGCGCCCAAGGCTGGCTTGGAACGCAACTTTTTGGGGGAGTTTCTTTTCCTAGAAGGGAGGGGGCGGAAATCTGGCAGAAGCAGTGGGCGGGGCTGGAGGCTGGCACCCGGGTGACTGGCACTGCCCGGTGGCCTGAAGCACAAACCTGGCTAATTGGGTGGGGTTGAACTGGGGCGCGTTTGGACGAAGGAGTTGCAGGTGTCGGGTAGGGGTGGTAGCAGCAGAGCGGGTGCCGGGGTAGGGAAGGCAGCCCGTCCCGTAGCAGAGCCAGAGGGGAGGGTGCAGGGAGAATCGAAAGGAACAGAGCCTGGGGGGAGCCGAGGGAGAAACCCACCCAGAGCCAGTGCTTCTTGGCAGGAGAGGGCGGGGGAGGGAAGGAGTGGGGAGGGCGGGCAGGGGGCAGGCGCGGGAAGACGGGGACTATAACTCCACGACCTAGTCGAGCTAGTGCACTTTGGGGCGCTGAGGTCTGAAGCCAGCGCCACCCAGAGCAGGGCAATAGCTCAGACAGACCTAGCAGGCGAAGCTGGAGAGGAGCTAGCGGCCAGGACTGGGAAAGCAGAGCCGGGAGGCCGTGGCGGGTAGGCACAACTTTGCAGTGCTGTCCCCACCGCTCCTCCCGCCGGTGGGCCCGGGTAGCTGGGACCAGAGTGCGCCAGCAACCAGCGCGCCGCATAAGGGAAGATGATGATGATGTCCCTGAACAGCAAGCAGGCGTTCAGCATGCCTCACGCCGGCAGCCTGCACGTGGAGCCCAAGTACTCGGCTCTGCACAGCGCCTCCCCGGGCTCTTCTGCGCCCACGGCGCCCTCGGCCAGTTCCCCCAGCAGCTCCAGTAACGCTGGCGGCGGCGGCGGCGGCGGTGGCGGAGGTGGCGGAGGCCGGAGCAGCAGTTCCAGCAGCAGCGGCAGCGGCGGCGGCGGCGGCGGCGGCGGCGGGGGCTCGGAGGCGATGCGGAGAGCTTGTCTTCCAACCCCACCGGTGCGTATGTCTGCATAATCACCGCTTAAAGGCACATTTTGACAGCCTCCTTTATCTGCTTGATGTTTTTTTCATGTCTGCGCAGCAAATCACCCCACACCTCCAACCAATCCCCCCTCTCTTAAGTATTCAGCGGGTCTTGCCTTTCATATTAATTTTTATGACCTGGGATGCTGCCTGTGCGCGTGTTGTGTTGTGTTGTCTGCGGCTCACTTTCCTCCCCCTGTATCCTGGTTTTTCGTGGAGGCTTCCCTTCTTTTTCTCGCAGCCGAGTTTCAGGATCATTGTCGTTATTATTATTTTAACGTTCTGGGAATGTTGTAGGCGCGTTGGCGGTGGCGAGCCCTGGGCCGGGGCTTCCGGAGAGAGCGCGCACAATTCCCTGCTGAGCGTAATGTGTGCCTTCTACTTACAATTGCAGAGCAATATATTCGGCGGGCTGGATGAGAGTCTGCTGGCCCGTGCCGAGGCTCTGGCCGCCGTGGACATCGTCTCCCAGAGTAAGAGCCACCATCACCACCCGCCCCACCACAGCCCCTTCAAGCCGGACGCCACTTACCACACCATGAACACCATCCCGTGCACGTCCTCGGCTTCCTCTTCATCTGTGCCCATCTCTCACCCGTCTGCCCTGGCCGGCACCCACCACCACCACCACCACCATCATCACCATCACCACCAGCCGCACCAGGCACTGGAGGGCGAGCTGCTGGAGCACCTGAGCCCCGGGCTGGCCCTGGGAGCCATGGCTGGTCCGGACGGCACGGTGGTATCAACTCCGGCTCACGCACCGCACATGGCCACCATGAACCCCATGCACCAGGCAGCACTGAGCATGGCCCACGCACACGGGCTACCCTCGCACATGGGCTGCATGAGCGACGTGGATGCAGACCCGCGGGACCTGGAGGCATTCGCTGAGCGCTTCAAGCAGCGACGCATCAAGCTGGGAGTGACCCAGGCAGATGTGGGTTCGGCTCTAGCCAACCTCAAGATCCCGGGCGTGGGCTCGCTCAGCCAGAGCACCATCTGTAGGTTCGAGTCTCTCACGCTGTCGCACAACAACATGATCGCGCTCAAGCCCATCCTGCAGGCGTGGCTGGAGGAAGCTGAGAAATCCCACCGCGAGAAGCTCACCAAGCCGGAGCTCTTCAACGGCGCGGAGAAGAAGCGCAAGCGCACCTCTATCGCGGCGCCGGAGAAGCGTTCGCTGGAAGCCTACTTCGCCATCCAGCCGAGGCCCTCGTCCGAGAAGATCGCGGCCATCGCTGAGAAGCTGGACCTCAAGAAAAACGTGGTGCGCGTCTGGTTCTGCAACCAGAGGCAGAAACAGAAGAGAATGAAATACTCCGCTGGCATTTAGGGACCTTTCTCCAGGAAAGGCCCTTTCCCTTCGTCCTCTCTTTTCTTCCTCCTATTCTCTTCCGCCTCTTTTCTGTCTACTTTGGCTATCAGACACAATTCCGGTAAATGTGAACCCAGAACAAGCCAGGAGCAAAGCAGCGAGCAGCTGAGCCCAAATCAGAAGGAATGTGAACCTGTTCCGCAAAGTAAAGAAAGGCAAAACAAACAAACAAACAAACAAGCAAGCAAGCAAACAAAAAGGGAATTTGTCAAGTGGTAGCAGAGTTGTCCCCTTTAAGCCGCGTCTGGGCTGCTCGGCTTCATCTGAGGAAGCGCGGAGCTGGCTGTCAGCGGGAAGGCGAGGGACACACTTTTGAAAATCCCCGCAAGAACAAGCAAGTAAGATTTGTTTCTATTCTTACAGACGACACTCTTGTTCACGTTTAAAAGTACACTTTACAGCTATTTTTCAGAAGTAGAAATTGATTCAGGACTGAAACTCGAAGCTAGAGTTGATGCTTAATGTGCTATGATAGAGACATCTTTAAAGTATTTTGAATTTAAAAAAAGATGGCAGATTTTCTGCATTTACACTGTATATTATATATATATATTTTTATCGTGGTTCTTATCGCTTTCTTCCTTCTCTGAAGTGTTAATACTTACAGAAGGAGTTGCGCCTGCTGTGTTCACTGATCTTGACAGCTATTATTAGATTATTGCCGAACAACCCTCTGTAAATTATTAATTTATCTCTGGCAACTTAATTTTGTGCACATCCTAATTAATTAAACTTCTTTAGTCTGAAAATAAAACCGGGGGATACATACAGCTAGTGATGCTGAAACAAAAATAATTATTTTATTTTATTTTTTGGTTTTGGTATGATGAGTTTACTGGATTTCTACAGCTTCTCTCTTAGACTGTGTTCTCTTTGGCCTAGTTGTATATTCTCACTTTGAATGAAGATCGTTTTTCCCCCCTTTGTTTTTAACTGGTAGTGTTCTGATTTGTGAGCTGACACTTGGTAATGGATGTCTTAATCATGTCGACCTGACTCACTGTCCGAAGTCTTGTTTACTTCCTTACATATTTAATGGGGATTCCCACATTGTCCCCATGACACACGCGGTCTCTCACTCACACTTACATGCCTACACACAGACACACTTACACGCCTGTGACAGAAGAGAAGCAGTTGCAAGCATGACTGATGACCAGTGTATCCTTTTCCAGCCTTAGGTGCGTTTGCCACTTGGTGCTTACTCTGCTGGATTCTAAGATCTCACCAAGCTATTTCAACCTTCCGGTTTTCAAATGCTTTGTTGCTACATTTTGACATTTATAGGAATCCTTCAGTTTTTCCTTTTTAGGAGGTTTATTTGTAGGGAAAAAAATTTGAACTATAAGAAAGACAGTGCACTGTTTGTAAATTCACATTATTTCATAGAATCCCTTTGGAGCGCACACACAAAAATAGGTACACAGCGACTGGTACCTTATCTATTGTAAATATTTCATTCAAAATGATGCACATATAGATATATTCTTACAAAATTTGCTGTAATTGCTGATCCATTTGATGCTCTCAAAAGTCCTAAGTTCTGTATATGATCTGTTTTATTGTTTTTGTTAATGGATTATTTACTATAGTAATGTATTAAGTTATTTTGGGTGTTGTTTGATTGTCCTTCATCGAAGAGATGATTTTAATGTTTTACTGGCAAAGTATGCTGCTTTTTTCATTAAAATATGCTATTAATATTAAATGACTTTTAAAATGTGATGCTGTTTTTAAATCATTTATGTGGGAATTATTTTGGTGGTGATTCTTCTCAAAGACAGAAACACAGAGAGTGGCCACTGTTAAAATGTGGCTTGGACTTTGTAAGAGGCAATTCCCTGGAAAAGGATAAAAGAACAACAGGGTTTATAATATCACGTTAATGGTCAGAGCTCATCTCACCGGGCACTTTGCTTTTAAGCTTAGATGAAATCATGATGTCTGGCTCCAGATACCTCCTCTGGAGTCCTTTCTCTAGACTTGAAGTGATTCTGTAAAGAGAATCGTATAAAGCCAAGGTCAGATGGAAACTATTTCATCCATCCCTTTCCATCTCCCATGGGGCAGAGGAAGAAAGGAACTCAGCCCACATTTCAGTAGCAGTGGGAGGCTGGGTGTGGCCATGGTGGGGGCAGGACTTGGCGTGCAAGGAGAGCACTTCATGCCCCATAGTTCTCAGTTCTTTAACCTGTCCTGCAGATCAACAACTCAAGCCATAGTAGAAAGCACCTGGGTTTGTGGCATATGAAGAAAGTCTCTGTGTTGTTGTCCTCTGTCTCTATCTCTTTCTAGTCTTCATAACTGTTAAGGAAACTAACATTATTGCAATAGGCAGAGTGTGGCTGAGGAAAATCCTGGTTGCTTAAAAGGAACAAAGTTTTGTAGTCCCCCCCCCCCACACACACCCCGCCTCTGTGACTTAGTCTGGCACATGAGCTGGAGGAAGTCTATTAAACATTGATGTGGCCATGGGCTTTTGCCCATTTGGCACAGCCACCTCTTTTTCTCAACCTACTTTAAGGCAATTTCTCTTCCACTATAATAATTTTCAGGTCCTCCACAATAGTTGAGCAATGTATTGGGCTTTCAAAGTTTGTTTTTTTTCTAGTAAGATTCTGATTTGTATTTTTACATCACCCACAGTGCATGGAATTAATTGGCATAATAATATTATATTAATCTATAGATTAAACAAGGAGAAAGAAGCAGGCATAGACCTGTCTTAAACACACTCTCTGGGGGTAACTCTTCTTTCCTGTATTGGTCTTCCTTATAGGAAATGTGCTCAGGTGTTTACTTATTTGGAGTAGGTTTAGAAAACAACCCACAGATGTATGAAAATTGTTATACTGGCCCAAGTTGAGATTAAATGCTGCAGGAAAACTGATTATTATTTTCAGATAGAACAAAAATAGTTGTGGAAGTTAGATGACAAGTGAGTGGAGGGGCCATCTTTTCTATAACTGATATAAAATGCCTGCCTCAAAAACAGGATCCAAGTGTCTATTTAGATAGAATGGGACGCATTTCGTAGGTTTGGAAGAAAATGCTGGCATGTAGTGTTTTAGGAGGAGGAACTGTGACTGTAGATACAGTGATGCTGGTGGTTTAGTTTTACTCCTGTAAGCAGAAGGGCTTAAAGTTCTGTGTCTCTCCCCATCCTTGGGTTCAGGTTTTTATTTATTTATTTATTTATTTATTTATTTATTTATTTATTTATTGAAGCTCCTTTTAGACAGCTAACCTCTGATCTCTGGGCGCTGTGAAGAATTTCAGCACCATGGTCAGTGACCATGGGCCGAGCCTGGCTAGCTAAAGACCGTTTCACCTGTTTGTTTGTTTGTTTGTTTGTTTATCCCTCCCCATGCGCTTCAGACCAGAGATAATGAATGGAATAACTTGAATGTGTAATGTGCCACACGTTCTGATATGGAGTGAAATTCATTTCCATAGGTAATAACTGCTCCCTTCCCATGTATGGGCTTTAAATTACGAAGGTGGAAGCTTCCTCACCAAGAACTAGTTGGTGACTTTGGTGGACAAATCCACCATCTTTCAGTGAAATCACACACAACAGTAAGCTGAGAAGGATTTTTTGAACAGACATAAAGAAGATGTTTATTCTTTTTGGTTCATTTTGAAGTATGTGACAACTTACCATTCTGCTTGCCTGGCCAATATTCTTATGGATTGCAGAAGTTTTTTACTTCAATAGTTTAGACTAAAGTCCTGTATTTGCCTTTAATCTATCAAGTTACTATATCCTGGAATTTTAAAAACTCTATCATACTTTCAGCTCATTTTGTCCATTTTTTTTGGCCAGGCTTAAAACAACAAAAAAAACAACACAAAACAAAATCTTTAAGATGGAAAATAGCTTCATTATTAGAGACTGCTTAAATGTGTGTTTTATGGAAACACTAGAATTCTTAAGAAACAAACATGTTCTGAAAGCCTTTCATTAATGAGAGTTGCAGAGACATACAAAGCCACAGATTTGGAGAGAAGAAAGTTGGGCTTAAAGAAGAAATCAAAGGTAAGAAAAGACGGAATTAAGTAAATTCTTAAGAAATCTCCATTTGGTATTGATTTTCAATATACTCATGAATACACATCAGAAAATGTCTGAAATCTTTGTCATATCAACCAAAGCCATCGGCATTCATGACTAATTTTCTACTTTCCCTCAGGGCCACAGTTGCTGTCTTATTGCAAAGAGATATACTATGGATTGATTTAGCATCCCAATTAGTGATCCCAAATCCTATGCTTCAGAACTGTGTAGTTTCTTTTCTGTTAACTTCTGTAAAAGCAAATGATCTGATCATTTTTGTTTAATATGACCACGTAAATCCACACTAAAATGGAACAAGTCACCAACATGGGACATGGTGGTGCACCCTCTAATTCTAGAACTTGGGCCACTAAGATCAGTAGTTCAAAACCAGTAGGAGCTACATGGAGAGTTCAAGGCTATCTCCAGCTACCTGGTAAGATCCTATTTCATCTCTCTCTCTCTCTCTCTCTCTCTCTCTCTCTCTCTCTCTCTCTCTCTGTACTCTCTGCCATACAGTATTAGACTGTCCAGGAAGAATATATATATATATATATATATATATATATATATATATATATATATTTGCTATTGGAAGTTACCAATTTCATTGACACATTGCTTAGGGAAAGATAATAAAAACATGAAGAGTTGAATGAAGTAATTACAATTTCTAAGGTACTACCTTATTTTATAGAAAACACATTTGTAAACAAATAAAAAACATACTGGCTCACACTTATAATCTTGGGGCGCTGAGGCAGGAGGCCTCAGCTTGAGGCCATCCTGGGCTAGTCAGTGAGTTCCAGGTCAGCCTGAGTTACATCACAGAACCCTATTTCAAAACAAAATGAAGCAAAACCAAAACCAAAACAGCACTTAAAATAAAGGTAAATAATAGTATATAACTGGTTTGTATTTTTTTTTTTTTTGGTGTGTGTGTGTGCATGTGTGTGTGTGTTTTGTTTGTTTTGTCAAGCTCAATTCTGTGATTTCTATTTGCCCAGATAATTGAACTGGGGTGAGGTAAGTTAAAATGCTTTTTCAAACTTCAGGGGAGTCTGTTAATTTTTATGTTTGGGAATAGTGGGAAAACTCTTGAGGAGGATGTGACAAGAGCAGTGAAGGACAAAAACAAAAACAAAAACAAAAACAAGCCTCCCCCTATTTTACAAAACATCCTGTTTTAGAGGATAAGCCTCAAACTTTCTGGGCAAATCATGATAAAAGTTTAGAAACATGTTTCTGTAATTATTTGGCCCAAGTGATGTCTGACTCTAGGCAAAGAATTTGCATTAGAACTCTAAACTTCACTTTACAGTGCAGCTGGCTGAGAATCGAGGGGTTGCCATTGAAAGTAGAATAAGGTGGAGGACTGTCCCCACAGGACAGAAAGGGACAAAGGTTTCTGGTTGGCTGTGATGTCTCTGAAATCCACATTTGCCAGGAGACAGATTTATAGCATTGAGAAAAATATTGCTAAATTTCCCCTGCTTTGCCCCTTTAAATGAGTCGTTCCCAGTGCCGAAAGTCTATTATGAGCAAATTAATAAATTACACAGCGAATTATTAAATCCAGATAATTACAAGGAATAAGTAAGTAATCATTAGTTATCTCAGCTAATTACTGTGGGTCAGAGCCAGCCCGAAAGTGAAATCCTCCCCGGGAATTGAAATTAACTTTGCACGGCAAGTCTCTCTGCTTGACATCCCAACTCTGTAGGCTCACGGCAGCTCCCCAGTGAGCCAGTCTTTCTATTTAACTTGGAGAGAATAGAAATAAAATTAAGTGGCCATGTGATAATAGGAAGCTGCTCGGAAAGCAAACTGTGGGTTTTATTCTGTACTTTCTGTGCCTGGAGATGAAAAGGTTTATTTACACCAGTTTAAAAAAAAAGATTTTAAAGCACCCTAGTTGAGCCCTGGCTTCAGGAGAAAAAAACCCCACAAAAAACAAAAAACCAAACCCAGCAGCACAAGCACCCAGCCTCTGCTGTGAAGCTCAGATTGGTAGCAGATACCACCCCCTTCTCTCTCTCTCTCTCTCTCTCTCTCTCTCTCTCTCTCTCTCTCTCTGAGGCAGCAACAGGAAAGAAAGATAAAATAAAAATGTTGCGCTCTGTTTTCATCGGCACAGTGGAAAGGCTGATGAAAAGTGCAACCCGGGTGTAATAATCTGCTTGTTTGTTTGGGTAACTATGCTTTCATCTTGGTACAGGAAGATCCAGCTCTGCGCAAATGTCTCTCGTCTATCTCTCCACCAGATGCTTCATGAACTGATGTCACTTTTTTTTTTTTTTAATTTAGCACCACTTTCTAAATCCAGCCTCTCCTCTCCCCAGCCCCCCTTCCCACCAAAACCCCTAGGCTTTCCAAAAGGCCAGAAAAGAGGGTGAAGCCTGGTGCTTGCTGGAAAGTAGAAAAGGAATCTGTGTGATAATGTGACTGTGTGCATCACAGGTCTGGGAGACTAGACATTTGAAGAAAACGGCTGTTAATGTATTAAAATGAGGGGGAAATCTAAGAATGCTCTCTAGCTCTCTCTCTCTCTTTTTATCAATTGCAATTAGATGGACGGTCTTTCCGCTCATTCCCTGCTCTAGTCTGGGATGATAATAAAATTTTAATGAAGCCTGGGACGAGTCAAGAGCTCTGTCGAGGGACCGTGGAATAGAATATTTTAACTGTACATTTATACCAACTGTCTAGCTTCAAAGACGTGACTGCTTTTAATCTCGAATTATAAAACCACAGACTTGAAATTAAATATTAGATACCCTCGGATCCCCTTCCTTTCTGAAATATTGTCACGACTCTGTTTTCCTCCATCGCCCTGGAACACACATTATCTTGGGTCTCCAATTACATTTCCGTGAATAATAGATGGCTTTGATAGGGTGCAGCATTCTAGAGCTTGTGTGTGTGTGTGTGTGTGTGTGTGTGTGTGTGTGTGTTTAAAAAATAGAGTTGATGCAATATTAATTGGCTGTAGATGTTATAAGAATGCACAGCCCTCTTTGCAGGCACAAATCGATGGGCTAGGGATGTGAGAGACCATGAAGGCGAAGGTTTCCCCCAGCGTGGGTCACTTCTTTGAGAAGGGCACCTTTTAGAGCGCCAGTAAGTGAAAAGACGCCTTAAGATCCAGGATCAGCAGCCTGAAGCGAGGTCCGCCCGGCCAGGACAGAGGTAGAAAAGGGGAAAGAAGCGGGGCGCGGGGAGCCACCACCAGCGGAGGCTTTCTTCTTTTCCAAGGTTAATGCGTGGGCAATGAGGAATCAATATCCCGCACCACCCTGCGGGCTGAACGCCTTACGGCGGCGTGCACCTACTGGCCTTGGGTCGTCCCAACTCCTCTCTTCTCGTCCCAGGGCCCGGGACGTGCGGCGACAAACGGTTGGGAGCGGAGGGAGGACAGCTAGCAGAGCCACCCTCCAGTGGCGAGGGAGCTTTCCCTGGCTCTGGGCAAACCCCCTGAGCCCTGGATAGCCTTGCCAGGCGCACAGCCAGAAACTCGCAAGAAAGAGAGCCCCAGATCCTTGCTCCCTTGCATTTTACTAATCACGTCTATTTAAATTCTAGCGCGGTCTGCCTTGCTCTCCACGGGAAAGCTCTGGAGAACTGGACCCATCAATTATTCTGGAAAAAAAAAAAAAAAAAAAATCCCAGACTCTGCGAGGCTTCCAGCCTGCCAGAGGGAGGCGGCGGGAGGAGGTGCCCACCTTCGTTCCCACCCCGCGCCGCTCCCTCATCTCCGCCCCTTCCAGGCGACCCATGGGTGGACACTTAACTTCTGGGTTCTGGGGTCCCACAGGGCTTGTGCGTGGCCTCTCGGGGTGGGGTGTTCTCACTTTTGTGGTCAGGGAGGGAAGGCGGTGGGAGCAAGCTTGAGATCCGCCTTGCTTTCCCTTCGCCTTAGCGGTCAGTGGTCTTTCCTCTGCAGAGACACTCCGCTAATATCCTACACCTCAGTCTGAACCTCAGTTTTGCCAAGACCCTCGCGCTCCCTTGGTGGTTGGGGACTATTGGGTAAGGGCTTATGGCCTGGCCGGGGCTGTGTCTCTCTGCTTTACCACTCTGCCTTGGGGAAGGTACTAGTTCAGAAGTCTTTTAGGACTGTCGGGCTAAAGCTCTCTAGCCGGCACCCCACCCCCATTCAGTCTCTGGGATGCCCGCAGGCCGAGCTGCAAAGCAGCAATCCCTGGTGCGCAGCTGGATGCGCAAAAAAGAACCCGGGTCCTTGTAAAGTAGGGGGGCGGGTGAGCTTGGCTAGTAATTACTGCTCCCCACCCCTGCTCGGCCTCACCCGCCCCCACTCCTCACTGGGTCTGCAGCCATTACTCCACCTGTCACTTGGCGAGAATAAAGCTCCCTCCCCCCACTTGGCTGTAGCTGAGAGTCAGTGTCCCTTCACCCTGCCACAGAAGCTGAATCACATCCCTAAACATTTTTTTTTTTTTTTGGTCATTGTTTTTTATCGGCTTCATATTTCTCTTTATCCTCTAACTTGGAACGAACTCTAAGTCTTGTTTGAGTATATTGGAAAATGGTTTTGTTTTGGGCGTTACTGGCAAGGGCCTTGGTGTCTTGTCGTTTGCAGGTCTTCCTAACTAATGCGAAGGGAAAGACAATGAGCACCATTGTACTCGGTACAATAGAAAACTACTGTACTACGAGAACTGATAGTTTTGAAAGATGCCAACTTACTTCTGAAATTACCACCAGGTGCCAAATCTCCCTCTCCACGCTTGAAATCAAATGCATTTTTTGAATTATTAAAAGGCTTAAAACTGTAAATCAACATACATACCCGCTGTGGGCTTCTCTCCCGGCACAGTTTGTGTTCTTGGAAGATCTTGATGATGAGGGTTGGCCTGCTCAGTCACTGGGACAGGGTGATACCCACTAGGCTTCCCAGTCCTGTGCCTCTAATGGCCACCAGGACTGATTGAGAACTTGTTGGCCTCGCATGGAGGTACAAGTAGTGGAGGGGATCTTTTTTGTAAAAAAACTGATTGCCTTGTGCTCAAATTCCAGCAAGAATGCATAGCCCGACACATAAGGGTAAGTTTTCCTGATGTTTGTCCAGCATAGGCGTCTTTCCTGCCGCAATCCTGACCCCTGGCTTTCCTAGTTATCAAGTCCAGGGGCCCCCGGAGTAGCCATACTGAGGTGGTGGTTAGCGAGCCCCATAGTGTAACAGAGAAAGGCCTGGCTTGTAAACTTGCTCCCAAGAGTTGGCTGGAGCCAAATCACTTTACAACAAGTAGAAGCACAATGCACGCTTTGCAGTGTGGGGTAGGGACAAAGTTCATCACATCTTCTGCAGGCTTGGTTTGAAGTCACATACTTCAGACGTTCAGATCCTAAGGCCTCTACTTCAACTCTGTATTGTCACACAAAGAGCTCATCTAGGCAGCATTCACACACACAGTGTGCAAGGTTGGAAGTTCATGAAGGTTTACAGGAGCACCCCTTGCTTCCCCCGCCCCCCCCTCCCCCCGCCCCGCCAACCTGCTCTGTGCACAGGAGGTCACTCTTCTTACTCTATCCAAGGCCTTTACTAAAGACTCTCATCTATTTTTATCTTGTTACCCCCCTGTGCACCTGCCAGGCTTCCACCTTTGGTTTGTTACAGGTGTCCTTGCTCGCTTATTCAGAAACCAATGGGGGTGCCCAAGTGGCAACATTTTTAACTCCAAAGGGACATGACATCCCCACCTCTCTGAAGACCTGAAAATAGTCAGCAGCTGTGACTCACAGGAAGGATGGAATCTCAGGCAGCTCAGGGCCTCCTTTCAGAGCACCAGTTCAGAGCTCCAAGGGCCGGAATCTCCACAACTTTGTATTGGTTTCCAAGGAGGCTAGGCTGGCCAACTTGTTGCTCTTGGTCTTATTTGAGAGTCTTATGAATGATAAAGCAAGATGGGTAAGTTCCTTCCTACCTCGGTTCCTGAACATGAATCCTTCGTCCTGATACCAGGATGAAGGCAACTGTTCTTATCTCTCACCAACATTCTGGAGTCTGTGAGGGTGGGGGAAGGCAGCCTCTGACTGATGAGCTAGGACATTTGGCTCCATCTGGGAGAAGAACCGTTTGAGGGGACCCTGTGATGGTCCCCTCCCTTCTCTGAAGTAGCCTCATGAGTTAGGAGAGAACTGGTTGGTAACTTGGACTTCCTTTCATCATTTTTCACCTTGAATCCTTGAGAGGTTTTAGTCCGAGCATTATTGGAGGGATCCTTTCTTCCTTCCTTCCTTTCTTTCTTTTCACTTAAAAAAAAAAAGATTTATTTATTATGTATACAGTATTCTGCCCAAATGTGTGCCTGCACACTGGAAGTAGGGACCAGATCTCATTATAGATGGTTGTGAGCCACCATGTGGTTGCTAGGAATTGAACTCAGGACCTTTGGAAGAGCAGACAGAACTCTTAACCTCTGAGCCATCTCTCCAACCTTCTTTTCACTTTTTTGAGTCAGGGTCTCACTACGTAGCCCTGGAACTCACTATGTAGACTAGACTGGCGTTGAACTCACAGAAATCCACTTGCTTCTGTCTCCCAATGGCTGGGGTGAAAGGTGTGCACCACCCTCCCGGCTCACGTTTCCATTTCTTAAATAATTTCCATGACGTCCCCATCCAATACTGCTTTTCTTTTTTCAGTAATACATTGTCTCCCCTCCCCCTCAAAGGATTCACTCAGTTTCTGAGGTGGGTAAGAAAAAAAAAGGAGTATGTGAGGAGGAACGGTAGGGGGAGCTCTACTTTCCCCAAAGCAGTGGAGGAAATGCACAGATTGGCCCCTCTACCACCTCCCTGGCTTACTCATTGTCATGCAGATGTACAAGAAGGAAAGAGGTCCTAGTGAAGGGGGGCTTCCCAGCAGTGCCTTTCCCGTTGCACCAAGTATGGGTGGGGAAAGGAGCCAAAACGCTACCCCGTAAGTGTTTGCTTGCTGTAAAGAAAAGTAAGGCATTCCCCAACCTGATGGCCCATCAGCTGTAAATGGCAGGAGGAAGTGTGGTTCTATATACAAATATGATAAACAACCACTTGTCGTGCTGGAAAACCCAGTCACCACTCTCCTTGAAACCAGGTGAGAACAGAATTCTATGGCTTTGCTATTCACATTGGGATTTAAATAGCTCTTAACTTTCTTTTTTCAAAAATATAGCTTTCTGCCAGCTGTGGTGGCATATACCTTTAATCCTGGTGCTTGGGAGACAGAGGCAGATGAATTGCTGTGAGTTTGAAGCCAGCCTGGTCTACAAAGTGAGTCTAGGACAGCCATGACTACATAGAGAAACCTTGTCTCGAAAAACAAAACAAAAAGTATATATATATATATATCTTTCCTGTCTAATTTTGATGCCAGAATATAAGGTGACACCAAGGCAGAGGGAAATTGGAGGCGTCTCCTATGCTACAGACTTAGAAGTTTAGGATCTGGTGGGTGAGAAAAAAATGTCCGGAGACTTCCCCCATGTCCTTTTATCTGGAGGAATCATGGTAACTGGGGACAGGGGCTTGGAAGGGAGGGGAGCAGACAGATTTAATAGGAACTCAGAGCACTTGTAGTTATTGTGCCTAAGTGTGAAGCTATCACAACTTCCATCATGCCATTTAACCCATGGCTGTTAGGTACCAGTTACTGGAAGCAAATGACTTAGTTAGACTTGGAGAATTCTCTTTAGTCCCTCACCTTTTCACTTCCCCCCTGTCTCCTCTCCTTTCTTCTCCCAAATGGATGAGGAAACCACAGGAGCTTGCACCACCTATTCAAGCAGGATTTCTTCTTCAACTTTAGCCCCACTCATGAGTTGCTTAGAAAACCGATCTCACCTAGGTCTGCATTGAATCCGTGCGTTTAGAAGACAGTGAAGCCATGCAGAGATGCAACACTCTTTGGCCTCCCAGCCACAGCATGGTTGGGCTTTTGTTTGTTTGTAATTCACACTCCGCAGGCCCTTGGCAAAGGCTTGATTTCCAGGTTTGACAAATTATATGTGTGGCTCCGGTTTATCCAGCAGAGGATGGTATCTGTGAAAACTGAAGCCAGACACATAAAGGTTTCATGAAATCTAGTTTTTGAGACAAACTTCTTCCCAGGTGAGGTGGCCACCAGCGGAAACTAAACGGGGGGGGGGGGGGGAAGCTCCTTAGGATCCCCTTTCCTCCTAGCTTCTATGGGTCACCAGAGCTGGAACAGGTTAGGAGCAACTAAGTGCCAAGAATCAGGTCTCTCAGCCTTTTATTCATGGTGATGCCTTAATAGTTGCCTTTTGTACTGTGTGAATACAGGAGGAAACCCAAAGCCCCAAGGATTTCTCCACTTCTACACGCATACTAGACCCTGCCAACTTTCATATACGCCTCGCTCTCAGGGTCTTTCCCTCATCTTTCCATCTCTCACCAGTATACCTCCATTTTTTCCTCCTTCTCTTTCCTCCAATCCTTCCTAGCACACTTTTACAGAGTGTGGATCGCATGCCAAGCTAGGGAATATGATCTCAAGCAATTTCACATTGGGCTAAAATTCCTGAAAAAGGTGATGCAGGGCTGGAGAGCTGGCTCAGAGGTTAAGAGCACTGACTGCTCTTCCAGAGGTCCTGAGTTCAACTCCCAACAACCACATGGTGGCTCACCACCATCTATAATGTGATCTGATGCCCATTTCTGGTCTGCACGTGGGCATGAAGGCAGAGCACTATATACATAGTAAGTAAGTAATAAATGAATCTTTTTTTAAAAAGTGATGCATAAGGCTTAGATCCCAGGTTTTGTGTGTGTGGGGGGGTGACATTGGTTGGAAAGCACGTACAACAGATGTGAGTCCCAGGGAAAAGCAGAGCTGTGAGGCTTTCCTGTGTTTGGGGGGTGTAAGGTGTTGGTCAAACAAAACAAAACAAGCAAAAACCAAGATATTGTTGTTCTGTGACGCTCTTGAGCTCAGTTGAAGAAGGCAGCAAGGACACTCTAATGCTCTCCCTTAAAGAGACACACCTGGACACGGTATTACATTTACTACTCACACACCCTGACTTTTGGGTGGAAATGCCATCAGTTGCCCCTGCCTGTTCCTGTTGTAGATGTTTTAGTCATAACCGCAAGGATTGCTGAAATGGCAGGGCTCTCTTCGCTTTTCAGTTTATACAGAACAGAATCATTTACATAAAGTCCTTAAGGCAAATAACTGTTGGGGCTCTAATTTATATCTGATCGAAAATTAGCCGTCATTATGCGCTCCATTAGCAGCGTCTTTAATGTGCTTCTAAGCACCATTTGTCAAGCGGCTTGTTAATATCCTTCAAGTCTTTAAAGTTGAGAGCTCATTAAAGAGTGTGCCCTGTTATTGATGTAATTTAGATGAGTTTAGAAGAGGAGGCACACCAGGCCTTGACTGGGCAACCTCCGGAATTCAGGGCTAAGGGGCATTTGGTGACCAAGTTCACAATCAGTGATTTCCTATAAGACTTCCACTTCCCTCGGCAGCAGCTCTGTGCCCCATGAAGGTGTTTTCCAGGAAGATCTGTGTTATCTTGAAACACTCTTTTCCTCTCAGTTTATTTTGCTGCTCTTCCTTAAAAGGAGAAATAATGTCAAGTGGGCCCTGGGCCGGCATCGTCTGTGGGAGAACTCCATAGCGTGGCTTCTTTCTTCACAGGCCCACCCTGCTTAGCACCTATGTTACTTCTGGAGACACACCTCTTTATTCCTGGAGGGTGCAGGAAGTAAATATCCATTGAGAAAACTCTAGGCCTGGAGACAGAGATGCTGCCCTTGAATCTATTTTGACTGAGGTACAGCAAACCCGCTTAATTATGTACATGTTATTACATTATCTATCAAAAACCCCATCAGAAGAGCATAAAGGCCAATAAATTATCTCACTTATTCATCTAAAAATCCATATATTTTGTCATTTTCTTTCAGGAGGAGATTATGTTAGTGTAACACAATAAAGAAAACCATTAGCACAGCCAGAAAATTGCAACTGAGTGCAACAATAATTCCACTGGCAAGAATAAATAACAGTTAGAGAGGCATGCCAGTCTTAGATTTTCGGGGGGCGGGCAGGGGGAGGGTGTTGTCTCCGGGTCTCCCTTTGATGCCAATCTCGACTTTACCAGTGAATATTGCTATCAGGGTTGTAGTTACACCTCCCCTCTAACTCTTACATTAAAAAAAAATTAAACCTGCATAATTTCTGAATCTCTTCCTCTATTTCTACTCTAAGTTCAGTCTCCCCCCTGAGGCCCTCCCAGGACTCAGAGATTAATGCGGATAATGAAAGACATCGGGGATTTTATTCACCCCTCTAAATTTCTGAGATTTCCCTAGTTTAGAAGGTTGGGCGTTAAGGACGGCTCCACTCCATCCTCCACTCCATCCAAGTGGAAATGAAACCCATAGTTTAAGGGGGTGGGGGAGGGGCGTCCCAAGCCCTCCTCTCTTCCTCGCACCACCTTCTTTCCCTCCCTCTGAAAGAATAATCTTTCTCATCATTTCTGGAACAACAGTCTTCCGTAGAACGTCCACACCTCAAAAGAGTTCATTACACACACAACAGAAAAGGAGAAGGGAGAAAGAAAGATATAATAAGATCAATTTAAGGACATATTGAGGTCATATAACAGCACAAATATTCTCAAGTGCTCTGTATAATGTGCAGCGGGGATTTTGGGCAGTTTTATTGTGTGGTTAGGATCCTCATCTCCGTTGTTTTTTACAGGATTCCTCCAGGCTAAAGTAATAAAGCGAGTAATTAGAATGCTAAAGACAGATGTAAATAACAGGAACGAGACAGCAGTGACAGATGAGCGGCTGGGTCAGGAAAGAGCCCAGTTGGAGGAAATGACACGGCGCCACTCTCCCTCTCCCCCCGCCCCCCAACCTTGGGCCTCTGCTCTCTGGCCGAGGCCTTAGGCGCCAGCTGAGGACACAGTGGTCAAAATTGCACAGGGGAGGTGAGGCGCCAGGGGTGCGTGAGCCTCAGGAGCCACAGCTAGGGCGCAGCGCGGGGCTCCAGTCTTCCCTCTGGCTGTCCCAGGTCCCCGTGTACCCCAGGTCTTCCAGCCCTGAGCTTCACCTCTGCTCAGCTGCCAACGCTTGGGCAGCCCCTCAATCCAGATCTAAGGAAACCATACAGGTTGGGTTCCACTGATCTTTTGTCACTCCCCTCTCCCCCCCCCCCCCCCCCCCCCCCCCGGAACCCAACACCCCCCCCAAGTTACCAAAAGTCACGAGATAACCCCCCACCTCTTGTGCCCCAAAGGAGCAATCCCTGTGCCCTTTGAGAAAAAAAAAAATAATCCTGGCTTTTCCAAATCAGACCCAGTGATTGCTAAGTATGCTGGAAGCCAGTGGCGCTATCCTTGGAGAGTTTCCTTCTGCACGCAATCTAGGTTTGTTACAGAAATTTTGTAAAAGGGCCCGAGCTTCTTAGGCGTTTTAATCTTTGGCACCGGAGGATGAACAGGTCCCCAAGTCACACGACAAAGCCCCATGGCCCATGTTCAGAATCGGTGTAAAGCTGGTCTCTCACTTCTCAAGTGCGGACACCGGACACCGAGGCCTGTTCAGGTTTGCAGCTTTACCTTAAGGCAAATTCCTGGGGTGCTGCTGCCCCTGGGGGTGGATGCGGTTTAAACAGTCCCACTTTTCTGTTAGCTTCACAGCTTTAAAGGCCTTCTAATGCTCTGTGTATGAACACCCTCCCTCCCTAACAAACCTCGAGATAAACCCCAGAGGGAGGGGTGGCTGCCAGAAACCACAGAGGAATATAGATACTGGGGTGGGCTCAAACCGGCTTGGGAAGCAGAGCCTTGCACCCCAGTCCAGAAATGCCTTTATTGTGGCCTAAGTTAAAGGCATTAGCTATACACTCCATGGAGGCAAACAAAACAAAAAACAAAACAAACAAAAACAAACAAAACAACTCCCTCCAAAATTCTAGTCCCCCCAACAAGTCGGAGTAAAATAGGATAGTGTAACTTGAGGTCCAAAGATGTTTTGACTTTTACCTGAACACTTAACCAGTTCATACACCTTGCTCCTTTGCGTCCATCAACATTAACACAGTCTTTTCTCAGCTCATGGCCCACCTAACGCAGACTACTAGCATCTTGTTTTGGTGGAGCAATTTTACTTTTTGACCACCTCTTCCTTATAAGACTTGCGAGTCAAATATGAGAAGAAACATACATTTGTCTCTCAGTGATTGGCTTAATTCCCATTTTTCCTTAAACAAGATGAGCAATGTCTGTTGTGAGTCCTAGCAGCTGGTGGTGATGGACACATTCCCCTTGAGGCTTCTTAGGGGCGGATGACCATTGCTTAACTGGTGTAACTAATTTGGTGCTAGACCAGTGTGACTACGATGAAAAGTACATTGGTGCTGGTGGGTACGACGTAGAAATCACAGTAATACTGGTGTGAAATCGGCAGCCTCCTCTGGATGATTGTTTTCTGTCTTTATCAGGTCAAAGAGTGGTAAAAGCTCTGATTTGGAAATAGGATAAGACTTCAATGCTTAGGAAGAGACATTCCGGGTAAGTCTCCAGTTGTAACATTTGATTTTTGAGAAAAAAAAAAAAGAAAAAGAAAAAGATAAAATTTAAAACCTTAGTGTATTGTCTAAGGACCTAAAATAGAGTTACGATCTAGAATTCTTGTCTTGCCTTCTCGATAGCAATCTTTGTTTATACTCATTTGAGCAAGCTTCAAATCTGGTGTCTAGAAATCAACTGCTGGTGATAGTCCTGGTGTCGGTAGAGGGGGTGGGGTAGGGTTAATGCCTTGGGGGAAATTGGAATGTAAATTGAGTAGCCAAATGGTAGGTACAAATTCTTCTTTGGCAAGTCAGCAGTGCAGCTGGGTGTAAGGTCATGGTCAGGGTGGAGGAGGGGGAGGCTTGGGGAGGAGTTAGTAGTCAGTGCAATTTGGACTCCTTCCTTGGGGGAAGATATTTCCTGTGTGCAGATTTTTTTTTTTCTGCGAAAGTTTCCATCTCTTCTTTATGGTTTAGTGATTAAAGAACACACTTTAAAGTGCAGGAAAAGAACAATACGTGCAGAACTCAGAGTCAGTTTTTCCCAAGGGGGCTCTGGTTTCATTTTGTGGTACCTGTTTTTGTTGGACTGTGGTGTAAAATGTTTTTCTTTCTGTGTGTTTTAGGGAAAATACTTACCAACATATTTCATGACCAGCCTTCAGTGAGAAGTCTTTTTGGGTCACACCAAACCCTGATGATTTATCAAGTCTTTGTTGCACTTGACACTTTACTTGGTGTATTTACCACTTCCCTACCACTTCCCTGAGCAGTTAATGTCCCCAGTGTATTTTATTCTAATGGACTGAAACTCCTTCACAGGTGCGTATTCCGAGCTGCTGGGACGCTTCATGGTCTCTCACTTGGTTCAGAGTGAGTACATCATCAACAAATGTAGGTAGTTAGCTACCTGTTTACTTAAAGTGAGTCTCCCTCAGCTCTAATATTGTCTCCCCTCTCCCCCCCCATCTCCCCCCACCAGGAATCCTTTCTCATCCTTTTCTCAGCCTCACTCATGCCTACTATTACCGACTTGCATGGTACTTTGTACTGCTGGTCTACCTCTGGAAGACACACACACACACACACACACACACACACACACACACAGATACATGGCACACGCATACTGCCAGCACACCACAAACTACAGCTGAAGACTGAGGTAAGATAATCAATGTGCCTTTTGACCAATAAGATACAATCTCTAGTAACTTACTTTCCCCAAATGTGTAAACTTATAGTATTGGTCTTTTCTACTCCTGCTTTAGTCCCCAAATAATGCCACAGGGGCCTATTACATTTATTAATAAGCTTTAAGCACTATAGCTGGGCAGATTCTTAGCTATTTTAACCCAACTACGCTGACCTGGCCAACTTCCCAGCCACATGTCCTGGTATGTGCCGTCTTAGTCTCATCCTGGCTGCTCCGGCTCCATCTTTGTCTTCAGGGCAACTCCCTCATGACCACCTTCTCATGGCAACCTTCTCATGGCGACTTTCTCCCCTCCACCAGGGACCCTCTTCCTGGGATCACACGTCCCACTTCACTTATCCTGCTCAGCTACAGGCTGTTCACCTCTTTATTAACCAATCAGAGATGATGGAGAACAATTTTTATACAACATTGAGACAGGAGATTCGTCAATAAAAACGACAATGCCCACATCCAGTCTGAAACCAGATCTCTGGGTACAGAAATCATCATTTGAACACAGAGTACACAAAACCATCCTCCAACAAAAACCTGACCTAGCAATTCAGAGGGTGGGAAGAAGGCAAATACGGTAATTCCTAAGTGAGCTTTATTTTCCTTCAACTTAAATAGCTGAAAAGCCTGGTTCTAGCCTAGTTTGGGTGTGAAAATTACTAAATGGTTCCAGAGGGTCCTAGAGACTTACAAGAAGAACATTGTGATGAGTGGATCGGGGCCCAGGGGGTTCTGCTCAAACTACTGCACCAACCAAGGACAATACATACAGTAAACATCGAACCCCTACACTGATCTACCCAATGGACAGGACACACTCCACAGGTATGTGGAGAGCGGGGACTGACTTTGACATGAACTCTGGTGCTCCATATTTGACCACCTCCCCTTGGTGGGGAGGCCTGATGGCACTCAAAGAAAGAATAAGCAGGCTACCAAGATGAGACTTGATAGCTTATGACCATATGGTGGGGGAGGAGGTCCCCCTCGGTCATAGACCTATGGGATGGGAATAGGGTGAAAGCAGGAGGGAAGGAGGAATGGGAGGATACAAGTGATGGGATAACAATTGAGTTATAATCTGAATAAATTAATAAAATTAAAATAAAAAAAAGAAAATTACTAAATGGTCAGAGCTTGGTATAAGAGAAGGAACAGTCAAGTCAGGTGTGAGCTTCGAAATGGACAGATAGGCCCTTCAGGCATTAAACTCATAGGCAACATCCAGAAGAGCAGTGTCTGTACCCACCCCTCCTCTTCATTTTCCTTCCTTCCTCCTCCTCCTCCTCTTCCTTTTCCTCCTCCTTCTCTTCCTTTGTTATTTTCAAGACAGAGTTTCTCTGATTAGCCGTGGCTGTCCTGGAACTCACTATGTAAGCCAGGCTGGCCTCAAACTCAAAATTCCACCTGCTTCTGCCTCTGGATCAAACGGGATCAAAGGTCTGTGCTACCATACTGGCTGCCATCTGGTTCTTGCAGCAGAAAGTAAACTTTATCAGAGGAGAGTAAACTTTATCAGAGAAGCCAGACCCCTTGAATTTACCTCTTCCCAATATAGTCCATGACACATAGACTCCCAATAAGTGCTTGCTGGCGAGACTGCTAAGTTGAGTCACTTAAAGAATAACTTGAAAGACAAAGAGTTTTTTGTTTGTTTGTTTGGTTTTTGTTGTTGTTGTCAAGAAAGTATTTTGCTTATGAATTCATGGTGGGCAAAGAAGACAGTTAATAATCAGACAGTCCTGGTTGGAAGGTCAAGGCAGTAGAATTCAGAACTTGAGGCCAACCTGGGTTACCTAGTAAGACTCTATCTGAAAGAACTGAAAAACCAAACCAAACCAAACCAATAAAAACCTAACGACTTGAAGAAATTAAACGCTTGTGTTTATTGTTTTCTTTTGCTTTTCTAGCAGCATGTTGTTTGCTTCCCCTGCATCTGGTTCCAGACACAGGCCCCTGTAAGAAGCAGTACAGGAAAATGAAACTCACTGTAGGACAGTCAGCTTCTGGCTTACCCAGAAACCCCTTCTTGGCATGTGTGCGTTATTTCTTCTTGCGGATAAATGCAGAGTTCTCCTTTTATTAGATAAATGAGGGCAGAGGTCCCTGTCAATCCTCCTCTCCACCTTGCCTGAGATTTAGGTTGAAATGTAACAGTTTTTTCCCCCACCATAGATCTTTTCAAATATTTACCATGTAGGGGCTGGAGAGATGGCTCAGAGGTTAAGAGCACTGCTTGCTCTTCCAGAGGTCCTGAGTTCGATTCCCAGCAACCATATGGTGGGTCACAGCCATTTATAAAGAGATCTGGTGCCCTTTTCTGGTGTGCAAGTGTGTACATGCAAGCAGAACACTATATACACAATATATAAATAAATAAATTAAAAATTTATTAAAATTAAAAATAAAAAAATTAAAATTAAATAAGATAAAAATTAAAAAATATTTACCATGTTATTTTCTACTGTTTTCAACTTGCTTTAAAGAAATGATTCTACATTACTGCTTTGCATCTGCTTTCCGGTTTTGTTGCCCCCGTGACAGCGTACCATAGAGGACGTGGACAGAGCCAGATTGGAAAACTGTCTAGTCATGTGAAGCTGCAGGGAAAACCTCTCTATGAGCTATTTTTATCTGCAAAAGTAGAGTGGCCGTATTTTCCATCACTGTAATTATTGTTTGAGACACCACACTGTTTAGTGCAATTTACTTATTTATTTGTTTATTTGTTTGTTTGTTTTTGAGACAGAGTCTCTCAATGTAGCCCTGGCTCTAAAGCTCCCTAGGTAGATCAGGCAGGCCTTGAGTTTACAAAGATGTTTCTGCTTCTGCCTTCCAAGTGCTGAGAGTACAGGCGTGTGCCACTATGTGCAGCTGCAGTGCAGTTTTTAATACTAAATAAAGATTAGTTCTTTTTCTTCCCATTTGGAACTCTGCACAATGAAAGTGTTCCATGTGGTAATCTTGTATCTCCTACTGTTTTTTTTTTTTTTTTTTTTGAGAACATGGGAAACTAATCTCATTTCTCTCAATTAT
This sequence comes from Acomys percivali, assembly GCA_907169655.1. NCBI lineage: Eukaryota > Metazoa > Chordata > Mammalia > Rodentia > Muridae > Acomys > Acomys percivali. The sequence goes on from OU015753.1 coordinate 46,061,024, forward strand.
TTCATCTACAAAATTTAGACAATAATAATTATATGTCTTTTTCATGAAATTTACTTCTTAAGACTATCAGTGCATATACATTTTTTTTGGCAATATTCACATATTACTGGAGAATGACCTCAAAAGAGCACAATGTGTCGTCTCCTAAAAAAAGATGGCTCAGAAGAGTGAGAATGGTGTTTCTAGTTTTGACAATCAGGTTTTTTCAGCAGTAACTTTAAAACGTAGAAATTTACTAGTGTTTTAGGCATAAATTCATCATTTATTTCTCGAGGAATTTGAAAATAAAATAATTCACCTTTCCTGTTCTGCTAAGTGCTTCTCATACATATAGAAAAATGTGAAATGGATTTCTGCTTTTGCTTCAGGGGCACCGTGCTCTAACTGAGGACTGGCTGGCTGGATGCAAAGCAAGGCACCTGTGCTGCAGAGCCAGGCTCGGGAGACCGCCTGAGACTCCAGGGGGCAGGCACACGGGGAGGAGCAATTGGGATTTTGATATGAGGAAAAGGCAGAAGTTGATGTTGTGGAGGAGTTCAACACATGGTCCCATCCCAGGAATGAAATGGATGGAGGTTTTTTTTTTCCCTTAGTTCACTTTGCTTTGGGAACTTTATATAGCATGAAGGTGTAGTGTGGAGGGGATTGCAGGCTAGGGAATTCTGCCGCACAATGTGTGCTTTGAGGGTGCCATTGTCTTTAATATTTAGTGATGCTTTCTCATCTATCCAGGATTTCTAGAGAGGTTCTATTAATAAGGGAAGCTCCAATAACAATCAATTTTCTCGAATTTCAGGTAGCCAGAATGTTAGTAAGGGAAGCATTTCAACTACATCTGTTATTGGATTTAAGATATGTATGTATGTTTTTTGAGATAGGGTTTCGCTATATGGCCTTGGCTGCCCTGGACTCACTCTGTAGACCAGGCTGGCTGTGAACTCACAGGGATCCTCCTGCCTCTGCATCTCCAAGCTGGGATCACAGGCGTGTGCCACGGCACCCAGCTCAAGGATTTCAGGTATTTTGGATGATGGTCAGAATGAAAAACACACCTTAATTTTGAAAAGCTAACCATCCCTCAGGAAAGGTACATAAAGAATAATTAAAGGATGCTTGTGTGTTTGCAGTCTATGGAAGTAGAGAACGGGCACAAACAAGCCCATTAGTACCTGTAGACCAGCAACATGCACCTTGAATTGATACAGGCAAGAGAAGAATTTTTTTCCTTCCCTTCTCCCCACCCACCTTTTGGACAGAAGTTCTTTGTGTGTAGCCTAGGCTGGTCTCGAACTCAAGATTCTGTTACTAATAGGTAACAGAAGCCTCCCTCCCTCCCTCCCCCCCTCCCCCCCTCCCCCCCCCCCCCCCTCCCTCCCCCTCTCTCTCTCTCTCTCTCTCTCTCTCTCTCTCTCTCTCTCTCTCTCTCTCTCTCGCTCTCTTTCTCTCTTGCTTTTACAATGAAATAATTTGGCCACTGAATTTGCCTCACATTCTTTAGCACCTGGGGACCTGAGCTTGGCAGTCAGTTGTCCCACAGGACTTGGCTAGGGGCCAGGCCACTGGAAAAGACAGCCTAGCAGTCAGTGAGCAAGACTTAGTTAAGCCTTTAGTTAATTCACACTTTCCTTTGTAGGCATGTGTAGAGACGCACATCATTACTTAGACTCCAGCGGCTTGAGCCGAGCCACATATCACCAGTAAATGATAAGCATTAAAGCCACTTATTGAGCATCAAGGATGACAAAACACACACACGGTGCCAGCCTGTGGCAGTTTCCACAGAGCTGGAGGATCAGAGACACCTCCAGGGGCTAAATTTTACTCTGCTCTGCATAGCTCGCTGTCCCGGTGGCCTGGAATAAAGGCGAAACATTCAAACACATTCAACATACACATTTGCTCATAGTGGATGCATCCAGCCAGTCAACTTGTTTACAGTATTGCCCTTGTGGGACTCTTAGTCTTTAGAGGTTCTCCACAAAACCGCCTCTTACATTTCCTAATCCTCAGAGATCACGGGTGGTGGTGGTGTGCGCACATGTGTGTGTGGTGTATGCTTATGCAGGTGTGCTGCCTTGTACACATCTGTGTGGAGGAGGTCACAGGTCAACAGTATGATCATCCTCTGCTGTTCTCCACCTCATTTTTTTTTTTTTTTGCAAAGGGGCCTCTTGCTGGGGCCCTCTCTCAGCTGGACTGACTGGACACTGAGCCAATAGACTCAGCCTGTTTTCTTCTCCTTGCTAGGGCTGGGGTTACAGACATGTGCCACTGCCCCAGCTTCTAGGTAAGTGACAGAGATTTGAACTTGGATCTCATGTTATAGGATGACACTTTGTCAACTGAGCTATCTCTCCAGCTCCTATATATCCTAATTCAATCTTGTCTTTGTTTTTACATTTATTTATTTTTTATTTTTCAAGACAGGGTCTCACTATATACTTTGGCTGTCCTGGACTTACTGTGTAGACCAGGCTGGCCTCAAACTCACAGAGATCCACCTGCTTCTGTCTCCTGAGCACTGTGATTAAAGGCGTGCGCCACCGCACCTAGCCATTTCCTAATTTTTATATGCCACAATTTTGAGTGCCATGTAAGAAGGTACCATTGTCTTTAAAGCCAATACTTTACTGAAATAAAAGAACTCACTGCTATCACAAAACAAGAAATGCTGAGTGTGGACATCTCAAGTTAGTCAAGTTAGTGTGAGAGCAGCATCTTACCCACTGGAGAATTTGAATGAAATAAGCAGGGCAGTGGTGGCACATGCCTTTAATGCCAGCACTTGGGAGGCAGAGGCAGGAGGATCGCTGTGAGTTCGAGGCCAGCCTGGTCTACAAAGCAAGTCCAGGACAGCCAAGGTTACACAGAGAAACGCTGTCTTGGAAAACAAAAACCAAACCAAACCAAACCAAACCAAAAAACTCCACAAAAATAACAACAACAACAAAAAGAAGAAGAAAAAAAAAAGAAAGAAAAAGAAAAAGAAAAGAAAGAAAGAAAGAAAAAAAGAACGAAATAGCTCATTGCCAGGAGCATGATCTAGTCAGAAATATTGGCCATTTGGTCTTGGACTTTTTGGTAACTGCAGACGGGCATAGTGTGCATAACAGAGGTAGAGGGTCAAGGGCATGGCCGTTCATAAACCATTATTTAAGAGAGCTGGAAAGTATGCATGCATATAAACAAGTCTATATTCCCTCTCTGAAGAACTTGTTATGAGAAAGAAAAATGACACAAAGCTGATTTCTGAGCTTGTACTTTTATGAACAACAAGGTTTTAGTGACTCATTTCTTGTGTGTGTGTGTGTGTGTGTGTGTGTGTGTGTGTGTGTGTGTGTGTGCTCTCACTTTGTAGCCCAGGCTGGCCCTGAATTCAGATCCTCCTGCCTCAGCCTTCACATGCTTGGAATTCATGAGGGCCACCATGCCTGTTCTGGTAACTCACCTCTAAAACCCACTTCCTGTTTGTCTAACAGTAAACAACCCCCATGGCATTTCCTTCAATTCTTTCCTTTTTCTCCTCCTATAATTCTAGTGTCTATATCTTATTCCTCACATTGTTTCTCCACTAAATTCCTTCTCACACTCTCAGCAGAGACTTTATCACAAACAGCCCGTTTTATGCTTACAACGTGTCTTTTAATTGTACCTGCTCAGCTAAATATTTTTTTCTGTGAAAATCTTAAATGAAAGTGATCCTTTTTGTTTTTGATGCAAGCGTTTTGATTTTATTGTTGAGGTAAAAGAGTTAGTACACACAGTAAGCCCGTACATAAACTGGGAAACTTCAAATTCCATCACGCGAGAAGGACCCCAGGGAAAGAGAGTTAGCAAGCAATAACAAAAGATGTAGGATTTATTGTACTCTATTTTTTGAAGCGCATAGCTAAGGCTTGGTAAAAAGATTTCCATAGAGTAATAAAACGTTACAGCCAAAAGAAGTTTGAGAGATGACTTAGTCAAAAAGTTCTATTACAGGGGCCAAGACAAATGTCAGGTCATGTACAAAATTAGCTATATAGTTGGTCCTGGACTTAAGGCAGAATGAATCATCATTCTGTAACAAGCCCATAAGGGATTAGGCTAGCATAAAACAAAACAAATTATTGCAAATATCAGCCACCACATCTGCATTTCTATCAGTCAGTTTTGAAGCAGATTTTCCTTTTTTTTTTCTGATTCCGAGTCTGAACTCTGAAAGATCGTGGTGAAGAACTTGTGTGTACTGGGGAGTGTGATGCGAACGGAGCACATGATGGGCTCCCATGTCCCCGAAGCTGTCCCTTCCCTTCCCCCACCTTGCCTGGCAGACCTCTAGACTAGAAGGCAATTGTGTTATTTTATTTTCCAGACAAGGTTTCTCTGTGTAGCTCTGGCTGTCCTTGAACTCGCACTGTAGAAAAGGCTGGCCTTGAACTAACAGAGATCTGTTGCGTCTGTCTCCCCAGTGCTGGGATTAAAGGTGTGGGCCACCACTCCTGCTAGAAGGCAATATTTAATAACTCTCTTTATCCTCTAGAGTGGAAGCTTAAAGAGTCATTTGGCTCCCAATGCCAAGGACCATGCTGAGTTTAGAGTAAAGAGTATGTGGAAATGGCTGTGAGTGTCAAGAGGTGGGAAGTCTATAGGGTGGGTAGGGCTCAGGATCTGGAGTTAGTCTTACAAACTCCCAGGTAGTTCTGTCCCATTCTACTTGATTTAGTTTTTACTTATAGAAACAGCTGACCTGCTGGGTGCTGTCTATGCCTTGGTCTTCCAGTGCAGCGGGGTGGTAGAGCACCAGGAAGCATCTGTGTGGCATGAGCCCCTGGACTCAATCCTCAGTGCTACAACAGCAAAAACACACAGTATACACTCCCATTCTGCCTTGCATTGATGCCGAGTATGAATTGCGTCTACATCAGTGTTGGTTACCATGGACATACATGCTTAGAACTCCTAAGTGGGCTATAGGTTTCTAGAATAAAGATTAATAATAATAATGATGATGATGATGATGATGATGATGATAAGTATTTGACATTTTTCCTTCTCCAAAGCTCTCTAAATTATTTATACACTAGATTTTTGGTTTTGGTTTGGGATAGTTTTTACAGTAGCCTTGACTGTCCTGGGACTCTGTGTATTCAGAGATCTGCCTACCTCTCAATGTCAAACGCTGGGATTAAAGGCCTGCTCTACAACCTAGCTTTTTTCTTCCTTTCTTTCTCTCTTTCCTTGGATTTATTTATTATGCACAGTGTTCTGCCTGCATATGCACCTGCAGGCCAGAAGAGGGCATCAGATTACATTATAGGTGCTTGTGAACCACCATGTGGTGCTGGGAATTGAATTGAGGACCTCTGGAAGAGCAGCCAGTGCTCTTAACCTCTGAACCATCTCTCTAGCCTGCTTCCTTTCTCCCTCCCTCCCTCCTTCCCTCCCTCCCTCCCTCCCTCTTTTGCTTCCTTCCTTCTTTTCCTTCTTTGGTATTACTGGTTTGTTGGCTAACCCATGAAAATAATCTTGCATTGGGACTGGGCATGGTGGCACATTCCTTTAATCCCAGCCCCTTGGAAGAACAAGCAGGCAGGTCTCTGTGGGTTCAAGGCCAGGCTGTCCAACATCGTGAGTTTCAGGCTAGCCAAAGCTATACAGTGAGACCCTGTCTCAAACAAACAAACAAATAAACACACAAAACCTCCCTAAAATCTATATTAATTTTATTCGAGAGTACTCTGTAGATTTCTTAACTTTATGCAATCCTTGTATTTTATGTGGACCCTCATTTGAAGCTATGCTATGTTTATTTCACATTTCCAGGACTGTTCGGTAGATCACATTGATCTGAATGACATCTGAAAGTCACCTGTTAGAGCGTGCATGTAAAGGGAGGGGATCGGACCAGGGAGGGGACCGGACCAGGGAGGGGATCGGACCAGGGAGGGGACCAGACCAGGGAGGGGACCGGACCAGGGAGAGGATCGGACCAGGGAGGAGGTAGGACCAGGGAGGGGATCGGACCAGGGAGGAGGTAGGACCAGGGAGGGGATCGGACCAGGGAGGGGACTGGACCAGGGAGGGCATCCTTGATTTGAATGGGAGCCTCCCCAAGGCCTTTTAGGAGCGCCTGTTTCATTTGGCCTCGGAAGGACTCAGAAGAGAATTTCTCAAACATTTTTTTTCTTTTAGTTAACGTTTCACTCAACATTTCATCAGCTGTATATTCAGTCCTGACAAAACCCGATGAATAAAATTTGAACTATATCACATTTCATCTTCTGATGCCAAGGACTTGCTTTGGAGTACCAGTATTTGGTTTGGTTAGAGAAGTCTGCAGCTGCCATTACATCCTCATTCAACACTTATCATCAGTCAGGTGAAGTTAGAGGAACCGGCAGGCAAAAGATACTAAGTGCAAAAGCAAGATGGAAAATGACAAAAGGGTCATCATTGGTGCCCGTGTAATAGACAGGGACAAACAGCTTTTGCCTTCCCATCCCCACCCCTGGCACCTCCCTCATCCTAGCTACATAACACTTTAGAGCTTCTAATACTGTTAATTTAAAGAGTGGAGAGGTGACATAATTGACTTAAAATGCTGCTGCTGTTGTTGTTATTATTATTAATCTGGTGCTGAGAATGGAACCCAGGATTTCACACATGCAAGTCAAGCACTTTACCACTGAGCTACCCCCCTGAACACCCCCACACCTCCCATATCCCCCATACCCCCAGCATCACCCTTTAGCCTGCTTCACAAGTCTAGTATGAAAAAATTGTTTTGACATAATGGCCTCTGTTTTGATCAAGTTCATCTTGTATTTTCCATACACTTCCAGGAAGCTTCCGGATCAGCAGCATGCACTAGGGTAAGACTTGGTGTCACACTTAAAATCCTTGTGCTTCTAGGACCCTCCCCCAGCCCAGCCTATCTCTACAGTGTGGAGTCTGAGAGCATCTTCAAGAGTAAGCAGTTGTCTGTGTAGTTCATCCTAACAGGAAGGCTAGCCCTCCCCACACGGAGTCCTTGTGGCCCATTGCTTAGCGTCCATTTGGGGCTGGACAGGTCAATGCTGAGATTGTCTTCAGAATAGATAGCAGGTAAGTTCTGAAAGAGTTTGTTGCCTGTTCTGACAAAATGTTTATTTTCCAGCATGTTTAGCGAGCGAGGAGAGGGGACAGTGAGTGTGGAGGACAATGGCTGTGCCACTAATCAGAGGGGTTGGCATGCCTTGTTTGTTCTCTTTTACTTTGCTGAGACGTGGGGTCTGGCTGGTTGCCCATCTCCTCACAGAGAGCATGAGCACAGCGTCATGACCTAACTGCGCACATTTACACAGAGGACCTTCCTTCTCCGGTTCCCCTCTGGCTCCTCTTAAACAAGCAAATTGTTCTCAGCAGTTTTAAATAAAGAATATCAATATTTCTAATAACACAGTTTTACACTTTTCATCTTTATGAATGGACATGGGTCGGAAGAGAATCCAAATGAGTTTAAATTGTAAAGATGAAACTATTAATAGAAACCATTCTGGGGGCTGGATTTATAGACTAGTGAAACTTTTCCTTCATCATCTGGATTTCAAGTAGCAAATTCGTTTTCAGGGAAAGAAAGCAAACCAACTGGTCACATTAAAAAAAAAAAAAAAATGAGCCGGGCAGTGGTGGCACACGCCTTTAATGCCAGCACTCGGGAGGCAGAGGCAGGTGGATCGCTGTGAGTTCGAGGCCAGCCTGGTCTACAAAGTGAGTCTAGGACAGCCAAGGCTACACAGAGAGACCCTGTCTTGAAAAACCAAAAAAA
>OU015753.1:46069587-46098962 GCA_907169655.1 Acomys percivali
ATTCTTCGACTGAGGGACATTTAGGTTGTTTCCAGGTTCTGGCTATTGCAAATAAGGCTGCTATGAACATGGTTGAGCATATGTTCTTGTTGTGTGGTGGAGCAGCTTCTGGGTATATTCCAAGGAGTGGACTAGCTGGGTCTTGAGGAAGCCCTATTTCCAGTTTTCTGAGATAGTGCCAGATAGATTTTCAAAATGGTTGTACAAGTTTGCATTCCCACCAGCAATGAAGGAGTGTTCCCCTTTCTCCACATCCTTGCCAGCATGTGCTGTCACTTGAGTTTTTGATCTTAGCCATTCTGATAGGAGTAAGATGGAATCTCAGAGTCATTTTGATTTGTAATTCTCTGGTGACTAAAGACGTTGAACATTTCTTTAAGTGTTTCTCAGCCATTCGATATACCTCTGTTGAGAATTCTCTATTTAGTTCTGAGTCTCATTTCTGATTTGGGTTATTTGTTTTGGTGGTGTTTAATTTCTTGAGTTCTTTATATATTTTGGATATTGGACCTTTTTCAGATGTAGGGTTGGTGGAGATCTTTTCTCAGTCTGTCGGTTGTCTGTTTCTTCTGTTGACAGAGTCTTCTGCCTTATAGAGCCTCACGAGGTCTCTTTTATTAATTATTGACCTTAGGCTGTTGGAGTTCTGTTCAGGAAGTTGTCTCCTGTGCCAATGTGTTCCAGGCTCTTCCCCACTCTTTCTTCTAACATATTTAGTGTCTATGGTTTAATTAAAGAGGTCTTTAATCCTTTTGGACTTGAGTTTTGTGCATGGTGATAAATATGGGTCTACTTGCATTTTTCTACATGTAGCTATCCAGTTAGACCAGCACCATGCTGTCCTTTTTCCATTGAATAGATTTGGCTTCTTTGTCCAAAATCAAGTGTTCATATATGTGTGGCTTCATTTCTGAGTCTTCAATTTGATTCCATTGATCAACCAGCCTATTGCTGTGCCAGTAGCATGCTGTTTTAATTACTGTTCTTCTATAGTACAGCTTGACATCAGGTATGGAGATTCCTCTGGAGGATCTTTTATTGTACAGGATTGTTTTAGATATTCCGGGTTTTTGTTTTTCCATACGAAGTTGAGAATTGATCTTCAATTTTTTGTGTAGGTATTTTGATAGGGATTGCACTGAATCTGTAAATTGCTTTTGGTAAGATGGCCATTTTTACTATGTGAATTCTCCCAATCCATGAACAAGGGAGATTTTTCTATCTTCTGATGTCATCTTTAATTTCTTTCTTCAGAGATTTGAAGTTTATTTTCAAACAAGTTCTTTACTTGCTTGGTTAGAATTACTCCTAGATATTTTATTGTGAAGGGTGTAGTTTCACTAATTTCTTCCTCTGCACAATTGTCCTTTGTATATAGGAAGGCTACTGACTTTTTTGAGTTAATTTTGTATCCAGCCATTTTGCTGAAGGTGTTTATCAGCTGTAGGAGTTCTCTGGTGGAATTTTGGGGATCACTTATGTATACTATCATATCATCTGCCAATAGGGATAATTTGACTTCTTCCTTTCCCATTTGGGTCCCTTTGATCTCCTTTTGTTGCCTTATTGCTCTGGCTAGAACTCCAAGTACTATATTGAAGCGCTATGGAGAGAGTGGATAGCCTTGCCTGGTCCCCGATTTTAGAGGAATTTCCTTGAGTATCTCTCAATTTAACTTTATTTTGGCTATTGGTTTACCGTATATAGCCTTTATTATATTGAGGTATGTATGTACCTTGTACCTGTGCTCTCTCCAAGACTTTAAACATGAATGAGTGTTGGATTTTATTAAATGCTTTTTCTGCATCTAAGGAGATGATCATGTGGTTTTTTTTCTTTCAGTTTGTTTATATGGTGGATGACATTGATGGATTTCCATATATTAAACCATCCATGCATGCCTGGAATGAAGCCTAACTGGTTACAGTTAATGATATCTTTGATGTGTTCTTGGATTTGGTTTGCGAATATTTTATTGAGTATTTTTGCATCAATGCTCTTAAGAGAAATTGGTCTAAAATTCTCTTTCTTTATTGGCTCTTTGTGAGGTTTAGGTATCAAAGTGATTGTGGCCTCATAGAATGAATTTGGTAATGTTCCATCTGTTTCTATCTTTTGCAGTAGCTTGAAGAATATCGGAATTAGCTCTTCTTTGAAGGTCTGGTAGAATTCTGTGCTGAAACCATCTGGCCCTGGGCTCTTTTTGGTTAGAAGACTATCAATGATTGTTTCTATTTCTGTAGGGGAAATGGGACTATTTATTTTGTTTATCTGTTCTTGATTCAATTTTGGCAAGTGGAATTGATCAAGAAATTGTCCATTTCCCTTAGATTTTCAAATTTTGTGGCCTTTGAAGTAGGATCTTAAGATTCTTCGTATTGTCTCAGTGTCTGTTGATATGTCTCCATTTTCATTTCTGATTTTGTTGATTTGAATAGTGTCTTTCTGCCTTTTAGTTTGGCTAATGGTTTGCCTATCTTGTTGATTTTCTCAAAGAACCAGCTCCTGGTTTTGTTGATTCTTTGACTTGTTCTCTTTGTTTCTAATTGATTGATTTCCACCCCGAGTTTGATTATTTCCAGAGTCTACTCCTCTTGGGTGTTTCTGCTTCTTTTTTTCCTAGGACTTCCAGATGTGTCATTAAGTTGCTTATGTGAGACATTTCCAATTTCTTTATAAAGGCACTTAGTGCTATAAATTTTTCTCTTAGCACCACTTTCAATGTGTCCCATAAATTTGGGTATGTTGTTCCTTCATTATCATTGAATTTCAGGAACTCCTTAATTTCTTTCTTATTTCTTCCCTGACCCAGATGTCATTAAGTAGAGAATTGTTTAGTTTTCATGTGTATGTGGGCTTTTTGTTATTTCTGTTGTTGTTGAAATCCAGCCTTAGACTATGGTCATCTGATAGGATACAAGGTATTATTTCAATCTTCTTGTGTCTGTTGAAGTTTGCTTTGTGACCTACTATGTGATTAATTTTGGAGCAGTTTCCATGGGGTCCTGAGAAGAAGGTATAATCCATTGTGTTGGGGTGAAAAGGTCTGTAGATATCAGTTATATCCATTTGATTCATGATGTTGGTTAATATTGTTATTTCTCTGAATAGTTTCTGTTTTGATGACCTATCCTTCAGTGAAAGTGAGATGTTGAAATCTCCCACTATTAATGTGTGGGGACTGATGCATGGTTTAAGCTTTGTTAATAGTTCTTTTGCAAATGTGAGTGTCCTTATATTGGGGGCATAAATGTTTAGAATTGTGATGTCATCTTGGTTGACTTTACCTTTGAAGAGTATGAAGTGTCCTTCCTCGTCTCTTTTTTATTAATTTTTGTTGAAAGTCTATTTTATTAGATATTAAAATGGCTACACAGCTTGTTTTTTGTGACCGTTTGCTTGGAATATTTTTTCCCAGTCTTTTGCCCTGAGGTAATGTCTGTCCTTGTGTCTGAGATGTGTTTTTTGAATGCAGAATAATGTCAGATCTTGTGTATGCATCCATTCAGTCAGTCTGTGTCTTTTTATTGGAGAATTGAGACCACTGATGTTGAGAGATATTAATGACCAGTGACTGTTAAGTCCCTTAATTTTGATGTTGGTTACACTAGAGAGTGTGTGTGTTTGTATTTTTGCGGTGGTGTAGTTATCTATTTCCTGTGTAGTTTTGGTTGTAGCTTGTCCCTTTGGGGTGGAGTTTTCTTTCTATTAACTTCTGTAAAGCCGCATTTGTGGATAGGTACTGTTTGAATTTGTTTTTGTCATGGAATATTTTGTTTTCACTGTTAATGGTTATTGATAGTTTTGCTGGGTATAGCAGTCTGGCCTGGCATCTGTGGTCTCTTAGTGTTTGCAGGATCTCTGTCCAGGCCCTTCTGGCTTTTATGGTCTCTGAGAAGTCAGGTGTGATTCTCATAGGTTTGCCATTAAATGTTACTTGGCCCTTTTCCCTTGCAGCTTTGAATATTTTTCTTTGTTCTGTATATTTTTATGTTTTGGTTATTATGTGGCGGGAAGCTTTTGTTTTCTGGTCTATTCTATTTGGTGTACGCTAGGCCTCTTGTATATTTACAAGCATCTCCTTTAAATTGGGGAATTTTTCTTCTATGATTTTGTTGAAAATATTTTCTGGGCCTTGGAGTCTGGCATCTTCTCTTTCCTCAATGCTTATTATCCTCAGGTTTCTTCTTTTCATGGTGTCCTTGATTTCTTAGATTTTTTTGTCAGGAAATTTTCAGATTAATGTTTTCTTTAATGGTTGCTTCAAAATCTACAATTGTATCTTCTAGGCCCAAGATTCATTCCTGCATCTCTTGGGTTCTGTTAGAGAAACTTGCCTCTGTGTTGTTTGCCTTCCTCTCTAAGCTCTCTTGTTCCCGTGTTTCTTCTGTCTGTGTCTTTATCATTGTATCCATTTTCATCTTCAGATCTTGAACTGTTTTATTGATTTCTTTCATCTGGTTGTTTATATTTTCCTGAAATTTTTTTCCCCAGTGCTTCTGTATAGGGCTCTTTTATGTCTTCCAGCTGTCTGGCTGTGTCTTTCTGCATTTGATTACGGATTTTATTTGTTTCCTCCATTATTATATTCATTACTAAGGATTTGAGGCCATTTTCTTATATTTCAATTGTGTTTGAGTTCTCTGGGTTTGCTTTCTTTGGGACAGCTGGGATCTGGAGATGCCATATTATTTTGTTGTTTATGTTTTTATGCTGGCCTTTAGTCATATTGCCATCCCTGATGTTGGGAGATTGCTTCTGGTGTTGGGTGGAAGGAGTCTGAGGACAGATACACCCATTTACCTAAGATTTCCCTAGGCCAGGAGCTCTGATGCATCACTGCCGGGATCATTTTAGTCCCATTTACCAAGTTCGCACTGCCAAGCAAGGCCACAGCTCTCAGCTCTGAGGCAGCCTCCAGACCAGGCTCTGGAGACTGGTATGACTTCCTCCATGTGCCTCTCACTGGCAGGTCAGACCAGTCCCTTGAGTGTCTCTCAGCCAGTGATCCCCAGCTCCCCTGGTCTTTGGCTCCGGGTAGTGTCTCAGGTCTCAGACCACGCTCTGAGTGTGTTCAAAGTGTCCACAGCCTTCTGTGCCCCCATATGGGACCTGGGCTTTCTGTGGACTGGCATGGGGTGGGTGGAGGGGGTCTGAAGATAGATCCACCCATTCCCCCAAGATTTCTCTAGGCCAGGAGCTCTTATGCTTCACTGCCGGGATGATTTCAGTCTCATTTACCGAATTCACTCTGCCCAGCATGGCCACAGCTCCCAGCTCACAGGCAGGCTCTGGTCCAGGCTGTGGGGACTGGTCTGCCTTCCTCTATGTGCCACTGGATGGCAGGAGGTCAGACCTGCCCATGGGCCCATGGTCTGCACTATGCAGATCTCTCTCACCCAGTGATCCAGTGATCTCCACCTCCTGTGATAGTCTGTGGCTCCCGGTAGCTTCTGTGATCTCTTCCCTGCAGACCAGACACTATGCTTAGAATCTCAAGTCCTTATCAGAGGGGTGAGTCTTGGTGTCCAAGTTGCTGTGGGGCTTTGGGTAGGTGTCGATGGGAGCAGGGCGCAGGTAGGTGTCAGGCTCTGCTCCATGGAACTGCTCCCCAGCGCACAGTGGACTCCGCTTGGCTTCTCCTCAGCCTCTCCTCCGCTCATCTGCGCTTCCTCTGCTTCTAAACTGGATCTAAGTAAGATTTGTAATGTGAACTTACATGTGTTTAATGTCTCATTTCTATAGGCTTGTCTAGAACATAAAAACACTTGGACTAAAAACAAAAAGAAAATCACTGCTTTTGCATTAGTAGTTTTGGAAATACATAGTAAAACATACCCTTCATGAAAAAGAAAGGAACAAGAAGCTATAATAAAAAAAGTCACATGTCATAATAAGAATTTAGTTTTGTTTTTCAAAACAGGGTTTCTCTGTGTAACAGCCCTGGCTGTCCTGGAGCTCTCTTTGTAGACAAGGCTGGCCTCAAACTCGCAGAGATCAGCCTGCCTCTGCCTCCCGTGTGCTGGGAGCAAAGGTGTGTGACACTGTCCATCTCAAAGAGGAATTTAAGGCTATGTATTGTAGATGTTTTCAAGATGTGTCCCAAAGACCCTTAAGCACCTTAGAGGGACTTTCAGGTAGTTGGTATGGTCCAGTTCGCTTTTATAACTGTATGAAAATATCACTAGTTTAAGCATTGTGTTGATGCTTGACCAGTGATGCCAAAGGAATGGTGGGGGGAACTGTGAGCAGACAGCAACAATCAGCATGGTCATATGAAACTACTCGGCGGTACAGTGGTGAGCATGGGTGCCCTCCGAGCTGTGTGTACGCAAACCATCTTCCTTTCCTTGTGCTCAAGATAGTCAAGTAAAGAAGTCAGTTAAACTAAACACGAGGAATGTGTGGATCTTTGCTAACTCTTAACCCTTGAATCCACTTCACGGTGCACTGTGTGGACAAAAGGATTCTGCACAGAGCAGCCCCTCTGCACGAGCAACCAGCAGTGAGATTGAGCTGTATGTTGCACTGGTCGCATTTGTTTCCCACTGTACTTCAAAGAATTACTAGCAGAATGTGTGTGGCAGACACTTTCTTCAAAATGAACAAAGTGAGCTTGTCACTTCAAGAAAATCAGTTGATACCTTTTTTTTTTTTTTGCCAGTAATAATTTGAGTTTTCAAATGAAAAAAAAAAATCAGAATTTGGAAAACATGTTTCTTTCATCTTGAGCTTGCAAGCTTCAGAATACTTTCTGATGAGGTTGGTAGTGATACTATTGAATGCAATTAAAAATATTGTATAAAGAAGTTGGTCAACATTTGAAAGAGCTGCTTAACTTTTTGAGGCAATATTTTCCAAAGGATCAATGCTTGATGTTATAAAAGTTGTGTATGGCTGGGCTGGGGAGGTAGGGCAGCTGGAAGAGTTCCTGCTTAGCACACACCCCAGCGTGAGTGTGATCAATTCCCTGGCATGTAAACTGAGTGTGTTGTCGAACATCTGTATGCATTAGGGTGTAAAGGTGGCAAGGTCAGGAGTTCAAGGTCATTCTTTGTTACTTGGAAGTTCTGATCCAGCCTGGGATAGACCCTGTCTTAAACAAACAAACAATCATCCACAGTTTAAACGTGAAGTAAACAGGAAAGGCTTACTACTGTGGCTTCAATTTTTATGTTGCAACCAACATTTAAGAAATGATCATTTGTCACATTTTGGGGTTGTGTTGAAGAGGACTGTCAGCAGACCCTGAAAAGCCTGTTAAAGAACCCTCTCTTCTCCAGCCTCTAGTTTCCCGAGGCTGCATTTTCTTCACAATAATTTATTGTGAAAGATTCTTTATGAGAGTGACTGTAGACTAGGCTGGTCTTGAAATCACAGAGATCCACCTGCTGTTGCCTCCTGAGTGATGGCTTTTATTCTTTCATTCAGGATCCATCAGGAAGCACTTTTTCTCAGGTTCCTTAGGAGGGCTCTTGCAGTGGGGAACACATTGGAGACGGCTTCAGATATGAGACATTGTTGCCTGAGATTTCCCTTCAGTGCTGCAAGTGATGGTGGGTAATAGGCGAGAATAATGAGTCAGTATCAGCAACTGTAAGGACAGCCAGAGCACTGTCCATGAGGACATTTGCTCATCTCATCTCATTGCTTTAATACATGCAAATAAAGAATTGGAGATGAGAATGTGGGTGTGGATGGATGTGGGTAGGGCACATGCTGCTATCTAGGAGGCAGATGCTTCAGTATGTGCCTTCATTTTATATTAGTCTCAATATTGGGATTTTTTTTGCCCTTGTTTTAAACTGACATCCATGGACAATTTGTAGGATCTGGGAGGTAAGCAGAAAGCCCACCATCTCACTGGGTGCACGTTAGCAGGGCAGCAGATGCATATGGTACAGTGTTGAGATGAATATTCATTATCAAATAGAAATCGTCTATCTTGTAAGGAAAAATATTTCAGTATGCTTATAATGTTAGAATTCTACTGTCTGTTGGAATAGAAGTGCAAATATTATAATTATAAACTGTAATAATTAATGATAATTGTGAACACTTACAGCTTGTTATACAAAATGATATGGCCATTTCAAATTATAAAGGAAGAAGGCGGTGAATTAAAAGTAAAAGCTAAGATTCACAGATAATATGCTAGTTAGGTAACTTAAATATTGTGTGCGTTAGAGTGGGTAGATATACATTTAAAGTAATTAAACAAATGCGGAAGCATTATCACAATGATTAAGTTTAATGCTTGTAGTTGCTGTGAGGACATCTGCATAGCAAAGAAAGTAGACCTTAAAACTGCACTTAAAATTTCAGAGGAAATGATTTAATCCTATTTAGTTCATAAGTCTTTTTCTTTAACCTCACCCCATCCCAGGTCTCAGCATCCCTGGCTGCCTGGGATTCACTGTGTAGACCAGCCTGGCCTTGAACTCAGACATTTGCTTTGCCTGTTTCAGCTTCCCCAATGTTGGGTCGGATTAAAGGTTTGCGCTACAGTATTCAGCTAATCCATGATTCTTTCACACTAAAGTTGTCTTGGAAAAAAAAATTCCTATTTGGAAGAATGATGTTAAGCTTGTCCTGTTAAAGTTTCCTACGGCAAACACCAACCCAAGCCATGTGCAACAGCACTTGTGACAAATCATCTTTGCTCTAGATATTAGGTAGAGTATAAAGAATAAAAACAGGACTCCAGTGACATCACATCCTAGCAGCCTCAGCTGATAGTCCTGAGAAGTGGCTTTTCCTATGTCAACTTACAAAGAATCCTAATAAATTTGCAGTAACAGTACAGCTAGACTGACATGACTGTCTATCAGTAGGTGACTGATACTATATGCTGGATAAATTCCCTGAAACCTGTTCATTAAAGGCTTGGTCCCCAGGGTTGCATCTTCTGGAGGAGGATGTGGTACCTTAGGAACTGGGATTCAGAGAGGTCTTTGTAACATTTGCATCGCATCCATCCTTAAGGAACATTGTGGGGCCTCAGCATCTCTTCCTCTTCCTTTGCTCTTTGCCTTTGAACTCACGCAGCACTCTGTCATCCACGCCCCTCATGGTGTGTTGGCCCTCTGGGGAATCAGATTCATTGACCATTCATTGATCAGAAGCCAGAACTTCCCACCTGAGCCAAAGTAACCCCCTTGTCTTTATTATTCTTGTGTCGTTTTGTTACAGAGGCAAAGCTGACTAATGCAGGGGATGGACAGGGAATGTTCATGATGTGACAACAGCCCCCAGAGAGAAAGCAATCCAGCTGTTTGCCATCATGTGGGTGGGCTTGAGGACTTTATAGTGAGGGAGTGAACCAGCCACAGAAATACAGAGCCTGTGTGGCTCAGCCCACAAGCAATCTAAGAACAACTTAAAGATGGGGAAACAGAGGGGAAGTGGTGGCTACTAGAGGGGTGTGTGTGTGTGTGTGTGTGTGTGTGTGTGTGCGTGCATGCGCACGTGTGCTCGTTCGCTATGGTGAGGATGAAGGGATTATAGAGATGTTGGTTAGAGGACACTGTAGGCTCTATTTTCTTAACAATTATATTTAATTATGAATTTATTAAACGAGCGTATCTCCCTTGTAACCCAACTAGCCTAAATAAGAGGAAAAGGAGATTAAGGAAAACAAAAATGAAACCTAGTGTCAGTTCCTAGGAACTATTCTCCTGGTGTAGTGAACAGGATTTCAGCAGACGAGCAATCCCACCAAAGTTGTTGCTGGGACCTGGAGCAACCGGAACCAGGAGCCTCAGCCAGAGCAGTTCTCTTTAGGAGCCTCTTGAAATGGAATGACGAGCAGCCAAAAACCAAGTCCCAACCAAAAGCCCCAAGCCTTCTGTTTTGGGTATGTATATATCTTCTCAGTCTGTTCAAGGGTGTTTTTCACCAAGCTCCCCCATGAAGTAGTTCGACTTCCAAGGGAAAAAATGTCCTGCTCTTTCACATCTAAGTGGTATAAACATCCTGCTCTCTTCCTCATCCTACACTTGGGATCAAAACAAAAACAGGTTTATCTCCCCTACAGGACACAAAATTTAGGTGAGTGTAATTAGGAACAACATGCTGTATACTTGAGCATGGCTGAGTGGATTTTAAGTGTTTCCTCCATAAACATCAAGAAAGAATGTTCTAGTTGAAGAGCTTGACGAGCCATTCCACACAGCACACCTGTATCAAACCAAGGTGGGCCATCCTATAAATAATCACACTTTCATTTGCTACTTCAGGACAAAGTGGATGTTGAAATTTACCTCAATAATTTTCTTCTTGAAGAATTTACTAAAAAGTGTATCAGCTGAGCCTGGCACGGCTAGGATCTTGTCACTCAGTAGGCTGAGGCAGAAGAATAATAAATTGAAGACCAGCATGGGCCAAATAGAGACAAAACCCATGAACTTCCAAACAAACCAAACCAAAACTGTCATGATAACCTGGAGCTAAGGTACAGTTGGAGAAGTATTTTTCCATTTATTATTTATTTAATCACTTTGCATCCTAATAGCAGCCCCCTCCCTCCTGGCCTCCTGGTCCCATCCTTAGGCCCGCTCTCTCTCTTTCCCTTCTCCCTCCCATGGGTACCAATCCATCCTGGAACATCATCGCAGCAGGGCTAAGCACATCCTCTCCCACTGAGGCCAGACAAGACAGCCCAGCTAGGGGAAAGGGATCCAAAAGCAGGCAACAGAGTCAGAGACAGCTCCTCACTCCCGTTGTTAGGGACCCACATGTTGACCCACTCCATGCATTCTCTCTGCTTGTTGGGCAGTCTTTGTGAGCCTCAATGGGCCTAGGCTACTTTACTCTGTAGGTCTTTTTGTGGAGCAGTTGGACAAATTTTAATGCAAACCTGATAACCTATTTTATATATTGTCTGTCATAAAACATGCAATTATTTTTTTTAAATTGTAATTTAATCACAACAAAGATGCTTTGACATTGAAGCTAACATGAAAGAAATTCAACCAAAAATGAATGAAATTATCAACACAAACTTATGAAAAATAATGTCTTCTGCATAGACACTGGAACATGTGGATTTCTGTCATGTATTAAAATTAACCTTGCTGCATTTGGGAGGTAGAGGCAGGAGAATCTCAGGTTTGAGGACAACCTGAAATATATAATGAGTTCAAGGCCAGCCTGTGCTATATAGTGAAATTTTGCTTGAAAAATAAATAAAACAATTAGACCAACAGTTTTCCTTCTCCAAATTCTTTATTATATATTTTATTTGCCAGTTGGAGCTCTTAGCCTTGAGAAGTTGGGCACAAAACAACAACACCAAAAAAACCCAGGATGTCTGGAGAAACTTTAAAAAAATTATTTACTTTTATTTTACATGCATTGGTGTATTGCCTACATGTGGGCTGGATCCCCTGGAACTGGAGTTAGAGTCAGTTGTGAGCGGCCATGTGGATGCTGGAATTGAACCCAGGACCTTTGGAAGAGAGGCCAGTGCTCTTGACTGCTGAACCATCTTTCTAGCCCCTGAGAAAAAGCAATTTTAAATTAGCTAATGGTTAAAAATTTATCTTTGAGAGAGGGTCTTACCTTAGCCATGTTGACCCCGTTTCCTAGAAGAGTGAACTGAGTGGGAAGACCTCTTCCGAGTGGGCAGTGCCTTCTACAACAGACAACATCTACAGGACGTGGAAGAGAAGAGGACTGTTTTTGCCTGCCATCCTTCATGCCTTGCTGGTGAGCACATCTCTGTGGCTTCTACTGATTCTCAGAGCACAGCTTCTTCGGCCTTCCTACATGGATGGAAGATCCTGCATGGATAGAACATTAATGACTCTCTAAGAACCATCCAGGACTTTAGCACCAGATGGGGACTGCAGAGCTGGCCAACCAAGTGGACTAAGTGGCTACTGGGTTCTCAGCCTCACCAGCATGCAGACAGCCATTGTTCTACCACCCAACCCGTATTATTCATGCTAATCTAATAAGTCTCCTTTATAATACATGTTATATCAGTTCTCCTTTACTATGCTATATCTTGACATGTAGACACTTTTTTCTTTCTTTTCTTTTTAAGAAAATCTTAGTTTCAGAGTTGTGGTTTGAACTCAGGCTGAGCACATACAATGGCACTCTACCACTGAGCCACAGCTTCAGATCCAAGGAATTTTTCTTTTTCTTTTTTCAAGAGCTGGGGGACAGATCACGTTCGGCAAGCACTTCATCTCCGAAACCAACCTCATCCTTGTCCAGGTTGTGATATGTCCTGTGATGACTTGGATTTTAGGTGTTTCCCAAAAGCCTATTATACTAAATGATTAACCTTAGCCCGTGATGATATTGGGTGTCCTTCTGATCAGTATCATCCACATTTTTTGAGGCAGGGTCTCTCAATGGCTGGGGCTCACCAATTAGGCCAGACCTGCTGGCCCCAGGGATCCTTTTGTTGTTATTAAATTGTTATTAAAAATCCTTATAAAAGGTAGGTGAATCCTTTTTATTATTTTTGTATGCATTATTTAAAACTATACACACATATTGGCATGCATGCAGAAAAAATAAGCAACATAAATATATCATACAATACGTTTTTAGAGACAAGCAAGGTTCATGATTGGATTTGGGCCATTAAATAAAATCTCTTTTTACAATAAGCATAGTGGTGCACGCTTTTAATCTCAGTACTGGGGAGGCAGAAGCAGGAGAATCTCTGTGACTCTGAAGCCATCCTGGTCCACATAATACATCCCAGGCAGCCATAGCACATGGAAAGATCCTGTCTTAAAATCAAGAAGAACTATTTGAAAGCTGTTATTCATCATCATCATCATCATCATCATCATCATCACCACCATCACCATCATCACTTTGTGTGCACATACCTGCAGGTATGAGTGCAGGTGTGCACATGCCACAGTACATGTGTGGAGGCCCGAGGACAACATTTGGCCATTGGCCCTCTCCTCCCATTGTGGGATCCAGTGATCAAACTCATATCTTCCAATTGGCACAGCAGATGCCTCTTCTATGGAACTGGGCCATCTTTCTGACCCTAACAATCTTTTTTTCTTAATACATGTAAACATTTATAAGTAATCACAAACACAAAACTATACTTGGTATCAATGTGACTAAGCTGAGCCTACCCTGTAGCCGCACACTAATTTTTTGTTTTATTTTACAGTCAGGTGTATTGAGTTATAATTTGCAGAGTAAAAGACACCCCCTCCCTGTGTGTACAATTAGACTTGACAAAGGTCCAGCTTTGACAACCACCATCCCATCCCATCCTCCACCCTCCATCCCTCTGGTAGCCCTTGGTCTCACTGATTTATGTTCCATGGTTCATCCTTCCCAGAAGGCTTTAGGAATAAAAATGTGACTGCCTTCTTTTACCTAGCGTGGAGCTTTTGAGGTCCATTTTGTCCTTTCATTCATTAGTAGGTTCTTTCATTTTATTGTAGTTTTATTTCCTTTTATGCATGTGCACCAATTTGGTTACTCATTCACCATTGTGAGTTTGTTCCAGCTTTTAGTTTTTATGAATAAGAAATTACGAATATTCACACACAGGCCTTGATTGTAGATGTGTATTTTCAAGGATTCTGTGAAAATATCTCGAGTGGGGCTTGCTGGGTCACAGACATGTGCTTGGGTTGTAAGGAACCACTGAAGAACTCACAAACAAGGCTGTGCCATTCTGCTTTCAGAGCCAGTGCTTTCTCACCAGTCTGGTTTGTCGCGAGTGCATCCTCGGTGTTGCTAATTGTTTAATTTTAGCCATTCTGGCAGATCTGGAGTGACGCCTCACCATAGTCTGAACTGGCATTCTCCAACAATGCTGCTGCAGAGATTTTCATAGGCTTATTTGTTGTAAGAGGATTGTCTGTGATGAAATACCTACTTAAAGTTTTCCTTTTGTTAGATTGCAGATTTTTATTTCCACTTCTTATTGTATATATATATATATATATATATATATACACACACACACATATATATATGTATATATATATATATATAGAGAGAGAGAGAGAGAGAGAGAAAGAGAGAGAGAGAGAGAGAGAGAGAGAGAGAGAGAGAGAGAGAGAGAGAGAGAGACAGGGTTTCTCTGTGTAGCCTTGGCTTTCCTGGACTCACTTTGTAGACCAGGCTGGCCTCGAACTCACAGAGATTCACCTGCCTCTGCCTCCCTGAGTGCTGGGATCACAGGCATGGGCCACCACACCTGGCAAAAGTTTCTTTATATATTCTCAAGCCTAGTCCTTTATCCGATGGGTATTGCAGATGACTTTTTATCAGTGTGTGTGTTTTCTTGTATTTTATTTTTGAAATTTGTTCATTTTATCCTTTTTTGCCTTGTTTCTTTTTTCACTCTTCTATTTTCCTTCCTTCTCCTCTCTTCTCCCTTCCCTCTTTTCCTAGTCTCCCTCTTTCCCCTCCCTTTTCTCCTTCCTGTTCCTCTCTCGCCTTTGTTTTTAATTATTTTGAATGTATAGATGTAGAATTTTTGGATCCCATGACAATTATATAAATGACCCATTGGGGACCTGCCATACAGCCTTCCTTGATGACTCTATTCCATCTTACCAGCCACAGACAAGTGGCCAGCTTGGCTACTGTTTCCTGAGTGCTCTAGCCCTTTTATTTTCCCTCCTCTTTGAATCATTTCTATTTCTATTACGTTGTATTTTTTGTTTGTCACTTGCTCTTTCGCTTTATTAAATTACAATAGTTGTAAAGTATTTGTGTATTTATACATATTATCTCTCTGTTGTTGTAACCTTGCCTCCCACTCTCTTGTTGGTCTTATTTTATTTTATTAGAATTATTTATGTTATTTTTATCTTTCAAAACAGAGTCTTACACTGTGGAGTCCAGGCTGGCCTGTGGAGAGCAGACTGACCTTGAACTTGTAGCCATGTCCTTGCCTCTGCTCCCTGAGTGCTGGGATAACAGGTGTGTACGGCCATGCCAGATGTTCTACTTAACAAACCTTGCTAATGTAGTCACTTTTGTAGTAGTCTTTAATCTCATGCATGGCTATGGCATTTTTATTTATTTTATTTTTAAATTTTTTTTTAGAAAGATGTTTTTCACCTGGGCTCCCAGGGGCTCCCAGAGACTGAACCAATAATGAGGGAGCCTGCATGGGTCTGACCTTGGCCTTCTACACATATGTTACACATATGTTACACATATGTTACACATATGTTACACTTGTGTAGCTTGGTCTTCCTGTGGGACTCCTAACAGTGGGAGCAGGGCTGTCTCTGAACCTTTTGCCTGCTTTTGGGACCCTTTCCTCCTCTTGGGCTGCCTCATCCAGCCTTAACATGGAGGGGGGCAGGAGGCAGGGGGAGGGAGGTGTCTAGTCTTATTGCCTGTGGACATATGCCTATCGCTTAAGGTCTGCTTTTTCTGAAGGGAAAAAGGAGTTGGAGGAGTGGATGGGGTGGGGGACGGACTGGGAGGAGAGGAGCGGGGGCGGGGGGGGGGGGGGGGAAGAACCTTCAGTTGGGATGCAATATATGAGAGACTAAATGAAAAATAATAAAAAGATGTTTCTCAGTCTGTGGCTAGAAGGGTGCGCTTCTTTGTTCAGCAGTCATCTTATAGTTCTGCACAGATAACCAGGTCTCAGTGCATCCACTACTAATTCTGCCCCGCCCCCGCCTTTAGACAATGTCTTACCATGCAGCCCGAGCCGAAACGCTCTGCATTGCTGAGTCTACATGGATCTTGAGCTCACAGCGATTCTCCTGCTTTTCCCCAGAGTGCTGGGATTAAAGGAGCGAGCCACCAGCTCAGCCCACCATCACTCCAGAGTGCCTTCTTTAGTGCGTGTTAGAAATTTCAATATAAACCAAGGTTTTCCCCCTAGTTCACCAGTCTGCCTGCCAGTTCCTGGCCAGCAGCCCATTTTAGTAGGAGCAGATAGGACAGTTTTGGAAACAGAAGACCCGATGTCTCAGGAAGCTCTACGTCAGTGCGGGTTAGCTACATCCTCAACACTTCTTTTCCCCTTGAGGCCTCATCTTAGGACGCTGTAATTCTCATCTGCCTGAAGGCAGACACAGAGGGCAGGCTTAATTCTAACTTTAGGGTGGGAGCCACAACAAAACCCAGAGACTGGCGTGTTGTGGAAACTGGCTCAAAACCCGTAAGGACCCTCTCCCCTTAGCTAAGCTTCTCAGTGTGAGCACTGCCTCATCTTTGTCGATTCGTTGCCGAATCGGATCCATTCACTTCTTGGGTGGATAGTAGCACCTCTGTACAGCTGCACTCTCTCTGAACACCACATCGTTCTAGGATTAGCCTCTGCTCAGCAGCTGCGTAGCAGGGAAGGAACAGAACTCAAGTATATTCTTGGTAATGTACTACCTTTGTGGATTCAGCCGGCGGGTTGCAGACTTTTTACTGGTCATCATTTGAGCTTCTCTCAGCTACATCCTTTCAGTTGCAAGCACACCAGCAGAGCTTCCTGAGGCTGAATGATTTTCCACCTGTCTCCAGTGTACGCGGGTATGTTAGGCTGTGTCTTGGTGAACACGCCATGTGTGTAAGTCTGCGCACAGAGCCAAGCGAGCGGCACTAAGCACGTGGACGTCTCGTGGCCCTTTGTGCATGCTGGGAGGCTTCCCTGGAATTTAGCAAAGATTATCATGTATTTACTCAGAAAAAATAAAAGGTTTCTTGAATTTGCAGATATTTTACAATCAGAGGCAATTAAAATTAAAACTCTTGGATGTCATAACTTCTTGTGGAGCAGTGGGTAGGAGGAGGCATTTTAGACTTTATTTTGTGAATGATTGTTGGTCTTTCTAACCATGTGAGTCGTTCTTTATCGTCACAAACTTGACATAGTCACTGCAGCACCAAATTCAGTAAAAACAATCATAATCTTTTTATAAGTCTACATCACTTGTTACATGCTCCAACCTAATGAAGTCTGGGGCTATGCACTACGTTTCTTCTTGCTTTGATGTTAAGCCACTTCAGTTTCATTTTATTGATTATCCGGAGATCTGAAATAAAATAAATGATAAGATTAACTTTTGCATTGTGCTAGAAAGTAAAAACACAAAACAAAGCAGAAACCAACAAAACAAAACAAATAAAAACCCATTGCTTTGAAAGAGATTTAAAAACATTCCTTGAAGATGAAAATTACTTAAAGTATTATGTTTCAAGCTGGGCGTGGTGGCGCACGCCTTTAATCCCAGCACTCGGGAGGCAGAGGCAGGTGGATCACTGTGAGTTCGAGGCCAGCCTGGTCTACAAAGTGAGTCCAGTACAGCAAGGCTACACAGAGAAACCCTGTCTTGAAAAACCAAAGAAAGTATGTTTCAAAGCAAGTCTGTCGTGGTTTAGGAGGAGCGCTTTCGTTTAGCAAGTACCAGGTGAAATGTTATTGCTGTGAGGCATAGACTGTGTTTAGGGCCTGGGCAGGTAGCTCAGCAGTTGGCAACATTGTCTGCTCTCATAGAAGACCTGCGTTTGGTTCCCAGCACCCACATGGTCCTTACAAAGGCATGTTATTCCGGTTCTGGGGCATCCAACACCTTTTCCTGGCCTCTTAGAGCATCAGGCATCATTTGATGCACATCATACACGGAGACAAAACACTCACACAATAAACTAAAACTTATGCGTTAGTGTCCCACCCAAAGCTGTCACTTAGCAGGATGTTTTTATTTTATTATACCCTCTCGTTTCTTCCAGCATATCCGGGTACTGATATATGTCATCTTCTGTGGCTCTTCTAGACTCTCCTAAAGAAAAAAAGAAAACAAATTTAAAGCTCTATCCAGAATACTTTATATTTACTGTGAGCTGGCCTCAATCCCACTCAAGAAGAGTAAAGACTACTGACCCAAATATTTTGATTGAACTAAGCAAGCGTTATTTTCTTTCACACAGGGCTCTCTCCCTAAAGCAGGGCT
Source organism: Acomys percivali (assembly GCA_907169655.1). Classification (NCBI taxonomy): domain Eukaryota; kingdom Metazoa; phylum Chordata; class Mammalia; order Rodentia; family Muridae; genus Acomys; species Acomys percivali. The sequence continues at coordinate 46,087,506 of OU015753.1, forward strand.
TGAGATGAAGGTCTGAACACAGGAGAGATGGGCTTTTTATAGGCACAAAACTACGAAGGCTAGGAGGTTTCTAACGGTTTTTGGTTAGGTAGGGACTGGACAGAACATCTCAAATTATTTGGAAGAACATTATTTTAACAAAGTGGAAGTAAGGGTATAAGATTTGTAGAATATACCAAATTCCAGAAAACGGGTCAAGACCTGGCAAGCAAGTTTTACAGAAAACGTGAATGAACTTGTTTTGACCTTGTAACAAGATGGTCCCTAATCTTAAGATGCACTCAGTCTGGTCCATCACTGGAATTGTCTTTCCAGAGACTGCAATCTTGAACACTTAAATCATAAGGGTGCACATATCACTAGCGCACATTGGATGGTTCAAAGATGGCCACAGCCACATCTCCCATTTCACAGTCCTTACCAATCTCCCACAAAACAAAACAAAACAAAACAAAAAAACCAACCAATCAACAAACAAAAAACAACCAACCCCCCCCCCCCAAACAAAAACCAATCTCTTTCCTCTTCCCTTGAAATTACATGTTTGTAAAAATCAACAGTTACAGTAGTAGTGGCCATGGGCCACTTCCAAGGCCAGCTCAGAAGAGGTCTTGCAGCTTCCATCGGCCTGTCTCAGAATGCTTTTCAGAGAAGGCCAGTTCAAAGTATGAGATGCTCTTCCACCCTGAGACTGTTTTGTTGGGTGCCTTGGGTGAGTTCTCCAGCAGAGAGTCTCCCTGCTGACCCCAAGGTTCCAGTGTGTGAGCAAGCCTGTCTTTGATCCTTTAAGTTACCTCATTTGTCATCTGGGTATGACTGAAGGCACCGAAGTGGTGTCTATGTAAGCTCTGCCTTAAAATTTAACTTATACAATTCTGAGATATAATAAAGTGGCGCCGGACGGGCCACTGCTGCTGGTAAGATGACTTGTTACAATGATACCCAAGAACAGAGTTAATTTAGAGAGCAATGCCAGCTAAAGGGGGGCAGGTCTGCCTGGGTTTCAGTCTGTCTACCTAACTTCCATATTTTCTTGTTTGCCTTTGACTTGAATCCACTGGGACCAACCTAAATCGATGCTCTTCCCTTGCCTGTGATGGTTCTCAGGTGGTCCTCATGTCCCGTAGTCTGTGCTTTGAATATGGGAAAGGCAAAGCTTGGTACTTGTTCTCAAAGCACTAGTGGATTATTCCACTTCTGGGTGGGGGTTTCTCAAGCTCTCAGCTCTCATCCTTTATTCCCCTCAGCCATCATTTTCCTTGGTCATATGTAGAATTGACCATTACCAGTCAACACAAGCGCTTCATAGTCTCAATTTCTTCTATTGATGCCTGAGATGTCATCATTATTTTACTGGGTCTTCTTTCTCTGACACTCATGACTCTACCAATCCCCCTGGCTCCTCGAGGGCCACCTTGGCCTTTGTCATTGTTCCTTGGCGTTTTCATTTTACCTTCTCTCCTTTCTTCCTACAGTTCAAGCTTTAAGGCCACTCCCTTGAACTCTGCCCCCTTTTCCTGCTGTGTCACGTCACACTTGACAAATCTTCATCCCTAGTCAAATCAACTTCCTGTCTGTTCCACTCCATTACTCTATAGCTCCATGCAGCTGGAGAAAATGTGCAGCCAGGCGGAGAAAGCTCATGCTAAGTTTGTGGGCACAAACAGTTGAAGGGCTGCTGTTGCTTTCAGACCTTCCTATTAAGCACTCCCAGTTTGCTCAGTCTTTGTCTCCATGATGGCTCTTTGTTGTATTTTCTCAGCCCTCCAGCTGAATACTCATCCTCATCCAGTGATCCGTTTTCCTGTTTCACACTGGAAATGGATAACACGAGGAGGCGACACCCACAGGTTTTAATGCAAGAGTGACCCCCCAGATCTGCGTGCATCCTGTGTCCTGTTTCCCTCCTGCTGCTACAGAGGAGCTGCTTGCACTTCCTTCTTAGGCTACTTCCTTTGCTTCCTTCCCTACATCTCTTTATTTCTTACCACACAAAACGTGGCTCCCATCATCCCTTCTGCTTCTCACTTTAGCAGGTTACTTTTTGTATAAGATCCAATACTCTGTTAGCAGCACCTTTTGGCTTTACTTTGGCTGACAATCTTTTTCTCTCTCTTTTTTCTGTTTTTTTTTTTTTTTTCTAGACAGGGTTTCTCGGTCTATCCTTGGCTGTCCTGGACTCGCTTTGTAGATCAGGCTGGCCTCAAACTCACAGAATGCCTCTGCCTCCAGAGTGCTAGGATTAAAGGTGTGCGCCACCACACCCTGCTTGGCTGACAATCTTAAGAAAGGAAACAGTTTACCATAGTGGGTGAAGGCAGGGAGGGGAGGTGATTTGTAGTCAAGAAGTGGAGTAGACAGGAAGTGGGGTGGGGCTATAACACCTTAAGGCCCCTCCCCCTTAGTGACGGGCTTCCCCCAGCAAAGCTCCTCCTTCTCCTAATGGTTTAATAACCTTACTGAACAGCACTACAAACCAGTGTGAGCAAGTGTGCAAACTTGAGCCTAAGGGGCACAAGTCACACTCAGACCACAATGCTTTGCTTTCTAGTAGACCTTTTCTATGTGTGTAAATATTTAACAGAGTTTAAGCCTTTAGGTTTCCAGGAATAGACATAGACAGAATTGCATGTATTGCACATGGGTCTAATGTTAGACATTAGGCACTTATTTCTCCTTTTCCTCAGTTTTTTGTTTGTTTATTTGTTTGTTTTGTTTTAAATGATATCACCTTGGCTGTCCCAGAACTTGCCTTGAACTCGTAGAGATCCACCTGCCCCTGCCTCTCAAGTGCTGGGAGTAAAGGTGTGCCACCTCTCCCTTAGTCTGGATAGTTACTCTATCATACAGATCCAATCCTGCCAAAATCAGCAAGACTTTGATGCAATAGTTCTCAGCTGGAGCAGGGGGGTGACTTTGTCCACCTGTAGGACTTTTGGAGATGTCTGAAGAGGTTTCTTTTGTTATAACTGATAGAAGGAAGGACTAGTGGAATTCAGCAAGTAGAGGGTGTGATGTGTTTTCCTCAGCATCCAGTGATGCATGAGACAGGCGAACCCTACCTCTTCCTCTACAGACACTCCTTCAATAGGAGAAACCCTGCCTCGTGGTGGGTGGGACACACAGTGCAGTAAGACAGGAAATCACCATCTCCAAGTGCCCATGTGGCTTAGTCATATGTAAAGAATGCTCTTTTTTTTTTTCCACCTGAGACAGGGTTTCTCTGTGTAGCCTTGGCTGTCCTGGACTAACTTTGTACACCAGGCTGGCCTCGAACTCACAACGATCCTCCTGCCTCTGCCTCCCGAGTGCTGGGCTTAATGGTGTGCGCCACCACACCCAGCTAAGAATGCTCTTGTAGAGTGTTCACTGCAGGACTAAGGGCGAGACGAACAGTGACATTCTTAAGCTACTGTGCTTTTAGGCTCTCTATAGTAGGGGCATAGCCTTCCTCATAACTAATATGTCCTGCTGTTCTCTTTGAGACAGTATGTCACTGTGGACCCCTGGCTGGCCCTTGAACTCAGAGAGCTGCTTACATGGCTCTCCTAAGGCCTGGGATTAAAGGTGTGCGCCACTACTCTTAGGTGCCTTCTTTTAGATAAGAGTCTCCTTTGGCTTTTCAGTTGAATGTTTTTCTTTCTCCTTGATATATGGAAACATCGTAGGATCCTTGGGCCATTTCATGCTAAGTTTATTTATTTATTTTTTGAGATAAGGTTCTAAGCATGGTGAGCTCCACAGGAATGGGGACTCTCTTGCCTCCATGGTTGCCAAAGCATTCATTTTAAGTCCAAACCTAGGACTGCTCTCAACCTTGCTATGTAGCCAAGGATGCCCTTACATTTCTGAACTTCCTGCTTCGACCTCCCAAGTGCTGAGATTCCAGGTGTGTACCACCACAACAGATGGGTTCACGTGGTGCTGGGGAGTGACCCCACGGCTCTGTGCATTCTAGGCAAGACTGTACTAACCGGGCTGTGTGTCTCCAGCTCATGTCCTTCCCTTCAGAGTCTTCAGTTTGGCATTCCTTTTAGTGTGACAAATGAGATGGTGTCCTGGGTTGCAGAAGTCTTTCTTGGAGTTGTCAAGTTTGGTGTCAGCCATTTGGCATCCCCTCCCTGGATGCTGAAGGAAGATGATGTGTACTCTGGGAGTACAGTCCCTGAAGGTCCTCTGGGAAGAATATTCTCCTCCACGTGGCTACATCTACTAGTGGAACACAAAGCCATTCCATGCTGTCTTGGCGATGGCTAATTCACAGGTGGAAACACTTCCACTTACTTCAAGTGTTCTGATCATCTGGTCACTTGAAGCGAGGTGAGTACCACAGGACTGATGGCTCCGCCATTGCCGAAGCCCTTGTTTTCAGCCCTAGGCAGGCCTATGCAGACTAGGCTGGGCTATGGGGTCTGACCTAGGGAGTGATTTGAGATGTTTGATCTGCAAGGCTTTAAAGATGGAAGGCTGAACCAACAGTCAGCAAGAGGCTCATGGAAAGCAATAAAGGCTCAGCTGTGACATTTGTTCCCATCCCCTTCCTGTTTCTGTAGAAATGAGCACTTTTCTCAAGTGGGCGGTGGGATGGTGTGACTTGTACCACCTTCTGGTGTATTCCTTGACAGAACAAGCCAGACTATGTTGAATTGTAGTCATCTTACTGTTTTGTCCCCTTGTCTGGAAGCAGAGGTCTATAGTCCTCATGGGGGCGCAGTGTCGGTATGACTGAAATCTTGGAGATCGAACGGACGCAAACACTGCGGCATTACAAGCCATTTTATATAACCGAATTGGAGATATTGGATTTATCCTAGCCATAACATGAATATGTCTCAATTACAACTCATGAGAAATACAATAAATCCTCACATGCAACAATAACAGTACTATTCCACTACTAGGCCTCCTACTAGCAGCAACTGGTAAATCAGCCCAATTTGGACTTCACCCATGACTCCCCTCAGCCATAGAAGGACCTACCCCCGTATCAGCTCTACTCCACTCAAGCACAATAGTCGTAGCAGGGGTCTTCCTAATAATTCGATTCTCCCCACTTACTACAAATAATACTACCATCCTAACCATTATACTATGCCTAGGCTCTATCACCACCCTATTTACAGCAATCTGCGCACTCACCCAAAATGACATCAAAAAAATCGTAGCATTCGCCACATCCAGCCAACTAGGACTAATAATAGTTACTCTAGGTATCAACCAACCACACCTAGCCTTCCTACATATCTGCATACACGCCTTCTTCAAAGCCATACTATTTATATGCTCAGGGTCTATTATCCACAGCCTAAGCGATGAACAAGACATTTGAAAAATAGGAAATACAACTCACACCCTCCCATTCACCACCTCCTGCCTAACCATCGGAAGCTTAGCTTTAACCGGCATGCCATTCCTCACAGGGTTCTACTCCAAAGACCTTATTATTGAATCCATTAACACGTCAAATACCAATGCCTGAGCCCTACTAATTACACTAATCGCAACCTCTATGACAGCCGCTTACAGTATACGAATCATCTACTTCGTCACAATAACAAAACCGCGATATCCACCCTTAATCACAATAAACGAAGAAGACCCAAAACTTATTAATCCCATTAAACGCTTAGCACTAGGCAGCATGGAGCAGACACTCCCTCGCATTTTGGTGACTAGATAAGTGAATGAATTTTAAAAACTACGTTATGCAAAGTATTTTTTAGCTGCCGTATTCTAGAAAAGAGTAAATCATAACTCCTTGGCAAAGGTTGGGTCAGGGTTTATAGACCAGACCCCTGGTAATGGATTCAACCTTTCCACAACAAATCAGAAGTATTGTTGTATGCTCACATGAATATACAGTAGTCGTTACCTCAAATTAAAAACCCACCATAAGGGGCAAACGCAGCAAGCAGGATGTGAAGGCTGTATTGTGTCAGTGTGGTCTGCAGAGAATTTCTTCATGCGGGCTTTGCGTGGTTGAAATACACGTGGCCAAAGGGCGTACTTGTGAATAGTCACTGCAGAACTTGATTACGTTCGTCTGTCATATTTAGCTGGACCCTGCAGGCTATACTCCATTAGCTGGGCTGGCCCTGTCATTGTCAAACAGTTGATCACCTGATGCCAAAAGACCATGCTTTCTGTTGACCTTATCAAAACACTTCATCAAAAGGTTTCATTTTTAAAAGCAACTTAGTTGGGAGGCCTGGTGGCACTCAGAGGAAGGATAGCAGGCTACCAAGAAGAGACTTGATACCCTATGAGCATATACAGGGGGAGGTAATCCCCCTCAGTCACAGTCATAGGGGAGGGGAGTAAGGGGAAAATGGGAGGGAGGGAGGAATGGGAGGATACAAGGGATGGGATAACCATAGAGATGTAATATGAATAAATTAATAAAACATATTAATAGAAAAAGCAACTTAGATTGTGTGTTATGTAGCTGGTTAAGGACAGAAGCCTGCATAGAAATGCCCATGTCTTCGGGAGGAGTGTTCAGTTCTACAGATAAGGTTGTTTTGATTTTGTCTTTGGGCACATTTTATTTGAAGCCACAGATTTAACTTCAGGAGAAATGGCACCCACCTCCTCTTTTCACTGACAGTGAAGTCTTAGAAACGGATTTCTCAGAAAAGGGGTCCTTTTCTTTCCCAGCATGCACTTGAATCACACAAAGTTAGCACAATGAAAGAACACACCTATGATGCCCTGGCTCTAGCATGGTTTTGCAGCAGACTTGCTTGTATTTTGAGAACTATATGTATAAACTAAAAATGTGTCATTCATATTTGGTAACCAGAGAATAACTTTCAATAATTGTGTAAACTTTTAATTTGTTTACTCCTTATTTAATAGATGTACATCTTCAGTTATTTAATCACTATAGTTAAAAACTTTTAGTGAATCAAATATATACTTTATTAAATCAGAATCCTATTATCAGTATAAGGCATGTTTTGATAAGTTTGACTTTTAGACTATTTTATTATGAATTAGCCACTTGTAAGTAATGAAACAAAAGTGTATCTTTAGAAACTATATTAAGAAGTAGGTTTTTATTATTTAAGATAACATATATGCACTTTTCATTGGGATCACATTATAAAAGCTGCCTCCTAGGAACAAAGATGGCTGAGTAACCATTGCATGAACAAATACAGCTTGAATTATGATCTCCGAAATGGCTCAGCACTTTGCAGGTCCTCTCTGGCATGGTCTCCCCTGCAACTGATGGTGTGTGAAGCGCTGGTCAGGGATGCAGGCTGTGCTGCTGGAACATAGCCAGGTGCTAATTTTCCCCCTTAGCATTGTTCTCCAACCAACAGAACGTCTCGGCGCTTGCAAGTTCCAAATAATTCTTCTTGCTTCTTTTTAGCCTCTAACTTGACTTTTGTGGTACAGAAGTGGCGGTCAGTCAGAAGGAAGGAGATGGTGTGTTCGACGGGGATTCTCACGACCGGTTAATGAAGTGTTATTAAGAGATAAAGGCAAGGTTTAGGATCTACCAAGGGATGTCAAGGGCCTTGGGTATAAACCGAAGAAAGAAAGATGCCATCCCATTATCACCCCTGAGAGGTAAGAGAGGAGATTAAGAGACAAAGATTTAGAGAAAGGATTACCAGAGACAACTAGAAGAGGCAGAATTGAGCAGAAGTGGGGCAGCTGGGCTAACAGGAATCAGATTACCCTCTCCCCTGGGTCCCCGCTCCTGAACACAGGCAGAGCCCCCAGGTGTCTTGGATTCCCTCTTTGGGTAGGATGTTAGGCTTCAGGTGGAGAGAAGGAAAATCTGGGAGTATGGCTCAGCTCCTGAGCCTCAGGGAAACGTGGTCCCGAGGGGCTGTGGACGCCAAGCCCATGGGAAGGTGTAACCAGAGGTACAGGGGTCTGAAAGTCTGCGTGTCCGCAGATATCCAAGACGAAGCCTCTTTAAGGTGAAGGGCTTAGTGGGTGGGATCATCGAGAGGTAGTTAGATCCTGGGAGGAGACCCCTCAAGGACAGATTAGTGCACGTGTAACTAACGAGGGGAGGCAGATAGCAAGTTACAGCAAGTCCACTTGCGAACCAGTGCAGGATGCTCCGCACAAAACTCCCTTTGCTAGCACTCTGACCTCAGACTTCCTAACTTCCAAACCGTAGCAATAAATTTATATTATATTATATCATATTGTCATATAATATCATATGCCCATGGATTAAGGCAATCTGTAACATAGCACTCCAAACAGACTGAGACAAGGGTAGCAGAGAGGAAAGAGCTGGAGAGGAGAAGGCTGAAGGTCTGTAGGGGTAACTTAAGCCTCAAGTATTTACCTAAGTACAGATCAGAGCCTTCAAGGCGAGGCCGGAGGAAGAAAACACCACGCGGACCCAGAGTAAAGTACATGGTGCCCATGGAGAGCTGGGACTGGTCTTCGCTATCAACAGCTGTATCAGGAAAGTTCAGGTTTCACAGGATGTTGGGTCTTTCCTCGTTGTGGATAACACTTACCCCAACACTAGACCTCACTCTGACCCTATATAACAGATCGTAAAAAGTAAGACCTTTAAGACCAAACTGCTTCCAGGTAACTTCACGGCATCAGACCAAAGCTCAAAAGTATTTATGGGAATAGAAAACTACACACACACACACACACACACACACACACACACACACAGAATACTTGCGAATGCATCCACAAGAAGTATACCCATATATTACACACATTAACACATGATGTAGGTAGCACACGTGAAAATCAAAGGCCCAAGAAAGAACAAAGGAGGGGAAGAGAGATGCAAGTTTGATGGCACAGAACTGAATTAACTGAGAGCATCAAGTGTGAGCATGTTATTACTTTTGTTTTTACAATTTAGCTTACACATTTAGATTATTTTGGTTAAAAAGGCTTGCAAATTAACATTCCTCAGATCTGAAAATGAGAAACTCTGTCTCTAATGGAAGCACTGATTTGAAAATTCATGAATTTTCTATATTTCCCAAAAGTTCAAGAATGAGTGAAGAATTCAGAGCAAGAACTGTTTCATTTTTATTTCAAAATTTCCCCCAAATTGGGGGAAGTCTGACCCACCTAGCATAAAGTCAGTATTACTACCTACAGTTCCTTTTTTTGTTTGTTTGTTTCATTATGAAATAACAGAGTTAGAAAACACATAAACCACACAATTTTGCTTTCACAAATAGGCTACTTTATTTTATTTTTTAAAAGCAGGCATTTTAGAATAAAGATCTATTTGGGGGATTTTCCCCCTAAAGCTACTTATTTGAGTTCTGAATGATTAAAAGACATTACATTTACATGACCTGATACATTTGGAAATTAGTGTGTATCTGAAACCATTAGCACAATTTATACATAAACACATCCATCAAACGGATGTTATTTTAAATGACAAATCCAGAGTTGTGAAAACTGAATTTTTGTTAAAAACTGAATATTCCACTAGGCAGCAAGATTGTCAAAGGAAAGCTAGTATTTATACACAGTCTCTAGTCCAAATAGGAGAAGCCAAGCAAACATGGATCTCAGCAGCAGAGCGTGTCTTGGAAATGTCTTTTCCTTTGAAAACCAAAGCAATTTTTTTTCTACCAAAACCTTATAAATTCCTATTATTTTTTTAAATAAGAATGAATGAGTCTCTTTAAAGTAATGCCCATGATAAATTAAATTATAAGGAAAACCCATGTCCAAGCATTGCATATGATGCTTTCTATAGCATTGTTTCTCAACCTACCTAATGCTGAGACCCTTTAATACAACTCCTCATGTTGTGATGACTCCCAACCATAAAATTTTTTGTTGCTACTTCATAGCTCTAATTTTGTTACTGTTATGAACCATAATGTAAATATTTGTGTTTACTGATGGTCTTAGGCAACCCCTATGAAATGATTGTCTGACCCAGCCCCCCCAAAAACCACTGATCTAAAGTAGGGCTTCTAAACAGGCATTTAGCTGCAGAATCTCAGACCTGGGGATGTAGCTAAGATGAGAGAGTGCTTGCCTGGCATACATGAAGCTGCACAGCGGTCAAGCATGGAGGGGCACACCCGCAATCTCAGCAGTCAGGAGGCGGAGTCAAAAGAAATACAAGTTGAAAGTCATCCTTCTCGATCAAGAGTTCAAAGTTAACCTAGCATACAGAAGACCCTTTCAAAATGGGTGGGGGGGCAAACTCTCAGATCTCATTTTCTTTCTTTTCTTTTCTTTCTTTCTTTCTTTCTTTCTTTCTTTCTTTCTTTCTTTCTTTCCTTTTTCCTCCTCCTCCTCTTCCTCCTCTTCTTCCTCTCCCTCTTCTTCCTCTTTTTTTGGTTTTTCGAGACAGGGTTTCTCTGTGTAGCCTTGGCTGGCTTGGACTTGCTTTGTAGACCAGGCTGGCCTCCAACTCACAGCCAACTACCTGCCTCTGCCTGCTGGGATTAAAGGCATGCACCACCACACTGAGCTCAAACCCCATTTTCGATGCAGCAAATCAGTACGGAATCCTAAGAGAGCCACTAGCTCGTTCATGTTTGAGAATCATTATTTTACCTAGCCTTGCTCTAATTTGCATCCAACTGCTTAACGCTGGGGTAGAATGGTGCACTCAGGAAAAGGAGCGGCAGTCGACGTAGGAGTCCCAGGATGCTTTGAGAACATAAGTGATAACGAAATGTTTCCCCAGGCCAAGAACGCATCTTGTTCTAGGAATGCAGCTAGCGTTTTATTTAAACCTCTCAGCCCCTTTAGGGTTTGTTAGTTTACAGACAAGGAACAAGGAAGGCCGGTGGTGAGACTATTTCGCTCAAACCTGTGCGCACGTGGCTATTATTCCAATGAAGACCCGAAAGGGAAGTAGGTAGCCATGGCGCCTCTTAGGTGAGTTGGGTTTAGCCAGGTTGATGTATTTGACCTTGTTGCAAGAAAAGCAGCCAACAAGCTTATTTAGTTACCTGTTGTTTGTCAGTTGTTTAATTTCTTGTGTTTTAGAGGCTACTACAGCACTTACAACAAACAACAACAACAACAGCCACTTCTTCCAAGACCATCAGTTTGCCATGACAACTGAGCTTGGGAGACACCAAATCCCAGGTGGCATCGTGTAAGTTGTTGCCTTATTTTCATCTTTTTTTTTTTTTTCTTCTCCTGATGGACTCAGCGCCATGAAGCCAGAAAAGAAGAGAATGTGGCAATTTATTCATGTTTTCATGGGAGCACCACTGCAGACGGGAGATTTCTCTAAAAATGCAAATCACTCGGTGCCACACAAGTGTGACTTGCATCTGAAGCCAGCAGAAAGTGCTGTCCCCGGGCTAATGTTTTTATTCTCTGTGATTGAGTAAATCGATCCACTTATTACAACATCTTCACCTAAATTTTTATTTTTAAGCCATAGACAAAATGTGTCCAGGGGTAGTGTGGTGGGGCTTTTCTCTAACACTCAGAAAATGAATTACACTTGTTAATTTG
>OU015753.1:46106586-46119675 GCA_907169655.1 Acomys percivali
TTATGAGAGAGAGAGTGAGAGAGAGAGAGAGAGAGAGAGAGAGAGAGAGAGAGAGAGAGAGAGAGAAACATTGTCTATGGACAAGCATATTTACAACAGCCAATTGCAAACACATTTTAAATGGTAGGTGGCTGCATGGTGTCTTTATCACATTATTATTATTATTATTATTATTATTATTATTATTATTTTTTTTTTTTTTTTGAGACAGGGCTCCTCTGTGTAGCCTTGGCTGTCCTGGACTCTATTTGTAGACCAGGCTGGCCTCGAACACACAGATATCCGCCTGTCTCTGCCTCCTGGGTGTTGGGATAAAGGAGTGCGCCACCACGCCCGGCTGTCTTTATCACTTTTTATAGTCTAGGAAATAACCCTCAATTGTACAGATTAGAGTAGGTCAATTAAAAAAAGAAAAAACAACAGAAGGGCATTAAGTTTAGGAGGATTATTCTCTGTGTCACATGCATGGAAATCAATTCTTTCTTTCTCATCCGTTGGCAATTAGCCATCTCTCTAGAGCGAATGTATTCACAGAGTGTGTTTTGTATACTGTGGGTACAGTCAGCATGGGATGCTGAGCTGTGAGGTCAAAGCTGCCTTGTATTCCTGTGGGTGAGAGGTGAGCTTTGCAGATACTAGCTGTGCGCTGTCTTGAAACAGATTTGATTTTGATAGGCTCATTTCTGCTACTCCCTTCTACTCAGTCTTTCCTCAGTGTGCTGCGATGTACATAATTTAAAGGACCAGGGAAGGTCTCTGGGCTCAGCCACCTGCTGGCTTATATTAGCTAGTTAATCGTGATTTATCTGAGCTGCTAATTTGAGTGTAGCTGATTGTTTTTAGGACCCTGGACAACATTGTTGAGAATTCTTATGAAAATGGTGCCTTTACAATGGGTAGTTTTCTTAAAATTTTTTTTTTTTTTTTTTTTCCCCACTGAGAAACCCTGTCTCGAAAAAACAGAATCAACGAGTCTGTGTTGCTTTTTTTTTTTTGGCTCAGTGGTTGTGGTCTTTGCTTTTCTTTGCTCCTCAGGTTTATTCCCTGACAGGATTTCTCTAGCGTCTGCTCTTTTTCTTTCTCTCTTGTTCTCTGTCTCTTTCTCTTTGTCTCTCTATCTTTTCTCTGTCACTTACTCACTCACGCTCTCTTTCCTCTCCTCTGCTGGTCTCAGCATCTGTAAGGCAGAGAAGCCTGCATTCTGTAAAAACTGACTCTCTCTTTTGACCGTGTTTAGTTCCTGATGCTGTTATAGCACGGAGAGAAGCCTTTCCCTAGGCAAAGTGTGTGGTGTGCAACTGTTGAATATATGATTTGAGTTTACAGGAACTCATACTTTGTGCTATGGTCTATTTTCACTTCAGGAAATTGTGAAGTAATTAACCCATGTGTCTACCAAGACTTGGATTCAAGAGTATTTCCATGAGCCCACACCTCTCCCAACAAAGATTGTTCAAGTATTAGAAAAACGTATATTGTATTTAGAGCACATATATTTTCAATTTCTGCTCATTAATTCACATTCACATATACCTTTTAAGGAGTTAGGCACTTTTCACATATATACACTATGACAGTTAAGGATTTTAAACTATTAAGATAGTCATGAAAGAATTCAAAGTAAAAATGCAGACGATAAATTTGTTTTCTTAGTGGCCATGGACTTAAAGTTTGGCTGGCTTGTCTAGTATTAAGGTATACATACAACTGAGGAAACTTTTGCCGTGTTTTTCTAATTTCTGATATGTTTTCAAAATATAGAGTGCACGCATGTGTGTGCGCTAACCCACACCCCCCCATTATGATTACAAATGTGGCTCAATAGCAGTGAGCTTGCCTAGAAGGCATGGGTCCCTGTGATCATCAACACTACACATGGTATGTATTTACATACATAAACATTCTATGCATATATATATACACAAGCATAACAGATGCACGTGGTCTACACCACTTATTGGGGTTGAGAACCAAGGCAAAGTCTTGCTGTTTTCACTTTGAGCTGTGTTTGCCTAGGTGGGCTGGCGTCAGTGATGAGGTTGGCAGGAAGTCTTCAAGGTGGCCCATCTTCGCATCTTCAACTGTTCAGCTGAGCTGCTGCACTACTCAGGGGTAAGGCTTCTCGCACACCAGATCCTCTCACCTGCTTTTATCTTATCTGTGTGGCTTCCAGCCTCTTATGCTGCGCAAGCCCTTCGGTTTTGCTCTTCTGCTTTGGATGTGTTCTCCAACAATGCATGTGCTAAGTGAGTGACAGTTCTTCTAAATCTCTTTATGTTGGAACCAGTAAAGCTATCTGTTCTTGTTATCTTCTTGGATGAGGATTTCCCCATCTATCGTCTCCTGTTTCTGACCTTACTAAATATGAAGCACTCTCGCGGGTGGCACTCTTGCGGGTGGCACTCTCGCCGGTGGCACTCTGGCTCCAAGTCCAGCTTGTCTCACGGGGGCTGTAGACCCCCAGCTTCTGTTATTTCAGTAGAATGTGCAATAAGGAAGGGTAGTTGTCTTAATGCCTTTCAGATATATTTAGCTGAATGATACATTTAAAAAATATATAATCTTTAAAAAAATTTAGGTGTGTACTTACCTGCCTGTATGTATGTGCACCATATGTAAGCCTGGTGTCTTCAGAGGCCAAAGAGGGTAGCTGAAGGCCATGGAGTTGGAGTTATAGATGGCTGTGAGCTGTCACATGGGTGCTGGGACCCAAACCTGCACCCTCTACAAGAGCAGCAAGTGCTCTTAACCACTGAGAAACCTTTTCAGCTCCCAAGATGTCCTTTTAGAGACAAGTGAGAGAGCGCAGAGAGCACATGGTAAGACGACAGACATAGATGATCATGTTACCACCTGATGTCAGTTAGAACAGAAGAGACAGAAGTCGGACAGCAAGCGCTGCCATCACCTGGCTCACGCTCAGGGACTTTCATCGGCATGGATCCCATGTTCACATATAGGGCCTTAATTTTTATAGGCTGAGTCCATGCAAGTGCTTAACCTTTGCTTTAGAGGAGAGATGCCACTGATTAACAGGGCTGACAATTGCTAAGCTGCAGCAAAGACAGTAATGATGTCCAACTGGGCTTAATTCTCCCCTTATGGTCCTTCTGCTATGACGAAGCAACTCGTGGACATATTAAGAGCACAGAGAGGGGGAGACACCCTAAAAAGCACCTGTGTTGACACCCTCTCTGTAAGTGTAGCATCTAGAAGTGAAATTCCTCAGAACTAGCTTTTGCCGTAAGTATCCAATCACGTTATGATTGGTTCCATTTCAAGAGTGATAGAGAGGAGAAAATAGACTCCAATTCGCAGTGACTGTCTTGTGCAAGATTCTTATTAAAAACAGCACATTCCTGTAGCCCAGAGGGCTGACAGCATCTTCCTCAGCAGAAGTGCTGCTCGGAGCTAACCTCAAGGGGCTACTCAGAGAGACAGAGATGCAGCCTGCCCCTCTCTGTGGGGGCCTGAGCGGGAGGGGCAGAGAACATGTTGCCAAGCCTTGGTCACCCCCCCTTCCCCCCGTAAACAGGCTCCACTCACTTCCAGCTCTATGCTTGTAATTGGCTTATAAGTGCGTCACTAAGAATAACTGATCTTAAAGGGAAACACCGCAGATTCAGTGTGCGAGGGTGTACATCCTGACTACAGTAGCTGGTGTTTCCCCTGTTTTGTTTTCTATCATGTTCAAACATAGGTGTCGTTTACTTCTATTTCATCACTTGGGCCTGACACTCTATCTAAAGATGATCAAAATACAATGAAAGGATTGCTGCCAGATGGAGGCTCTTAACAGCCATGAGTGAAGTAATGCGTGGAGACGCTACCGATGAGCAGGAAGGCGCTGAATAAATTCAGTTCAAACAAGATGCTCATGTCCTGAGGTAGAGCTGATGCGCCTGTGTTTTCTTATTGTCTGCAGAAAGTGACAGCAGGTGTAAAGACAGGGTTTGTTCTTTGCTTTTTCCACAAAGACCACCACTTTCCAGTTTATTGGCCTCACCTTCCATGGACAAGATGTTAATTTTAACATCAGCATCACTCACGTGTTCTTATGTGATAGAACCTCCTTCTCAAAGGCTTGACTAATGTTATACATCTATTTATTATGTACGTACCTCCTCTTCACAGAATGGGCTTTAAAAAACATGGCAAAGCTCGGTGTGAGGATTCTAGTTCTAGAGGTGGAGGCAGGAGGACTAGCAGTTGAAGGTCATTCTTGCCTCACATGGAGAATTTGAGGCCAGCTTCAACTGGGTCTTTTGACACCCTCTCTCAAAAAATAAAAATAAAAATAAAAAACAAAACAACAGCAACCCCCTAAAAGCTGCCAACCAAATAAAAACAAAAATGTAGTTAAAAATTGGAAGAATTTTGGGTTATTTAAAATGTTTTGGTCTTGGGTTGGGGATGAAGCTCTGGGGAGGGGGCAGGGGAGATGTGAGAATGGTAGGCTCTGGCGTAACCCACTTCTTAAGATTAAGTCCAGGGCCTTGCACATGCCAGTCAGATGCCCTATCACTGAACCACATCAGTAGCCCTTTCTTTTCTTCAAGACAGTCTTGCTATGAAACTCAGGCTAGCCTTGAGTGCCAGCTCTCTCCTGCCTTAACTTCCCAAGTGCCGAGATTATGGCTGCTTTGTGTATATTTTAAAAGAATGTACATGTTGATATATTTTAAAATACAACGGTCTACTGTTTTACAAATTGGAAATGCTATACCCTCAGGATAAAAAGGAGATGTCAGGTATGGTGGCACATGCCTTTGATCCCAGCACTCAGGAGACAGAAGCAGGTGGATCTTGCAAATGTGAGACCAGCCTGGACAAAATACATCAAAGTTTGGGATAAGCCAGGGCTACACAGTGAGGATGTGTCTTACAGAAAAAGAAGAGGAGGGGGTAGTGGTGCAAGCCTTTAATCTCGGTACGTGGGATGCAAAGGCAGGCAGATCTCTTCAAATTCAAGGCCAGACTGGGCTACATACTGAGCTCCAGGCCAGTCAAGGTCTCAAAACAAGGACAACAGCCACAATGACAAAAGAAAGTTGACAACACAGTTTTCAATGAAACAAATTCTTAATAAAATCAAATCAGAATTTAAATGCTCAATTAATTCATTAAAAGAAACAAGAGAACACAGGAAATGTGTAAACAAAATGCATTAGACTTTCCACTTACTATTATCCAAATCAAAGCATGGCATAAATTTGGAAACAAAGCTCTCATTTTTATTTTAATTTTATTACATTGAGGTTTTGTCAGGTCCCCTGGAACTGGAACTACAGACAGTTGTGAGCTGCCATGTGGGTGCTGGGAACTGAACCCGGGTCCTCTGGAAGAGCAGCTGGTGCTCTTAACTACTCTCTAGCCTCCCAAAGCTCTAATTTTTATCTTACACATACTAAGTTCATGACTGTTCAAGGATGACAAAGCAGTCCTCCTGCTAGCATAGCTTGCACTTCCAGAAGATGGGCAGACCTAAGCTTGTGCCGGGACTTACCATTCTAAATGATGATAATACTTTGTGGCAGTAGGGGAAAAAAAAAATGCTTGGTCTAGGAGGGCAAATTCAAAGGATATAAAACAAATTGTCAATGCTCTTGACTAAATGCTCCAGGCCTCTAGAGGGCTCTGCTGCTCAGAATTTACAGCCTCTGCCACACACTTATGCAGGGCGGGGAGCTGCATTCTTGGGGTGAGCAGAACATCCGGGGCAAGGTGGGGATCCCAGGGACAGAGTGAATCTGAGTGACAGAGTGGTCTGAGTTGAGGTATTATTTACTCAAACTCTGTCTCTTTGTACATTTCTGGGTGGCTAAATGCAAGAAGGGAAAGAAGAAGGACAAAGAAGTAGGAAAAGGAGGACGAGGAAAAGAAGAGAGGGAGGGAGGGAAGGAAGGAAGGAAGGAAGGAAGGAAGGAAGGAAGGAAGGAAGGAAGGAGTTGTCTGATGTGTCAGAGGTCAGATCATCATACAGACTCTTATATCTAAAAACTGATGTCATTGAACTTAGAGAAGATTGTGGTTGTGTAAATAAATGATTTTGACACAGGTAGACACGCATTTGTTCAGATCAGAATCATTATATACAAGCTGGGTCTCCTTTTTTTTTTTTTTTTTGTAGACTTATTTTTGAATTCAGCTCCGTGTGTGTCTGCATGTATGCGTGTGCAAATACATGCAGGTGTCTCTGGAGGCCAGAAGGGGGCGTTTGATCCCTTAGAGCTGGCTTTACTGGCACTTGAAAGTCTCCTGGTACAGGTGTTGGAAACGCAGCTGCGGTTCCCTACAAGAGCAGTGAGAGCTCCTAACTGCTGAGCCATCTCTCCATAGTGAAGCTGTTTTTTTTCACAGTCACTCTTCCTGCTTTATTTCTACACTAGTTCCTATTAGAAATAATTCCAAATAGAAGTTTTCTAATTCCCCCAACATTGCCCTAGTATTGGTGGGAGTGCAAGGACAGCTTCACTCTGGAAAGGGAATGGGAAGGGTTAAATATTCATAAATGACACAGACTTCCTGTCCAGTAAAAAAATGAAAGAGGAAAACTTAATCGGCTTGTGATAAAAACCATTAGTCTCATAATTGTTAAATCCCATTGCAGTGATTTTCAGAAGCGGGGTTAATGACTTTGTGGATAGATAGACCTCAGCATTACATTTGTGGGATCTTTGTTAAGAGTATGAAATCATAAGGTGTAACAAATGCCAGATAATTTTTTTCCCTCACGCTACCTAAAGAAAACTAAAGCCGCTAGTTAGAGGGGAAGAGATGCTACAAAGATTGGAAACTGGGAAGAAGAAAGCGGAGGGCAGACTTGTGTCTTTACAGCTAGACATTTAGAAGTCATTAGGGGAAAGATCAGTGATGAATTCCACTGGGAATTCTTTTAGAATCATTCACTAAATCGTGCTGCCAATTAACCCTCCCAGCCCCCCCAAACTGCCAGCCAGCCAGCCAGCCAGCTAGCCATTGTGCTAACAACATGACATCACAGAACCCCTCTGCGGATTTCCTGGGGGGTTGCTCAGTGCATGAGTCACCTCCAGCTCCTGTCATCACTATGGAATGTTCTCTCATGACCTTAGAGCAAACATTAGCAGTTAGTCTAGAATCAGGGAACTTTGGCTTTAGTTGTCTGTGTGTGTGTGTGTGTGTGTGTGTGTGTGTGTGTGTGTGGTCACGTGTATGTGCGCGGAGGCGAGGCTGGCGTCAAGTTAACTTTGTTCTGTTCTCCCACCTTACCTTTGAAGGCAGCTCTCGCTCTCCTCCTCTCACTGACTGGCTACACTTGCTTGGGATCTTCTAGTTTCCATCTCTCCAACTCTCTTCATCTGGGTGCCGGGGATTTGAACTCAGGCTTTTCTGCTTGCAGGATTGCCCCTTGCTACAGAGCCTCTCTGGCTTCCCTGGTCTCAGCTGTGCTCTGTCTGGGACACTGAGGCAATTAACACCTCCAAACCTTCACTCTCTGCCTGCAGAGGGGAGCTGCCCCACCCTTCACATTCTTTGTTCTATTTTGACAACTGCCCTGGACCCCTAAGTAGTTCTGTTCCGATTGCCAAGGCCTAGATCTTTCTCCGCCTTTCTTCTTCCCCAAATGAAAACTGAACACTTTGTCCTTTTGCGTCAGGCCTGGTTAACATGTCTGCCCACTAATAATCCGCCTCTGAGACAACAGAATGCCTTAATTCAGTGGAAGCAGACACCCCTTCTCAATCATAGCCACGTTTGTGTAAAGGGTTGTAGCTTACACAGGGAAATCTCAGTTATTCCACACAACACGCTGAGTAGGATCCTACTGTCTACATTCTGTGGATGAGGGGTAGAAACAGGTGGTCGGATGATTGCTCCCTCAAGGATACACATGCGACTTGGGACTCAAGTTCTAGATAAGCTACTACTGTTGTAGTCAATAAGATGCAGAGAGAACACTGAGGAGTTCAAGAGTCCAGACTCAATGTTTGGCCCCTCAAAACCGCAATGGAGAGGTGCCATCTGCCAGTCACAGATAAATGTGTCGAAGGCAAGCTATTTAACTTTCCCTGACTTTCTTTACCTTTAAAGCCCGGCAAGGTAATGCCTTGGACTCATTTCAGGGTTGTTTTTTTGTTGTTGATTTTTGTTTGTTTTTTAAGACAGGGTTTCTCTGTGTAGTCCTGGCTGACCTGGAACTCACTCTGTAGACCATGCTGATGTCAAACTCAGAGAGATCCACCTGCCTCTGCCTCCTGAGTGCTGCGATTAAAGGTGTGTGCCTTTAAAAATTATTTATTTATTATATATGCAATGTTCTGCCTGCATGTGTGCCTGTCCTCCAGAAGAAGACACCAAATTTCATTATAGATGGTTGTGAGGCACCATGTGGTTGCTGGGAGTTGAACTCATGACTTTTGGAAGAATAGACAGTGCTCTTAACCTCTGAGCCATCTCTCTAGCCTCCCATTTTAGTTTTAAGATGCTATGATTTTGCCAACACACAGACACCATACTTGCAAGTTTTAATGTCAATTTTTATTTTCTTTTCACTTTATATCAATTGTACAAGGGATTTGCAGCAGCCAGGGAATCCGGTATCCTTTCAAAAATGTTTTATGATATGTTAAGAAAGAATAAAAAATACAGAAAAATGAGGACTTGATTGTGAAGATTTATGCAGGGGGGGTGGTTGGGTGGACACAGCAAGACCTCCTGAGAAATTGTGCTGTGCCTCACAGCGCTTGATTTTAAGAGAGATATACATTAGAGGAAGTGATGGCAACATTCAACCATGGCAGCAGCTGAGTTTATTCAAGTTTTCAGCGAGTCACCCTTTCTGGAGACACCAGCATTGACACAATTATGGATTAAACTGGAAAAAAGTCTGATGTAAGACAAGATTAAGCTCTGTAGCCAACAGGGATGCTGCCCAAGTTTGAGTCCTAGCCTCTGCTTCTTATTACAAACTGCTAGATAAAACGTAGCCCAGTTTAGACAGCAGACCCTGAGCAGAATTAAAGGAAAAGATGTTGTCTGGAGCTAGTCCCTCTTCGCTTAACGTGATGAGGCCGGCCGAGCTATGAAATTGTGATGGAAAGATTTGAGCTGGTGTGTCTGAGGGGAAAAAAATGGAGTGATCATTTCCCTCTTCCTGGCTTCTAATGCTCCAGGGTTTTGGAGACGAATAGGAGTAATAAGGTCACTTTGCAGGATTAATGCAGTAATTCTTTATCATAAGAGTGGAGCATTACCTCAATCCGATTTTGCTACAAAATGGTTCAAAGTCTATTTTTAATGATGGCCCTAATTTGTTAACACCTTTTACATTATTAATCCCCTTTATATCCAAGTAGTTATTGCATGTCATAACAATGTATCTATGCAGGGAATTTAATAGTGTTTTCTAGATGTCAAGAAAAGGCTTGTTCCGCAAAATGCTATTAAAACTGATAATGAGCTAAATATTTGCCATAGCAAACACCGAAATTACTATATCAATCAGCATTGGACCCTCTTATTCAATAAACAGAAATTAACCTATTAACTATGCCCAACTTTCAGCCGCAAAACGTTGCTTCTAACCACTGCTCTCTGTTCCTAGTCTTTATTTTTTTTTTTTAGAACCACGCATTGTTCTAAAGTCTCCGAGTTTTCGGTACAATCTTCAGTGTTGATGTTGGTGGCGCAGACACACACCATGCGTGCTTATCTGCAGTGGGTGTGAAGAGCTTCCTATGAGGTAGCCACTGATACATAAAAATTAGATTCTACCAGATAAAATAATGCAACAATTGAGCTTTTAAATCATGCGTTTAGGTTTCCCCCGCCCCCCAGATTTCTAGCACTTAAAAATGAAGATTTCTCTAGTAATTATAGAACATGACTATGGTATCTCTATAAAAGATGAGGAGGAGGTAGAGGGCCTGCCATTGGTCAAATCCAGCGTTCAGATACTAAAACAGAGGTCTAGGGACAAACATCTATTTTTTCACAGGCCCAGAAGAAAGCTGCATATTCAAAGATACATTACGTATAATCAAAACCAAAGGAAAGTCTCATTCGAACTGTGATTTAAGCTGCCCTGGATGAACATGTTGGCCAGCTTCGTGGGCTGCCCAGATCCAATTACCCTCTTAGTGGCACTCAGTGGCACTCAGTGACACTGGGCTGCAGATCAATGCTGAACAGCAGCCTATGGGGACTGGTGTTAGCTCTGACACTACTCCGTCGGAACTTAAATAGGTAAAGTTGCACCTTGTCACCTGTCTTCGTGATCTCTGATTTTCTGGACAACATGCCACTACAGATTTTGCATCATTTAAGGTCAGGCAGTGTTAACATTTGAATGATGAATTTAGTGACTAGATATGTGGCTGTGTGCATCAAAAATAAGATTTTGTGATTGTGTTCCCTACTTCTCAGAGTGTTTTGTATCTGTTTCTTACAGGTCCTTTAGAGCAGGCAGAACACACCTTATCTCTGTTGGGGAGTTAAAAGGCAGCTCTAGAACAATTAGCTGATTGGTTATGTCAGTATGGGCACTAAAGAAAGGGCCGAGGACATGGTTTCCAGGCTCTCAATTCTGGTTCCTCCCTGGACTCACTAGGGGAAATGTATACATCAATGGAATGCCACTCAGTATGAAGCCCGAATCCCTTGGTGTGAAGTCTTTGCACCAGTTTTTCTTTAAATATAAACATATAGGGTACCCCCATAATATTTCTGATACATATACATATTACATAATATTCAGGTTAGGGTAAACATATCTGTTTCCTCAAGCATGTATTGTTTTTGTTTTGTTTGTTTTTTGAGACAGGGTTTCTCTGTGTAGCCTTGACTGTCCTGGACTCACTTTGTAGACCAGGCTGGCCTTGAACTCACAGCAATCCGCCTACCTCTGCCTCTCGAGTGCTGGGATTAAAGGCGTGCGCCACCACAGCTGGCTTATAAAGAGACTGGGAACTTTCTTTTTTTTTTTTTTTTTTTTGGTTTTTCTAGACAGGGTCTCTCTGTGTAGCCTTGGCTGTCCTGGACTCACTTTGTAGACCAGGCTGGCCTTGAACTCACAGCAATCCACCTGCCTCTGCCTCCCAAGTGCTGGGATTAAAGGCGTGCGCCACCATGCCCGGCTAAGCATGTATCGTTTGTTTGTAACATAAGCATTCATTCTTCTTTCCTCCAGTTTTAAAAATACATCCACTCTGTTATGATTCTCAGCCATCACTATATCATTCTCCGCAATGGTTACTCCCTTGCATCCAGGATCTTAGAGGGTTTAAAAGTGCAGCCAGGCCAGAGGGCGCAGGGATCTTGTTAAAATGCAGACTATGGTCAGCAGATCTGGGGGAACCTGAGAGCCCATGTTTCAAGAAGGTTCCTGGGCTCTGATGGGCAGAGAGCGCACGCTGAGTATCATATGACACTCCTCCACACCAGAGCTCCAGAGGACCTCCCGGATTTAAGGACTCAGAAGGCGTCTGATGGGCCTGTAATTTCTTTGGCTTGGATGGCATATGGCTTCTTAGGGAGATATTCAGTTCAACCCTAAATTCCAGTCTGCCTCACATTGAATAGTCTTGTAAAAGGTGAGTCTCTAGTTGGGACATCAGGGAATGAGGACCAAGTAGGGCCCGAACAGTAGTCCTAAGTGTACATCTATAGACAAGCTTAACACCAGATTCCAGCTCAGTCACACAGCGGTCCATGGCCTCCTGTGCTGAGCCTCAGTTCTCTGGAGTGTGAAGCAGAGGTAGTGTAGACGAGCCCTGCTTAGTCACCACGCACATCCAAACCCTGTGCTTCAGAGAGGAGCGGGGCACCGTACCTATAACCAGCACACTGGCTTTGTAGGACGAGAGAATGATGCCTGCAAATTGCTTAGCATCTGGCGGGGCGTCCAAGGGCTCCATAAATCTTAGTCATTATTTTGTATTAGTGCTAAAGTCTTATCTGTTATTATGTCCAATTAGTACATGCCGCCCTGATTTGTTGATACCCTAATAAGGACAGGAACCATTGATTAAATACACTAATCATAATTTCGGATGCAGGAACAGGCCTTACAGGCACATCATGTGGATATGCCTAAGAGCAAAGAGCAAAGCCTTCTTGATTAAGAAAGGCATGGACTTTGGTTGTTAGCTTTATGGTCAGTTCTTGGTCAAAGGCTCCATGTTGTTTGTAACTAGACAGGCAGACCTGCCTCTCAGAGAGGTCTACACATGTAAGTGATGGCAAGATTGTAAACAACTTTAAACATATCTCCTTGAATGCTTTACATTGTGTTCGTTCATTACTTTTGGAAACTGATCAACAAATTAATGTTTTCTCTTAAAAGAGACTTCGTACTTTTTTGTGTCTTAACAGACACATTTTTTTTGTTATTGTTAATTTTTGATACTGAACTTTGAGCCCAGGGCCTCACACATGCTAGGCAAGTGTTTTCCCATGGAGTTACACATTCTAGGGTTTTAAGTGTGTATAGTTTAAAATAAATTTCTCTCGTGCAAAACTTAAATGTGGAGAGGATAAAAGGAGGTATATTATCTAAACAGCCCGCCCACCCCACCCCAGGAGATGTGCCCAGGAAGAACACAGGATTAAAATATGAATGCCAGTGCTTCCTCAGATCATACTTGAAGCAGTCCAGGCCATTTTTTTTTTTTTTTTTTTTTGTCGTGGGAGATGCAGTAGAGGTGGCACACAGAAACACCTTCTCCCAACATATATGAAGAAAATTCAACTTCAAACCGTAGTTTTGGTTTGCCCTTCATCCTGCATGGATGAATAAAGTATGGGGCACTACTGCCACTCTATTCTGTACCCAATCTCGGAGCATCCTGGCCTCTGTGAGAAGGCACTTCTGGGGCTACAGAAAGTCTGTTCCCTCCTTACACAGGGGGAAACAGACACGGGGTGTTGGAATGCTTCCACCAACTCAGATCCAGGACCAAGAGACTCAAACTGATGCACATACACATCCCAATCCTCCTCTTCTTCAGTTAGGAAGGATGTTGCCCCATTCTTATGTATGTGTCCTACAAAGCTCTTTAAAACTATGTACAGTATCTATCCATCCATCCATCCATCCATCCATCCATC
>OU015753.1:46120359-46132912 GCA_907169655.1 Acomys percivali
GAGAGAGAGAGAGAGAGAGAGAGAGAGAGAGAGAGAGAGAGAGAGAGGAGAGAGAGAGATGTGAAGATGACTCCAGAGTTTTGCTTTTTGAAACTAGAAGGAAGCACATGAGGATAACTGAGAGGAGGCTGCTAGGTAAATGTCAGAAAGCTGCCATCGCTCTTCAGATGGTCATGAAGTATCCCAGTGGGGAATCGAGGTGGACAGGAGGCCGTGGTGACTCAGTTCAGAGTCTCTTAGCTCTGCACACGAGGGTGGCAACCACTGCATTTCCTCTTTATCTCTGTTATGTTTCCTTCAATTGGATCTTTTTCTTTACTTCTTCTCTCTCACTTCCTTTAGAATCATGCCATTATTCTGATGTGGTAATTTATATATTTAGCTCATTAATTTGTATACAACTTTACTACCAATATATTTAACGTTTTAATAATCTGTTAAGAATTGCTGTAGTTAGCTATTTCACTGCTTTTGGTATTTTAATTTCTTTATACCTATTCAATTTTCTCACTTCTCTTTTAACTTTTTTTTTGAGGACTTATTTTTTTTTAATCAAATGGCTATTTGCTTGAAGCATTTTAATTCATTTTAGTCGGAGTCATTTGATACAAATTGTACACATTCTGTTAAGGATTATTGTCTGGGTATTTGCTTTTCAAAATATCTCTTGTATGTTGGTCATCTTCTCCTAGACCGTGGCTCTTAACCTTTCTAATTCTACAAGTCTTTAATAGAGCTCTTCATGTCATGGTGACCCCAACATTGAAAGTATTTTTATTGCTACTTCCTAACAGTAATTTTGTTACTGTTATTAATTGTAATGTAAATAATTGTGTTTTCCAATGGTCTTAGGCGACCCCCATGAAAGGGACACTTGACCCCCAAAGGATCTGTGACTCTCAGCCTAAAAACCACTGACTTAAACAGTCCCCACTGTTTTATTGTCATTATTTGTATTTATTGGCTTCTTAAAAAATAGTTTTGAAATTATAATATCACTGCATTTTTTCTCCTTACCTTTCCTCTTCCAGCCCTTTCTATGTACTCCCTTTGCTCCCTCAAATGCATGGCCTTTAAAAATATTGTTAACACATGCACATGTACGCGCACATGCGCACACACGTACACACAGGCACACAAGCATATATTTCTTTTGTTGTGCTTAACCTTGGCACTGTCACTCCCCACATATGGTGCCTTTGAGATTTCATGCTAACCTTGGCATGTCTAAAATTTTACCAAAAATTGTGATAGTATGCTTGTGGGATTTCTTCACTCTCTGTAAACACAAGCTGCCTGCCCATATACTGTTACCAGAATGTATATGATCTCAGGGTTGACCACTTGTTGCTTGGTAAGCAATCAGTTTCTACCATTTAAAAAACCCCATCTGATTAGATTTCACAGTTTCTTCGTATGGGAGCATTGGCAGTCTAGATTTACCGTAGATTTGGCTTTTTCTTTCCCTTGATGACACTTCTCCTTTCATTTCAGACTGTCCTCTGTGATCCCTTTGTTCTTCAGTAAGCTCTAAGTGTGGCGCACAGAGTGGAGCAGTTTGTTTTTCTGCAAACGTTTTTATCCTGCCCTTGCTCTTAGGGCTTGCTGTGTTTACCGATTGCAACTTCTCTCGTCAGCGCAAGGTCGCCAGGTGCATGTCCTGGCTTCCATTGCTGTCGTTTGATAGATAGCTTGCCATCTTGTCTCGCTCCCGTAAAATCTTCGCCTTCTGGCCAGGACTCAGATCTTAGCTTTTTCTCTGAAGTTCTGCAGTTTTACTCTGAGGTTTCTGAATTGCGGATTGTTTTTAAACTTTGCCTTGCACTGTCATCTCGGTATGTGGGGTGTAGATTTTTCTCCTTTTTTCTTTCATGGTGTAACTCTCCAACCACTGTATCATAGGGATTTTTAACTTTTAAAAAAAGGACGTATTTATTTTTGTTTTTATCTGCGTTTTGCCCACGTGTATGTATGTGCAACATGTGTGTGCCTGGGGCCCACGGAGCTAGAAGAAGCGGTTGAATTCCTTGCAACTGGAGTTGAGGATGGATGTGAGTTGCTGTGCGGGTGCTGGAAACCAAACCTAGGTCCTCTGCAAAAGGAGCAGGTGCTCTTAATCGCTGAGCCATCTCTCCATCCCTGTATCATGCGTTTACTCTGTCTTTGATTGTAATTGTTTGTCAATGATTCCTTTTCTTTTGCCCATCAACATGCTTCATTTTGTTTTTATTTTTTAGACACGCTTTTTACTTCACCATTTTCCCATTCAACTGGATCACATCGCACATTTAGCATATCCGTGAGGATTTTATTAAAATTTCTTTCACGTTTCATTATTAATCATATTATTTTCTCTTTGGCATAAGCTCTTAACTCCTTGTATTGCCTTTTGAATACTCACTTTAGTAAATTCAAGCCTACTTTGGTCTTGATATCTTCACATTTTCTATCCACAGGGTACCTTTTGTTGGTTGCGAGGAGCCACAGCATGCTGACAGACCTTTCCTTATATCAAGGGACACTATCTGAAGTTGTCCCTTCGTTTGGCATTAGGACAGTCATCTATTGACCTAGCCCACATCCCTTTCATTCCAGAAGATAACTGCGTCTGCCACATGGGCTTTGCATGTCCTACAAAGGCCCATGGCTGGAAGGCTTGTTTCTCTGAGTAAAGCTGTTGGGAAGTGAGGAACATGTAAGTAGGGGTCTTTGGGTGTTGTAGGCAGTCTGTTCTTTAAGGAGACCATAGGGTTCTGCCCATCTGCTTCCTGGCCACCAGGTGAAAGAGCTTTCCAGCCTCAACGCCCTGCCATGACTTGTTCCCAGTGCCCAGCCCTCATGGGGGGCCTGGGACATGTGCATCTGCCTCATCATGGATGGAGCCTTCAGGACCATGAACACAAGCAACACTTTTCTTTTCACACGTGGATTGTCTCAAGCGTTTGATGAAGCAGCAGATAGCTCACTAACACACTCATTTTTTGTCTCTCAGTCTGATCTCTAGGTGACGGTTTTTTCCTACTGCTCTGTGGAGGCTGCAATTATCAAAGGACTGCCCCTAGAAGTCTCCAACCTGTCACTCGCCTAGCCTCCCTTGTGCCTGCATTCCTGTATGGATGGCTATGTGTCCAGGCTCGGGCCCAAAGCCAACACTGCTACTCTTAGGTTGGGTCCCAGCCGCCTTGCCTGAACAGGGACATTTCTGTCGTGAATCTCTTCTCACGTACACTACAATCCCTTTCCTCTCCTTTGCCTCTTTCCCATATCACAGCCATCAACTCGGGGACCCTTTCTCTGCTCCCTGTACTTCTAACAAGCTTTCTCCTCCAAAACCAAGCTGGCGTCCTTGCTGTTTCACAAACACGCAAACACACTGTGCCTTAGGACTCTGGGCATTTCCCGGGTAAGCTCTGCGTGGTAGGAGTTTCTGAAAACAGTGACTGCATTTCAATGGAAATACAACCCTCCATGTCGGTGACGGTTCTCAGGGTAAGCCACCTAGCCCTCCACCGTGGCCTCGTTCTCAGGAACAGACTCAGAAAGTCACTTAGCTTTCTTTCCTCACTATCTTCTCCCAGGTACACAATCTCCTGATACTTACTTCATCAAGTACCACCTACCCCAGGACTATGCTTTGACTGTAACTTTTTTTTCCCCATCCTGAATGTGATCCATCAAAACATCTTGGTCCTGAACAGAAACGTGTCTCAAGGCTCTTTGTTCCTCTTTGTCATCACCTAGGGGGTCACTACCCTGTTGCCAGACAAAATTTCAGAGGGACAATTTCAGTATTCATTTATTCCTTCCCCTCCTTTTTTTTTCTATTCAATTTTATTTTGGTAGGAATTAAGTTGAAAGATCTTTTAGCTTCTGTCCTGCAGCGGCGAAGCCTTGGGAGTGAGTGCGCACGGGTCAAACCACGGCTCCCAGGGTGGAGGCGAAGCTCTGCCTTGGAGCACCAGTTTAGCACGTGCTGGTCCCGGGTTTGTCCCCGGCAGCACAAAAACAAAACAAAGAAACCCAAGTAGCTACGCTATTGCAAGCTTCCCCACATCTGCTGCGTGTACCCTGCATGCAAAGGAATACACATTCCTACACCTAGGAGGAAACATACCACATATAAGGAACTAGTTTCCAGAAACAACAAGTAACTTCATACAGAAGCGTTTTTGAGATGCTGTTTCAGACTTACTTCCGGGCACCTGCTTTGAACAGTGAGAGAAGAACTTGTCCCAGTACAACTTGCTAAGAGTTAATTTAAGGGTAGCATACAAAACTGAAATGGACATCTAATCCCACAATTATTGTGTGAAGAATTTAGAGGAAGATCTGGTAATAACTATTTTTGGCAATGTCAATGGATAGATATTACCTGTTGCAGTTTGTGGTGTTTCCCTTTCTTCCAACTAATTTCCAATTTTTTTCTAAATCGTTTTGTCTTTTCCCAATGGTTAGATATACAGCTTGAGGACTTAACCAACATCAATACATAAATTTTAAAGGACACGCATAGCTTACAGACAGCTTTTTGAGCAATTTTATAAACTGAATTCAAGCAAGATATAAGATGTCCTCTTATTTATTTATTTATTTATTTGGTTTTTTGAAACAAGGTTTCTCTGTGTAGCCTTGGCTATCCTGGACTCTTTGTAGACCAGGCTGGCCTCGAACTTTTAAAGATCCACCTGCCTCTGCCTCCTGAGTGCTCGGATTAAAGGCGTGCACCACCATGCCTGGAAAGATGTCCTCTTATATTGGCTTCATTGCTGTGATCACAGAGCCACAGCACTAGTTTTAATATTTAACCTATTAACTAGGCGATTTTTAAAATAAACGTAGACTACTGGATTATCTGCTGGATGGGCTGCTGTAGTGTGGAGTTCCTGACCAGGTTCTAATTAAGGACATTAGGTGCTGTGTGGCTGGTTCTGGCCGTAGCTCCATCCATCCGATGGTCCCTGGCTCCCAGCTACCGGGGAGGCTGCTAACGGCTCCTTTTATTTCCTTTCCATTGGTTCTGAATCTCTACTTAATGGAGGACTAACCTGGAAGCCCGTCAAAAATCAGGCTGAATTTATAGGTTTTCCTGTAGACTGGAACCACCTGCTATTTCTACTGCTTTTAGAGCCCTTTATAACTAGATGGCCGAGACTAGAAAGCGAATCTTAAATTCCATACTACATTCAAACAATCTTCTTGTCTGATAAAATGTTATATTTTACCCCCACCTGGGCTTAGTAATGACATTTATAGCTACTTGGAATTCCATACATGTACAGATTCTCAAAAATTGGAATGTTTTACAATTTGGAAGTATTACACATATTTTTAGCTCCTTGTGAAGTGTCAGGAATAGTAAACACAACCTTAACAAAATTTTTTAGTCTTGAAAGAAAGAGAAGTGCATTTAAGTAAGATAAAAATAGTATCAATTTTCAGTACAGGTTATAAAAGAAAAATAGTGTTTAAAAACCTCAGTTATCTACTGTCTTCTAAAATCCTTCTACTTGAAACAAATGTGACATTACAGTTTGTGGTACATTGTTGCAAATATTTTAATCAAGTTCAAACAGTTGTGAAAGGGCAGTTCTAGAATTATAAAATTTCCATATGTCTTTTCAAATCTGCTAAAACCTATGTTTCTCCCCCAAACTGAGCTTTGTGGACTCCTTTTTCAGAGTGCTTCTGGGAAGCTCTGTATGGACAGGCCGCTGTGTTGTGGCGGAGCTAGGGGCTGTGGCTCAGTGTGGTGGTGGAGCTAGGGGCTGTGGCTCAGTGTGGTGGCGGAGCTAGGGGCTGTGGCTCAGTGTGGTGGCGGAGCTAGGGGCTGTGGCTCAGTGTGGTGGCGGAGCTGGGGGCTGTGGCTCAGTGTGGTGGCGGAGCTAGGGGCTGTGGCTCAGTGTGGTGGCGGAGCTAGGGGCTGTGGCTCAGTGTGGTGGCGGAGCTAGCGGCTGTGGCAGGCCGTCTATCCTCAGGACAGCGTGTGAGCAAATGAACAACAGCACTGTCTGAGCTTCTTGCAGTGTTTGCCTGTGTGCGCATGTTACGAGAACCCACATTATTTTTTTTTTTAGTTACAAATACTCACAGAGCTTAAAGTGCTAAACATGCATCACAAATACAAAGTGCAAAGTAGCACTTCCGTTTGCTTTCTGTAAAAGTTATCTCTCAAACTTGTGAAAGATATTTATTTACGAGTATGTAAATTATCGCTGTTCCAGAGTTCTCATTCTTATTTGTTTCAGTGCTTCTCTGGTAGTGTGTTTCCTGTGGCTATAAGAAAAAAATCAACCCGACACAAAGAACAACAGGCAACTAAGGGATGCTTGAGAGCAGGAGAAATAGTCTTCTCCCAGGAAGACAACACTAATTGGTTATCCAATACCAAACGGTCAGCCCTGAGATCATACAAGTAACATTAGACAGACTGAGCAGGTTGTAGTTACACACACACACACACACACACACACACACACACGTAAACACACATATACACATACATATATATGTATATATACATATATATGTATATGTATGTATGTATGTATATGTATACATATACATATATATATGTATATGTATATGTATGTATGTGTATATGTATTGGCTCCATTGCTGTGGTCACAGAGCCACAGCACTAGTTTTAATATTTAACCTATTAACTAGGCGATTTTTTAAATAAAAGTAGACGGCTGGATTATCTGCTGGATGGGTTGCTACAATGTGGAGTTTCTGACCAGGTTCTAATTAAGGAGATGAGGCGCTGTGTGGCTGGGTCTGTATATATATTATACACACATACGTATACATACATGTGTGTGTATGTGTGTATGTGTGTATACATATATATGTAGGTATGTATGAATAATTAATGGAAAAGGGGCCGTGAGTCTGAAGGAGAACAAGGACTATTTGGAAAGGTTTGGAGGGAAGAAAAGGAAGGGGAAATGATATGATTATTTATATAATAATCTCAAAACATAAAAGAAATAATTAAAAGATACCAAGGTCTGGGTTCTTTATAAGCAATATTATTCTGGGACTGTATTGGTTCAGCCTCTGGGCAGCATCAGATCATGGCAAATGGCTTCATGGTGGGAACACATGTTAGAGGGAAAGATGACACACTGGGACAGGAAGCCAGAGACACAGCAGCTGACTTTGCTTTAAATAACAACTGACGTCTCATGGAACTAACTGTGGCGTCAAAGAGCCACGCTAACCTCCTCCAAGGCCACAGTCCTTGATCTAACTAGTTCCTCCCGCGCCTCACTTCTTAGCGATCCCACCACCTTTAATGGCAGCTGACCCAGGAGCTGAGCCTTTGTCAGACCCGCTCGATATCCAAACGATAAGCACCCACCCTGCTAATCCCAATGATTTGTTCATGTAACACATCAGAAAATAAAATTTAGATGGCAAACGATGATATATAGAATTGGTATTAGAATCTCTGTCTTTCGCATCTTGGCATAGATAACTTCTTGTTGCATTCCCAATAGATCAGGGTTTGTGAATCTGTGTGAGTCTCACAAGAATGAAAATATCCCAGCAAGTATGTTGGAAATATACATGCTGGTATAACTCCAGAAGAAAGTGACATAATAAGGACTGATAACCACGTGTGAACAGAAGTGCTAGGTCAGATAACGCAGGCCTTGACCCTGCCCCAGTCAGGGCACGCAAACTTAATACAAACATTTTGAAAACATCATTCTGAACCGAGTTAACTTGAGTGCCAAACATATGGGCTAAAAAGTTTATTAAGTTAATCACCGAAAGTCTCTTTTTAAAAAGGCCTCCAAGGCTGAGCTTTGGAAGCCACAATAAAAAATACAGCCTACCCTCCCTCATACTCTAAAGACATATGATGGTTGAAAATAACTCAAGTTTGGAATTTAAGATTAAAATCCTGAAAAGCACATGCCAAACTGGTAACTAAAATTAACATGAGGACTGTGATATGAAAGATTTATTCAATCCAAGCAAGGACTGTAGAAGACGAACCCTCGGTATGTGGGGTTTGGTAGAACGTCATTACAAGGAAAGTCAGAAGCATGCTATTCCAATACTGCATTAGTTCAAGTTATTCACCTGCAGTGTAGGACTACCAGAAAATGAAATTTTATCACAGTAGTACTTGGAAATGTTTTACCTTGGTATCTCGAGAAAATGAAATCTGCCCAGCTGTGTGCCAGGAAATGCTGCAAAAGTCATTTTATGCATGTGAAGACTTAAGAAACTTCCCAAGACTCATAGGAAATAAACTTGGTAGTAAAGTGAACTCAATAAAGACCCAGCAGTGATGGGGAAGCCCTGCGTCTTAATTTTCAGAGAACAAAAACATAAAACAAAGGCCATGAGCAAACCTCAAGCTCAGCAAGCAAGCATGTCCAGGGCAGCGATGCTTACTCAGATTGCTGCATGGGCAGTTAAAGCATGGAGGGTGCAGTGACGTCACAGCAAGCATGTCCGGGGCAGTGACACTTACTCAGCTTGCTGCACGGACAGTTAAAGCATGGACGGTGCAGTGATATCACCATGGGTTCAGCACTTTCAGTCTTGAGTCATACAGGACAATAGTGCGTTACAAATCTGACTTTACTTTTGCTCTATAAATTGGTTCCTGATAGTTATTTGATGCACATAGAAGATGCTTAATTTCCCATTCTCTCCTCCTTCTCTTCAATAACCTTTTTCTTTCTTGTGGGTTGTCCTTTCTATGCTATCTTGAAAATATAATGAAGAAATGTGGTAAACTTGCCAGGCTATGGTCTAGAACATGGTACTGCCTTGCAAATATGGAAGACAAAAGTCACAAGTGTTTCTATGTTAATAAAACATAGAAGGGTGTTTCTCTCCTGCCTGGAGTCCCTGGATGTCTTTGTCTGAGCTCCCCAGCGGCCACATTTGAGAAATCCAACTAAGAAGAACATTTGAAACCATAATTCCTTCTACTCAATGGATGCTTCGTGTGCTGCCCATCTCGGGAACACATGCTAGGGAGGTTATGTTAAAACACAGCATAAAGGGCGTACTTTCTGTGTAAGATTAAAAAGAGGAAGACGGGCGACTTATCACTGAAAATTTTAGAGAGCAATTAACTCAGGTCTTTACTTTCACACAGTGTGTACAGTGGAAAATTTAAGACTTATAATCCTTAACCTTCCTCACAACTCAAGGAAAGTAGATTCAGCTACATAGGTGCTTAAGCCAGCTTTCTCCACTGAGAAAGGACTGAAACCTCAATTACAGTTTAGCATAGCACAGCACAATATATAAAAACATATACTATATAATATATACATGATGTAAGTCCTAAATTCACCATACTATTTGCTATATAATAGAGGAACGCTGTATGGAACCATATCAAATATACAAAGATAACACACAACAGCACAGTCTCCCATTGTTTTCCAGCACCTTTTGAGAAGGCAGATGGTAAACATTTTCAGTAACTTAATCTATCTTTGTAAATGTCAAAATCACAACAAAGCAACGAAGATGACTCAAGTTGTTGGGAAAGGTTGCAAGTGTGCTCTCTGAAGTGCCTTGGAGTCCTGACCTTGTCACCCACGGGGCCTTGGGCAGGAGCTAGAACCTCAGCGTCCCTTTCCTCAGCCACAAAGCTGACATCCTAACTCTCAGGCTGATGGTTTTAACAGGGGCTCCTGGGAGGGAGCTGGGTTATATGGCCTCAGTAGAACGCCTCATCTTTGCAGAGCTTTCTCTTCTTCCATCTTTCCAATGGAGGGCAGATTGGAAATCAGGGCCTTTTGTAGTATGAAAGTTCGACACAAGTGTTTCTTTAGATTTTTCCCTTAAACAAATTAACTAAATTAAAGTTTTTCCATGTGGTTGAGGGACATCAATAGAAAAATTGATTGTGTGGTGTAACATGAGGCCATTTAGTTTGGAAGGACTTCTAGGGTCATTCCCACATCAAATAGCTCAAGAATTCCATGTGCTTGGATGGGCAGGAGAGGTGGTGGGGAAGGGAGGAGAGAGAGAGAGATGCTATTCTTTTCAGCCCCTTATTGATTTTGTCATTGAGTTTACAACTCATTGAAGGGAAAGTGTATTCACTTATGAAAGACTGCAACAGCAGCAACAGCAGGTTGGGCTAGCTGAAGCCAGATGAAGCTGGTGGAAGCCACCAGCTTTTGACGGATGGACAGTGAGAGGTTTCTACACTCCAATAAACAAGAGGTCTCAGAAAAGGACTTTTGTGCTATAATTGCCAGTCTGTTTGCCTCAGTCACATCCTCGGAGAGATGGAGAACAGCTGCTAAAGTCTCTTTTGCTTAATGATGCCTCTTTGGACACGGTTATTGGGTAATTAGAGAGCCTTCCTTTCCCACAGTCTGAAGAGTCACAACCTTTGCTCATGTGTCATGTTTTCCAAACAATCAAACTTTTGCATTATAATTCTCAAAATCATTTCAATGATTTGTTTATCCTTCGGGCTGACTGTCTCCAAAATCAAGATTGTGGTCAGATAATAAAATCATCACCATTTAATTTCATGTGAAGTAACACCGGTACTTTTCTTTAATAGTTAATCTGAAGTCAGAGCTTAAGCATTTAACTAAAGGCCACTAAATTGGTGTAACTGAGGGAATCACATTCTTTCCACCATTGTTGTTAAAGAACAGATGTGAGTACGCATGTGTGTATCTCTCACACACTCTCTAAAATAGTAAAGTTTGTTTGCGATACAAGAAGCACTTTTTGGTGAATTGCTTTCAAGGCTTTATGTGGATAAGGTTAGCTGAGAAGATATCAGGCCACGGTGTTAAAGCAAGATGGCCTCCGCCTGGCCCTCTGCTGCAGTGCTTTTATAGGCCCCACTGCTGTCCAGGTATGTGTGAGGGGCAATGCACAGGGCTTGGTGTCTGTCTCCCTAGAAAAGAGTGGAATTATCAGGTGGTGTTCTACATAATAAGCCTAGGCTTGAAATATATGCTTTAAATTAATACTGAGTCAATTCGTAGAACTTGATCCACTCTATTCACATGGACTAAAAATAGCACTTAGAGTGCTGGTTCTCAATCTGTGGGCAGCAAGCCCATTAGGGGTCAAATGACCCTTCCACCGGGGGTTACCTAACATCATGGAAAACACGGATGTTTACATTATGATTTATAGCAGTAGCAAAATTATAGTTATGAAGTAGCAAGGAAAATAATTTTATGGTTGGGGGTTGTGGGAACCCATGCCAAATTCTGCCATGTCAGAAATCCTGTGCTTAGGCTGTATGCTGTGACCTTCGAGTTGCTGACCTTTACCTCACCACGGGGTCTTGTGTTCTAGGCTATCCTTGGACTATTTACCTTTGAAAGAAGTAGAGAAGTCTCAACTTGGAAACACCCAGAGGATCTAGGAAGTTCTTACAAGGAACTACTCAGAGAACTAGGAAGTTCTACAGGGAGCGATTTAGGCTATTGCATTCTTGCCCGGGGGCTAGGGTGAGTGAGATTAGAATAGATCCTATTGACCTTGCCCTATATTTGTTCCTGCTAGTCGGCAATAGAGTGAATCTTGATCAGAAATTTCCTGACTTGATTCGTTATTTCTTACGTCTCTGTATCCTACTTTCAATCCCCACTCCCTCTTTCAGGTGAACCCTGATTCAATTTTCCCGCGGGGGTCAGCACAACACGAGGAACTGTGTTAAAGGGTCCCAGCATTAGGAAGCATGAGAAGCACAGACTTAGAGGGGCCAGGGAGACAGTCCAGTCAGCATAGTTATGCTGGACAAGCATGAGGAGCCCACACACCCTCCCGTGAAATATGATACTCATGAAGAAGGTTGGGCATGGTGGCAGGCACTTGTAATTACAGTGCTGGGGAGGCAGATATGGGATGAGGCTCCCTGACAAAGTCCCAGGTCCTAGTGAGGGACTCTGTCTCAGAAAACAAAAGCAAAAGCAAAAACACTCAAGATTGGACCCTATGCACATACATGCACACACAAGTCTCAAAGATATGAGCACTTACACGTCAGCTTACTTGCTTTACGGGCATGGGTATAGCCACAGCACCATGTTCTGCTACTCTGACCACCTACGTTTCCAGCATTGCCCCTCTGCTGATGGGCCCCCGAGCACTCCAGGCATTTCCAGCAGCAACTGTCTCACTAGGAACCTGATCTTCAGCATCTGAAAGTC
Source organism: Acomys percivali (assembly GCA_907169655.1). Lineage (NCBI taxonomy): Eukaryota > Metazoa > Chordata > Mammalia > Rodentia > Muridae > Acomys > Acomys percivali. Next base: position 46,132,533 of record OU015753.1, read on the forward strand.
TATTGGTTCACCAACTCTTCTGGTCATTTTGATTTATCCTCAGAGAAAAATGTCCTTTTGTTTCTATTCCTTGTCCTAATATCTGTAAACATCTGACCAACAAGATGAAGTATTTCTTGGAAATAATGCAAACTGGGGCAAAAGAACTGAACAAATAGCTGAAAAATCTGCATGACATGCAGAAACTGATATGTAAGCCTGGGAAAATATCAAAGAACTGAGAACTGCATAGTAACATCTGAGACAGGACCTTTGTTTGCCAACAGGAAGTTCAGATGCAGTGTGCGTCTGAACACTTCCAAGCTTATCTACCCACCATGGGGAACCTTAAGGCAATGAGAAGGTCCATGCATGGGAACAGTGAGAAGGTCCATGCATGG
>OU015753.1:46132922-46172072 GCA_907169655.1 Acomys percivali
ACAGTGAGAAGGTCCATGCATGGGAACAGTGAGAAGGTCCATGCATGTGGACTGTATCTTACTGCATCATGTTACAGCTTAGCAGTTCATTTGAGTTTGATTAAGTCCCCAAAAGCTTAAAAAGGGGACTAAGCTCAACACATTGCTCAAAAAGTAATGTCAGATAGTTATATGTTTCCTTATTGTAATTTTTACATTGTCTTAAAAATTGTGTTTGTGTGTGTTTGTGTGTGTGTGTGTCTGTCTGTCTGTCGTCTGTCTGTAGAGATAGCTTGCAGATAGTTAAGATAGTTAAGTCAAGTATTTGAGTCATTCTCAGCAAAGTGGGGAAAGTGGTTTACACAACTGTCTGCTGAGGCTCATGTAAGTCCAGCACACTGAGGCTGTCTCCCGCAACTGTCGATTTTGACAGCTGTCAATTTACAGGTCTGATTGCTTTATCTGGGCCTCGTCAATGCCACATTAGTATCTTCAGAAAATGGGCCGTGAAAGCTGCAGTTGCACTGTCCTAAATCAATTACTGCATTCTTAAGCTGGCAGTGTGTTCATCTGTGGGCACAGAGACAGCCGGTGGGGGACTGACTGGAGTATAATGTCATGTGTAGCGGGGAAGAGAGAGGAGAGTGTTTCTTGCTTAATGGGTTGGTACTAAGTAGCTGGGAATGGCTTCTAATTAGCCAACAATTGCTGTGTTTTCTACTTTCCTTCCTTCTCCTCCTCCTCCTCCTGCCGGTCACCAGCTGCCAATTGGCCCCCCCATTTCTGGATTTTTTTTTTTAAGTTCATTGCTCATTGCAGTGGAAGCCTTTGTTTAAGAAAGAGGGCTCCCAGGGTCTCAGCTGCCTGGGTGCAGCTTGCAGCCTACGATGAGTAGCAACTGTCAGTTTATTTTATCTCAACCTTTTCATCATTCGGCTGAAGCTGATCGACTGAACCCACCTGAGAGACCTGAGGATGCGGATCCTACAAGTCATTAGCTAGGACTATGCAGCCTTTCACCGCAGAGCGAGTCAACCCAACACTTCCTGAAATGCAGTCCACCTTAACCCCATGTTGCCCCTGGAACACGAGAAAGCTGGCCCCTTTGTGGTTCAGAGATGAACTGACAGGAGATGCTTCGTTCAATGTACAGTTCTATGAGCCTGTATATTTTGCTTTGGCCAAGGGACAAGGACAGTGCCTCTGGTATATGGTTAGTTATAGTGATCTCCCTTTGGGGAGAGAGCCTACAGTAGCATACAGTAATATTCCAGCCACAAGAAAAGAAAATATGAAATTGAACATTTTACAAAATGGCTTTATAACATTAGGTGTTAAACCTCTTTACAAACATCTGACGAATGGGGTTGGAGCCTTATTTTATATGCATGTGACATATGAAGTTGTTTCTTTTCATATTTGTTTAGTGTGCAGTGTGTGTGTATGTGCATGCACATGTATGTGTGCTTGTGTGTGTGTGTGTGTGCATATGTGTGTCATAGCACACATGTGGAGATTAGAGGACAACTCTCAGGAGTGTTCTTTCAACCTATGGGTCCCAGGGATTGAACTCAGGAAGTCAGGTTTGGCAACAAGCACGGTAAGCTGCTGAGCCGTATCTCCAGCTCTACTGTGGTTTCTCTGTGGGGCTCCTTAGGTTTCTTCTTACAACTAACCAGAGAAAATCTTCCTGCGCAAATCAGCAGTATTTGGAAAATCATTTCCTCAAGAAACTATTGAGCCTATTGTGTCCAGAATGCATCTAAAGGGAATGAATGTCATGTCAAGAAAATCCTCCTGGTACCACAGTGGAGCAGAAAGCGCAGTGAAAAAGCAGTGACACCCAGGCTACTGGCAAGGGTGTGTCATTTACTGCTTGAAAGTGTGGAGTGGCAAATGGGTCACATTTAGCTATAGCCAGTGTGGGTAGACCAGCTTGTTAGGGAGGTAAAACAGGGTAGAAAAAAAGTAGATCATTTTAGGTGAATCGGGACATGAGAAGTGGTGACGTGGGGTTGGACCAGAGATGGTGAGTGTTGAGGAAACCGTGAACCACAATCAGGTTGGTCCTGAGTACAAAACAGATGAAGAACCAGAGCATGTAAGGCAAGCGCATGTGAGGACAAAGCTCCTGACCAGAAGGCCTTGTCACGTCTCCTATGTGAGTAACAACTACGTCCCTGAGAACCAATCTGCTAAGAAATGCTGGGCCTGTAAGGGAAACATGTTGTACAGATGTCACCCAGATGCAAAGAACAGCGTACAATAACAGGCAGAATGAGTTTGAGGATGAGAATACCTTGTTTTAAAAAACCAGTACATGGTGGTGGGGGTCGGCTCGGCAGTTAAGAGCGCACTGGCTGCTCTCCCAGAGGACCTGGGTTCAGTTCTCAGCACCCGCACGGCAGCTCACAACTGTCTGTAACCCAGCTCCAGGTGATTTGACACCCTCACACAGACACACATGTAGGCAAAACACCATTGCACATAAAACAGATAAATCACTAAAAATAATTTAAAAACCCACCACATGCGTTTATATACTTTAGTGAAGTGGCATTCAGTCAGGAGGAAAAGCTAACTCCACGATCAGCGAAAATACCAAAAGATTAAAGAAACTTAAGATCAATTTTCATATACAAAATCAAGCTTGAACTGAAAGGAACTGAAAAGCAGGCTCTCCGGTCCCAGCATTAGAGGCCTGTATCTGTGAATTCCGAGAGCCCTGGCACACTCATGGTAACTCTACACCAGCCTCGTGATGCTTGGATTCCACCTTAAGAAGCTAATATGGAGTTTAACTTTCCACAGGTCATCTTAAGAAAAAAAAAAAAAAAAAACAAAAACTCCTGTGAATAACAGAAAAGGCAAATGGGGTGTCCTGGCTCACCAAGGGGTACATCTGCTGTTTGCTTTTTTCCTTGTGAGGATCTCCTACTTGAAGCAAAAAGCCTAGCTAGGAGAGCATGCAGCAGGGGGTAGGCGGTTGTGTCACAGGTGGCAATGCTGTGCTTGCCCAAGTTTTAGTTCGGTTCTGTGTTCTAGCCATGACTGGTCTTTGCAGGGCAGCTGAAGTGATGGTTGAAAAGCCAACCGTCATGGCCTTTCTCATCTCTGCTTATTTCCTCTTCCCCTGTTTCTCCCTGGACTTGCTCAAGCCAGTGGGGTTGGGTGCTTCTTGGAAGTGTCTGTCTGGAACAGTCCCCTGCACCACTGGGATGTCTCTTCCTGCCCTCTCCCCACCCTCTTTCTTTACGGTACTTGCTGCTATTTCTGGAGGCCACCTGCTGGCACCTAAATGTGCCTCCATGCCGTCACGATCTTGATACCCTATGAGCATATACAGGAGGAGGAGGTCCCCCTCAGTCACAGTCATAGGGGAGGGGAGTAAGGGGAAAATGGGAGGGAGGGAGGAATGGGAAGATGCAAGGGATGGGATAATAAGTGAGATGTAATATGAATAAATTAATAAACTGAAAAAAAAAAGATTCCCAACTTTATAAACATAGGTGGAAGCTGAGGTGCATGCTCACTATCCGGCTGTATGTAGGACTAGGGGCAGTGATGCACGGCTCCGCAGAACCCAGCCCTAGAGGCACGGCTCCCTACTGTAAAGCTGTCTTAGTATTTCCCATGACAACAAATTAACCCACCAAAATATGTCCATTGTTACAAACCCTTTCCTGTGGACTTCTTACTGCTATATAAACTTGGATTTGATACATGCAAACCTGAAAGATTTGTTACCCGCCTTTTTATTTGGGAGGCTTCTCAGGTATCTCTGCTGCTTAGTCTGTATACATATACACATGCACATGCAAGCCTAGGTTCCCTTAAGGATAATCATAATTCTATCTAATTGTTGAGTTATCTCTTCAATTTGATTTATTCATGAATGTAGGTTTTCATTCACAGATATATTTAATTTCTGTAGAGAGCATTATCTTTTCTTTCTTAAAAAAGGTTTGCAGAAGAGTCAAAAAAAGTAATCTTGAAGATTGCCTTATCTTATATTTCATAAATTTCATTTCTCAGAGGAGGCTACTCAGTAGAAAGCTAAGACTAAAAAAAAAATCTGATCCATGTTAGATATAGAAAGTGACAAAATTATGCATAATTATCTACGCAATTACACTTGCCTGGGCTTGAGGATTTTTAGCCAGGAATGCTTAATAACATTTGCATGGTTAAATGAGACAGCAGAAACAATGGAAAGGGCCTCAGGGCATGGTCATCTGTTTAAGCATCCACTTGGATTTTCAACATAATTAGTCATATAATTGTGTGCCTAAACTTAGTGGATCCATGTAAGTAATTATCAATTATTAAAAAGCAGTGCTTGTAATGTTTTTCTCTCCACTTCTTGCCAATCAAATTACCAAGGAACATGCTATGTTCATGTTTCATCACATAAAATTAAGCGTGAAGCCTTGGGTGAAGGTGCATGAATTTGGATGGAGGGGCAGCTAATCCAGCCACTTGGACTTCTTTGTTTCTTGGGATTATTCTTGCTATCCAGTCATAACCAACCCTGAAGGATCTGACGACACTGCCACAGTACTTCTGAGAATTCAGGAAGGAAGTACGTTCACATATGTTGATAGTGATTTTGAGATGCATCTCGGAAGCAGTGACACAGCTCAGGGCAGAGTGGGGCTGAAAGGACAAGATGCAGATGTGTTTCTTCTCGGTAGATTCTGGTCCAGTGTTTCCCATACGGTTTACACTGTCCTCAGCCCCAGAAGCTGCCATCATCCATCGGTTGACATTCAAGCCAGTGTCATGAGAGATTGCCATTTAAAAAAAAAAAAATCTAGTTTCCTAATAATTATGCCAAAGAATCCAAGTTATACAACATCCACTTTCACCCGAGAGATAAAATAGTCCTCCCCTGGAGAAAAGTATGCCAAATGGTCAGTCCTGAAAACATACACACAAATAACATTATACAGATGGGAAAGGTTGTACTTATGAATTTGGGAACACACACACACACACACACACACACACACACACACACACACACGTGTGCACATATATTCCACAAATGAATGTACCAACAGTTAATGAAAAAAAGCCACAAATTTGAATGAGAGCAAAGAGGCGTGTGTGTGAGGCCTTAGAGGGAGGAAAAGAAGGAAGCAGTGATGGCATTATAGCAAATGTCAAAAATTAAGAAATAAAAATTCATGGCCAAGGGGGAGGGATGATGTGATTATATTTATTATGTTTTAAAAATGATAAATATTGTAAAGATGAAAAACTAAGTTAAAAATCACAAGGATCTTAGAACAAAAAAAATAATTTAAAGAAAAGTGAATTCTGGAACCAGGTTATGTTTAGAAAGAATTAGAAGCTAGGCACCAGTGGTGGGTCACTTCTTTTGCTCAGAAGAAATTTTGAAATGAGACAGTAACAGAATTACCCTAACAGAGCTTTACCGAAGATGGGTGACTTATACCTAGGAGATCCAAATTCTGCCACAGGTAGAAGGATTTAGCTACATTCCTAGTATGTCTTATCCATGGCCACAAGTTAGAGATGTAGCTGGATGGCGCGGGAGAAACACTTCTCTGGCAATGAAACAAATATGACCCAGTGACAGTCAAATGCTGACATGGCTCTGGTGTTAACCTTGGCTTTGCATGGCTTAAACAACCAAAGGACTGCCCATAAGCTTCTCGAATCACCAATAAAGACACAAGAAAAACAAAACCAGAGCAGAGAAGTCTAGCTACACTTTTCAAAGGAGAGGTACACCCAGTGTGACTACACTTTTTGTGGGAGAGGTACATCCAGTGTGACTACACTTTTCGTGGGAGAGGTACACCCACTGTGACTACACTTTTTGTGGGAGAGGTACACCCAGTATGACTACACTTTGCGTGGGAGAGGTACACCCAGTGTGACTACACTTTGCATGGGAGATGTACACCCAGTGTGACTACTCTTTGCATAGGAGAGGTACACCCAGTGTGACTATACTTTGCGTGGGAGAGGTACACCCAGTGTGACTACATTTTGTGTAGGCGAGGTACACCCAGTGTGTTCTGGAAAGTGAAGCCTGCACGTTGCCAGCTAGCAGGCTCTGTGAGTGGAATTTAAAAGAAGGATAGTTTTTGTCTGAGCAATCAAGAATTCTCTTTTATTGAGCCAAGGCAGCAACAGAGAAGGAGATTCTCAGAGTGGGGGAGAAAAGCCTCTCAACCCATGGGAGCTGGAGTCACATTGGTATTTTCCAAAGAAGTGAGTTTTAGCTTCTGAGGAGATGCTTTCTTCTTTAGGAAGTACCTTGTTACTTGTGTTGTAGAAAATAGATGGAGGCTGGGGATGTGTATTTGAATGAGGAAAGTGAAAATCCACGCACAAATTCTTCTGTTTTCTTTTAGATTTTGGCTGCAATTGAGTAGTGTTTTCTCCTTTTCAGACATTTCTCCTTTTGGCATAATTGCTTGTTTCATATAAGTTGCAGAAGGCAACTCATGCCTGATGCTTGTGAAAACCAGACTCGTGTGAACAGCTTAAATAAGGCTAAGAGAAAGAGGGCTCGCTAGTTTTCCTCCTTTGCATGCTCATGGAGCACATAAGGATGCACTTTAATGCTTTCATCCCGTTTGTCTCAACCATCTTGTTTGCTGTGACTAGAAACGGGCATACAACACAGCATTTTAAAAAAGATTTATTTATTTATTTATACAGTACACATGTGTTATTTATTTATACATGAGTGCCTGCAGCCCAGAAGAGGGCACCAGATCTCATTATAGATGGTTGTGAGCCACCATGTGGTTGCTGGGAATTGAACTCATGACCTTTGGAAGAACAGACAGTGCTCTTAACCTCTGAGCCATCTCTCCAGCCCATAACACAGCACTTTAAGAGTCTCTACCTTTAAAAAAAAAAAATCACAGGCCGACCGATAGACGCACACTTTGCAGATTTTCCTGCACAGAGATGGCTGACCCAAGTCTCTCACTGGTACTCTGACTGCTACAGTCCTGGAAGCCAGTAAAAAGGTCCCAGGGCTTCCGGAGTCAGAGGGGGCTAAGCTATATGGAAACCTATGCAGGAAGTAGCGATTAAGATCCTATATGCCTTCTAGAAGTCTTGTGTTATTAAAGCCCCAGGGCCAGGTGTAGGATACCTCCTTGTGAGCACTGGTAAGGGGAGTCCGAGAGATCACCTCCCAACAAAGCCTGCTACTCTTAGCTGCTCACCAGGACTAGATGATAAGACCCCATCGCTGAAGGAACCACACACCTTGACTACAAGACTGAGAGGTCAAGCTGGGACTGAACTGGAAGCTTCCCCGATGCTGACTAGGCCTCATGGTCCTGAAAGGTGCTATCAATGCTGTGAGGAGGAAAGGAACCAACAGTTTCACCTACCTGTGTATCATCCTGTTAGGCAAGGCATGCCTCCTGAAGCAATGATGCTATCACTGTTACAGGAATAACCAGGTGCTCTTTGTATAGGCAAGAGGCTTGCCCCTAGTAGGGGATCTTTGTTTGATAATGTAAATGCAGAGAGAAAAACAAAACAAAAACTCATGCTTGATGAGGGCTTCCGCTCTAGTGGGGAGACTGTGACTGTTTATTGCCGTCTTTAGTTTGTCATAGCACCAAACTGCCTTCTAATCTGTGTTTATACCCACATACAAGTGCTAATCTCAGCCTTAATCAGAGATGCTTCTCTTTGTGGTGGTGAACACAGAGCTGCCTGGCTGCTCAGGGTGCCGAGAGCAGGTAACTGTTGACTGCTTAGCCTTAAACAAGACATTTAGACCACTCCCTCAAAGGTTTAGGGAAGACAGCCGGGCGTGGTGGCGCACGCCTTTAATCCCAGCACTAGGGAGGCAGAGGCAGGCGGATCACTGTGAGTTCGAGGCCAGCCTGGTCTACAAAGTGAGTCCAGGACAGTCAAGGCTACACAGAGAAACCCTGTCTCGAAAAACCAAAAAAAAAAAAAAAAAAAGAGCTCAAAGGTTTCGGGAAGACTGCAGAAGAGGGGGCAGGAAGAAAATTTAAGAACAAGAAAGAAGGAAGAAGGGCTGTGAAATGCTGGCTTTTGGCATGACACAAGCAACACAGCTGTGAGCTCACAGGAGCCGTGGCTGCCTGCCATGGCCTGTCCACAGTCACATGAATTCCCCAGAGCCTGGGAAGGTCCTGCCTCTCCCTCCTGATCTACTGGTTACTGATGAGCTCTGGAGGAGAGCAAGTCATCCTTTGCAGTTAGTTAGCCACGGATATGTCCACCGGACTCCAGTGTGGCTCCTGAATCTCTCCTCATAGAGATGGCCCTGGTTAGACTCAATGAGTTAAAACAAAACAACCAAAACACTGAAAGGAGAAGGGACTTGCCAGGAAAAGAAGATGAAAAGGCAGCTGGGTGGGAATTCAGAGATAGTGAAGTGACAATAACCAGAATATACTATGTATATTTATAAACCCGTTAAAGAACAAATTAAATGAAAGTTTTCCCTTTAAAGCCTGTTTGTTAGCCTGTTGGATAACTCCATGATTGTCTCTTCATATTTATGGTTATTAAGCTATAAAAAGTATCCAATCACAGTAGAATATGAGGGCTTAGTTATGAATGTGACCTTTGCATATTCCTTGAAAGGGTGAGGTAAGCTCATGAGAAACGCAAGCAAAATGTACAGTAGAAAATGCCTTGATACTAAACTCTGGGTGCAACTTGAAGCTAGCATGAAGTGAGAGCTGCGAGGCCAAGCTGTGACGTTGCTTGCTTTTCTTGAAGAGCACTGCATGAGTCTTGAAGCCATGATGGTGATTTTCCCATCCATGTAGACCTTCCCTTCCATCACGCCTCGCAGCCACTCACCGCTGTGCTCATCTGAGTTAGCATCTTATTTCTCCGATGTCATTTACATTTGGCCTCAGTGAGAGAGTGTGTGGAAATCCTGTCACTGACCCAATTCTCAGCAGTGATGTCACTCATGGCGTTGGCATTTAAGTGGCTGTAACTGTGTGCTGAGGTCAAGCCTGCTGTGGTGCTGAATGAGGAGAGCTTTCATTTCTATGCTGCGGTGTCTGCAGTTGCGATATGTTTTACTTTTCCCCTTAAGAAAGCAAACATTTCCTTGACTGTGAAGATACCTTAGGCATGAGGAGTGGTTGGTATTCTGGAGAATTCGGTAGAAGTTCATAGGCCTTTGAGCCTTCCAGAGTCCAACAATTGGAGTTGCTTCAGGAGGGAATAATTTTACTGAGGTCTAATAAACTTGATTTTTTTTTTCACCCTCAGTTTTTAGACTCAGGAAACTCTTAGTGTCAGAAAGGGAGGGCAGACTGTATGAATCATCCTGGCCATCTCCCAATATTAGAAGAATCCGAAGGTGCCTATTCTTGCCGTGCTCCCTGTGATAGCCACAGAGATGAGAGTGTTTTGCTGGTGACTCACCATTCCATTTTATCTGGGGACCTCAGTGCTCTCACACTCAATTCCCGTAGGGGGTCCTGTTCTCTGCTTAAAAGAATATTGGCAGTTCTTTGAGCTAATGATCTGTTTGGAGGATGGAAGTCTCCAAGGTGCCAATAACTGCACAGCTTTCATAATGTATCTTTCAGGTCTTTGATCTGTTGTTTTTTTTTCTTTTCTGAATACACGGGACCCTCAATAGCAAGATTAAAGATGCCTCTTCCTACAAGGAAGGCAAAAGTTGAAAACTTAAAAGCTGCTCAGATTTCCAAATAGTATTTTTGTACGATTTCATTTTGTCAACATCCTGTTTGGTGAGCACCGTCCTTCATTCATGTGATAATTGGATGGTAATCCAAACAGTGTGGAGTTGTAGGCTCCCCAAGGAAGCCTTGAACATGGGATTAAAAAGTGCTTAGTGCCAACTAGCCTGTGGTTGGGCCTACGGACTCATCTCGGATTCCATTTGATTCAAATACTTACTTGGGACCCCATAGGTGTCAAACATCTCATCTTCCTTTGTAGCAAATATTGAGAAATTGCGATGTATGTTTGAGAGACTCATGTTCTTAACTGAACAAAGTAAGGTGATTAAAAAATGGTCATGGTGGGAAAAAGAAAATGAACCGGCTTGGAGAGAAATGAACGGCATTTATTGAGGTCAGAGAAAAGGGTGTAGCGAAGTGGGAGGGGCTTCCAGCTTCCCCATCCAAGAACCTGGCAGCACCTGGAAGTGCTGTGTGGCCAGGGCTGGGGTGGGCTGTGTGCAGCTGAGCAGTCAGGAAAGAATGGGTTCAGAAAGATCCTTTAACCAGAACCCAGTGAAGAGCCAGGGAGGTTTTTTGTTTGCTTGTTTTTAAATTAATTAATTAATTAAATCACCCAGCAGCAGTGCCTGGGAAACAGATGCTGAGACTCACAGCCAAACATTGAGCAAAGCACAGGAAGCCTTGTGGGAAAGTGGGGGAAGGAGAAAAGGACCTGAAGGTGACAGGAGCTCCACAAGAAGACCAACAGAGCCAACTAACCAGGCCCAGAGGGGCTTGTGAGGAGTGAAGCACCAACCAAGGACCATGCATGGACTGGACTTAGGGCCCATACACAGATGTAGCCGAAGGGCAGTTCAGGTGTCAATGAGACGTTTTAAACACAGTAAAAGTGAGGAATATTCTCAAAGCATTTTAAGGCAGACTTTAGTGTACTTTGAACTAACAATACACATATGCAAACAAGCACACATGCTTAGTAATTCCCTCTCCGTCTTATCTCCAAGAAGAAAAGTGGCCCTTTACAATGTGACATGTGTCAACAGAATGAGGGCTCAGTCTTATTCATACTTGTCTGAACGACTATTAATTTTTACTTCTGCCGGGATGTAGCTGATCCCTGCACAGAGCTCTGAGCCGTGCGAGATGAAGCAGTGATGCATGTGATTTCTACAGCGCTCGGAGAAAGGCCACCTCCTCCCCTGATACAGACCACGAGCCTTAGTGTCTGACCATACTGTGCCAGTGCATGGTTTGGTCCTGCTCCCGAGTCCTTAAGGAAAAAAATATAACCTCTTAAAAAACTAAAGCGCTGTAGTGTAAGAGGTGCGGAAGAACCAAAGCAGGAGGTTTTTCAAAAGCTGAAAACAAGGTGCTGACAGACAGACCTGCAGCTCATCAGAAGACAGTTTTCCCCCCCAGATAATTTTTTTTCTTCACAGTACCATCGGGATGGTGAGAGCGTATTCAAGACAAACCTGAGACCCTGAGCTGCTCACTTGTCCTCTGCAGACTGAACTTTTATCGGTGTAACCCGGCTAACAGGAGTCACCACCCTGCCCCTCCCCCACCTCCCGCTCAGCTCCTGACATTCTGTGCAGAAAACACAAAACGTCTCAGAAGTGGGTAACTCCCAGCTGTGGGATGAACTGTCACACATGTGACAATGAGCCAATATCTACCGGCAGCCAGCTAATAATTGCGGATATTTTGGGGGCGGCTGAGGATTCAGAACTTCACTCAGCTGTGTGTTTTGAGATTTTTGTCATCTTTTCTTTTCTTATAAAAGAAAATATTTAATTGGGCATTCGCTTATAGTTTTAGAGGGTTAGTCCGTTGTCATCATAATGGGGTAGGCAGGAACATGGCAGCACCCGTGGCCCTGGAGAAGCAGTTGGGAGCTACATCCGATTCCACAGGCAAGTACAGTGGCATGGGCTTTTGAAACTTCACAGATCACCAACAAATGACATCCTTCCTCCAAGAAAGCCACTCCTCCTAATCCTTCTAATCCTTTCAAACAGTGACTAGGAATTCAAACATATGAGCCTGTGCGGGCCATGCTTAGTGAAACCACCACAATGATCTGGTTTTATTTCTATTACTCTGGTTACATTTTTATTTATTTATTTTAATAATTTATTCCGATTACATCCCAATTCTTATCCCCTCACTTGTATCTTCTTGTTCCCAGCCTCTCCCCTTCTTTCTCCCTATTTCCCGGCCCTCTGACAGAAGGGGACCTCCTCTTCCACCATACGACCACAGATTATCAGGCCTCATCCAGGTAGCCTGCCCCTCCTCTGAGTGCCACTGGGCCTCCCCACCAAAGGGAAGTGGTCAAATCGTGGACAGCAGAGTTCATGTCAGAGTCAGTCCCCACTCTTCCCACCACTGTGGAGAATGCACTGTCCATTGGCTAGATCTGAATAGGGGGTCTAGGTTTACTGCATGCATTGTCCTTGGTTGATACAGCGGTTTGTGCAGATCTGCCAGCCTTGATGGTCTTCTGGGGGGTTCCTGGACCCTCTGGGTCCTTCTGTTCCCCATCTTCTTATTGTGCATGAGCTTGGAATAAAACTTCCCCTTATTTCACCAGGCTGCAGCGTTAGCTGGTGCCTACTATCCTAAGTCTGTAAAACACTTTGTGCTTCATTTACTGTTTTATTTTATGGTGGAAACAGAGCCTTGTCTCCTTTAAATGATCTAACTGGGAGACACCTTATGGATTCTGAGCTATGATCCCACTTGAGATTTTAAATCTTAATACTTTTCCAAATTGTTAGAAACATCTTACACTAGAAATCTTGGTATTCGGGGTGGGCAACATGGCTCAGTGGCTAAAGGTACTTGCTACTATGCCTGGTGACTTGAGTTTTGCTCCTAGAATCTAGTGAGGCTCACCTTCAGAGTGGACCCTTACACTCACCCCAGCTTTTCATACCAAAAGAATTTAATCATTCACAAGAAAAAGCAGTATGAAGAGACACTGCTATAAAATGTTTTCCAAATATCCAAATTCAAGATAATAAAGTATTAACTACCATTAGTAGAGTTCATCATGCGCACTAACGTGCTTCTAATTCTCATCCATATGCCATTATATGTGGATAATATTAAAAGCTATAAGCTGGTTTCACTTGCCTATTCTATAGTGTAAATTATTCCTCACAACAGTTTTGTGCATAGCATGGCCTCCGAGATTACTGGGAAGTGACACTTTGAAAACAGCGAATGACGGGTTGGTAGGGCAGATCACTCCCACGGTTTCTAGTTTCTCTTAAACGTTGCTGGTATGACACGGCACAAAGAGCGCTCTCGACCTCCAAATGGTACCTAGTGAACCAACCTAAAGCTACCAAGCACATTCAGGTTACCACCGTGTGAATGAACCTTCCCAGCAAACGCCTTAGCCATGAAAGATGGTAGCAAATCTGAAACATCTCAGGAAACCGAAGCCTTACCCAGAACTGGGTCGTATTCGGTGTGGGTCCTGTTCTCCTTCCAGGACAGCAGGCAGCCGAGGCTGTTCATGTCTGCAGATTCGATGTAGCCGTTCATGGTCAGCATCATCTGGTGAGCTCTCGCTATCCCGTAGTGGACTTTGGTCTCATCCATCAGGGCTGTTGTCATGAGCTCCACCGTGACGCTGAAAGCTTGCTGGAAGTACTCAGTAGCCTTGCTGTACTTCCCCTAGTGAGAGAGAGAGAGAATAAAAACCGCTTAAAATGTTTTTTCTCACCTCACTCACTTCACAGATTTGTTCATCTCACACCTCGGCACACCCATTTTTGAAGAGAAAGAGCTGCCCTCTTTGAGCAGTGGCCGCTCGATGGTATGGCCAATCTTGAAGTGAATTTAGTCAGAAAGCTCATGTGCAGCTGAGACATGTGAAGGGCACGGGAGCAGGAGGAAAGTGAACCAGTTGCCATAGATTTCGGCACATTTTACTAATTATAGCATTGTAGTTATTCGATTAGACATACTGGACCGCCTTTTGTTTTTATTTGTAGCAAGAGGGCATTTGATGCAAAGCCAGTGGCCGTAGTTGATGACCGCATGTCTCTGCTGCTGTTTCTCTTTCTTAGATGCACCTGCCATTGTTTAGCCGAAAACATGGGAGAATCTAAATTTTAAATATGTGATTGTCAAATGATGACAACAAAAACAACTACAACAGCAACAGGATCGTCTAAGTACCTCTGCCTTTGCTAAGTCCATTGTAACATTTCAAATTTTAGAAATTTAACATTTTTTCCTTTGTGGTCCTTTTACCTACTCTGAAAGTTTTTGTTTAAGCAACAACATTTGCCTCACACACAGAAGCGTCAAGGCCAGTAGCAAGTGCTTCATATTTGTCATTAGCTGTCACATGTCACCTCTGAGGACGACAGGAGTGCAACATCTATCTCCTCTAAACCTCCCAAAAAATTGCACACAGGCTTTTCCTTAAAGGAGAAAATGGCTTCTAAGTTTGACCTGTGCTTGCGGAGACTCTTAACAAAACCATTTCTCACAGACTTAAAGCCCTTTGGGGTTCCTATCCCTTTCTCTCCATCGCCCTCCCAAGTTTGTGCTTCCCCAGCCGTGTGTGATGTCCAGGCCTAGCTACCCATCAGTTCCGGTCTACAGTTCTATGGCACAGCAGGAGACTGCTGCTCACACCTGCCTGCTCTGTGCTTGGGGAAACATTAGAAAGCTCTTCAAGGCTCCACACACAAACACAAAGCAGTGATATAAGGGAGGAATATTAGCAGTGCACATGTATAAAACCAAATAAACAGTGGGTCTGGGAACACAGCTCAACGGATTGGCAACCGAGCTTCCTGCCTCCAGACAAAAGGCACAGCCTGCAGCATCCCAGGATCTTAGAGGTGAGGCAGGGGTCTGCAGAAAAGGCTGGTTAGCTGGACTAACCTGATTGTCAAGCTCTGGGTCCAGACAGAAACTTTACCCCAGGATACAAACTGAGAGAGACTGAGAAAGATGTAGGACTTCAACCTCCGGCCTCGACGTGCAGGTGTACCCACACAGAAGTGCCCTCCTACACGTGAACACTCACGTAGGCTGAAGGTGCCTTTCAAAAGAAACTTTACAGGGAAGACTGTTTCGCAGTACAAATTTAAGCCATATTCCCATACCCTGGGAAGGAAACAAGAATTAAAACCACCACGAACACATCCTCATGCCACACCCCAGCACAGAAGGAAGGAGCTTGGGCTCCACAGCCCTCTGCCATGGAGCTGTCTGATGACTGCCCACACTGACTGACTAAGGAGGCCCCTGCAAGGCAAGGAGTGGCTGCTCTCACATGCAACACAGGTAACAACACTGCATGGCCTGCGTCCTTCAGGGCAGTCTGTGTGGACTCCCTATTCAGATTGATGCAAAGCCCCTTCATGCTGTATAGGTAATAATTATTTGTTGCTGTAAGCAATTCATTCTTTTATATTGTCATAAAATGGTATTTATAATGAGAAAAGATTTGATTAAAACCATATTAAAGGTGGCATCTGTGTTCCAATTATATATGATTGAGAACCATGACAGATATTAAAGATGATGGAAAATACGTATTATCTTCATAGATACCAATGAGATAGGACAAGTTACACACACACACAGACACACAGACACAGACACACACACACACACACACACACACACACACACACACAATTTGGGCAAGATATCCTTAAAAAGAGAAAACATAAAATGAAGTATCTATTTGCTCCTGTTATATTTCTGAGCTTCAAGCTGTTTATTGATTTCAGTTGAGAGTTTGAATTTGGAAACTCAAGGGCTATATATTTAAGCTTCCAGGATTATTTAAAGACATGTTAAAATGAAGGCATGCGTTCATTTGCTCAATCATGGGGCAACCACTATGGGTGAGGTTATATGGCAGCTGGTGACAGCCAGCAGCAAGAGGTGGGGCAGGTGGCAGGTGGCTTGCTTTTAGAGGAACTAGGAATGCCTGCATGGTGATTGGGCCTTATTTAACCCAAGTGCTTTTCTCCCTAGAAGTGTCATTAGGTAATTGCCTTCCCTTTCCTTCAAACTGTGCCTTGTATCCCAGTTTTGGATAAGCAAACAACTATGATAAACTATTACCAATGGAAGTTCCTCCAAAATACTGCCAAGTAAATGCAATATTCATTTTCAGATGTTATCATTTTTTTAAAAAACATACCTTTTGGGAATGATTTTTCCTTAATGCTTATTGTATTTCCAGGTTCTTAATCCTAAAAAAAACCACTATGTAAATATAACCTCTTCTAAAACTCTATACAACTTTCTACAGCTCATCTTTGTTTTCAAATCATCTCTACTATAAATTTCTAATGATTCTAGAAATCAGCTCTGACCATCTTAAGTATGAGCTTGAGATTGTGTAGTTGATTATAGATGCATTAATCCATTCTTGAGAAGACAACCCCAAGCAAGGCTCTGAAAACTCCCAATTCCAGAGTAAAAGCTCAGTGACATCATAGACCTGGAAACAGAGCTTATAATAGAATTTTCATGCATTGTTCTGTTTCATACCAGACCTGTCCTCTTCAGCACTCAGGGTAAATCAAGCAGTCTCTATCAATCTCTCTCTCTCTCTCTCTCTCTCTCTCTCTCTCTCTCTCTCTCTCTCCCCTCTTACTCGTGTGTGTGATCTGTTTCTCTGTGGCTCTGAGCTTGCATGTGTCATGGCACACATGTGGAGGTGGAAGGACAACTTTCAGAGGTCAATTCTCTTCTTCTACCATGGGTTTGAAAGATGGAGCCTAGGCCATCAGGGCTGGGCAGTTACCTTACTGGTCCTGTGCTGCTGCTTTAACCCAGCCTTTCCCATCCTTCTAATTCTGCTTATTTTTACATCTTAAGAAGTGAGACGTCTCATAAAGGGCAGATACTTGATTATCCCTCCTAAAACACTCTCATCTGCCCACTTTATATTAATTACATATTTACAACTAACATTTCATCAAAAGATCACATCTATGGAGTGGCATGGGAGGCTCATTTCCCCTGATTTTACAATAAAAGATTAAGTAAGATAAAGATGATGATGATGATGATGGTGATGATGATTTTATTTTGGTTTTTGAGACAGAGTTTCTCTGTGAAGCCCTGGCTATCCTGGAACTCACTCTTCAGACCAGGCTGGCCTCAAACTCACAGAGTTCTGCTTGTTTCTGCCTCTTGAGTTCCTGGATTAAATACGTATGTCACCACTATAAAGACTCTTTTTAAGTCAAACCATTTGTATTATAAAAGTACTACCATAATCACAGAATACGTTGATGATAGTGTTTTTTCAAATATTAGTTTTGCCTCCTAAGTTCTGTCTCACAACATTATATTTTGGAGCTTATTGCTAAAACAAGGGCATGAACAACACGGAGGCAGAAAGGATGAGGTGCATTAGCTGTTAAGGGGGCTGTTCTAGATTGTTGAGTTTTGCTGTGATTAAACACCATGATCAAAACCAACTCAGGAGGAAATAATGCATTTTCCCTTATAGCTTAAGTCCATTATGACAGGAAGCCAGGACAGGAACTCCAGGCAGGAAATGAAATAGAGAGAACACTGTTCCCTGGCTTATTCCTCGTGTCTCACTGCACCTGCTTTCTTATAGAACTCAGGGCCTCTGTCCAGTGGCATGGCACCATTCACAGAGGGCTGGGCTCTCACATCAACCACAAACATGCCTACATGCCAGTCCAATGGAGGCAGTTAAGGTTCCCTCTTCTCAGATGGCCCTCCCTTGCATCAAATTCACAAAAACACAGCTAGCACGAGGGTCTTACAGGCACTGTAAAGAGTGGCAGTGGCATTCGATTTGTTTGTAAGGATTCAGGACAAGTTTTCCAAGTGATATGATACTGTAGGAAAGTGAAAGGCAAGTGCGGGATTTCAGAAGTTGGAGAATGTTTTCTCAGGTGGGTGTTAAACTTTCCAAGGATCAAACACCAGATAATAAATCGCACTAGTGACATTAAAAACACTTGGCAAAACCTGAGAAAATGAAAGCATAGTTAGTTCTTCTGCTCGTTTCACTTTCCTTATCTTTCTGTCCTGAGGGAAATGGGTGCACACTTGGCATGCATGCCATATGGGATCTCAGTGTTCAAAGTGTTTGGTAGGATGGTAAAGCCACAGTAACTCCAGCTTTGTGGTGTTTCTGAAGAGGCAACCCCTTTAAAGAGCCAAAATCAAAAGATTTTGATTCAGTGTGTCAATTCAGCCACTCGGGGATTCAGTCCCCCTCTTTGACTATAAGCGTCTCTAGCATGTGTCTTGGCATCCCTGCCCACCACCATTTTATCCTGAAGCATCAGCAGAAGCCCAGTGTCGGGGTCAACGGAGCTGAAGTGGTCCAGGTAGAGGCAACTGACACAGCACAAGAAAGGGGGGGGGGTTTCCAGGGGATGGACAGGGAGGGTAGAAAGAGGAAAAACAAAGTGGGAGACGGAAGGAGCAGAGCCAAGGTGAGGGCAAGGGTGAGAGGTGCTGAGGGACGAGGCGGGAAAGCAGGGGAGGGGCGGGAAAGCAAGAGAAGGAGAGGCCTTAAGATAATGAGCCCCTTTCACAGGATTTCCACAGTAGTCTCTGGGCAAGGAAAGGAATGGTGTTATGGTCAGTACATTGGCTAATTATGGTGTCTTTGTGCTGTGAAAACCCATTTTAAATTTCCTTTTAGAGTCGCGGTTGGATTGGCCTCCTCTCCTGGGGAAGGCGAAGGGACTAAGGGAGCAACAGGATGCTGAGAGAAACTAGAGGACTTGACTTGCTTGCAGGAGTTTTCCTCAGAGCAGAAAAAACAAAATGACTTTCATTCATTTGTACTAACTTCAAACTCATTTTCTTAAATGTTGGAGACAATAGGCCACGTTGGGTTATCGGAATGGCTAAGAGTGTGGCTTGGAATGTTGGGAGACTTAAAACGAATTGAGCTCTTGGAGGGTCTGGGATAGAGAATTGCTATGTTGGTGGAGCATAATCGTAGCAAGATTCACCCCACATTCCCAGCAAAAGTCAAGTTGCTGCCATTCCTAATTCAATTCCATTTTTCCTCTGGTATTTACACTGTGTGCAGTGTATGTTTGCGTTCATATGGATTGTGCACCTGTTCATAGTATGTGTGCTTGCATATATATGTACATATGAATGGAGGCCAGAGACCAACATCTACTTTCTCCCTTGACCACTTTCCATGTTATTTTCTGGAGACAAGGTCTCTCTTACTGAAACCTGGGGCTCACTGATTTGCCTAGGAGGGCTGGCCAGTGAGCCCCACAGGCACCTGTCCTGCTCCCCGTTACTGGGGTTATAGTCTTGTGCTACCCATTTTTTTTTTGAGCGTGGTGCTGGGGATCTGAAATCATGTCTCTCTGCTTGCAAAACAAACACATTAATGACTTAGCCATTTCCTTAGCTTCTGTGTGTGTGTGTGTGTATATGTGTGTGTGTGTGTGTTTGTGTGTGTGTGAGAGAGAGAGAGAGACAGACAGACAGACAGACAGAGACAGAGACAGAGACAGAGACAGAGACAGACAGACAGACAGAGGGGGACTATGTGAGTTTATGTACATCACCTGCATGTAGGTCCCTGCACAGGCCAGAAGATGGTGTCAGACCCCATGGATCTGGAATTATAGGTAGTTGTGACTTGCCTAGTGTGTGTGCTGGGAAGCAAATCTCTTTTGCAAGAGCAGAAAGGAGTCTCAACCATTGAGCCGTCTCTCAAGCCTCCTCCCTCTGTTGATTTTTTTTAAATTAACATTTTAGTTGGTATATAAAATAATGGCTTTCACTGTGACACTTTCAAATGTACGCATGTGTCACTGCACACATGTGTCACTGCACATGTATGTCACATGGACACATGTCACTGCATCTTGTTTGTGTTCACTGCCCTCTGCTCTCCCCCACCACAGGGGTGGTTCCTTCCTCAATAGTCCCCCCTCTGCTTTCATGTTATTTAATTTAATCCTTACAGTAACCCCATGAGACAAAAAAAAAATCAAAGCCCCTAGAAGTGTAAATAACTTGTCCCAGGTCCCGAATCGTATGAGTGAGGGAGCTGGGCTTGTCACCCAAGCAGTGGGTTTCCACTGTAGGGCTTTTAATCACCGAGCACTCAGATTAACACAGACTGTATGAACACAGTTGGAGAATATAATTACCCTAAAAAATGATGGATCTGACTCATGATCAAAACAGCAATTATAACCAGAGAAACAGGCTTCTCCCATACAATTTCTAAAGGAGACCCTGGGTAACCGAAGATAATAAAATTGGTATTACAACTGGTGCATTTTCTAATCATAGCTCCTGGGATGCTGTAAAAAAAACAAAAACAAAAACAAAAACAAAAAAAACACTCTAAATTCTCTTTGGAACTATTCTTAGGATTTTTGTTTCTTCTCTTGCTGGGGCTTAGCAAGGAGCATCTCAGTTGGGTTAAAAAATAAAAAGAGAGAGAGAGAGAGTTTGGACCAAGAGAGGAACGAAAGAGTAAGTTGATAAGAGACAACACTTATCACAAAGTGGCCTTGAATCTGAATATTTTCATTTTTCCTCACATACGGTTACTTGGAATACAGAATGGCAGTGGTCACAGCTGGTGGGGCCTGTACCCCAGGAAGCACTGAACACCACATTAGGAGGAGAGAAGTTCTGCTAGTTCCACTCCACGCCTTGTGTCTGTGCCACATCACAACGTCTCAGCCACTTCTGTACTGACCTGTGGGTTTGCGAGCGAACAACGAGAACAGACTTGAAAGTCTGCAAGCTTTTACACAAGCAAAGGACACAATGCTCACTTTTTCATTGTAGATGTCACCAAGCATCGTGCACGCTCGTATCACATCGAGGCTTTGGAAGTTGTTTCTTGCAATGTTCACAACCTTTTCCAGGTATTTAATTGCTTCTGTCATCTCTCCTTGGCTAGAATAAAGTAGGAAAGTGTTAATGTGCCATCTCCTCAGTGTTGTAAAAAGAATAGCTTCTGTGTCTTTGCTATAAAGAACAAGGCATGGTGAGATGTAAAATGCACACATTTTATTAGTAGACCTGGCTTACCTCTGTCATAATATGCTATGAGTTAAAACTCAAATCTTTTTAACTTAATTTTTTTGAATTGTATACAAGTATACCATTTTTATCTCATCCTCTCCCTATGCCAACTTCTTCCATGTCCCCTCCACTCCCTATGAAAATTCATAACCTTTTCCTCTTTAATACTTATCATTTTCACACACACCTCCCCCACCCACCCGAATACATACCTGCTCACCCCTCCACCCCCCATACACACACAAACACACGTGTGCGCACACATGCGTACATAGCCTTTGCCATCCATTTAGTGTTGCTCATATGTGTATATTTTAGGGCTGACCACTTGGAGGTGGATAGCCTATCTGGGGCTCCTTCCTAGGGAAGACTGGTTTCTGTCTTTCGGCAGCCTGTAGCTTTGCATCAGGGGTTGGGGGCCTTGTGAAGTTTCTCCCATCCACATCGGCAGGTCAACTGGTGCTGTCATTTTCCTTTTAGGTGACCACGTTGTTGTGTTTACACAGGTGTAGCTTCCCTGTGTCTACTGAAGACGTGACCTCATCTAATTGACATCCTGGTCCTCTGGCTCTCTCGGTCTCTCCAACTTCTCATGCGTGATGCTCCCTGAGGCTCAGGTGCAGGTGTGCTGAAAACCCAGATGTGTAAAGCCCCGTGGACTGTTGGTGTGAATGAAAAGTGCTACCACTGCTTTAGAAAACAAAGAGACAGCTCCTCAATGGCTGGAACACAGACTTAATATGTGGTCCAGCAATTTAGCTGCAAGATATGCAACCAAGAGAAACAATCACGTGTCCACACAAAAATCCACACATTGACGTCAGAGCAGCGTTTTGAATAATAGCCAATGAGTGGACACCACTGAAATGTTTATCAGTTCAGATAATGGCTGAGAATGTGGTCTGTCCATACAATGGAATACTACCTTGAGAAAAAAATGAAGGGTTGATACATGATGACACAGACAAAACTTGAAAGTAGCAGGTGAAAAAAGTTAGACACAGAAGATTATATATTGTGCATTCATTTTATACAGTGTGAAGAATGGACAAACCAACAAAGACAGAAAATAGGCTAGTGGCTACTCGAGGCTGGGGAGGGGGATGGAGGGGAGATGATAGGGTTTCTCTGAGTGATAATGGAAAGTTCCTGAAATCAGAAAATAGTACTGGCCACAGAATCCTGTGGGTGTATAAAAACATTGAGTTGTGGAATCTAAAAGAGTTAGTATAATTGTATGAACTGTATCAAAAAGTCTTTTATTTTTTCCATTTTTTATTATGTTTCTTTTTAAGCATATACATTTATATTATTACACATAAATGAAATAAACTATATACAGCATATCTTGTTGAGTCTAAAATTCTGAATGAAAATCAATATCTATCATATGTTATCTCTATTAACTTAAAACATCTATCTAGAACAGAGTTCTGCCTAAAAAAGGGCAAGCTTGGATGCAGACAGAGTCAATGGCCAAACTCTGCCAAGACAGGGTAAGCAAGTCCTCAATAGTTCCTGCCTCACAAATATGTCTGTCAGATATAGTCGGCTAGAAGGCTGAAGAAGATGCTCCAATGTTATAGAGAGTTTTGAGCGACTGTTCAGGCAGTAAACTGTCATTTTTTAAAATTTGGTTCACTCAGGTAATTAAGTTTTCTTCCTTCTCATGTCTCTGATGGGGTTGAAGACCAGATAGTTTAGTCTTACAATTAAGCTTAGTTGTTTAGGGGTTAAGTAAGATGTTTTTAGATCTAAATAAATCTTTAAAAAAAAAAAAAAACTTCTAAAAAAGTATATAAAAAATGAAAATGCTAGATGTACACAACTTGGGAGGCTCTCTGTGAGTTTGAGGCCGTCCTCGGCTACACAGTAAGTTACAGGCCTGCCAGGGTTACACAGTGAAGTGAGTGAGCTAGCCCCAACCACCCCCCAAAAACCCCACACAAATGAATACTGTTCTAATGTCTCTCAGCGTCAAAATCGCAGGCACCACTAAAGTCACATATCGAGTGGTATATATCCCAGTGAACTGCTCAAGATGGCTCTCTCTTTCCAGCTGAGTGCATGGTATATGCTAGCCACTCAGATAATACGTTTGGAGGAAGGCATGACTGAAACTTAGGAGAAAGACTGAGTCCACATGCAAGGAAAACTGAGGCAGCCTCAGTCAGGTGGATGTTTGGCGTCCCTGACTAATTTCAGTCAGGGGACATAGATGAGAACACGGTGCAGCCAGGAGGGGGTCTGCCTGGTGATCCGGAAGTCCTGGGTTTGATTTCCAGCACCACACAACCCATGTGCCACCCTAGGACTGGGGGGCAGGGGTCGAGATGGGGGTGGGGGAATCAAAAGTTCAAGGTCGTCCTTGTGAGTTACAGGCCAGCTTGAGACACATGAAACCATGGCGCAAAAGAAGCCAGCGAGCAAGCGAGCAAGCGAGCCCTGAACTATAAAAGCCTAGCGGATGCCCTATAACCGGTTTCCCTGTCCGTTTGGTGGGCTAAATGTAGGAATCACTCTGCAGCCTAAGCTGTGATAGCCACCATGAGTGGCACAGAGTGACTGGCCCCCTGGAGCACAGGTCATTTGTCATTTGAACGGTAAATTTGGTCTTAAATGGCAATTAGAAGGAATTGAATGCCAACTCTCGTGAGCGCAGTAATGAAGCATTGAGAGAGACTACAAACTGTAGAGCACCGAGGAGGCTGCCCTTGCATTCTGAACTGTAGATAGTGGGCGGTACACTTTTCCACCCACAGGCCTCTACTTCCGCCTCCACCCTTACCTCGGCAGTCTTCAATGCAGGCTTGGGGGGAACCACTGTTAAAGATCCCCAGATTCTTCCTCCGGAAGCCTGCCCTTCTCCAGTATCTTCCTGTCCATGTGACAGTCCCTGCTCTCTCCTTTCACCTGCGTTTTTCCTTTGCTTCTGATCACACCCTGAAATTGAGCCCAGGCAGGGTTCTCTTTCTGGGGTTTCATCCAGCATCTTGCTCTCTCCTATGATGTATGGTTACCCTGGGTGTGTGTCAAGCACCAGTTGGGGTGACCTGCTCTGCACCCATGTTTGGCGAGTCTATTTTGGGGTACCCTGATTTCCCTCTGAATTCCAGGTCTGTCTTTTCAGTTCCCACATGTTCTTAGCATGCAAAAGAGGGGAGTCCCTTTCAAGTGGTCAGTCGCGGGGCCAGCGCCTGCTGAGAAAGCACATGATGCTTATGGTCGTTTTCTAGGGAATGCCGTCAAAGCATATTCATAAAAATGTTCATTAAATAAGCAGAATTAGCAAATTTTGTCCCAAAGCGGGATTATATGTAGATATTTCTCCTTCCTCCTCTCCTGTTTTTCCCTTTTATTCATTTCCCTTTGCTTTAAAACATTTTTCTTTTTTCTTTTCTTAAAAACATTGTTTTCTAAGTATCCACATTGTTTGTCTCTTTCAAATGACTAAATATACCTCCAAATCAGTGACAGTGCACTGCTATTGGGGTGACTCAGGTGAATATGAGACAGATATGCTAGAAGAATTTTTATGTACACTTGTTTGAAACAGGCCACGAGAGGAGAAGGCCACCGTCCCACATGAGTTCTCAGCTCTGGATGGTTCGTATTTATCAGCTGGTTTGTTCAAAAGGAGGCAGAAGATTTAAAGTCAGCGGGTGGCAGACATTAGGAAAAGCCAGGTCACACTCGTTCTTGGTTTAACCCTTTTTGTTCCTCTTTTGCTCTCTTAGAGAACTAATTTTGATAATATCGAAGTTATAAGCCTAGATAAAACTCCGCCTTCATTTTTAACATGATTGTGAATAGCTCTGAGGAGAAGGTTGTGCAACTGAGGAGCTGGGCACAAGGCAGGGACACAACAATGACCGTCAGTGACGTAACAGGTGACAGTGTCCACGGCTCTGCCAAAGACTGTCCACCATGAGAGACAAGCTCAGCATAGCTGAGTATCCTCTGTGAACCTCCCCACCAGGCAGTAAGTTAGCCCCCGGCAGACACGCGCAGCAGCCCTGGCCATTAGAACCCACACACGCATCCTTTTCTTGATGATACACCCACATTCTACAGAGCACAGATGGCATGGGGTTTCATGTTCCCCGAAGCTGGGACCACTGTCTTTCATAACTCCATACGCAACATATTTCATACCAAAATCGTGAGTCATCTTCCAGACTGAGGTATGTGTCAATTCTCTAGAAAAGTTATGCTGTTTAGGAATCATATTAAACCATAATGAAAGGCTCACCATCTATTTTAACTTAAATATTTGTCTGTGTGTGTATGTTTTCAGGGCCGACCACTTGGTATTGGATAATCAATCTGTGTGCTCTTCCCTGGGGAAAACTATTTCTCCAGCTCTCAGCCTTTCTTAGTTACGTACAGTTCTTTGTGTGAGGTTGTTAACCCTACACAAATTGAGGAGGTTGTATTTATGTATTTAGGAACACATACACACAGATAACAACAACTAGAGAAAAAGGGGCTATGAATATGAGAGACAGCAAGGGAGTGGGGAGTACAGGTGAGGGTCTAGGAGGAGGACAGAGAAGGAGACAATGATGTAATTATATTAATCTCAAAAAATAAAAAAATATTTAAACTTTATGTGTCTATAACAAAAACTAAGAGGAACTGAAAAAAGAAGAGTATGAAATATTGATAAAGAAAATGAACATAAACAAAGCATGTAAGCTAGTAAATAAAATACTAGTCAATAAAAATAAAATATAGATAATAATATTTCTGGGGTTAAGAATATTTTATCAAATTGATGTAAACTTTTCAAGATCTTTTCTGTACTATAATATCCTAAGAAAAAAAAGGAGACATTTTTACATGCTGCTTTAAAACCATAGGGAAAATTCATTCCTGTTATTTTGTTAAAACAGACTCACCAAAGCCTATTTATGTTTCCTGCTCCTTGAAAAGCGGACATGGTTTTGGTTTTGGATAGAAGTATAGGTTAGGGAAAGTTCGGCTGAAGATGCTTAAATCATATCATACTCAAGCAGCCGTACAAAAAGAAGTTCAGTGGG
Source organism: Acomys percivali (assembly GCA_907169655.1). Classification (NCBI taxonomy): domain Eukaryota; kingdom Metazoa; phylum Chordata; class Mammalia; order Rodentia; family Muridae; genus Acomys; species Acomys percivali. The sequence continues at coordinate 46,158,727 of OU015753.1, forward strand.
GAAAGAAAGTACAAAATGGTATAAACACAGAGATTCCTGGGTGTTTTGAACTTCTTTACAGACCCCCAAGGAGCAATGGATTTCCCAAGGACACAGAATACTCCTGAGATTGTTCTAGAACAATGCCAGAGAAGGCCTTCTCATCATGAACTGTACTTTCCTCCCAGGGACTGTGCAAGCCCCCCGCCATGGCAGGCTATCCGCCCAGCAGCTGGAATACACACAGCCCAGGGAGACGAGAAAGCTTCCAAACGTGTGGTCATTACAGTAGATTTAGAAGCCAGCCTGTCCATGGGGGAAGGGGATCAACTCTTTCCCTAGAGAAAGGCTACAGATTATTTATATAAGTTCAAAGACAAGGTTAAAGTGTTAGACAAATATTAATTCCAGTTTTCCTATATGCAGTGCACAGGTGCAACTTCAACAGCAGATTATATGGTATAATCATTAAATTCATTCAACCGGACCTCAGAGAGTTAAAAACATATATTCTAAGGACCAGGACTCCTCGGTCCAAAGAATGAGAATGAAACGGGGCAGAATATTTGTGTATCAAGGTGATTCCAGTTTCCAACTGGGAAAACAGGACCGTTAACACCCACGTCCCCTGACAACTGTCCAATTATGTATATCACACTTGGCCTAGTGTTTGCTGAAGAAGTAATCAATAAAGGATGTGGTTGACTGAACATAGATTTTGGTTGAACCAATGCATGAAAACTTAATCATTTACTCAGAGAGAAGAAATCAAATACAGCAGAGATGACACAGGCACCGAGGGGTTTCTTGATTGTGCTACCAACTTTGTGGGCCACAGATGAAAGCAATAAGGCAAGTGGGATCAGGGGCAGGAGAAAAATGTAAAAAGCTATTCTTAATTCCATGAATTAATAGAAATGTTTCTGGTGGGTTTTTTTTTTTTTTGTATGTGTGTGTCATTTTTAGCAAATTTCACACCAGAGCCTAGATGTTCCATTTTAGAGAATATATGAAAATTACCAGGGCGTGTCATTTCTCTCAAGCAAGAAGAAATTAATCTTCAGCTGTGACAGAAAGGTAATTTTCACACTGGAAACTTTGTTGGAATTGATTTGAAGATCTCCACTGTGGAAAGTTTTCCAGGAAATCATTTAACTGAAGGGTGTGAGGAAATTTACAATGGGCAGGAGATAAGCTAGAACGGCCACAGCTCTGACCAACCTCTCAGGAGGGCAGGGCTGCGCTGTCCCTCTTCCCTACGTCCTATTAAGTAGCTAGCCTGCTTAGGTTGACGAGTTGTGGCATTTCAACAAATGAATTAGTTAACTTAGTGAGAATATACAAACATGCATTTCATAAGGAAAATTAAGGAGGTTTCCTGCTTTTGCAGGCCCTTGAAGTATCTCTCTCCAAAACAACAACACTAATGTTTACTTAGTAATTTTTCAACTCACCTTTTCTTTATGAATCAAAACTGACTTTTATAGTAGTATCACAGGGCTTTTTTGAGAATTGACTCTTTTCTTCAGCACCATTGCAATTAAGGAAGAAATGACACTGTGACTACTTAATTTCTTTACACTGCCTAAGCCCTTGTTCGGTGTATATTATTTACACTAACAGCACAAAAGAGTTGTTCACTATTGACCCTCTCCTTAACTAGTCGCATGAGGTCTGGCTTGAGCATCACCAAAGGGTAACTCCATCTCACCAAATCCTGTCTTGACAGAAAGTGGCGTGTTTCCCAACTGAGGGCTTAGTATAAATTCTTGTAACCATTTTAGAAGCTTCCAGCTTATACACCTTTCACGCACACTCAGCTGATGGCCTTAGACACCCACTTATCCTGGACATGGCTCTCCCCTTCCATTTCCGTTAAAGAGATAAAATATGTTTATAGAGATAGGGCTGCCATTAGCGAAACTGGTGCAATCACGCAGGTCAGGAGAGAAGAGATTTAGGGGGGAAGCTAAGCTTCACGCACAACCTGATTTATTTCTTAGCTACCTCTGCCATAATTTCTTCTATTTCATCTCCATTACTTCTTGTATGGTGCTGCTAAACACAGAAGGACAGTTGAGGACTGTGGAAGGGGTTAATGTGTATGTACCTGGTGTGTGTGTGTGTGTGGGTGTGTGTGTGTGTTTGCACATGTGTGGACACACTTATTAAAGTTAATATTAACCCCTTGAGCAGCATTTTCCTAACAATGAGCATAAAATGTGCAAAGGTTCTGACTTTAACAGACTTGATTTAAGTGAAAGCTTTCCAAATACCCAGGGCGCTGCTGTCATCTGGAATGCTTTGTTTCGAATGCTGAAGACACGCCAATAGATTATGTCCTTGACCAGGGCCGTGCACCTCTGAGCTCGCAGGAGCCAGGCCTGCAAAATGGCAGCCCTGCATTGAGAAGGCCATGGCCTGGGACATCTTTTCCTCCCCGTACCCTTCTGCGTCCTGCATGACATTACAAAATGAAGAACCCTTGTCTATCACATGCACAAGTCATTAACAGATTTCCTATACTTTAGAAGAAGGCAAATTCTGTAGACGGACTTAGTTTTATTTGACATAATAGTAAAATGTGAATCTGTTCCTGTGTCTCTGTCTCTCTGTCTCTGTCTCTTTGTCTGTCTGTTTCTGTCTCTGTCTGTCTCTCTGCCACTCTCTTTGTCTCTGTCACTCTTTGTCCCCTTGCCCCCCCTTTCTTTCTGTGAATGCGTACACCAGAGGACAATATTAGGAGTGTTCCTAGATTTCTCACACTATTTTTTGAAACAGAGTCTCTTACAGAACCTGGAGTTCACCAATTAGACTAGCTCCCCAGCGAGTCCCAGAGATCTGCCTGTCTTGAGTTCTGCAGCCCTGGGCTCATGCCTGGCTCTGCGTGGGTGCTGGAGGTCTGAACACAAGTCTTTACACCCAACAAGCGCTTCCCTAACTGGGCCATTTCCAGAGCTCTGTTTGCCATGTTGCTGAGACTATAAGAAAAGGATAGCCTCATTCCTAAGAAAAACCTACCACATCCTGGCCTGCCCTGTGCAGCTATAGCCTTTCCACCTCAGACACATCGATTATCTGAACTGTTGAATTTACCAGATTATCACTCAGCTTACCCCCCGACCCCCCGCAGCTCTGACTGAACAGATCAGGAATTCAAATTCTGAGGTACAGACTGAAATATCCCAGAAGAGAAATACAGTGAACCTTTGCAGATAATCTGAAGCCAACCTCAAGCATCCAGATGTTTAAAAAATAAAATACGAGCACCATCAGTAACCAAAGGCCATGGCGACAGTTATCCTGTGACACAGCAAATGCTGAAGAACATTTCCTCAGGACTTTCTTCTCTTTCGCTGTGTGGCAATTTCGTTTTGTAAGATTTGTTTTTATAAGCTTGTGAAGGGACACAGTAAGATCACTCTGTAAACCTGGGCCAGGCTTGGCCACTGCAAAGTAAGATGAAGAATCCAGCTATTTTCTAGGGAATGGAGAGATAGCTCTGCAGTTAGAGCACTTGACTGCTGTTCCAGAGGACCAGGGTTCAATTCCCAGTACCCACATGGTTGCTGACAACCACTCTAGTCCCAGAGGATCTTATACTGTCCTATTCTGGCTCCTGTGGGCATTAGGCATGTATGCAACATTCATGGGCTCACACACACACAGACACACGCACAGACACACATACACTATGCATACTTATAAAATAAATAATGAAAAGCAAACAAAACAACACCCCAACCCACCCACCCCCAAATAAGCCAGTGTTTTCTACTGATTAGGGAGCGTGATGGGACCAAAGGCAAGTAGTTTAGTAGCTGCAATGAACCGGACAGGAAAGTGCACGGCACTGGTAAGCCTGGACAGATATTAAGTTGAACACCCAACTCATCCTGGTTGCTGTCTGGAGAACAGGACTCTCAAGAGACAGCTGGGCTAGTCTTCTGTGGACTGGTCGCCAAATGTATTCAGAGGGTGCACTTGCAGGCTGCTGGCTTCCCTTACAAGTGTCTAGCCCCACCCCCCTTCTCCAGTAAATGTCTATACTCTCATTAGCATACCTTCTCCTAAGACATTTGTCCAACAATGGCCGTGTTTATAGGAAACCTTCCATTTTGTTGGCATTGGCACTTTAAGTAGCAAGTCTTATATTTGTAGTATTTATGTAATGATTCTACATTTAGTTCCTGAAGCACATGAACATTATGTCTTTCTTTCTGTCTTTTTTTTTTTTTTTTTTTTTTTTTTTTTTTTTTTTTTTTTTTTTTTTGGTTTTTCAAGACAAGGTTTCTCTGTGTAGCCTTGACTATCCTGGACTCACTTTGTAGACCAGGCTGGCCTTGAACTCACTGTGATCTGCCTGCCTCTGCCTCCCAATTGCTAGGAAACATTATGTCTTTCAATAATACCCAACCTTCTCAGGCTGCCCTGAGATGAAAGTAAAGAGGTTACAACGAAGCGCACTGCTACTATCACCATTACTATGAATGGGTTACATTTTGGATCTAAGCTACTGAAAACCAAGACTGTAGGTTTGGTGACTTGGTGTCCTGAGTGACTTGCACACTTACATTCTATAATGAGTAATGTGATCTAACCCAGTGGCCGCAGCACAGTGAACAAGCGGCAAGCACAAAGTTTTCCACCGAAGGCCACATATCAGAAGCTGTCCGCAGAGACTTCTGTCAACTTTTCTGTTTCAAGTGAAATGTTGGGCATATTCGTTTGCACCCTACTGTTGATCCAGGCTTGCTTAATGGAAGAAGTGTGGTGGGAGTGTAAATGATGACTCCTCCTGAAGAGCTCAGGGAAGGTTAGGCAAGTCAGGGCTGGCACAGAAGTGCACTGCTTGCTACCAAGGCTCTCTCAGCTCCTGGCCTGTGAGATGTGACCTGATTTTTTTTTTTTTTTTTTTTTCTTTTCTGGTTCATTCAAGGTCATCACTAAACTCACAGAAAACTGAAGGGAGATAACATGAAGGAGGGACAGACAAAGAAGACTTTGGATACATCTCTCTCTCTCTCTCTCTCTCTCTCTCTCTCTCTTTTTTTTAAACACAAAACCACACTGGTTTAAAATAACTTACCACCAGAGGGTCACTTAGGAAGGGCACTGCTTAAACTTTAAGCAGGCAGTAATGGAAAGCGACAGACCTCAAACAATTTAAGTCTTTCACAGCTGGGTGACTCCACAGTGACAGCGGGACAAGGCTGGGCTAACTTACCTCTGCAGGACCTTGGCGATGGCCTCATAGGCTCTCCCCAGGCTGAGATCATCATCCATGCTGGTGGAGATCTCGCAGTACCTATGTAGCACCTGTGGGGGAAGGGACATGCTGAGCGCAGAGTCTGTCCACAGCTAAGGGCGGTGCATTGCACAACAGAGGTGAAAAATAATCATTTTAAAAATGTTTATTTTTTGTTTGTTGTTTGTTTGTTTACTAAAGACTCATGCTGGTTTGATTTATTTTTTGTCTGTGCTATGCATGTTTTATGTCTTTGAACCATGACAGTGAAGCCTTCCTTTTGTAAAAATACATTTTTTTCCCCCTCACACCATCCCAATTCTCCAAACCTTTCCTGTTTGTATAATATAGGTGTGAATAAATAATTGAATGGTTTACAGCATTATTTTAAAATATGAAGACTATTACCTACGGTAATATAAGGCAGATGAGAATGCTCTACTGTGGTAGCTCAAATATCACGGTTCTTTCTATAAATAGCTCTTTGAAAAGAATGAATTTAGGCAATAGGCCTTTTCTTAATCTGTCATTTTAGGAGAGGCTTGTCTTGCAGTGTTATGTGTATATAGCACGCACTAAAAATATTTCTTACAAATGTACTTCATTACCAGCAATCTCCCCGATAATCAAAAGATTACTGCTGCCACAGCCAAACATATGATCTTAATTTAATTTAACACTGACATCATTGTGTGCTGTCATTTCATTTTTTTAATTCCCTCCCGCCCCTCCATTCCCTGGCCAGGGGAGGAAACTACAGCAAAGCCCCCCTCCTTTTCTTCTTCCTTTATTATTATGTGACCTAACCTATTACACACATGAGGACACAGGAAGTCTCCAAAGACCTCTATGGAAATCCTTTTTGCACATCTTCTAAGAAAGAATTAGTGAAAGTCACTTTATGGCATTTGAGAGGGGGAGAGGGTGGGGGAGGGGCACACATCCGCCTCTGCTCTGTTAAGAGTTCCACGGCTTGAAGAAGCTTATGTACTAAGAGAGGGTGATACACATATCTATTCATTTTCCTCCTATTTATTTTATCCACCCACATATGTCCCTTCCCTGTAGCCTCTTTGCCCATTTGCCTGTATCTTTCCTTCCCTGAGACAGCCCTCCCATCTGCTCTTGACGTCACATTCGGCATTAGTTCTTCAAACATACCATTTAAGGGAATAATTCCGGCGAGGCCGTCATGATCCCTCATTGGAAGCAGAGCTGCTGATGTTCAGACCCTTCCGTGGGTCCACATCAGCCCTGGTCTTTGATTCTTGTTAAGCCCACGAAGTTCTAAATTTTGAAAATACTTTCAATAGTTTTCATGGGCAAGTAATGATTGCGTTTTTTTAAATAAGATTCGGTGTGATGGTTTGTCCTGTGTGCAACTGGGAACCCCACTAACAGCTTTAAAGCTTGTTATTGTTTTATAGTAATAATGTTCAGAAAACAAACAAAATGAATGCAAATATATATATATATATATATATAATCAATTTGCGTGTATGAATGTCATGGCACATGTGTGGAGGTCAGAAGACAGCCGCAGGTTTCAGACCTCACCGTCCACCTATTTGGAGCAGGGGTTCTTGTTCTCACTGTATAACACAGGTAAGCTGGCCCACGTTCTCTGTTGGAGTTCTCTGCCTCCCATCTTGCTGCAGGGAGACTGCCCTTACAGGCGCGCAGGTGCACTACCACGCCTGAGTTTGCATGGGGCCTGGAGACGGAAATTCAGGCTCTCAGGCTTGAGCATCCAGCGCTTTACCTTCTGAGCCATGTCTCTAGCCCCTTTCCCCCAGGAATTTTGAAATATATAATACTTGATCATTAGCCTTGATCTTTATTTTTAAATCTCTTAATGAAGCTCCGTAGAAACCCGAGGATGTTCTTTTCATCCGTCCTCACGGCAGGCAATTCTCTGGTTTAACCTGAGATGCCTTCGCGGAGGCTCTTCTGAGGCATGAGATGGAAGCGCTGAAATTTTGAAATTTGTAAGAAACCGTGTTGAGTTGATGTATGAAAACATGTAGGAAGAGGATTTATAGAACTTTATTTTGGTCCACATATTTTTAGATGACATTCTAAAATATCAAATTAAAGGCTGGGTATTAATATATCTCGTGCCCCAAATAGTTGATTTGCTTTCTTTCAATAAGAAAGTGTCTGTCATCCTGGCCCTAGCACTATTTTAAAGCTCAGGGAATCTTACAATGGTGACTTGTTTGCAACACTGAGAACATTTATGCATTGCTCGTTAGTACAGACTTCGGACTGATGCAACTATGTGAATCAGCTATAACCTCAGGCACGTTTCTCCAGGGCACAAGCTGGGCTTACACAGTGAAGGTCTCTTATGTTCCCAGTTACCACGTGGCTTCTTTATGATGGTGGGTATAGTCTCCTGGGGTGAGCAAAAAACCTGTGGTCCTCCCATCTCTTGCTCCCTCCCCCTCTTTCTTTTTGTAAGAATCTCAGTTTGTTTCCCAAGCTAGCCCCAGACCCTGGACTCAAACAACTGTGCCTTAACCTACAGGCACGTACCCAGCAATCAACCCCAGAATAAGAAGATTGAGATGTGGGCCTCAGCGCTTTCATACCTGTCTCATAGTCCATATGTAGCCGGAGAAGAAATCTACCCCCCCCCACCCCAAAAGCTGGCTCACGGCCACTGTGATTCCAGGCGTCATACCATGCAGTCTACCCACTATACAACAAGAACTCTCAATCTCTTCACCAGCTTCCAGGAGCAGCCCAGCAGGAGTTCCCCCTCCCCCAAGTAAAGACAGCCAATTATTTTGTGGCTTCGGAGAATCTGGTACTTCTTTAAACAAGTGCCTGAGAACCAGGAGCCACACAGGCAGTTGGAAAGACATGGGTCATTCTTTTGCCAAACAGGGAAGCATTCAAGTACATGAGAGCCACACCGGGCATCCTGTGGAAGATCTGGTCTAAGATGGCGTCTCTCTGACCCAGGAATATGAGCTCAAGAGAAGAGACATGCTATGTGGGAGAAATCTAAGCATGGAGGGGCTAAGAAGTGCTTATTAAAGTAAAAAGAAAAAAAAAAAAGGCTTGAAGTAGAAAACTAAGATGACATTGTGAATTCTAGGAAAGACAGATGTGTTTTATACTAATTTGTCATGAGCTGCTGTGATAATTAATCTCATCACCCTCATCCCACTGAGATGTTTTTAAGGGATTAGTGTATGTGTGTGAGAAGGCATCTCTAGAGAGGATGGACTAGCAGGGGCTGACGTAGCCTGAGCGTGGGTACCACCATCCCATAGACTAAGTAAGGCCAGCAGTGAAGCAAAAGAGAAAGGGAAAGCCCTGTAGAGCAGGCATTTATTCCTTGGTTCTTTTCTGGCCTCCATGGTTTGAGACATGCTCAGCTCTGCATCGCCCTCCTCGCCAGGACAGTCAGAAATCTCTAAAAGGTTCAGCAAGCCCTGGCCAGCTGAAACCAGTGACAACAACCAGACGAAGAGCAGGACTGTTTTCGCCAGCCACCCCAGTGTGAAGATCCACGCCCCACCTGTGAAATCTGAAGGACACTTGGTTGAACTGACTGGTGTTGCGCATATGTTAGACACGTATCTATAGCCTGGGTGGTTAGAAGCTATGAGCCTAAGTCAGAGACGTGGGAACGAAGAATTCTTAGGTATCCAATATTCTAACGGACAAGGAAGTCTTACCTTTCAAATTTATAGTCAGTGAACCTCACAAGCCTTTAAAGGAAAAAAATGCTGATCCGGCATGCTGTTGTGCCAACTCAATGCTACCAAAGTGGGAGAAGTCAGTTCATGTGTCTAGTGGTATGGAAGGTTATAGCAAAGAGGAGGACGTGTCACAGCAGATGAGACCCTGGTGAAGGTGACACTATGCTGGCTTAATTCCCTCTTGTCGCATATTTCTTCACATTGCTGAACTTTAGAACCAGTGACTGGTACCATGCAAAGAGCTCTTCCAGCACATTCCATTCCAAGTGGTGACTAGTTATAAAATCACGTCTCTACTCCTAAAGGCCTTTCCATCTAAAGTGACTGACTTTATCCACAGTGCAGTGGACAATTCTACGTACAGGAATAAAGATAGAACCTGGTGACTCCAAGTCGTTAAAGAAACTCTGAGGACCTTCCAGAAGCCAAGCTTGGCTCCAGGTGCTAAAACCAGAGCTGCCCCTGGCCCTGTGCAGCCAACATACTGCTTAGAGCAATGGAAGATAATTTGTGGTGTAATTAGTGAATGAATGAACTTTACGCAACTGCAAGTGTTCTGGAGACAATCCAACAAGAGGGAGGATTCATATGAAGAGCATACCAATCTACATTTTAAAGGAAGACCAGGAATGGATCCAGGAGTTAGGGGACAGCTTGAGCAAATGTCTGTAAATGAGAATGAATGATACCAATGAAGAAGCAGAGACTTTGCCAGGGAATGTAGATGCGACAATTTCCAACAGGTACATCTGCTTCAAAGTTTACCTAGTAATACCGAGCAAGTAATCCTAGTTTTAATTGGTACTATTAAGTAAAAACTTCAAATTAAAACTTATCAATTTGATTATGAAGAATAGATTTATTTGTTGTTGGGTGAGCCAGGCACGTCATTCATTACAGTTTTTTTTTTTTTTTTAAATTCTGTTCCATGAATGTATTGTGAAAGCAGCACTTTGCACACAATCCTGGCGTGTTAGGGCAGCTTGACGAGTCTGGCCCAAGTCCAGCACATTCACAATCATGCTGTAGCTGCTGTGTTTCCTGGGGTTTGAAATTGAGTGCACTTGTTCCCGTGTCCAGGGAATGGACACAAACCACTGAGCATGGGCAGCTCAAATCAGTGCTACCAGGTCACGCAGGCAGTAACCCGAGCTTTAAATGTGCCCCTGGTCCTGATGCTGGCCCTCACTGCCACTGTTGAGACAGGAAAACTGCCCAAAGCAACCATCATAAAAATCAGTTCTAGAATGTAGCCCACTTAAAATGGGAAGACTGTAAATTGGCAGAAAACCTCAATGCATGCTAGTTCTATATTTTCATACATGTGAGTGTGTGGCATATGCACTGAAGGGGTCTGTCCATACATGTGGAGAACAGAGGACAACCCAGGAGCGCCATCCACATCCTCAGAGACAGGGCCTCTCATTGCCTCACTAGCTAGGCAAAACTAACTGGCCAGTGAGAGCGAGCTCTTCCTCTTTCTGCCTCGATCCTGGGTGCATGACCATGCAGGGTGATTTTGCACGAGTTCTGGGGGTTGAATTCAGGTCCATGTACTTTCAAGACAACAAGTTGCTCTCAGTCGGCCAATTCTTTTCAAAATTCACATTTGAGGTACTTTTCCTTACACCACTTGCTACCCTCCCATCACCCACTCTTTCTTTCTTAGCTGGTTCAATATGCAGGCAGAAGGTCCACCTTTCAGGAAGCATAAACCAGGCATGGGCAGGCCTTGTACAAGCACTAATAAGTCCATGGGTGGACCTCACGCAAGCATTAATAAGGCTATGGGTGGGCCTTGTGCGATCATTAACAAATGAAATCTCCCTCTGACTATCCAGACTTCCTCCAAATACCACAGGCAAAGGCAGGTCCACCTACAAACTAAGTGCTGCACGTCAAGTAACTTCCTCCCTCTGAGCCTACTTCCTCAGGCGTGAATGGATGTTATCAAAGCCTACGTCAGAGGACTGTTAAAGGCTCCTATGTGATGTGGCATTAAAAGTACTTACAAAGGATCTTAGTGAAGCAACACCCTGGTTTTTCCTTCATGTGCATCTAACCCACCCGTTCTCGAATGGAGAAACATCCGTTAACATCTGAAAATACTTTAGGTTTATAATCGGGGGAGGGCCGCTAGCCCTGTGACACACCATGCATCCCCATAACGAAGAATCATGTGGCTTAAAATATAAGTAGAGCCAATGTTGAGACACCCTGACTCAGCCTCTACTTAAACAATCTTCCTGACTGGAAATTTCCCTTGGGAAGCCAGCCATACAATCACCAGAAATCTCCATTACAAACCATAGGTTGAGTTGATGTAAGATCGCAACTCCCACTTGCTAGCCAAAATTCCATCCTGTGGGGCAACAAGGTGAGTCTGTCCGTCTCTACACAAGCACTAGTAATCCCGAGACCTGACTGTTTTCTCCACGCGCCTCTCAGCAGGTGTATTGTCATCGAGAACATCCGGAGAGAAGGACAAAGCCCCTGCGGCTTAGCCACACCCAGACAATTGCCTTCTAGTTTTGTTCACAAATTGAAGAGGACTAGAATAAATCCACTTAGATCAAACATCATCTGTAAAGCCATAACGGACACCCCGAGGTTATGTTTGTAAACAAGAAGTTATGAGTCCACTGCCCAGGGCACAGTTCTTTCCACCTTGACCAACATAACACAGCAGCACACCTGGTATCTTGTTATACACGCCCCAGATTGTGACACATCATAGCAAACGTTTGGTGCTAGTTTCAGTTCTCTGCTTTGCTTCAAATGAAAGAGAAAACAATGCAGTTTTGTCTTCCTTGCATAGTAATAAACACAGAAAGCGTAAGAGGCCGGGTTTGCCACTGTGAGCGAGAAGTCATTTGTCAAATCTCATTGGAAATACATTCATTTTGATTTCTGGCACGGTACCCGGCTTCAGCCACCTCACAGTTGGCAAGCAGAGAAGGCGCTTCTGCGTCATTTGCAGTGTCTGAGCCCAAAGCAGACAATCAGCAGCAACATTAGTCAATGAGACCAGTGGCTAATGACTTCTGACAGGCACGGTAGTAACAGGCTGAGACCAGCCAAGACAGCACCAGCATCCAGGGCTATCTTCTGGAGATGGAGAGGCATTGGAGGAGATGCTAAGAATGGTGTGTGTGTGTGTGTGTGTGTGTGTGTGTGTGTGCTCGCGCACGTGCGCGCGCTCATGCACATGCGTGTGTCTGTGGGGGGTGCGGGGGAGTGTCTCACAGCACTTAAGGTTCACTTACACTCTCTGGAAAGGCATAGCTTCTGACGTGTTTATTAACACAGTGACGCTTCCGCACAGCTATGCTATCCTGAGTGAGCCATCAGGGTATTCGAGTGTGTGACTTTGTGATCTTTGCAAAAGTAGCCTCAGTCTTCTGTATCTCACTGTACACTGTGTTTTCTGAGATTCTTTTCCACAGTGCCTAGAGGTGGCCCACTTTCTTGCCTCTAACACTGAACATTTGAAGGGCACATTCTTTGTCCCTGCAATCCATTACTCATTGAAGCATGTGCCACACGCTGACGGCTTGTACTGTCTAGCATACAACCCAGAGGCTGTGCAGTGTGGGGCAGAAAGAGCTGACTATGAGAAACGTGCATTCTGGTACTCACATCTGAACCCGCTGACTGTGTAACCTTAGACACGAAAATTCATTCCCGTGGAATCTGAAGGAGTTGGAACAAATGGCCTAGAATTCTCCCTTCCAGAAGTTCGGTTTGAAGTTTAGGCCTCAAGAATGATATGTTTAGCCATTTAAGATAGTCTTACTCGTTTTCAATAATTTACCTTTTGCTTAAGAATTTCTGGTCAGGGGGCAAGAGAGATGGCTCAGAGGCTGAAAGTGTTTGCGATCACGAGGACAGGAACTCAGATTCCCAAACCTGTGTGACACACTGGGCACCCTGAAAATGCGTGTAACTCCAGCTCCCAGGGATCGAGTGCCGAATTCTCACTTTCAGGTGGGCACAGGCATGCACACACATGTGTGCCTGCAGTTATAGAAATGTATATACACATAAATAAATGAAACAATCTTTCAAAATATCCTTAGTGGAATCATTTTATTCTTTTTTAAAAAAAAGGTTAAATAAACAGAATAGTGATTCACTTCACTTCAATTGAAATCTTTATACTTTCTCCTCATCTGAGGAGTCTTGGAAACCCTTGGAGTGCCTCTCTCTCTTCTCTTCTCTTCTCCTCTCCTCTCCTCCTCCTCCCTCCTCCTCCTCCTCCTCCTCCTCCTCTTCCTCTTCTTCCTCTTCTTCTTCTTCTTCTTCTTCTTCTTCTTCTTCTTCTTCTTCTTCTTCTTCTTCTTCTTCTTCTTCTTCTTCTTTTCTCTCTCTCTCTCTCTCTCTCTCTCTCTCTCTCTCTCTCT
>OU015753.1:46172172-46187183 GCA_907169655.1 Acomys percivali
CTCTCTCTCTCTCTCTCTCTCTCTCTCTCTCTCTCCCCCTCTCTCTCTCATTTTTTCCAGACAGGGTTTCTCTGTGTAGCCTTGGCCATCCTGGACTTGCTTTGTAGACCAGGCCAGCTTCGAACTCATAGTGATCTGTCCGCCTCTGCTGGGAAGTAACTGTTTCTAAGCAGTAAGCAGAGGTGAACTTACCATGGTAGCCGGCTAATCTCAAGAGGTGATTAGTCTGAGCTCATTGCTCTTCAGAACTAGCTGGCATTTGTTTTACTGCCTTAAGAACTTGGTGAAAGCTCAGTCACACTTACAGTTCACAGCCTGCATGGAGGTGCTGGGGGGATCCCATGTGTGCTGCGACTTGACGCTACACTATCAACAGCCTTCTGTTTTTGTTTTATTTTGTTTTGTTTTCCAGACAGGGTCTCTCTGTGTCGCCTTGGCTGTCCTGGACTTGCTTTGTAGACCAGGCTGGCCTCGAACTCACAGTGATCCGCCTGCCTCTGCCCCCCGAGTGCTGGGATTAAAGGTGTGCGCCACCAATCCCGGCTATCAACAAACTTCTAAGGATAGAAATACACTCCTGAACACTCACAGCCTTTTACCTAAAACTGCTTTCTGCACACCCAAGATGCAGACGACGCTCAACCTCAGACGATGAAATGGAACTCCACATCTGAGTGGAAAGCAAAGTTTTCCTCAGTCCTGGACTGAAGTGCACTGCTCCGGATTATTCCCAAAGTTGCCCGTTACAGTTTTGTACTATGATGGTATGAACAGCTTCACTGTGATTCTCAGTTGTTACATTGTACCGGAAGTCAGAAGGCGCTGGGCTATCTATAACACACAGCCCAATCATAGCATGAGTTATGTTTGCAGTGCCTCAGAAGAAAATATCTCCCTGCCCTTGACCTCCCACAAAGAAAACCATCGGAGGCTTTGTTTTATATTTTGTTCAGAGGCCCTTGACCAAAGGGTAGTCAATTTATGGGCAGTCTGGCTCTCGGCGAGGTTGGCCTGATATAAAACTTTCTGCTTGGCGGAAGATTAGAGTGATAGTTTAGGTCAATCACATCCTTGCAGGACGTCCAGACTGTGGAGCAGCGAGGACTGGATGAAGGAAAAACACATCAACAGAGGAGTCCACTGTGTCAGCGGGGTGGAAGGACTGATGGCGGCCGCTGCAGGGTGGTAGGACACTTCAGGCCCCGCCCCCCTTCCCAAGATCTTCCCATCTCAGTGGGGCCACTGTGGACTGCTCTTAGGACTCCCAGGGCTGTGGTCTGTGCAGGAACACAGGTATTTTACATTCACCTATCCTGTGTTTTTATGTATTATTATTATTGTTGTTACATCTCCATTGTATCCACCCCTCCCCTCTCCATTTCTCCTGGTCCTCCTCTCCCTCCCTCTTGCCCATTTCTCTTCTCCCCTGCTCCTCAGAAAAGGGGAGCCCCTCCCTTACCAGCCCACCCCAGCTCATCAAGTCACATGAGGACTGAGTGCATCCTTTCCCCACTGTGGCGTGGCAAGGCAGCTCCGCAGGGGAGAAGTGATCAAAGAGCAGGCAACAGAGTCCATGTCAGAGACAGCCCCCGCTCCCCTTACTAGAGGACCCACATGAAGACTAAGCTGCCCATCCGCTACATCTGTGTAGGGGGCCTAGCTAGGTCCAGTCCATGCATGGTCCCTGGTTGGTAATTCAGTCTCCAAATGGCCCCCCAAGGCTCATCACCTCTCCTTCTTGATAGAATGAATGGATCACTTTCTTGAAATAAAACTGAGAAATAACCACTTGGAGGCTGAAGTGACAGGTTAATAACTTTAGCCTTTCTCCCCATTTTGTTTGTCAGTGCAAAACACCACGAGAAGATTCTTCTCCTGGTCAGAGACACGGGGCAGAAGACACAGACAATTTCATTAACAGAATGAGATTTTAAAAATGCAAAAGGTTGAAGAGGGTTTTTGTCCCCTGTATGGCTTTAACGAAGAGACCCCTAACTCCATTAGGAGGAAGAGTGAGTGTGACAGGTGACCGTGTTGTACGTGCGATGACACCCGAAACAATAGCAGGTCTCTGCTATTTACGAACTCTGGAGACGGCTGTGGCAAGCGGCATCATACTCAGTGCCAGTCAGCTCTAATCGGATGAGATGCTCCTTACTACCTTGATTTCCTCGTGCAGAAATGACAGCATTTACAATCTGATGTGCTATGCTGGACTGCAGGCCCTTCCCTACAGATGCGCACACATCTGGCTCTCAACCAGGAGCCCAGGTCCCTCAGCCTCTGCACTCTGGAACCCTCAAGGCCCCCAAGCCTGTACTACTCTTTCTTACTTTCCTCTTGATTTTCCAGCGCCTCGCCACAGGGGACTGCATGCCTTTGTCTTGGCCTCGCTGTGCGCATCCCTCCTGTGCCTCTATTGTCATTTGTGACTTGGTGTCTCATGGACAGAGACCGTATCCCCCTTCTTTTCTCTTGTGTCCTAAACTCCTAGTCATGCTAGCATTGGATGTTGTTGAGTAGTATGTTGAGTAGACCTGGTAGCGAGGTATCAAAGCGTGACGTGCCTATGGGACACTGATGTAGTTGTGATGACGTGAGGTGTGTGCTGACATTTGCCTTAGAGACCCTGCAAGAGAGACTAACCCTGACACATCACACCTACGGCCAATGGAAAGTGGGTGGGCATTTTCAATTCACATCCAGTCTGGAGAGCTGAAACATTGGCAATTAAGTTTAAAAGGACACAAGTGAATTAAAAAAAAAAAAAGATTTATTTATTTATTATGTACACAATGTTCTGCCTGTATGTACACCTGCACACCCGAAGAGGGTACCGGATCTCATTATAGATGGTTGTGAGCCACCATGTGGTTGCTGGGAATTGAATTCAGGACCTCTGGAAGAGCAGCCAGTGCTTTTAACCATCTCTCCAGGCCCCATAAATGCATTCCAAAATGACATGAGGCCTCCCTATATAAACGCGGGACTGCTTTGTCTAGACAGGCTCTCAAACAAACAGCCTTCCCCCATCAGGGCGAGAGATGCTAATAACTTTAGCCTTTCTCCCATTTCATTTGTCTGGCGAGTCAGGCTTGAGCTTTGGAAGAACAACAGGAAGAATTCTGTCCTCTCTGGGAAATGAGTGCAAGGCATTTCCTCCTTCATTTTGCTCAAAAATCATGAGGAACAAATGCAGCTCCTCTCTTCACAGGTAACAAACAGCTCTGAGGGAGTGTGCCACAGACAGATGACATGGTGACCAGGAAGCAGCTCAGTGTCCCTCCACTTCTCATGGGCAGCTCATTCACATTCCTTCACTTAGAGGCTCTGGAATGTTCTACATTTGTCAGAGGATTTTAACAAGCCCTGTTACAACAAAGGTTTCCATATTCTTGCATAAACCTATTACCAGGAGATCTCTCTCTCTCTCACTCCCCTGGCGGGAAGTCATCCTTTGTCCATAACCCCTCACACTGGATTTCCCTCTCAGGGAAGGCACCATTCAGTAAGGATTCCTTCTCCTTCCCCCTTACTCCGCACATGCTCAGGACAGTGCTGTGGTAAACTCAGATTAATTCCTAATATACGTTTGCAGTGTCATGGTTTCCTGTAGTGTGTGAGAACTCAATTCTTTCAAATAAAACACAGTAGGAAAGGCAGGCTTTCTCTGGTGGCTTCCACACCAGAGAGGCTTTGTCTATGTCCCTTCCTCAGTGACAGAGGAGACCAGGAAATGATTTATGTGCCATTTCCATTCTGAGAGGAAATACGGTGCTACCAGGAGCTTTTATCAAGTAAGTTATAACAACTAGTGCTAAGTGTAAATCATAAACGGTTAGACTCCTAGGGGACACGGTGGCCACAGGAAGCTGTTTTGGGTACTGCTGATGGGGTTCCAGCAGTCTTGGAAGTCCCTGGCTTCCAAGAAACAACAGTTTTAGTACTTTATTGAATCTCAGGCAGGAGGGGAGTGCGGCAGCAAGGTTTCGCAGGTGTTCACATGTAATAATCTATCCATAATTGATGAAACAGGGAGGTCAGATGTAATGGCTGCTACTATCCCAGCAACAAATAAGTGGTTATTGACAGAACAAGCCAGTGGTGGCACCGAGCGCTGAGCGGTGATAGGCGGCAGGAGATGGCACGGAGGCAGAGGCAGGGGGACCACAGGGCTCTTCACTGGAGGATTCACTCGGCAAGCCTATGGTGGACGGACTGCACTGACACACAAGCAGATGGAGGCGGCTTGTTAAGGGGCATGGAGAAAGCTGTCTGAGTAGAAAGAAAGATGAAGGCCAGCAGCGATGGAGGAAAAGGAGGAGGGAGTCTGACGGGGCCAGGCTGGTAAGTGCAGGTGCACGAAGAGTTCAGAAACGCCTTGGAATGCTTGCGCTGTGGTCCAGATGTCTGAGTTGTCCTTATCACACAGCGTGTCCCCCCCTCTTATCTTCCTGGCTGTCACACCATGCAGGCTAGGCGAATCCAAGTCAGACTGGATGACACGTAGGACATTTGGGGGCCCAAAGCCCCCTGATAGGTATTGCATTTATAAGATGCCCATGCCTTTTAAACATCTATGAAAAAAAAAATCACTTTTTCTATTTTAGGAGTATTTTTAGATAAGCTCAATGTACCAAACCACCAAGTTAGAAAATTTACTTGAACTGGAAGGAATCTGAAGTAAATGCTGCATAAAATTGAATTTATTGCAAAGGCATGACTGTGAGGCAAGGATTTCTTAAAAATAATAAAAGCCAAACACTGTATTTTACTCACCTCAACGTATACAGAGAGAATAATAAAGCCTTAATCGAGTGTACTTTTATTGACTGAATAAAATTCAGGATGTTTAAACGTAAACAAGCAGCCGCACTCCTGGACTTCCATTCTAAAGCAAAGGAATCAGTTTGTACAGTTTATTGTGTAATATTATAAAATGAAGGATGGTGGGATGAAACTATGGTTATTAGTGCTACAGTTGGTCATAAAGATGCATCGGACACCAAAGTTTTAAATATTAATATTCTCCTAAATAACTTAAATAAATTTAACACTCTATAGTGCTTTGTTTAGATGTGCGATTTATTTTTACTCTTTGCAACTGATGCCTTTGATCAGCTTTGGAATAACATCCAAGCTGAAAACAAACGGGAAACAGGCAGTTTGCTAGCATTCTTACAGTTAGCATTAGGTTTTACAGTCTACAGCAAGAGGCACTGTTGTAGTTGGCATTTCCAAATGCCTATCAGTACACAGGCGCTGAGAGTTGGCAGCTCAAACGGAGCGTGTGATCTTTCCTGGGGTATTTGTCAATAGCCTTTCCTCCATCTTCCCCCGCTGAGCCCCCATCATGTGACTTCAAACCCTTTTACAGAAGCTTGGCATCTCTGCACCTGGCCAAAGATCATGTTGTGAACTTTAACCTTTACTCACAGGCCTGGGACTTTGCTCATTCCCAGGCCCTGGTGTTTTTTCTACGTTGCTGTCATTTACTTCTTGCTTAAATCTGATTTTGTCACTTGGCTCAGTCCTGCCTTCCTTAGATCTAGGTGCCTGTGTCAAGGTGCCTGGCTGAGCTCTAGGCCCTGAGCCTCGGTGGCTGCCACTAGCCCGTGGCAGTGGCTGCCGCCGACTAAAGCCTACATGCGCAGTATTTTTCTGTTCATTGTATGTTTGATTTTCACAAAGCCCTTGAGATAAATATTGATATTCTCAATGTATAATCAAGAGAAACAAAGCAGAGAGAGGCCAAGGGCCCCATTCTAACACGCACAGTGACGAGGGAGGCGGAAAGGGTTTGAACTTGGTTTACTGGCTGTGGGAGCCAGTGTTTTAAGCGTGGCAGGCGCCATGCTTGCCGCTGCACCACCCTGAACAGTACTGTGCTGACTGACCTCCACTCTCATTTCTAACTGCCGTCCCGTGCGTCGCTTGCCTAAAGTCCCTCTTTTCGTTGCTGACAGGGCCGGTCACAGCAGCCTCCGATCTTCTGATGTTCCAAATGTCTGTGCCCTGTCTGGTCTACCACCTGCTGCCATTTTCTCAATAAGATTGTTTAATTATAACCACTAAGAAAAGCCGACCCTGAGAACTTTCACGTCGTCCCTTTGCCTGTAGCCAACGTGTTTTATTTTATTAATTATTATTATCACATTATGCCTTTTTCAGAGACTGGATGCCATGTATCCCATGCTGGAATTGGATTCTATGTAGCTGAGGATGACCTTGAACTTCTGATCATCCGGCCTGCACCTCCCGAGTGTGTATACTGCTGCATACACCACCATGCTGGTTTTATGTGATGCTCGGGGCTGAGCCCAGGCCTTTGTAATTCTAGACAACTTGTCCGCCACCTCAACTGTGTTGCCAGCTCCAAACATTTTGTTCTGACCTCTTGCTACTGTTTCTTCTTTGGTTTTGTGGGGGCCTCATTAGTATCAAGTTGCCAGCCATATTGTCACTTAGGACTTTGAGCTGCCTGTTCCCTCTGTCTGGGGTGCTCTGCCCACAATCGCGACATGGCAGACTCTTAGCTGCCCCCAGTGACTGATACGTCAGCTTCTCCAGGAAGATTTCTCTTACCCCCTGTTTAAACTCCCCTTCACCCCACCACTCTGCCACTCCGTTTTCACTGGAGCATATCATCGTCAGATATAATTTACTTGCTCATTCTGATAATCTTTGTCATCTCTTTCCCCAGGGGATAGAAGTTCTGCAAGGACCACGACTTCCTTCCCCATTTGTTGCTGGTGTATCCCATGCCCCCCAAACAGTGTAGCCACAGGCATTGAAAGCCATGTGCAGGACGAAGGACACAGACCTTGTCAAGCTAACACATTAAAGCCTGGCGTAGTATTACCATCTCTTTTCAAAGTGGGGATACTGAGGCCCACAGAGATGAAATTAATGGGCTGCAGTTCTGCAATTGGGAAGCGGTCATGTGGAAGGAGGGAGCTTCTAAGGTAGAGTGGGAGTAAGTTGAGGCAGACGAGGGACTTTACAGGCAGATACAGCTGCAGAGAGCTGGCATGGGCCAAGTGACAGAGCAAGTCACCTGCAACTGACCTCTGACCTCCACAAGCACATGTACACACTCCTAAACACAGATACATAAACAAACATGCACACACACACACACACACACACACACACACACACACACACACACACACACACACACCACAAAGAGAGAGAAGAGAGTGATATTAGGCTTGTCCACAAATAAAAGTAGGAACAGGTCTTTTACCAGGTCACTTTGGTAGTCTTGCGTCTAGTAATTTTCCCAGCGGTCTTTTATATGACATTTCTCAAGACATTTCTTCCTAGTCAAAGACACAAAGTGGTAGCCAATTTGTTCTTGGAGACATTATGATGTCATCCTAGACACTGGTGCATTTGGGTCTAACAGTATGAGAAGTGGTTTAGACTCACTGTGTACCCTTTAAAAAGAAAGGGTAGCGAAGGGGCAGCAGCTGCCCATCCATTTAATGGGTAGAAGGTTGGGGGTTAAGGGCCATGGTGGTCACGCATCGTGAAAGTGATGTCCATGCTCAACAGCACTCCTGTCCAACCCTCTCTCCCACTCTTTGCCCAGCTGCTGCCTGATGCTGCTACCGTGGACACTAGGTTCAGGCTTCTGAGCTGTTCTGATACAATCTGTCTTGCTGTCAATCAATCAAGACTGCAACAATGGTGTCATGCAGCGATGCCATTTAAGGGACCGAAAAGAATCTAGGCCAAAGAGCATCTTGACAAAACAGAACCAGAATCCCAGATGCCTCAGCTCCAATTTGAAAGTTTTCCTGATACTTTAAAAACCAATTTTGAAGATGGCAGTGACTGCGGGGATGGCAGAAGCCTATTCCCATGTCATCTATTACAGTAAACAATTAAAAAGTAATTTTAGCTTTGAAATCTTATGACAAATATTAATGTTTATTTACATAATGTTTTTAAAGGAAAACATTGATTTTTAATATCTATGATATTATAAACATATAAAATGTACATAATAAACACTCGCTCTGCTGTAAGCTAATATAAGCTCATAGGGAAAATGAATATGTTTAATTAAATTTGGGAAAAACGTATAGTTAAATCATTTGTGGTACCAATAATAAGGACCAATAAACCATTATCTCCTTACTATTCCATTGGAATTTCATCAACATGCTATATTAATAAATATCATCTTCATTTTACGAAGCAGGGGGTGCTGGGAAAGTCGTCCAGGATCTCAGAAGTCAGAAGAAGCAGGAATATTGCAATCCAGAGGCGGGTCCAGCAAGCTCACCCTTGAACGGCTCCCAGCATGCTAGGGGCCACTAAACACCACATGGTGCTTACCGCCTTCACTTCCGACTTCACTTCCGACTTCATTTCCTCCTTACCACCACTTCAAGTTGAGTTGGGCCCTCATGTAACACTCATGCTGCTGGAGAGGAAACTGAGGCACAAGGGAGGTTGCTCGCATCTTAAGTGCTCTGACCTCCAGGAACCAACCTCTACACGAACACCTCACTCTTTGAGAACAGCTGAGGCACTGAGGAAATCGAAGGTCTGTGTGAAGAACTCTGCCCCTCTCTTCCTATTCCTTTTTTTTTTTTTTTTTTATGGAAAATTCCAAACATCGTCTCCTCTGAGAGTTTTTCAACTGAAAATCTAACAATTGGCATGTTTGGGAACTCCGTCCCTTCTATAAAATGATTTGCTTGTGGGTAGCAAATTTGTATCTGAAACAAGGAAAGCCAGCTAGGGTCGTAGCATTATGCTGAAGAGACACATATTTTGAAAAAGACTTATATACCAGTCGGTTTTGGATTTGTGTTATCTCTAAGGTGCACAGAGGTATTGACAGGGGGGAAAAACACTGAAGAGAAAACAAGGCAGATGAACTGGAACCCCGTTTACTGCATGGTAGAGAGAGACCGGAAGTGGGTGTGCCTCTTTCTGGAGAGGTTACAAAGTAGGGGTCCCTCGCCTCGCCAGCCTGGGGTGCCATGCGCTCTGCTCCCCGTGTGTCCTTTCTCAAGCTTCCCTAAGCCGGGTATTGATTCTCAGCTGCCCACCCAGCAGCGCAGTGGTTTCTGCTGTATGTTCCAAGCGTTATTGGATAATAATTCCTCCCGGGCAACAATAACAAGGTGTTATTCACACCAGTAAATCGTTCAGCAAAGCGAACACACGAGGATTTTTATTAAAAATTTATATGGGGGTCTAGATAGGAGGCTTGGTGCTTAAGAGCACTGGCTGCTCTTGCAGATGACCTGGGTTTGGTTCCCAGCACCCACAGGGTAAGGAACCATCTGTGGCTCCTGTTCCAGGCGATCTGATGCCCTCTTCAGTCACCAGGCATGCCCATGGTGCACATACATACATACATGCTCAAAAGCAACACACATAAGAAAAAAAAAGCTAAACAATCTATATGTTCGATTTGTGACGAGACCCAATAAATAAATGAGTTTATGAATCGTGCTGGTGCCTCCTTCGCCAGTTGCCGAAGGAGTAGTTTACACCCGAGGCGGTCCACAGTCTGCAGTCGGCAGTCAGGCCTGTAGACTTGAGGTCGCTGTCGGCGTGGGCAGGGGGTCTCGGCTTTGCACTCCTGAGCATCTCTCCAGCAGCCCCACTTCCCGGACATCCTAGCTCCCACCTGAAATCATCTTCAGATACGTTTACTGCCGGCTAAGCATTTAATAATTTTCTTTAATGTTTTGAGCTGAGCTGAGCTGTTAAATGACTAAATGCTATGGCCAGTGAGTGGTACGCTGAAGAATTTTACTACAGAAGGGCTAAAGAAGCCTATTGAAAGCATCAATTAAGATCATTACATTTCAGTGGAATGCAAAGAAATAATAGCTTACTTTTTCCATAACTTTTTCTTTTAAAAATATAAAGTCAATATGTTAATTGTGTAAAATGTGGCGAATATGCATCCCATTGTCTCTACCCCAATAGAAAATTAAACTCATTTGTTATTTCTATTTCCTCTGATTATCACTGAAAACAACTTGATGTTTCTAGTATTTTCTATATATTTATGTAGTATGTGTATATACGTTTGCATATATACATATGCAAATAGGGTCATAATGTACAGTGTTTTTGTAACCTGATTCTTTACCTCAGTACATCAATAATGTTTCTATTGTTATAAATGTTTATTGTTTAATTCCTGTTGTCTGTGCGGGATGCTCAGCAGTGCTTTAAACAATATGTTCTTGTTTTACATTTATTTTTCTTATGGATTTTCCACCATGATAAACGGTGCTTATAAAATTGCACATAAAGGTCACAGCTAAATCTCTGTGTAGATCAGTTATGCAGATGATGTCATGGCTAAATATTTGTATGCCTTAATAATCATTCCCTTCAGACAAATTCTGAAATCAGTATTCCTGAGTCAAAAAATGTACAGATCTGTACACCTTTAAAAAAAGCTAGTATTTATTGACTGTTTACTAAGTGATAGAAGCATTGTTTCTTTAGCTTGGTTAGCCTCAGATAACTTTGTCTTTCCATGTTACAAGTATAGAGAATGTAGCTTAGAACTCACAGGAGTTGCATAAGCATGGCAGCCGGTCTGTGCCCCTCTCAGAATGTCATCAGCCGTGGGCTGCTCTGGGCAATCTCAGGCTCTTCCTACCTCATGGTTGGGGTCATAGCAACGCAGGATTCTGGAGACGGACTGTCTTGAGAGCGACTCTTACTCGGTGACTGGTGAAAACCAGTGGGAAGAACTCTGGCTTCCTCATCGCTCTGGCATTCACTTGTGCAGGGAGGCAACTGTGTGGCAAAACCCTCTTGCAGGCTTTTATCTTTGGCCTGACTCTCTTGCCTATAGAATTCATCTGAGCTGCCATAGATTTTGGACCATAAGACACACTTCCACCCCCCACTTTTGGGGTAAGTGACCTGTTTGTTGATGCTGTATGGACAGCAAAAATGGGGGGGGGGAATTAGGGTGCGCCTTATGGTCCGATTGCTGTTCGTCAGGAATCGACAAAGAGGCCACTTACCCCAAAAGTGGGGGAAAGTGTGTCTTATGGCCCCCAAAATACTCAGACTTGTGTCTCAAGGTTGGTTCCTAGAGAAACTCAAACTTAGTTCTGTAGCTGTTACCTTATAGTGCAAATTGGCTCACCTCCCGTGGCCACACACATGTACGCCCTGTGACATTTCACAGAATAATCCAACACATTCAGGCTGTAATTAAAAGAGTCCTGATTAAGTAATTTTGTGTTCTTTATTGTGAGGAGTCAAGTTGAGCCGAGCACACTTCTTAGAGCAAGCCACAGTTTAAGTCAGCACTTGCTTGTCTGTCCCCTAATTGCACACTTGCCATTCCTTCCTTCCTCTGGCCCCATTGGCTGTCATGGCCCTGGGCGTCTTTCTGGGTAGATACACCCAAGAGTGGCTTGCACTAGCATCAGAGGGATAGCACACAGTATGTCCTTTCCATCATTTTGAGAATGATACTCTTAACTGTACCCCCTCCTCACCAACCTTTGATTCTACTTGAATTTCTGCTATTGTGCCTCTAAGTCATAATTTTATGCAAAACAGTATTAAACTCCTTCCTCGAGACACTCACAGATGAAAGCTCGAACATGCCTGCACAACCATTTCTCTGTCACTCAGGAACAGGACACTGCTTTGTGACTGAGTGTGTACTTTACATGCTTCTTATTAATGTGTGTGTTTAGTAATTTTTTATCCTTTACTGACTCTCCCTGGCTGCCAACACACACGTACACACACACACACACACACACACACACACACACACACACACATATACACACAGACACACACACACACATAGACACAGACACACACCCAGACACATACACACAGACACACACAGACACAGACACATACACACAGATACACACACACAGACACACACACACACACACACACACACACATACACACACAAACCCAAAAGATGTTTGGGAGAAAAATTAAAGATCAGTCTTAAGTAAGTATATTTTATTAGTTATAAGTTAAAATTATGGGCTTCTGAACATAGAGAGTCTACGTTTCAGGATACAATAGCTTTTTTTGTTTGTTTGTTTGTTTGTTTACAAATCTATGAATTAAGTATTAGGAGTATAACAATGGATGCTCCATTCAAATTATTTTTATTGAGCACTAATTATTCTGAGCATATAAACTCAATATTGCTATTATGCAAAAAACAACCAATTTCTTAAGTTCAAATGCATTTGAAAATACTTGACATGTTTTCCTTGTGTTGGAATCGTATTTAGGTCTCTTGAGGAGGCTCACGATGTACTCTACCTCTGAGCTACACTCTAACTCTGATGACTGTTGACATTGGAAGACTGAGAGTTTGAGGCTAGTCTGGCTACATGGCCAGTTCCAAGCTAGCCTTGGCTACACAGCAAGATCCTGTATTAAAAGAAATGTTCAGAGGTGGGTGCAGTGGCACACACTTGTAATCTCAGCAGTCAGGAAGGCAGAGGCAGACAGATCTCTGAGACTTTGAGGCCAGCTTAGTCTACAAAGTGAGTCTAGGACCACCAAGGCTACACAGAGAAACCCTGTCTCAAAAAAAACAAAACAACAGAACAAACAAACAAAACAAGCAGCAGCATGTTTCCAAAATATTTTGGATTAGGATGGGTCCTAAGTTTATAAGGGTCTAGTCAGATTAACAAAGCCTGTATGTCTTTGCTGACTGCTCAACACCAGCCTTCTAGAAAAATTTAAATAAAGAACAATGTATGCTTAATATATGTATATTTTCATATAATAGATTTGATAAATAAGGTTGGTAAATTTCTAAGGTCTACTCAGGTTCATAGAAACATTTGTCCAGGCTTTTTTGTCTTTTCTCACTTTGTTAAGCTTTAGTTAGTTGAATAAACAGAGTCATATACCAAAATGTAATATTCTATAATGCTACACTATAAAAAAAAAGGCCAGGAAAGTTCCCAGTCTTCCTATGGACTACATTTGTGGCTTGAAGTTTACTGTGATAAAGTTGTAAAATCCTAATCTTATGAAAGCTACTAACTTGTACACTGTTTAGTGATGAGCTTTATTTAGCCCCCTGTATGTGTTTTCAAGGTTAAGCCTAAAGCAAGTAACTAAAAACAGGTAAAGTTTGTTTAAATTATGTATACTTAATAGATAATGGTCCTCAAACTCTTCAGAGATCTGCTGAATGTGACATTTAAAGTATTAAGAAGCAGCTTCCTGTGACAGATAGAAATACCAGATCCTAGGGGTGATGCTAAGGTCTCCAAAGAAGATGATGGGTACAGACGACTCCACCTACAGTACATTAACGCTAACCACTGGGATAAACTGCCCCATCCTTTGTTACTAGGGTCCTGCCCAAGTTGTAGACACTTCGTTATTCTGCCTGTCCAAGCTAGGTCAGTTTTCCCAAGTTCCTACTCCACAGGAGGATCTCTAAGACCTTCTGAATCTGGCCGCCGAAGACTGATGCTGTCCTTTGTAGCAGCCAAAGACCAACTATGTCTGCCTCCAGCAAAAGCATTGGGGTTACCATCTGAGAGCCTTGGGCAGCTGCCCAGGGAGCAGTAAGTTCTGGCATTTTACTTGGTGCATAGGTCATTTGGGTTATACTGCCAGCTGTAATTTATCCTTCTCAGATCTCCGATGATACTGATGGGTAATTGCAACTTTATGCTAACAGCAACAAGCAAAACAGTTTCTCCCCTCCCCCAAGTTGCCTGATCAGTTCATTTTATATGTAGAATAATGCTTCACTTTTCTAGAGCTAAGAGATCTCTGTTGAGAAAGGCAAACACAGGTTTAAAAATGTTTCAGATTTCTTTCCCTCTCTAGGCTATTGTTATACCAAGACTTCAAAAGTTCAGAGTTTTAACATGAACCCAATGGAGTTCTGATAACACAAGCTCAAAAATTTAAATTTCCTTTGGTTGTCTTCTAAATATAGACAAAATGTGCTTCTCACTGTGCTGACAGCATCTCTGTCCAATCTATATATCCAACCCTCTGGACAGAAAAAAATGTTAATGCTCTTTACTCTAAATCATTTTTATAACCCGAAGCTTTTACCATGACTCAAAGTCTTGAATCTACTGTTTTTTCTACAATGTGGATTTCAGCACAGATGACAAACAGTGGTAATGCTAAAGTACCTAAAATTTTTATCATTTTTTTGTAAACTTAAAAAAATTCATGTAAGCTCCAGGAAGTCGACTTGGATCCACTTCTTGCAGCTCAAATGGACGCCTGATAAGCACTCCTGTCAATCAACAGCCAATTTCCCCACCTGCCTATTCCTGAGTGGGGTCTCTTGCCCTTCCCTTGGTCTGGGATTCCCTTCCCCCAACTACCAGGACCATCAATCATCCTGGAAGTTTCACGTGTCCAACTAAGATAAAAATTTCCCCTAATCTCCATAACTTTCCCTTCTGTGCCTATTCTATACCTGTCCCAGCAGATTTCTAGTCAGCTGACAATAGAAAGCTGCTCCAAATGCACCAGCCCTGGATGCTTCTGATGGGATTCCTGACCATCCTAAACCCCTGCATCCTAGACTGCTGTAAGTCTGCATGCACCTCCCTAGCCCCAGGTAGTCCCACAGAACCTGGGCAGTGAGGGAAACAGATGTCCCCAGCCTGCCCTTTGAGCATCATTTCAGCGGTCCTACCCCCTGCCCTGATAATGATGTCCCAATTTCAGTAGGAAGCAGCTATACAAGAGATTACGCTGCCCTTTATCATCGACAAAAGGCTGGAATGTTACACCTCAAACCCAGGACAAGTCTCACTCAGTGCCTGTGGCTCCCTGCAGGCCTTCTCACCCTGCCTCCTTACAGCTGTCCCTCCTAGGCGCTGGGCCTCTGCTTCCCTTCATCCAGCCCGACCCCTTAGCTCAGGCAGTGTAGCTACATTAGCTTCATCCCTTAGCTCAGGCATTGTAGCTACACCAGCCTGATCCCTATAGCTCAGGCATTGTAGCTACACCAGCCTGATCCCT
>OU015753.1:46187193-46218833 GCA_907169655.1 Acomys percivali
CCTGATCCCTATAGCTCAGGCATTGTAGCTACACCAGCCTGATCCCTGTAGCTCAGGCATTGTATCTATACCAGTCTCTAGGCCCCTTGGCAAGCAGCTCCTCCCTTGATTCCCACGGTCCAGTTTAATCTGCCAGCCATGTGCAGACTGGACTCTTTCCTCGGCCTGTTTTCTCCCTTATATTTACAACAAAAATTTTCATACTTTAGGAGTGGTCATGCCCTCCTCCCTTTATTTTATATTTTGATTCACCTCCAAAAACATAAAAGCCAAATAAAAAGAAAACCAAAACCCTGCAGATTATTTTCTAAAACTATTAACAGTATTGACAGCTGCTGTAGTGTTCCCTTCAAATAAAAAGTTTCAAGAGTTACACAGCTCATCAGTAGGGGACTGAAACCCTGTGATATGATATGATTTATTCTCTGTGCTACAGAAATGTCAGTAATTACTATAAAGTTACCTGGCTCAATGTTCCAGGAAGGTTATAACTTAAAATATAAAGACAAGAAGAGCAAAACTAACCATAAACAAATTGCCTATCCATTCTCTAAATTATTAAGACAGATTTTCTTATACTTTTTAAAAAGCTATTTTCCATATAAGGTGTTGTGCTCATATTCTGAGCTCATGTCTGAGATCACTGCTAAGTAATTTTTAACCATGTTATTTCCATGCAGTGTGGAAATGAGCCACCTTTTTTAAATAGCTTAATTATTTTATTTGCTTGCAACTAAGCTGGTTAACACTATATAATGAAAATGTACAAAGAATAATGTTGCAGTTTTTTGATTAGATTTAAGTCAAAGACATTCATTAATAAGGAATCTTCAAGTGTGAATACCCCAGAAATGTCTGCAAGCCAGCTAGCTGATCTCAACAACTGTCTCTTAATATCACCTCACTTTGGAAGGTATCGGCAAACATTTGAATTAAAACTCAAGAATCTTTCAAAATAAAGCTGTAATTAATAAAACTATTCTATTTTCAAACTGAAATGATTTTCATAAAACTTTACTTTCCCAAACAATAGTAAAGGAAACAAGGTGTTTTGTAAAATGTGGTCCTGACGAGTCACAGATGAAATAAATGTACCCTTAACTGCCAGATCCTCACAACACAGGCTGCTTTCTGCTCAGAGCCTTGGGACCAAGGAGAAGAACAGCCAATAAGCAACTTCAGGCAGGGGGTTGACAAAACCAAGCTCTAACAGTTAGACATGGACACCTTAGGAGAATTTGGGGGAACTCTTCCAGAGGATCCAGATTCTATGTTGAAACTGATGAGAAGGCGAGTGGCTCCTCCCAAGCAGCAGTGCAGGTGCCTGGCCCAGCCCCGCATGCCCCTGTGTTATGTTCAGAGCACACTTGATGCTCCGCTCCAGGGGAGATCTTTTCCCTGTGGCAGTTCAGCATCCAGGGAGCTCCGTGACTGTATGAATGAGGTGAGCTCAGACTCCACAGGGTATTTTAAGGCTTGAAGTCAAAGTATTTTTCCAGCACAGCTACGCAGAGTCCTTGTGCTGCTGGCCTGTCTCTAGATTGTTCTAATTCCTCACTAAGTGTTTGCCAACTCAAGATGGCAGGCCTTCCCTCTCTCATCGTAACCATGCCTATTGTCCATGCTAACTTATGGTTCAAATTCTGTGCCTGGAAACAGTCCCTGTTTTTAACGATAATACCTCACATAAATTGTTACAACTTATATGGTCACCAAACATTAATGATCTTCTGTAGACCAAGAAAATGTTTTTAACCGTAATTGTCGTGTGTCAAATTCACAGCCAGAATCCACAAGATCAAAAAAAAAAGTTTTACACAATACAAATAATAACTTAAACACACACACACACACACACACACACACACACACACACACACACACACACACACACTTCTCACAGAGCTAGGCTTGGGGAAACTCCATGTGTTGAATACCACTGAAGGCATTCTTTGCTAAACTGCTGCTCTGGGTACTTCTGTTTGGAAAACCTGTCACAGGGGGCACAGCTGTTTAGTGGATGAAAAGAAAGATTTGCTTGTGGTCACCAGAAAGTTTTAAGGTCTTTCAAGTTGTATAAAATGGACCTGCAGAAACATTTAAGTGTTCTCAGGATGCTAAGTTGGAGCTGAAATGTGATATCAAACCAGTTGCAAAAAGTGTGCGGCAGCCATCTCTGGATGTCACATCTGGTACCCAGACAGGAAAGAAGGCTTCAGGACCTATAGTTTGTTGGCTGCACAATCTGACCATGTGTGAATTCGATTCATACTGCTCTGCCAGTTTCTTACTGAGGATCTGCTCATGCTCTTCCCGGACTTTATCTTCATAGTCTTTTAAGAAACACTCACACATTATCCCCATGTGTCGAAGGGTAAAGGTGAGCTGGCCCTTCTTCATCCAGGAGGCACCTGGAGAACATGGTGCGGTGACTGCCGAGGACGGAGGCTGGATCTCTGAAGCACAGGGTTCACTCTCACTGAGACATCTTCTAAATGTCTCCATCACTGATGACGACTATATTCTTGCTTTATGTTTTGGAAACTTGCTCGGGAGTTGGAAGGCAATGCTCGCTGCTGGGCGAGGTGGGCTGCCGAAGTGAACCCATTTTTTAACTGAGGAAGTTCCACTACTCTCTTTTTTTATAACGTTTTATGCAAGTCCTTTCTTAGGCTTGTCTGATACTGAGTATTCTGGAAATTTCTCTGTTGGCATAAGGTTATTGTGTAAATCAAATAATGATTTTTGTATCCCCTTTCCCCACCCTATATATAGTTGCAAGCCTTGTTCTGACAATCTTCTGTCTCAATGGTGTATAAACTCTGCTCCTCAATTGGCCCCTTGTATGCCAATAAAGCAGCTTACATCCAATTGCTGAGCAGGGGAGAGAATAAGGCTGGACTTCCTGCCAGGTAGGGGAGGAGGAGTTAGAAGGGGAAATAGGGGATTAGCCACAGGCAGAGGTGCAAGAGAGATGAGGAAGATTCAGCTGGAGCAAAGAAAGAACTGAAAAAAATGAGTAATTTGGGGATTTTTCAGCAAAAATGGAGTCATAATAACATAGAGGGTTAAGAACATATTTAAACTGCTCAAGATTGTGTTGTTAAGCTTTATAAACAAATATAAAAGAGTTTCAATTATTTGTGTGATAATTAGGTTAAGGAATAAACTAAGAGAAAGACAGTGTTATAAAAATAACTTTAACATTTCTCTATTTAGCACCACGTATGAAACGAAAGTAAAGGGCTTTTGTTGCCGAAGAGGACTGAGCAGCCATACCAGGTAGAACTAGGGTCTGAGGGAGCTGCTTGTAGCATTGTCCAGGACACTGTCAGAGGGTGGGCGGGGGAGGACAGTTCTCTATGAAGTAGTGAGATCTTTAATGTCCAGTAGGAGCATGGCTGCTAGGCCCAAGCTCACACAGGCAGCACAAGGTGCAAGGTAAGACAGGGTTCACATGTCTCTCAGGCTTTAGGCAAGGACTCTGAATCTGTTTCATGTGTAGTGAAACATGTTACATTTAATTAAAGACATGGCTCAAATCCTATTTTGGGGGGGGCGGGATGCATTTTCCCCTTCAAAAAATTATATAACCAGTTTTCCACAAAATGTCGTCTTATTTTCATTATAAAAATGAACATCAATTAAGAGATAAATTTAATTATTATGTAAATGCAAACACAGAAAGATTAGGAAATGGTAGTTAAGAGAAAAATAAGAACAGGATGGGTGTGATGGCTTAGCGTGTAAAAAGACTTGCCACCAGGACTGATCTTTGGAGTTCATCCCTGGAATCTACATAATGGAAGGAGAACACACATGTATGCAATGGCTTGTACACACACACACACACACATCCATGCATGTACACACATGTACACACACGTGCACACATGCACGCACGCATGCACGCACACAATACACACATGCAGATGTGTACGCACATGCACATACATGCACACACACATACACACTCACATGCACACACACATTTTTAAAAAAGGAGTTTCCCTGACATATAATGACACTTACAAAAGTGTCTCAAAAGCAACTTTGTTCTATGTATGCTGGTCCAGAATCTGCCAGGGTGCGCATGCCAGCTAGACTGTCACAAGCCAACTACTCTAGGGAAGTGTATACAGAAAGAGCAGGAACAATTACTAAGAGTTATTTCCTTCTCCCAAATTCTCTTTCAGTGAAGTGTTACAGAAAGAATAAGTCATTCTTTGTGAGGAATGACTTTTATATATATCTCGCATCTGCAAGGTTGAAAGGATAAATAAAATTTCACTACAGTTACTTAATGAAATCCTAAGAATGCTTTATAAATATGATTAATATCCTCCATTATTAATGGGTATATATCAAGCAAGTTGTAGGTTGCTGGAATATTAATGTCACCATTTTTTTTCGGACATTTAGTAGGTACTTGCGCTCTTTTTCTGTAATGCTGCCGGGTGATGACAGAGATATAGGTTAGAGCTGCACACAGGTTAATGGCTTTCTACATCATCATAAAGATGCTAACATATTAAACACATGAAACATGGAGATGGCTACATGGGGCATATGGAATGTGGAGTAATTAAATATATTACATGTAACAGATCCTGTTCTATAAAAGCAAATGAAATATCAATCTGATGATTTTTTCCTTACCCTTACACACATTTTTAAAAAGTGACTTTATATATATATATATATATATATATATATATATATATATATATATATTGTGTGTGTGTGTGTGTGTGTGTGTGTTTACGGAACCTACAAAGGTCAGAAGATGTCCAAACCCCTGGAGCCAGTCACAGGAGGTTGTGAGCCATCCATTATGGGTGCTGTGAACCAAACTCAGGTCCCCCAGAGGAGCAGTCAGCACTCCCAACCACTGAGATACCTCCTTGTGTAAGTTTTGTATAAGCCCCCATATATAAGTTTTGATTAAACTACATTATTGCTGAAAAATGGAAACCAGATCATTTACAGAATGGACAACTGGCTAAAGCTGGCTTCCAGGAACTGTTGAGGCGAAGGAGGTATGCTGGGAGGAGGGAAATCTGCACAGCTTGACAACAGGCTGCTGGAGGCACTTTTATCCTGTATGGTTGCAATATGATTGGTTCAAGTTTTCAGAAGGCCTTAATTGTGACTCGTAATAAACCTATTTATCTTTCAAGGAGATACCATGTAAAATTCAGAACTGCATTTTAAAAAATCCTAGACAAGCCAAAAGTTGTGGGTCAAAGGGAATTTCTATTCCTTTTCTTAGCACCTAGCACTCAGGCCATAGTCTCCTCTTAGCAGTCAGAGCCTCCTCGGTCTTTTACCCAGTGTTGGTGATGTAATCTAGTTTCTCTTCCCCAAATACCCTTCCTCATTAATGGACACTTCAGCCTTAATCAAAGTCCACCATTTGTTTTCAGGTCCGCTCCTCTCCGCATTCATGAAGGAAGGAGAGGTGGTACCAGTGACTTAGTTGGTTTCCTGATGTTATATCTGGACACCATGGAAGGGGATTTTTTTTTTTTTTTTACAAAGAATGGAGGTTTGTTTTGTGTGTGTGGTTCTGGAAACTGGGAAGTCCAAGAGTATGGTGCTGCATCTGGTCACACTCCTCTCTGAATTAGATCGCGGTGGAGGGCCTTCCACAGTGAGACAGAACAAGCACACTACCTGGGTGTCTCCCCTTACACTAGCACATTTCCTCATGACTTCCTCTAAGTCTAACTACCTCCTGGGGGCCTGTCTGTCAGACACAATTAGCATGTGACTTCGGGGAGTAAACGACTAACAAATGCATTGCAGGGACATACCTAAGCCTCAACATCCAGCAAGCAGCTCACCACTCAACTTTTATTCTTATTCTTGCTGGCATATTCTTTTCTTAACATTAATATATTAATGGCTTATTAGTGGAAGTCTTTAATTGAAGGCACATCAGCAGAAACTTAAAATGCCCCCTTGTGGTTGACAGCACTACTGAGTAGGAATGTCTCTCTGAAGAAGGCACGATGGAATTATCAAACAGGTGGACAGCATTATTGGAAGGGAGAAATGTGTGGGAGGTCAAGTCCAGGGAAGAAAAATATTTAGATTATATACTAAAAATGCAAGTGACTGGATAAAAAGCCTATAGTCTTAATAACGCCAGCTGTGTTCACAATACGACCTCTCCTAGGGGTTCTAAGATGACACAGCTGATATGGGGGCATCTTTTCCATGGCCGCACTGGACAGGCATGCTATCATTGCTTTAAACCATGGAGGCAATATTAAGGTGTTATTGGTGAAACTGGCAGATCACGATCAGAAAAGGACCCCAAAGAAAGGACAGAGACAAGAACTGCATGTTTTTCTCACATAAAGGGATGCCAGCCATCAATCACCCATCACCTACCTATCTACCTACCTTTGTCATCTATTATCAGTCATCTATGTGTCTGCGTATGAACATCATGAAAGGGTCAGGGGATATATTTCAGAGGAAGGGGACCAGTAGGAAAGGGAGACTAGCAGAGCAAAGTGATGTATGTGTATGGCGATGCCACCACTTAACCCAGTATCTTTTTTCTCTCTTTCTACAAATTCTAAAACTTTATTAGCCCCCCCCATCGGTGAATAAGGGTCCAGCATGCAGAGAGCATTCAAAGTCCTGAAGTTGCCTCTTTGATCCATTTCTTTTTTCTCTTTTTATTTGTTTATTCACTTTACGTGCAGACTACAGCCCCCTACCCCCCTCTTCTCCCAGCCCCACCCTCCCACCCTTGCCCCCCTTCCACCCTACCATTCTTCTTTTGTATGACTTTGTTGGTTTAGTTTTAACTGTCAACTTGACTCAAACTGGACTCACCTAGGAAGAGAGCCTTAATGAGGATATATCTCGATCATACTGGCTTATGGGTGTGTCTGTGAGGATGAAGGCTGACATGACCTAAGTCAAGAAATACCAGAAGCCATCAAAGTGGGAAGAGGCAGGTGAGCATCCCCTCCCAGGGCCATCAGTGTGGTCATGATGCTGCCTGATACCTGACTGGGAACTTCTGCCTTTCACATGGTCCTTTTCTCTCTGTGTTGCCATTGGTTCCTCTGTCTGTGTCGAATCCTCCTCTTAGAGCTCACCCCAGCCCATCCTGGACAATCATCCCATCTCACAGTCCTTCAGCTAATTGTGTTTGAATTCACTGGTCCCAGGGATTGGGAAGTGGTTGGAGGCTGGAACTCTTTAACCCATTATGCTCTGTAGAGTAAGCCTACTTACTATTCCCGCAGGGTGCACAAGGCAGTTGAGATGTAGAGAGCTTGAGGGACTTGCCCAAAGTTATCTGTGCACATGAGAGCCATATTTACTTCTAGAAAAAAACACTTAAAATAATTTCAAGAAGTTTCCTTTGGATGCCAAATATAATTTCTGTGACCCATTCCTTACTGAGTTATCTTATACCACTGACAACATAGGGTGCACTAGAGTTTCCCCTTCATGCAGCCATTCTATAGTTAAATTGGCCATGTATGACAAAGCTGTTTATTGTATACTGTATTAATTAGCTGTGTTCATGGCTGTGACAAAATGTCTAAGGAAAACGAAAGGGGGAACAAAGGTGTCTTTTGACTCCTGGTTTCAGAGATCTCAATCTATGGCGCTTGGCTCCACTGCTCCTGGGATTGTGCACAGAGAGGCAGAACACTGCAGTAGAGGGAATGTGGCGAGAGAAGAGACTCACCTCACGTCATGATGGACAGTAGGTAGAGAGGGGCAGAGATGGAGCCCAGGACAAGGCACAGCAGGACACGGACCCCAAGAATACACTTCCACAACCCGAGACACCTACTTCTTTGTTTTATTTTAATTTTTTTACATATTTATTTGTTGTGTATGTGTGTGTGTGGGGGAGTATATATGCCACAGTATACATGTGAAATTCAAGGGACAGTTTGTGGAAGTCAGTTATTTCCTTACCCCATGGGTTCTAGGGTTCCAGCTTGGGTCTTCAGCCTTTATCAGCTGACCTATCTCATTGGTCCTTATTTTTTTTTTTTTTTTTTATTTTGTTAGGGTTTTCTTTCTTTGTTGTTTTGAAACGAGTTCTTATTCTGTAACCCAGGCTGGCCTGGAACTCACAGTAATCTTCAAGCTGTAGAATTTCCAGTATTAGCATTATAAGAGTGAGTGTCTTAGTCAGAGTGTCTATTGCTGTGATGAAACACCATGACCAAAAGCAAGTTTAGGAGGAAAGGTTTTATTTGGTTTACACTTCTATGTCATAGTTCATCACTGAAGAAAGTCAGGACAGGAACTAAAAAAGAGCAGGAACCTGGAGGCAGGAACTGATGCAGAGGCCATGGAGGGGTGCTCCTGACTGGCTTGCTTAGTTTGCTTTCTTATGAAATTCTTATAGAACCCAGGACCACCAGTCTAGAGATGGCACCACCTCCAATGGGCTGGTCCCTCCCCTACCAATCACTAGTTAAGAAAATGCCCTACAAATTTGTCTATAGCCTGATTTTATGGAGGCATTTTTTTCAGTTGAAGTTCCTCTCTCTCAGACAATGTTTGCTTTTGTCAAGTTGACATAAAACTGTGCAGCTTGGTGAGCCACCATGACTGGTTCTTGCCGATAAAGTTTCTGATACATGCCAAGTATGGCATAGGATCGCCAAATCTTGACTAGATTTAGTCTGTTAATGAAGGGAGTGAATTCATGGTCCCTTTACACCAAAAGCCCCATCTCCAAATATTGCCATGGGGACCAAACACAGGAGTCTTTCAGTGGGTCATTTCATATTCAAGCCACAACACATATATTTTATAATACAAACTTATTGAAAATAGCCTTAATATTCTACAGGAGCTAAATCCTCCATGGTCCAGCCATATGTACCCCTGTGCAGCCCTTTTAAAATGAAGCGTATCTATAATTATACTTGGCATTTTCTAAGGAAGCAAGTATCGAGTATTCTCAGAAAAATCAGGAGAGATATGAAGTGGATAAGCTAATGAGTTTGGTTGTAACAATCACTTTCTAGTCTGAGCACATTTCCAAATAGCATGTAGCATGCTTCACATATTAAACATACATGTTTATCTGCTGGTCATCCCTAGATACACCTGCAAAAACGAAGCATGCCTGAATCAGTGTGGAGAAATTCACTCAAGGCACAGACAGAGCTGTGTGTGGAAAGTGCAAGCAATTCACACATAACAAAAGAACACATATTTACATGCAATTATATGTGGTACATACATATACTGAGTGTTTTAGAAAGAAAATTCATAGATTTGCAACTGTGTTTGTAGCTAAAAGTGGGATGGAAGGGAGTTTTCTTGTTGTAAATGCTGTTGTGTTGCTGGATGCTACCTTGCTATAGATACGGAGCAAGGAGGACGGGGAGAGAAAGAGGAAGATGGGTGATGAGAATCTGTGAGCTATTTTTCACCTTTTTTTTTTCTTTTTAAAGAAAATCTTGCCATGGGACTCAGGCTGCACTCTAACTTGGCTTTCCTGATGCTGGCACACACCACTATTGCTCAACAATTTTCCAGCTTCAACTCTTAATACATTTTCTCTTTCCTCAGACAATTCATTGCTTCTCGTGTAAATCCGTGTGTGTGTGTGTGTGTGTGTGTGTGTGTGTGTGTGTGTGTGTGTGTCAATGTTTATGTACCATTCGATGGTCATCTTTGTGATTTTCTGCATATAGAGACACCGCTCCACTGTTCTCCTGAAATGTTGGAACTCACCCCTTCCTCCCCCTTCGCTCGGAAGCCCCTTGTCTACACCGCTCTGAATTATGGTCATATTTCTCAGTTGGTCACTTTCATTAAATTAGCTCCTGCAGGAAAGTATGCATCTCGGTGGTATGTGCACTCTCCAGGCAGCAGAATGGAGCTTGGCTAACCACATATCACTGACCACAGAATTTAAACGGAAAAGCCATCTAGGAAAATCTACGCTTTCAGTGATGACCAGTTTCAGGGGAGCCAGAAAATAACATGTGACCCAGGAACATGAATCCTACTTAGCATAAGTATCGAAAGGAGCCAATGGGATCTCAAAGCTAAGCGTTAAACTCACACTAAGTATCAAGGAAGGTGAGTACATGGCTGTAAAGGTTAGGAAGCTACGCCTTACAAACGTTACTGACAGCACAAGGAAGAAGACGGATTACAACTGTAATGAAAACGCAGCTCTTGCTCTTTTACTTGTTTGTGCCCCATCCAAGCAGAGCAGGTCCAAGTACGAACTGTACAAACGATAGCTCTGTCATGGAGTAAGGTGTTTTTGAAGACTG
The DNA here is from genome assembly GCA_907169655.1 of Acomys percivali. Lineage (NCBI taxonomy): Eukaryota > Metazoa > Chordata > Mammalia > Rodentia > Muridae > Acomys > Acomys percivali. The sequence continues at coordinate 46,197,486 of OU015753.1, forward strand.
GGACTAGCAGTCTCTCTCCACTCTGCTGCCCAGTCCCTTCCCCACTAGAGACTCACATCAACGCAGCTCACACTGTGCCCCCCTCAAAGCGAACTGTCCCACATCGTGTCATAAAGCCACTGCATTTTCACTGCTGACTCTTCTTGCATCTTAAACCATTCACCCTTGTTCTGGGTGGATGCGGGCAGCGGGGTCATATTACTCCATGTGGGCCATGTCCATGCATCTTAAAGTGCTCATGGCAACTGACTGCACCTCATCCCTGGTAAGCATCAGAGGCCACCTGTCATGCTTCTAGGACACTGATTGTCAGTTCTGATCCCCATGAACAGGTGCGCTGATGTCAAGCACTAGCCATCTCTTCTGACCTTATGATCGCATCCGATATTATAAGATGAAAAGGTAGCAAGGATTTAAACGCTCACTTCAACTTACTGTGAGTGCCGTTTCGTGTTCTCCAGCGGCCAAGTGGGCTAAGCCCAAGTAATAAGAGGCTTCTCCTTCCATGCTCTTGTCACTTCCTGAAGGAAGGATGTAGAGAAATCAGTACAACATCAAGGAGATAAAACCCCTTATCAGTTAAGACAATCCACAGTGACTCTTTTAAAAACATACACACATATCAACAATCCTTGAAACTAACCTGTATTAAAAAATTAAAAAATAAGCATGCTCTCTCTCTCTCCATTTCTCTCTCTCTCTCTCTCTCTCTCTCTCTCTCTCTCTGTGCGTGTGTGTGTGTGTGTACTCACACACACATGCGTGCATGTAACTTAAGTAGGACTTATCCTGATCTCAAATGATAGGTTAAGGTTAAGATATGTTAGCAATATAATTATAAGGAGTTCCCTCTACACATACAGCACAGTTTATACTTTTCACATAACAGAATGTTTCCATTAGTCTAGCATATGTAGACCTCTACAGTTGTCCAGCGTGCCTATGACAGCATACACGAAACAACCAGCAACATGTGACCATGCAACTGGCTGCACACTCCTGCCAGCTGTCCATGTTTCTACCAGGACCAATGATTAACAAATGAAGATTGCTTGGCCTGATGGTGCTTGCGCGGGATTGCTGGCTCACGCTTATGTGAGGAGGACAAGCCGCGCCCTGCTTCCCGGTACAGAGGTCCATGCGCATATTGAATGGAAAAGTCCTTGCCTTTCCTAATCACGCTTTCCCCTCTCTTCCTCTCTGCGATGTGTTTGTACCAGGAACAACCTAGTTCTTTCCAAAGGCAGAAGTGTGAAAGGTGCAATGTGCAGCTCAGTCTGGTATGCTATTGGTGCACACACAGCATATTTACATTACTGTGAAAATGTAGCATGTACGTACATTCTGCATATTTGAAGTGACCACTTAAAAAAAAGCTCTCTTTAAAATAAGAACGTTATTCCTTTTCTGCTTTGACATCGTCATCCAAGTCCTGGAAATGCAGATGCTGACAAGTCCATGTTGGCTCAGGGCGCTGTACAGTGTCTCCGCGTTTCTGAGCCCTGGATTGGAATCACAAGGGACCCCAAGAGCTGGCGGTTGGTTCTCTTTGCTGTGTTCAGTTTCTCTACTCACCGAGTCACTGCCAGTGAGGATGGAAGTCAAGGAAGCCAGACAGCAAACGCCATTGATGGTGCCCGGTTTTGTTTTCTAGCTATTTTACTGGCTACAGAGAACTAACTATGCTACAAGTTTTCACGCTTCAGTTGACCTGAGGATCCGTGACCCAGCCTGGCGATTTGCAACTTAGGATCCAGCAGGGTCCGGCTATAGGGTGATAGGAAATGGGCACGGGGTGAGGAAGGGAAGACAAACAGAAGAAAGTGCCCACTGTGGAAAATGAGCCTCTGGCTAAGTAACAGTTGAAGGTGTGTGCTTTGATTTGCTGAAATAAATTATTGGTGTCAGAGAGAAAGACAAAATTTTGCATATTTTCCTCATATCTGGAATCTAAATTGAACAGCACACATGATATACATGATATGAAAGCAGAAGGGGAGATATTTGAGGGGAAGATGGGGATCTGTGAGGGGTAGGGAGGAAGATGAAATGGGGAGCAAATATAAGCAAATGAAAATGATGAACGTGTATGAAAATGTCATAATAGTAGTTAAATGAGTTCATTAGGGAAGACCTCACTGACCACATATCCACAATCAAGTGGAATTAGCAGTATGGGGCAGAAACAACATGGGGACCTTGCCACTATGCAGAAGTCTAGCACACTGCTAAAGCAATCACTGGGCAAAAAGAAAGAAACCACAGGTAAACTACAAACTGTTGAATACTGCAAGATGGATGAAAATGGCAGTGCAACAAACAGAAAGCCTGATAAAGTGACACACATAGCTTATTTATGGATGCTACAGGTGTCTGCTGTGATAAAACACCATGACCAAAAATCATCTTGGGGTTTGTTTCAGCTTCTAGTTTATAGTCCATCACTGAGGGAAGTCAGGGCAGGAACGTAAGGCAGGAACCCAGAGGCAGGAACTGATTTGGAGGCCATGGAGGTATGCTGCTTACTGGCTTGTTACCATGGCTTTCCCAGTTTGCTTTCTTAACCACCCAGGGTGATCTGCCCAGGGGTGGCACTGCCCACAGTGAACTGGGCCCTCCCATATCAATCACCAGCCCAGAAAATATCCCCCAGAGCTATCTCTAGGCAAATCTCTCTCAGTTGATGCTCTCCCATGTTCACAACAACAACAGAACTTAGGGGGCATGATGGCTGTATGCATCCACCCTCAAACAGAAGGAAGATGCTTTCCTGACTCACCAAGGAAGACTGAGCTAAGTGTAAGACAGACAGAAACAAAAGAAAGAGAGAACAGAGCAGAAACAAAACAGAAAAGAAAGGAAGTAGAAAAAATCAACAAGAACAAAACAACACTTAAATAAAGTTAACAGATCATTAACCACACTGAACAAGATGCCAAAAGAAGAAACACTCAATGGGTCAGGAATGAAAAGAGAAAAATAATACAGACCTTGATCATAAATGAACCCTGTGGGTAAGTTTATACTACCAAGTTACATAAACTAAATGTGCAATATCCTAGAAAGACACAGACACTGGAATTAATTCACAACGAGGAAGAAGGAGGAGGAGGAGGGGGAGGAGGAGGAGGAGGAGGAGGAGGAGGAGGAGGAGGAGGAGGAGGGGAAAAAGGAGTCCCTGATACAATAAGTGAATCAATTGAATACATCTGTGACTGAAAACACCCTGCAAAGAAAAGTGTAGTCCCAGCTGCCTTCATTGGAAACTGCATTGAACGTTTAAGGAAGAATCAGCAATAATCAGTACAACGACTTAAAAGCAGCGCACAGAAAACATCTGCCAAAGCATTCTGCGAGGTCAGTCTTACTTCCAGAGTAAATCAAGACACCCTAAGAAGAGTGGTCCCTGTTGATCCAGGGCCATCGCACACACAGAAACCTAGCAGAGCAAAGCCGGTGACCCAAAGAAGGATTGCACATTGTGATCATGTGGGATTCATTCTAGGAGCCCAAGGACACCTTAACATACCACATTAATAAAACAAAGGATAAAGATGCATGATCATCTCAAAGGATGCAAAAAAAAAAAGATGCACAAGCCAACCACTTTTCATCCTAAAACCCTCAGCAAACTTGGAATAGTGGGACTTCCTCGGTATGTGAATGGACATCTACAAAGCTCTCATGGCCAATATCATGTTCAGTGTGAGAGGCTGAAAACAGCATAAAAGAGCAAGAATGTCCCCTGTCACCACTGTTCTAGTCAGAGAAACTAATAAAGCATCAGATCAGAAAGGGATAAGGAAAAAAAGCTGTGCTTAGGTCTGTGGTCCATTTGTGTGTGCAGGCATGTGTGCTGAACGCTGCATAATATAAAGTTAGGCCTTCTTTGTGACACACAAATAAATAAAGCCATGTATCTAAATATGTTTAAACTATTAACATGCTTACGTCAATGGCAACAAATCACAGGGGCCTAGGATTAGCCAGTCCTCTTAGTTATGATACTGAAATATCACACACGCACGCACGCACGCACGCACGCACAGAAATACATGAAGGTGGAAGTGAACCACACTGACTGGGAGAAAAATGTTTTCAAATCAGGTATCTGATGAAAGACTCCCCTTTTAAAGGATTCACCAACTCAGCAATAGACAAATAACGCAGTGGAAGTGTGCAAAGATGGTGGAAATGGTTGGGGAGGCAACCACTTTGCAAGCTAGAGATCCTTAGAAAGTAAATATGGAGTTAGCACACAACCCAACAGCTCTTCTAGGTATGCACCAGAGAGAACTCAAGGCATACAGCTAGCTCCACCAGGGCAATAAACAAGTCACATGTCCATCAAAAGAAAGCGTGTGAAAAACCGGACAGGGAAGAGCTACTTGGTGGATGTACAAAAGAAGGAAGGCACGAGACAAACTACAAGTCAGATGCACCCTGAAGCGCCATGCTTCCGGAACGCGGGTGCTCAGCTGTGCACTGCACCATGGTGCCCTTGGTGGGTGTAAGTGTCTTCTAAATGCTATCGAAATCAACGTGGGAGGTACATACTTCCTGACTGCCCATTCCTTTCTGTATGAACTATGCTACCACACAGAAAATGCAAAACTAAAGTACAGTATATTCTCCTAGGGTATGTGCCTGTCCCTTGAGATTCCTGTGACCACATTTACTCCTCCCCCCCGCCCCCCCAGAAGATGCAGGCCATCATTTATGCAGAGGAGTTAATTTGATGGAATTTATCTTTCAGTGATGAAAATTTCTTTTAACATTTTTTTCACCCTCTCTCTCTGTCTCTGTCTGTCTGTCTGTCTGTCTGTCTGTCTGTCTGTCTGTCTCTCTCTTTAGACAGGGTTTTTCAGTGTAGCCCTGGCTGTCCTGGAACTCTCTGTAGACCAAGCTGCCCTTGAACTCACAGAGATCCACCTGCCTCTACCTCCTAAGTGCTGGGATTAAAGATGTGTGTCAACACTGACCGGCTTTCTTTTAACATTTTAACTAAAGTTATTTTTAAAAGTAATATCAGAAAAAAAAGAGCTCAAATGTTTACTTTTCCTCTCCAGCAAATTAAAATCACACCCCAAGACCAATCCTATTTACCCCAAATAAGCCATCAGCTACTTAATAAATTAATTCATTAAATATGTCCATGAGTCAAGACTGTAACTTCCTTTCCCCCTTCATGGGAAAACTGCTCTATTAGAAAATTCTGTGTGGTGATGTACTAAAGCAAGGAGTATTTTTCTTTGCATGTTATAAATTGAAAGTTTATAAGACTATGGTCCATTTTCATTATGTTTTCTACAGAGAAAGATGTGGTAAGATATTAAGGATATGAGCCGCTTTCCCAAAAGCATTTTTACTGCTGAGAGTATGAGTGAGAATCACGTGGGCACACTGCCAGCCTGCAGACTCCGATGCTGCCAGTCTGGGGTGGGGCCGACGGAGACTTTCATAGCATGCCTCCTGGTGATATTGATAATGCAGGTTCAAAGGCCAAGCTTAGCAAGGCAAAGGTCTAAAGTATATTGCAGTGCTACGTCCTTGTTACTCCTAAGTAAACACTTATCACAATTTCCCAAGTATCTGACTATAGGGAATTTGTGAAGGATAAAGGGTTTTTCAGATTACAAAAAATACACAACACAGCATGCACGCATGCGCGCGCGCGCGCGCGCGCGCACACACACACACACACACACACACACAAACACATGACCTTCTCTCCTCTTTGTGGGTTCCCTGTTTTACAACAGTAACCCCAGTGGATTGTAATTTTGGAAACAAAGCTTTCAAGAAACTAATGGATTTCTCATTGTGAGCACTAAGGCCCCTACCTCTGCCTTACAGTGAAATCTGAAAGCATATTGATGGCATTTGTCTTTGCATTTCATATGAAATAATTACCCCCAACACTTGACAATTTTTACTCCTCTCCTGGGAGAACCAGTGTCTGCCCATTAAAGAAAACAAAAGAGAGCATTCTTTTCCACCCACCTTCTTTGGCTATTTCGGAAGCTTTCATTAGAATTTTGATGGCCTGTTTGTATTCTTTGTTTTCCAGCATTCTGTCAGCGAGCAGTCTGTAGGTCCTCAGGAGACTCTCACAGGCCAGCAGGTTGAGATAGTGACCCGTCTCGTCCTTCCATATCCGGCCCTGTGTCAATTCATGGAACGCTTCATAATGCTGGGCAGCTTCCAGAAGATCACCTGAAGAATAAAAAGCCATTCATAAATGTAAAGCACTGGCCAGAAACTTGTTCTAAAAAATGTGTTAGCGTTGACTAACAAATGGGGAGACATGCAGTGGAGTCCGTGTGTCAGCTTTGCTCTTAAAGGGAAGGGAATGCGGTGTGAAGGAGTTGGAGGCGAGAAGGATCCACTTCTAATGGGACCTCCGATTCAGCAATGATTCTGGTTCGACACCTTCAAGAGGGATGGACCTCAGCAAGTAGAAACAATTCCTACTGCACACATTTAGAGAGTGCGAAGGCCCGTCCACTGTTCAGCCTCCTTACATTGGCTGGTGTCTCCAGAACAGCACACGCTCCCCCATTCAACCCCTAAGCGGTCTGCTGGAGTGGGATTCCCATGGTTCCATTTTACAGAAGAGATCGTAGAGGCTCAGCTAACACTGTGTGCTTTTAGTGGGTGGTAGAGGGGAAGATTTTTTTCCCCGGAGCTTGAGCATTGCCACCACTGTCCTCATTATTTTCTTGAGATGGCAAGCGCCTCACTCTTAGGGAGCATTTAAACACCATGAGAAAGAATGCGCTGGCACAGTGGATTCTCAGAGCCTGAAGGAGGTGCTGACGTAGTCTGCCCAGTTCCCAGTGATCAGAACCACCATCCATTGCTTATGGATCAGTTGCTCCCAATGTCTCTTCTCAAACACCAAACTCTAAATTAGCCTCAAACCATTTCGTTCCTTAAAGTAGGAGACAATGTATTTCTGGGGGGAACAGTTGGCAGTTCCATGCTGCCATCTGGATGTTACATGTTAATTTCCTCTGGAAACAGTCCTACATAACCTTGTAATGTAAGCAGTCTTTGACAGCATTAGAGTGACACCGCTGGTCTTCACCGGACAGACTCCCACCTAGGCATTTCAACTGAAACAATTAAAAGCGAGTGAAGGTTTCAAGGGGTTACTTCAGTTTCATTCCTTATTGTTTGCTTGTTTGCTTGATTAGGTGGATGGCTGCCCCCTCTGTGCCTTATTTTACTGTTCTGTGAAATTAATCACTGCATGTTCAGTGTATTATGTAGTTAGTATAAAATAAATGTAGGGAGTGTTATCCGTTGGCATAGTAATAACATTTCTACCTTAACCAACAGCCAATTGCAATATAGTCACTACATTTATACTGTGATCCAGCTTATCCTGCAAAATATAAGTATTAGTCTTTCTAACAGTAATGCCATGACAGCTTAAATTAACCTTTGCAGTTCATATTAGGATCAATACGTTTGCACAAGTTGTTTCATTGGTTAGCGTAGGCAGGAGCGGTACTGCCGTGGCTATGTAATCTGTCCCCATTCGTTACAATGACTTTGTGACTGTGGCCGCTGTTAATGAATACACCCCAGCAAAGGAAAGCTGGCACGAGAGGATCTGCATTGTAAGTAGGAGACTATCTTAGGTTGCTGGCAAGGCAGGGTCTCAAAAAAAAAATACATAAAAAAATAAGAATAACCTTTTCAAAGAATGGTAAACAAAGTGGAAAGTCGCTGGCAAACAGTGGTAGAAGAACGCAGTGAAGCCGTGGTCAGTATGAGTTCTTACCATCTGTGCTGGGGTGGGGAGTAAAGATAGACACTTTATCAGAAGGCAGGGCGTCCTGCAGAGCTGTTAGGAACTTACCTCACAGCTTTGGAAGAGAGGAGAGGAGGGAGCCCAGCCGCACAATGACTTCACTGAGGAACATCTCATTTATAGGTGTTTACAATAAGTGCAAATGTCAGCAAACAGCTGTAAAGCACTCCCTCTGGGAGGAAGGGCTGTGGGTGGAACGTGGTTTTGTGTTTGATTTTCCTTTTCTTGCTTTTTTCCCCCTTTCTGATTATTGACATTTTTGAGAATCTCTAATATCAAAACGTGCTAATTTTGTAAGAAGAAATACAGAACAGAAAGTCATTTAAAAATAATGCGCAATCTCTCCTTGCTTTGCTACAGGTGCAGACAGGGGACGCTCACTACTCCAGTCTGTCTTTTTGCAGCCGATTGTTTTCTGTACCTCCTGCCAAGGCCAACGCAGCTTTTCATCAGTGTCCTGTAGCACCTCACACCAGAAACACCTTCCACAAATACCCATGGCCCTCATTTTTTTGGCATTTCAATGGAGCACTGGCATGTCTGTGTGTTATGTTTCCTCTGTCAACTATATTTCTGCCCGCAAAGTATAGCTTTGTAATTCTGGGGCCGTGTGCATGTACGCTCCTTTCTCTTCTCTGATATTTATCTAGTCATAAAGTAGAGATACATTTTTCTTTTGGACCACGTGAATAGGGAATAATGGATACAGAAAACTGAGAAAATCAGGGAGTTCCAGGGGAAAAAAACCTTATAAAATAGATAACTCTCTAGTTACTTTGAATTAGATGATAAATCAAAGGCATAATGGTCCAAAATAATGAGTGAGAGGTGATACCCTGGTCCAAATCTAGGGGTAGAAGTTGAAGTCAGGGAGGAAACGGAGGTGAACCTGACGATGGGTATGCTGGGAAAGGGCAGAGACAGGATCTCCGCATCCCCGGGAGGCAGACGGCCCTCTTTGCTGCCCAGTCCTGAGGGCTGTTGGGTTTTCTGGCAGATTCAGATGTGTGAGGAGGAATAAAGCCTGGGAGGCTCTTGGGACACTGGTCACCATGAAAGGCCATCTTTGAGGAATCAGAATTTGGGTTTTCCTAGAGTGCTGGGGTTAGTGTCACTGGGCTGCCTAGTTCAAGACTGTCTGGGATTCAGGTCTCAGATGGTCATGTTTGAGACCTCCATGAGGAAAGTTGCCTAAGATGCTAGGAAAAAGACAGGAACCCATTTTCCTGGATGAGTAAGGTATTGGTTAAAACAAAGGTTTTTCTTCCCCCCAACTTCTTTATAAAAGATAACATCCCTCAGACTGGTAAAGTAGATATAATTTGCATTTTTTCACATATGAGAAAATGGAGGCTCACAAAGATTAAACGGCTGAACTCTGCAAACCACTTTTAAATTTGTTATGACTGGAGGCTGAGCTCCTGATCCTTAAAGCGCCATGTAACTGGCTGTACCACACCAAATATGGCACCACCGCAAACTATGCCAGGAACCTACGGTGCCTCACTTAAAATCGCAGACACACATCTCTTAGTTAAAAACATGCTTGAGTTAATGCTTATGAGTCACTTAACTCAAGATGTCCCCACAACTATTAATAAAAAGGACACATCGCCACACCATGTCCTTCTGGCTCCTCCTGAATACCCTGAAATCTAATCAGCTTCATCGAAGTCCTTTGTTTTCTCCTCAACCATGTGGGGACACCTCAGTGACACCTGGGGGTCCTTGCATGTCCCAGGTGTTGTGGCTTCAGTCCCACCCTTTGCTCCTTGGCCCCTGACCAGGCTGGTCCCTGAGGTTGTGCTCAGCTCTGCTTCCTGCAGAAGCGCTTGTCCAAGAAGAGCGCCTCCTAGTCCTTCTCAAATGTGAGGTTTCATTTCTTAAATCACGTCATGGAAGTAAATGAGACAATAAGGCTTTGATTCAAATGACTGCAAGTGCACAGATGACACGGCCGCTGTGTCTAGAGGCTGGTCAGGACTCGAAAGCACGTACCGCCATACAGCCTAATACCTGACTTAAAATATTAAAAGATAGACTTTTTTCATAGCACATGTGATTTAAATGCAGTTAAAGTAGCAAGACTTACAATGGTGTGATTCCTGCGCAATCTATCTCCAACAGCAACAAGACCTTAGTAATTATCTTACGTTACGAGTAAGTGTTCTGTTGCTCATTGCATAGTTATCTATTGAAACATAGTGCGTATTGCTTTTATCTGAAAACGTTCAGATTAATGAAGTGTTGGAAAAGGCCATAAATAGAAATCATTTTGACAAAGTTAAGCATAAATGCCAACGAAGCTAATGAGCTGTTGTATTAGTTACTTTTTTTTTGTTCCTGGGATACAACAGCATGGATAGAGGCAATTTCAAGAAGAAAGGGTTTGTTTGGGCTTACGGTTCCAAAGGACAAGAGTCCACGGTGGTGGAGCGGAGGTGGCAGATGGCGGATGGTGGTGGCTGGAGAGTGCACATCTTAAGTCTCAAGCGTGAAACAGAGAGAACACACTAGAAATAGCACATCCTCCAGTGACATACTTGCTTCCACAACTCCAAATAGTACCATTAACTGGGGCCCAAGTGTTTAAATGCCCCAAACTCTAAGGGGTCTCACTGAAGCCACAACAGTTAGATATTCAAGTCTGGCTCATAACATTCTTTATAACATCCTTGAAGTGTTCATATATAATCTAGCCTTCATTCCCAAATAAAACTTAACACATCAGGGCCTGGAGTGATCTTTCTAGGTCCCACTAGCAGTCTCTTAGAAGAGTAAGAGGGGTTGCTTGACACAAGTGTCTGAGCCCAGTCAGACTCTGATATTATCAAGTGTAGACATTGTTTTCCACTGAGGAACAGGAGCAGAGGGAGGAGAAATGATTAAGCCAGGTACTACAAAAATAAAACTTAGTAGGAACTTCATATCCGGTTAAAGTCTCTGAGGGTAGGGGAATTTTGATCATGTGGCAGCAGGGTCATTAGCAAATCATCAGCACTGTAACCAGTCAGTGAGAGATACACTAAGTACTGCTGAGCTGAAAGCCTGGGGTGCATGCCTCCCCAATCAAGCAGAAATGGGCCATGCCACTTCCTGTGAGTCAAGGAGGAAAACGGGGGGCCCAAATATCCCACTGGGGGGGATGGAGATGGCCCTCCATATACTACCAATGGTCAGCTTCTTTCAAAACCATGAAATAGCATTGCAAAAACACATCTCAGGTGAACTGAGTGAACAACTGGGTGGGACAGGAATATCTAGGTATAGACAGAGGTGGTCCAAGCCTCTGTGTTTATTCCGTTTTGTTTTAAACAATTATATGGCAGCTACATAAGTAGCAAAGACTTTAGCATGTGTATACAGTTTTGTGCTCCTAAAATAAACACACTTTAAGGGTGTTTCATTGTATCCAAGGCCTAGGAGAACCAGGAACACAAACAAAAGCCAGAGGACCCTGCTGTAAGCTGCAAAATGCTCGGTAGGATGTTAAGACGAACACAATGTGGAGAAAATACAATTTTATATATTTAGATATTACCCAAATTGTGGCTTCCTGTTTCTGCACACCATCTCTGAAGGTTTATAGATATTTGTTGTCTCACAGCAGATGTCTAGAACAAATATTAAGCAAAGGGAAATGTATATGATCTCTTCCATTTTAGTTTTTTTTTTTTTTAAAGTAGGAAGATTGACTAGATATTAACACAAATGGGTTTAAATGTGAGGCTGCCATAAAGGCAGGAACATAAATGTAATTCTCCCAGCCGCTATTTTGATGCACATTTTTGATTCCATGAATATTTTATGAAATGGCCCAAACTAAAGCCATATAACATTCCTGCATTACTGATGCTTGCGCCCGTAAGCTACGAACATTAGAGGCATGATTGAATGCATTAAAATGAACTCATTCAGCAGTGCATTGATTACTTGAAGGGGGAGGGAAACACGAAAAAGGAAGAAGGAGAAAGGAGGAAAGAAAAAGAAGTTGTTCCACTTTGGGAGAATAGCACATGCTAAGGGGTCTGAAAGACAGCGGCGAGAAGGCAAGTCCGAACACAGTAGCATTTCGAAAATGTGACTCATGCCTGCCCTGACATTAATTAGGCAAGGTGTTAATTATGTCCAAAGATGGCTGTGGCATTGTTCAAGTAATTTAAAATGTCACCATCCGTAAGACGCAGAGACCTGGCCTGCTTCAGATCCATACATCAGCAGGTCTGAGAGTAACTAATTATTTCTTTTTTTCTATCAAGCTGTACATTTGCCAGTAAAAACAACACTGCAGAAACAATTGCATGAAAATAATTTGACAGCTCCACAAGGCCCATTTCCTCAGCAGTGTGAGTGTACATTGGAAGCATATTTAATTCTAAATTGTGCACGTTTGTTGAAGACTTTAGGGAAATATTCCACTTTAGTTTAAAACAACAACCTAAGGAACAATAAAGCTTTATGTATATTACGTTGCGTTTTAATCTGGAATGACTGGCTATCTTTGGCATAAATTACTATCCTGTGCAATGTAGACACAGAATGTGCTAGAAGCAATATTGAGTGGTAGCAAAAGGAGAAAAATGTTACTGCCCTGGTGTAAAAACAAAAGACATTGCTTTCCATTTTGGCTTATCTGCAGAAGCAATTTACATCATCTTTCCATATCTACATTCAATTATCATCATTATAAGGGCACTGCCCGTGCTGACAGAGCCTGCCAATGGGAACACCACATTTCCACCATTTATCTCCTGTGTGAGGGGGATTGCTGTAAACTCTCATCCATGGTACCCCATGGCAGAATAGAGTGCCAGAAGACAAAGGCTGGCATCCATAACTCAATAACATCCCTAATAAACAGGGCAGGAAATGTGCCTGTAACTTCCAAGGACCTCCTGTGAGGTGCACAGAGGAAACTTAGTGGTTTCTTTTCAGCACAGATTTCAGGTGGGCTGCAGCGCTACCCGCTAGGTGAGGACTGATGCTGAGTAAAGGAGACAGTGAGATGGGTTTCGTGTGTGTGTGTGTGTGTGTGTGTGTGTGTGTGTGTGTGTGTGTGTGTGTGTTATGTGTGTGTGTATTTGTGTATGTGTGTCTGTGTATGTATGCCTGTCTCTGTGTGCGTGTGTCTGTGAGTCTCTCTGTGTGTGTGTCTGTGGGTTTCTGTGTGTATTATATATGTGTGTGCCTGTCTCTGTCTGTGTGTCTGTGTATTTGTGTGTGTATGCCTGTATGTGTATTTATGTGTGTTTGTGTGTGTGAGAGAGACTGAGGTAGGGGGAGACTCACAAAAGCCTTTATTATTATGATGGCAGAGCTGGATGAGTGTTAAGCCTGCCTTGATCTTCAGCGCCCCTGGAGGAAGCGGTCAACAGTTTCTGTTCTGATCCTTAGGTGGCCCAGCTGTAGTCAGGGAACAAATGCAGCTGCTAAGTGCCAACAGTTGGTGTCTGAGTTTGGGGACTTTGGGTCACACGTTATATGTGAAGTGTTTCTATCCTCCTCTGAGGCTTACTAACTGTTGGCTTGGGGTAGGAGCTCCCTTGGGATCTGTCCTGGTCACAGGGTTGATCTCTTGGTGGATTCACCATATGATAAGCATTATTTGGAAGTGGGGTCTATTGGAGGAATTAGGTCCCCGGGTCACTGGAAAGATCCATCTTGCTCTTGGCCCCATTGCCTTTGTCTATGCTCCCTGGCCTTCCTGAAGTGAGCTGCTCTGCTCTTCTTCGTCCTCGCTAGCATGAGGTCCAACCTCACCTCAGGCCCAAAGCTGAGAAACTTCTGCAGCCATGACCTGAGACGAAGCGCTATCCCTTCGAACTGTTTGTCATGGCTGTAAGAACACTGATGAATACATTTTGTTGTTGTTGTTGTTCTTAAAAGTGCATGAGCTGAGGAAATAAAATTGTCTCAAAAGGTTAAAAAAATACAAAAAATGTAAAATACTGGGGTTCAACCCCTAGTACCATGAAACCCTGATGTGGTTCACAGCTGTAATCTAGCCCTTGGGAGGCAGAAGTAGTTCAGGAGTTCAAGGCCATCCTTAGCTTCATAGTGAGTTTGAGACCAGCCTGGGCTACATGAGACTCCATCTCAAAAGCACATAAATTTATACACATGAAATTAACGCTTTGCATTAGCAAACCTTGTAGGATTTCAAATTTTCTTCATGCAACATATTACTTTGTATTCATGTTTTTACCTTATTTAAAAATCTGTTACAATTTTAAGTCCTTTAGCAAAACCACCCTAGGAATTTAGCCCAGTAATTTGTGCACACTGGGTTAGCACTGTACCAGTCACCGAGCTCCATGGTCAAGCACGCAAACATCCTGAGTTAAAAGCACCGCTAGGCGTGCAAGTCAGCAGACGGTGGTCCTGTACTGACTTTAGCACTAGCACTATCGCGTGGCTTTAGTAGCGTTGCTCTTAACTGCAATTCGTGCTGCTCATGACGTTAAATAAGTTGCACACAGCCTGCTTTGAGCATGTTTATCTGGCCAAAGAGAAAGAGGTATCGGCCAGACTCATATTCAGCACATGGATGAGGAGAGAGGGCAAGAGGGTGAGCCATCTCTCCACCACATCTGCGCCCCTGTAGATGACCAACAGGCTGTGAGGTGCACTACAAAGGGAGGACCAACTCGCCAGCTGAAAATGCTCTATTTAGGTGAGCACGGAGGAGGTAAACTACACAGCAATTGCCAGCCACAGTAGTAAGTGGTTCTTGGGACTTGCTCTCTTCTCCTTCCCTTCCCTCTCCTCTCTTCCTCCCTAGCTCCTCATTTGACCCTGAGGTATTTGCATCCACATATCAACACCTTAGAGCTGCTCTGACGGTCATCCTGATTGTCCTGCTTGCTGCTCACCGGCGGGCGAGGCCTGTGTGGAAGACATGCCTCATCCTTGATTTCAGGTTTGCACCTCAGGATCAGGATATAGTCACCCCCTCTTCAGATGCCTGCTGAGCTCCGCTCTGAACCAGCCCGCCTCAGTTTAGCTTCTCGGTTTAGCAGCAGCTGTTGCTGAGGAGATGATTTCAGCCCCAAGCTGACACCTGCTCTTCATGGAAGCTCAGTAACTTTTGGTACAAAGTTGTTCATGTCTTAATTAATTAATGAATTAATCTACTATTACTTTTCCTCTTCCCCTTTCTCTCTTTCCCCTCTTCCCTTCCCTCTTCCCGCCTCTCCACTCCCCTGCCTTCCCTTCCCTCTTTTTCTTTCTTTGATATGGAACACAGTCCCTTGTCCCACTGAACAGCTGTCGAAGACAGTAACTGGAAAGTGTTTGGGCTCCTCCGCAGACACAGTCTGGGGCAGTGCTTTCCAGCTGCAGAGGAAACACCAGCCCAGAGCAGTTATCCACTGCACAGGCAGCTGCGGGCTGGGTGCAGCCAGCCAAGGTCTCCTTACAAAGCTTTCAAACTGAGACCCCTGCTGCAGAGGCAGCACCTCGGAACCGGGCGGGGCTTCCTCTCTGTTCTACTCGTTAAGCAGTAAATAATTAAAACACCCTGAAAAAAAGGCAGGTAAAATACAAGCCGCAATGTCAGTAACACAGACATGAAAGAGAAAGGGGGATAAAATGAATTTTAAAAAAAAGCAATGAAATAATTCATTTGAAGCTTTAATAAAGTTTCACTTGCAGTCTTGTTTAAAGATATATCAGACTTCAGGGATGTAACCTAATTACATTTTTATTCTAAGTTCCATTCAAAGATCTCGGACTTTGATTCTTTAACACAGATCAAACATGGTATAATTTTCTCTTGACTATCAATTCTTAAAGAGAATCTCTTCATTAAATACTGTAAGGCCCTATGTGTGTGTACACAGACAGATGGATGGTAAACTGACACGGCCCAGAAAGGGGACAATTAGTCTGATTAGAAGCAGCAGTGTGAATCTGTTTGGTTTCTTTAGAAAAGTCTGAGTGATTGATGGAACTGAGAAGTGCCTCAGTTTCCCCAGTATCTGCTCAGGTGGATCTTGGAAAACAGCAGGAATTACACGCCCGGTTGATTCCTGGAGTTTCTGGCAGAAATGAAGCTGAGAGTCTTTGAGTCCGGCAGTGCCACAGCCATCCCCGGGAGGGCCTCAGACAATCCCGCTGTTGGACCCCAGCTCCAGGTCTCTGGTAGTTTGGGGTCCCCAGGGTTCCTCTCAGATGCTTCTCTGCATGGCTCTGTGCCTTGTCACACCTTCTCACTAGGAAACAGAGGCTCTTCTGGGACGACTTTGCTCAAGATGATATTTAGGATGCACTTTCAAAAGCGGTTTAGAAGCAGATGGGTGGATTTCCTTATTGATATACATATTTGATTGCATGCCCGGCAAGCACTCAGACCCCTGAACTACCTCTCAGGTCCTGGGTTTATTGTTTTTAACTATAAAGAAGAAAGGGAAGGTCTCCAGGAACCACCTCAGCCGCGCTACAGGTGGGGCTAGGACTCAGCTACAGTGGCAGAAAAAGCAACACGGAAAACCTAGGTGGAGCTTTACAAGGTGCCCTGGGAATTGTTCTTTTCATTTGCTTTTCCTCGTCCTTCAGATACTTACAGTGCCCACGGATACATTTATGTTTTCAAGAATAACACTTTGGTAAAAAAAATAAAATAAAATAAAATAAAATAATTTTTAAAAGGCCTTTGCTACTTTAAGTGCTGTCTTGTAACATCTTGTGTGGAAGGGAGGTGTCACTATAACTAAGTTTAAAATTGATGGCAGTTTAGACAGAGAATAAAGTCTGTCAAAGCTGCCTAATACTCCTAACATCCTTGTCAACAATCTGTTACCAGAAAATAACCAAGCTGCTTGTTCTCACCACTGTTGGCACATGAATAAAATACATAGGACTTAGAAATGTAACCTTCTCGTTAGGGTGACCAGTTCATGCAAGTTTACCGGTGACTTGCTTGATTCTAACCTTAAAAGCCTTGAGTTCTGGGGACTGCTTGTGCTCTGGGCAAACCTAGATGGTGACAACCACCTTATCTGTGACCTACGAGACAAAGGAACTTTGAACACAGGGCTCAACAAAACAGAAAATCAGCTTATAGAAAAACACACAAGTGTAAAAACATCAGCAGAACCGAATCTCTTGGGGGAAAATCTTAACATCTGGCTAACAACGACACCACCCATCACTCCAAATCTCCTCACTTTGCTCAAGTCCCACTCCGTTCTTTCTGGGTGTATTCATTTTTTTTTTTTTTACACAGTTGTAAAGGATGACTGTAGTTTTCTCCTGGTCCTCATTATTTTATGAGGGTTACTCTCCACGCCACGTGCTTTCACAACAGCATCGCGAAAGCCTGTCTACTGGCATATTACACTCCAAAACCATTTCACTTCCACCACCAATACACACAAGCAGTACTTCAAGGAATCGCCACTACCTTTCTTTTTTTCCTTTTTTAATTTAAAAAAGTGGTAAATAGCACAGTTAGACAGTTCTATGATAAAAAGTGCTTACTGCTCTCAAGACCCAAGTTTCATTCCCAGCACCCACTTGGGATGGCTGACAACCACCTCTAATTCCAGCTCCAGGGATCCAACGTCTACTTCTCCCTCCATGGGTACCTTCTCTCTCTCTCTCTCTCTCTCTCTCACACACACACACACACACATACTACCTCTAACTCCCTAACTCCAGCTCCAGGGATCCAATGCTGACTTCCCTCTCCATGGGTACCTTCACACACACACACACACACACCCCACACCACACACAAACACAAACACACACACACCACACACACAAACACAAACACACACACACACACACCACCTCTACTCCCTAACTCCAGCTCCAGGGATCCAATGCCGACTTCCCCCTCTGTGGGTACCTTCACACAGACACACACACACACATCACACATACACAAACACAAACACACACACTACACACACACACACACACACACACACACACACACACACACACACTACCTCTAACTCCCTAACTCCAGCTCCAGGTATCCAATGCCGACTTCCCCTTCCATGGGTACCTTCACACATATACCACACACGCGTGTGCGTGCACACACACACACACACGTAATAGACAATAATGAATCTTCAAAAGATCACTTGCACCAAATCTCAAAGCTGCTCTGCCTCTCTAGGGCCAATGCTGGCCACCCTCACAACTCCAGTATGCACTAATGACATTTTCATTATTTTACAAGACTTTTAAAGTCATATCTGTTTTGGGTCTGGGTTAGATTTTTGTCACTGTGACAAAAGAGCTGAGGAAGTCAACTTAGAAAACGAAAGGCTATTTTAGCTCTGAGTGTCATTTGGTTCTTTGCTTTGGGTTCTGCGGCATGATAGAACATCGGGGTAGGTGTCCATCTATGGTCAGCACATTCCTTGCTCTGGGTTCTGTGACATGACTGAACATCAAGGCAAAGGGGCCTCTTGCAGCACAGCTGCTCACCTCACAGCACAGGAAGTCGAGATACAGAGAGCTGCAACACTCCTGAGCAACTTAAGTTCCTCCGCTAGGTCCATATCCTGAAGGTTCCACCATGTCCCGGTAGCACCACAGTCTGGTAACCGAGCTCGGAGCACTTGCGTGGGGCTCAGTGCTCAGCCTGCGGCGCCTGTGCTTGTGATTACGATGGCGGGTGGGGTCTTTGTCCAGTTCTGATGGGACGTTGTGGCGTCCTGAACTCAATTTAGAAAGAGGGAGGTTGGACACAACGAAAGCCACATAGAGAGGGGAGATGATGTGAAGATAGAGCATAGAATACAAACCCAGGCACGCCCGGGGCTGCCAGAGGCTGGAGAGGGCCTGTAACAGGTCCCCTCGTTTCCGACTCCAAGCTTCTAAAACCCCCGAGCTCTAGCGTTTCTGCAGGTTAGCCCACCTGGTTAGCAGAACTTTGCTACGGAGGCCCCAGGAAACCAATACAACACAGTGACAAGGATTTCTTTAAGTAACAAAAGATATTACTTCAGGGAAAACCAGTATGTCAAGAATCCATTCAGTGTATATGAAGAATGTGATGCTCATTTTAGACACGCCATAGAATACAACTATGTGCGTAGTGATCAATTGAACAGTATCAAAACCAACACAAACTGACTTTCTGAAACTCTTTAGTGTCTCATATAAATAATCCCTTCCTAGCATTTGGCTTTTTTATTTTATTACATATTCTGTTATAAATGTAATTTTATTTTTATTCTTTAGCATTTGAAGTGAAGTTGATTATCATGGTATTCAGTTCTTAAAAAAAAAAAAAGGTAAAAATATAACCAAAGATGTCACATCACAATTGATAGAAATTTCATTGTAATTCCTTATTTGTCATGGGATAACATTTGCCAGTTTATTAGAAAAACAGCCTTAATAACTAAAAGACATGCAAAGGATATATCAGCTTTTAGTGTGGTATTTTATTTTCTCTTTCATTTTATTAAAAATTAATAGCGATGTAAGCGCTGTTGAAAGGATTTAAAACCCTCAGATATACCAGATCTCAACTGGGGCGGCCTCTAGAGAAGGGCATTGAGGCCGAATGATGGGGCGTCACTTGGCAGGGTGTTCCCTTTTGCAGTGTTAGAACTGGATGCTGTGTGCGTGTGTCTGTGTGTGCTGTTTTTCAGTTAGAGCAAAGCTAGCCAGTTGAAAACTCCCAGAGATGCTATAAAAAGGAGAGAATGTGTTCAGAGATAACCACGGAGACTGAAGAGCTATTGGAGGTCCAACCCAAATCATGAAATAGGAAAGCCAGAAGCTGAGCTGCCAGAAGCAAGAATTCCAGGCGTAAATTGAACGGTCACCACACAGCAGAGAAAGACTGACTTAGGGAATACTTAAATATTGGCTGAAATTTTGAAATAAAAACAACGGTTAGAGGGGCCGGCGAGATGGTTCCACAAGTCAAGGCCCCTGCTGCTAAGCCTGATGACCTGAGCTCAGACCCTGGGACCCACATGTAGGAAGAAAGAACCAACTCTTGTATGCTGTGCTGTGCTCTGACGTCCACACACATGCTGTGCTCTGACCTCCATATAGGTGCTATGGAGTGGATCTCTACACATGTGCTGTGGTGTGAGCCTCCACACACGTGCTGTGGTGTGGACTTCCACCTTGTGGCGTGGACCTCCACACACATGCTGTGGTGTGGAATTCCACACTGTGGTGTGGGCCTCATCACACGTGTTGTGCCGTGGGCCTCCACATACTTGCTGAGGCATGGGTATATTCATGCAAACACACAAGCAGCCATTTAAAAACATGAATGAAAACCTGAAAATCCATACATAGGGGTAGAAGTTGGTGATAGTTACAGACATTGAGTGAATGAACGCCTGGATTCTATTCTTTCATGGTATGAAACTAAAAAGTGAAGCACCACCACACATGCCTATAATCCCAACACTCAGGAGGCAGAGGCAGGGGGATCTCTGTGAGTTCAAGGCTAACCGGGTCTACAAAGCAAGTCCAGGATAGCCAAGGCTACACAGAGAAACCTGTCTCAAAAACTAAAACAAAAAACAAACAAACAAAAAAAGTGAAGCAGTTGATGGAAGCTGTTTGTTTGTTTTGATAGAAGTTTGTTTGTTTATTTTTTCTAGGCAGAGTTTCTCTGTGTAGTCTTGGCTGTCCTGGACTCACTTTGTAGACCAGACTGGCCTCGAACTCTCAGTGATCGCCTGCCTCTGCCTCCCAAGTGCTGGGATTAAAGGCATGTGTCACCACTGCCCAGCTTGATAGAAATTTTAAACTGAGCAATACATTGAGATTTTCCCTTGACAATCCACTTACTACTCATTAACTCTGGAAAGAAGGTAAGTTATACATCACCAGTGTGTGCACTGACTTCCTTGTCTCTAAAATGGGAGCTTGGAGCACACAATCTCTGTTCTTAACTCATTTTCTGATTTCTATGGATACGGAAGGATCTGCTTTTTAAAAGTCCATAATAAAGTGCTATCTTCTTTACTTATGGGGGTAAGAAAAGGATTCTTATGAGAAGTGGGGATGAAGTTTCATATTAGCTTCTTTGTGCTTCTCTTATCTTTGACAGTTTAATATTTATTTTTAAATTCTCATTGATGTATGTCTCTGTGGATATCTGCCATTTGTGTGCAGGTGTCAGCGGAGGCCACAAGGGAACACAAACACATCCCCAGCCACCTCCTTATTGCTCCAGGCCCACAAATTATTTGTTTTAATATCATGCCATCAAAGTTTTTGAATGATTTATTTTTTTAAATATATAAAGTTGGGGCTGCAGAGATGCCTCAGAGGCTAAGAGTGCATAGTACTCGTTTGAAGGACCTGACTGTTGTTCCCAGCACGCACCTCACCTCACCAATGCTTGTGACCACAGCTCCAGGGTGCTCCACACAACTTGCCTCATTGAGCATAGACATTCATGGTGCAAATAAACTCACACACAGACATTCACACATAGACATTCACACTCAGACATTCACAAATAGACATTCACACTTGGACATTCACACTCAGACATACACACACAGACATTCACACTCAGACAT
>OU015753.1:46224645-46234907 GCA_907169655.1 Acomys percivali
GCATGTAAGGCATGTAAGGCCAGGGCATGTAAGGTATGTAAGGCCAGAGCATGTAAGGTATGTAAGGCCAGGGCATGGTAAGGCATGTAAGTTAAATGAACGGTGAGCTTGTCTAATGCTGACCCTTTTAATCTAGCCCAACAAAAAAGAAAGTCTGGTCTCCACACAGCTCCGTGGAAACAAGCTAGGTTTCTTGCTTATGTCTAGTGGGCAAAAAGCAAAACCTTGGACCCATTACTAAGTACCTGGGGGAAAGTGGGAAGGGCTGCTGGTTCTTCCACCAATGCTGGGAGTCTGCTCCTCCCCCAGCGCCTCTCCCTACTGATCACGCTTCTGCAACTGCAAGCAGGGACATTCATCTTATGATTGCTGGAGGAAAGGCTGGTGTTGCCAAGTTGGAGATGGAAGTTAAAGATTGCTGTGTGTCTCGGCCTCAGCCCATCCCTCTGGTCATGTGTCCTCTCGGGTCTGACTCACGGTTCTTCTAGCCCTCCAAGAACCGCTCCAGAACCCATGAGCACATTTCCCTTTGCTCCACTATTTGGGTACTGTCTGCGAGGCCCACTAGGTGCAGTGTGAATGCTTCCTGCCGCTGCGACCTGGTTGTGTGATATTATCCTTACAAGTAAGATCATCATGATTCTGAAAGAAGATTCAGCCAGTGACTTGCTATAAGGACTAGTCAGCACCCGACCCCTCCTTGCCTGCTCCTCTGCTAGAAGTCCGCAGATATTTGCACTGAAGAATGAGCCTGCCTGCCCTTGAGCCAATGGGAGCCAGGGCACACTTTATATTTCAGCCACCCTTAGCAGCAGCGGGGCCTTGAGTCTCCCTGCTATATTTGACTTGGCCAAGAGGCCCTGGGTGAGACCTGGTCCCATTTGTGCCTGTGGGCTGCACATTGCCCCCCACTGCAACCATGTGCCCAGCCTCTGACAATGGCATCGGCCTTTGTTTGTCATTTGCTCTACGGTTCCCCGAGGGAGCTGGAACCCTGCCCTGAACCAGAGCCTGCTTGGTTGGGCCCTGACCACCTGCCTGTTGCCATCTGCCGGCTAACATCCTCCTTAAACCTGAAAGGGGGGCACCCATGGAACCAGGAGGCTGCCACCTGCCCTGGAGCACAGCTGCTGCCTAGATGTTGCTGTGGGGCCTCCACTCGCCTGTCTGGACCAATCAGATCAGATGAGTGGAAGGGAGGACACCACCACGGCCTCTGCAGGGATTCTACAGCCAGGTGAGGCCCCTCCATCCTAGCCGCATGTATCACCTTTTCTCGTGAACATTCTACGCCAGGCTGCAGACTCTGCACAGACAGTTCTTACTGCCACCAAGCCCTCAGTAACTAGGATCAGCACCAAGGCTGGCTGGCTTGCTTATTCACACTACAATTAAAATGTGGTCCTAGAGCTCAGGCACTGGTCAAGGGCGCAGATCGCATAAGTGTAGGTCTGAGAAAAGGCGGTTCTGAAACAACAGATGCCAACCCTAACACAGCTTCAAAGGCAAAGGCTTTACAATGCTTTCAAGACAAACATTTAACTTTACTATGGACGTGAGTACATTTTGGTGATATCGGGTGGGATAGCTAAGTATGAACAATCCACAGGCCTGAAAACGGCACCTCGCAGCAGTTCCGCTGAGGTCACACGTCCCATACTCGTCTTGGCCCAGCCCCTGTCTGTCATCAAAATGAAATGACCAGCCACAGTGGTGTCTTGCTTCATGTAGGGTTAAGGAACACTCCCCCAAGAATGTGGCATGAATGAATGGCCAAGTGAAACCGTCAGGTCAGTGATGGATAAATAGGGTAAAATCAGAGATTCTGAAACTTGGGAGGAGGGAGAATGGGCACAGAGGTTCTATTCAGCAAGATGAAGGGATGGAGATTGGTTGCATACTCAACAGTGTGAATGCACTCAGTGTACTGACTGTACATTTAAAAACAGCTGGGCTCCACGAGGATCCGGGCGTGGTCTTGTTCACTGTGTTGCCCTGGGCACAGGGCTCTAGGCCAGTATTTGATACATGTACCTGTAGATTGATTACTGAATAAATTTTGCTCAGTTGTAAGCTCATGCCCCCATGTGGCACAGAGTTGCTTATTGAACTAGCCTTCTGTTTTGAGATACTATAAACTGTGTAATTCGTTCTTTTAAATGCCCTTCATCTGTGCTATATCACTGTGGCAGCTTTTTAGCCACACCCCTTCCTCCCACAGCTGGTATCTCAGGTCGACTTGAAAAGCATTCCTTTCCTTGTCTGAGTGGTTCTGCCTTTCCTTTCCACTGTGATTTCTACTCAAAGAAGGCTGTTCCCTCTGCCCCTACTGTAGCTATGGTGCCTCTTTCAGAGTATGGTACATTATTTTTACCTGTCTAAATGCCAGCAATACCCAAGTCTTATCAACGCCTCTCAACTTCACCATGCACCCCTTGAGTCCAGGCCACAGGCTCTCTCCCACAGGCTGGCATTGTCCAGCGTCCCCGTGTTGTCCACCTTGCATGGTCCTGATCACTCTCTAGTGCCTGCCATGCTTTAGGGCACAACTCAACTTTAGCCATAGCTTCCCAGAGCACAGAAACTAATTTTTAACTTAATTTTGTTCCAAAGTCCTAGATCATCATAGCCCCAAAGTTTGCACTACATATTTATATATAAAATATTTGAAATATTTATATACACTCAATTGGACCACCTTCCAAAGAGCTTGAGAGTTGAAACAGCGGGTTCATAAAATATTTTCATCTTCTCCTGCACACTTTTTGCATATTATCTGCACACACCCTTTCATACATTTCGTAGCTTTCTCTATGAAACCCTTGATCAGTCATCGCATAAAATCTTTCTGACCGTTTTGCTACTTGGTCTCGATTTGGGCTTGTCTTGTAACATTAAAGACAAAGTTCTGCATGGAGAAGCATCTCCTTCAGCAGCTAGTGTAAAGTAACAGCAAGGTAGAATCTGACTTAGACAGTTTTTGTACCTTGATCTGGGGAGGAGCACTCAGGAATTCACAAGGGGACCTTTCACTTTTTCCAAGCCATTCTCTAAGTGAAAATTCTATAGCCAAACTGACAAAGAGGGCATGTATGAAAGCAACAACAAGAACAAAACAGCATCCGTATAAAAATGATGCAGCACGTGACCCGAGAACGGTGGTAAAGGATGGAGGAAAAATGAGGGATTGATAAAGAAGATACGCTGGCTGCCTGTTCCGGGCTGACTGCTCCTGTGGGCGCCAGGAAAGAATTGTGTAAGGAGTGTTCTTCAAGGGACACTGAAGCCGACTAGTTTGGCCACTCGCTTTTGCTTGTTGACTGCAATAATTTGCCCCTTTACATTCCGGTCCTTAACTCTCTGCTTGGTTTTAGCCTCAGGATCCCTCCGCCCCAAACATCCCCAGAGAACGCCCACTCACCCTCTTCCTCGAAAAGAAGGCCCATGTGCGCCTGCGCCTCCGCTTCTTTCTTGCCGCCGTCGACCTTGATCAGCTGAGCGATATTAAAGCAGCGCTCATAGAAGTGATTCCTCACCCACTTGTCTTCAGGGTTATCGAAGTAACAGGCCAGAGCATACAAGTTGTTATACACTTCTTCATAATACTCTTTACAAGGAAGAAGAACCACACTGTGCGTCAGAAACATGGCTAGGACACATGCGCCTGATACTGCAAATGACTTCTATGCTTTTCTTAAATGTGTGACCAACTGTCTTGAAAATTAAATATTACGCAAAGCACCGTTTATCTTAACTATTAAAATAATCACATTAACCAAAGCTTGTGTGTGTGAGACAAGCAGCAAACGTCTTTCCAAAAATGCAGACGCACTAGAAATTGAGATTTATTTGGTTGAAATAGGACTTTTATTTTGCGTAAAAAAAAAAAAAAGATTTACTTATTTATCATATATACACAGTATTTTGCCTGCATGTACACCAGAGGAGGGTACCAGATCTCATTATAGATGGTTGTGAGCCATCATGTGGTTGCTGGGAACTGAACTCAGGACCTTCGGAAGAGCAGGCCATGCTCTTAGCCTCTGAGCCATCTCTTCAGCCCAGGACTTCTTTATACAACAGAACTGGGTACCATCTGTTAGCAACACTCTTCTTCTTCTGGGAGAGAATAGTTATGTTCCTGAGTTCTTTTCCACAGTGTGTGTGTGTGTGTGTGTGTGTGTGTGTGTGTGTGTGTGTATTTCTGTACTTTTCTTTTTTTCTAAATCTGTATTTATAAGTGTGTGACAATGCTGTATGTGCATTGTGTGCATGCATATGTGCATATATATACATACATACACACATATGTATATATATGAGGGAGGGATGGAGGGGAGAGCAGAAGAGAGAAGAGGAAAAGAGGACTCCTCCATATTCCAGTGAGGAATCTAAAGGCATGCATCAGTAAGCCTGGTGAAATCAATGTTTCTAAACCATGGCAAAATAAAAGCAAAGGAAAGAAAGGAAATGGAAGCTTGAGATATTGTTATCTCGAGGAGGAGGATGCAGATGATAAGACACCAGACTTAGGTCAAGATGACTGACGTGCTTCTTCCACTTCCTCCCAGTGTTTCTAGAACTGTAAGTGTGCAGTGATGCTAAAAACATGCGCCTTTGTAATTTTATTTAATTTTTCCTAGATCTGTATATAAAAGTGCATGACAGTGTTTGTTCGTGTGTATGCACTCGTGCACACATGCATACATGCATACGTACATATGTCACACCAACTACATGCTACTAAACTGTGAATCCAATTTTTTTCGAAACAGGGTTTCTCTGTATATCCCTGGCTGTCCTGGAACTAACTCTGTAGACCAGGCTGGCCTCGAGCTCACAGAGATCTGTTTCTGCCTCCCGAGTGCTGGGATTAAAGGTGTGCACCACCACCACCCAGTTGTGAATCCATTTTGTGAATGCTGCTGCGATAGGGGACTCAAGCAAAGATGTCCGTGTGGTAACAAACTGTGCTTTGATCTTGTAAATCAAGTGGCCCACAGAAGCCTCAAACGTGGTAATCTTCCTGTCTCTGCCTACCAGGAACTGACACTCAGAGGAGTGCGTCCCTGCATTTGTGACTAAATTACTTTAAAAGGAGTCATTATGCACTGAGCTCACTGACACCAGCTGCTCACTCCTAAAATGACACCATTGTGCACAATATTGTCCATATTGTATGAGATTAAATAAAAAAAAGCCCAGAAGAACCAGGCTGAACATACAAAAGGTAGCTGCCAAGAGCTGTAAATAATTCAGTTCATTACTTCAGAATCATTTCTTTGTTGTGTATATGTGTGAGTAGAGTTGCGATGTGTGTGTATAGGCACATGCATGCATCCATGTGCATGTCTGCAGAGACCAGATGAGGTATCTTCTTCAGTTGCTTGCCGCCTTATTCCCTTCAGGTGGGTCTCTCTGAAACTGGAGCTAGGTTTTCCTGTTTTGTTTTCATTATGCTGGCTAACCATCACAGGAATCCTCCTGTCTCTGCCCCTACATGGTGCTGGGGTTACAGACACATGCAGCTACACTCCTTGTCTTAGTTAGGCCTTCTATTGCTGAGATTAAAACACCGTGACTGAAAAGCAAATGTAGAGGACAGGGTTTACTCAGCTTACACTTCCACACTGCTGCTCATCACTGAAGGGAGGCAGGACAGGAACTCAAACAGGGCAGGAACCTGGAGACAGGAGCTGATGCAGAGGCCGTGGAGGGTGCTGCTTACTGGCTTGCTCCCCATAGCTTGCTCAGCCTGCTTTCTTATAGAACCTGGGAGCACCAGCCTAGGGATAGTTCCACCCACAGTGGGCTGGGCCCTCCTCATCAATCATAAATTATGAAAATGCCTTACAGCTGGGTTCTATGGAGGCATTTTCTCAATTAAGGTTTCCTCCTTTCAGATGACTCTAGCTTTCATAAGGTGACATAAGACCAGCCAGCACACCCAGATTTTCCTTGGGTGTTGGAGTCTAATTCAGATCTCCATCCTTGCAGAGTAACATTATGCACTGAGCCATATTCTCGGCTCCTCAAGACGCTTCTAATCCACATGCCTTCTGTACAGAATCTTCCTACGGAAAATCTTTGCCTAGTGTGAATAGGCTTTTAAAGTATTTTTTACCAAATGTTTCATTTTTACTGAGTAGAGTTTCTGTTCGCACATGTCAGTGAGTAAGATATTTTATACTTCTATTGTTACAAATGTGTGTGTAAACATTTCCTGTGCTTGGTATTCCCATCACTATATATACAGAGTATTTTTTAAAGTAATGAGTTGAAACTGTATAAGTTCCCAGGATCCCATATTTAAAGACGGCCTGTCAGCTGAACTATTTTTCTGTAACCTTATTGAATTCTTCAGATTCTAAGTAGGCTGCTTTCTTCTAGTGAATCGCCAGCAGGCAGCATCGGAAGGTGAAAGCTGACCGATCGTTGGTTTGTCATTCCGGTGCTACGATCTCTACCCTAAAGAGGAGATTCTCTGATGAAGTCAGTTTGAGAAAGACTCTTGCTGATTTTCTCCACTTAGTAAAATAATAGAATACAGTGCTCTGTTGAGTGCTGCAGATTCAGGATGCTTAAGCCCTGCACTAACTAACCTGGAGTCTCTCAAACTTACTTTACTGGACAGTGTTTCCCCCTTTCAACCTCATGTAAAACTTACACCATGTGAAAGTCCCTTTGGGTTCAACAGATTTTGTGTGTATTGAACAGATGGTGCTAGGAGCGGGAGTAGGTACCTGACCCTTGACCAAGAGTTACAAGTCAAGTGTAGGGAACTTTTGAATCATCTATATCGTCAGTTTGTTGTTACCATTAATCATAATTTCTCCCTCAGCCTCATGGGGCTGAAGACACTAAGAATCACACTGCAGGGGCCACAGAAGGGATTCACACCGAGGACTGTGAGAGTTGTGTCCCAGGCAGGTACTTTAACCAACAGAAGATAACCCAAAAGAGAACGACTAGAGTGCTTTAAAAATAATTTTGTTATAAAGCAGCAAGTGGTGGTGGTGATTTAAATAACTCTACCATTACTGCTGTGTACATCAAGGCTGAACTGACGCAGACAACTAACTACTGTTCGTGCCACAGAGGAGGCAGAACTGACAGGAGTCAGTGACCGCTGATACCGCAATGAACTTCAACATGGCCCTAGGTGGATGGTCTTTTTGAGGGAGCAACAAAAACACTCAGAGATACGTTATTCCAGAATTACCTTCTCACACCTCAAGACCACATGCAATGGAACCCCGAGACCATCCTTACAGATCTCTGCATGCTAGATGCACATATACATCCTTAAAACACGCTTTCAGATTTAGGATTCATCAAGTTAATAAAAGCAAACATCAGACCCCATCTACAGGAGTAATTTTTGTTTCAGGCCTCAGTTTTTCTCTGATAAATGTCAGGTGTGGAGGGCGAAAAAAATTACACAAAGTTCTAAAAAGAAAGATTATATAAGTCCTTATGCAGTACTTTCTGCAATAATTCCAACTTTCTATATTTCAGCAAGGCAAAAGCCATGGCATCTTATAGGAGCTAACCCTGTGGGTAAGCTGTTTTGAGTAAAGGTAATTTTGTCCTGTGTAATACACGCAACTTTATTTCTTACACGTACATGATAAACCACACAGTGCCACCTGAACAGAAGTTAACTGGGACTTTGTTGTTTTCACTGGAGCACTGTTTTTTCATGTGCTACTTCCCTTGAGCACCGTGTGGTTCCTCATCCCCTCATCCCACAGATGATTTATGACAGACTGGCTCGTCAATGACACGTCACGGCAGGACAGAGACTCGGTCACCCGTATGCTACTCACATGAGAGCCGCAGTTTAAGCTGGTGATGAGCTTGAACTTTATAAAATAAATGATAGGCAAACTTTACCCTGGGCTAATTCTATTTCCAGTGTAAACATCAATTCAGGATTTTTGTTCTGATAATAGAATTTGGGGGTTGGGTTTTGTTTGTTTTATAATAACATAACATATTTACAGTAGTTAATTTCTTATGTTTAAGTCGATTTTTAAAGTCCATCAAAAGGTTTCATGCCAATTCTGCAGTTTCGGGTGCTTCCCATAACACAGGCGAGCCCCTCTTACTGCATCCTCCTCCTAACAGTTTTTCACGTTCACATTTCCCCATGTCTTATAGTTTGACACCATTGAGCTCACCGTGAAGGCTAGGATCTGGGCTGCCCCTCTGTGCTGTTTCCGTGTGTTCATCATCCACAGTAGCTAGCTGACAGAAAGGAAGAATCGCCTACTGACCCTGTAAAGGCCCCAAGTGAAAGACCACACTGCCACATACAGCACCCGCCTTTATCTTCCTTTGTGAGTCCGCTTGTGGTTTTCAGTCAGAATGTTGAGGGGGAAAAAATGAGAATGCCAAATTCTAGCATTTCCTTTTTCCTTTTCTCTTTTTCAATGAAAACAACAAATTCCTAATGCAGATCTGAGAATGTTAACGATAACGTCGGATTCCTAATTCAGAACTAAAAACGTGAACTGACAAAGTCCATGCAATTATATCAGAAATCCATATAGGGAGAATTCTGTTATTTTGGGTTCTTAAAAACACACAGAAATACTATGAGAATATGTTTTTCATTTTAATCCCAGGTGTGGGGCTCTGAGGCTGCTTCGCAGCAGCTGACTATGATTTGCCCTGTGCTCTCGCAGCGGCGAGGTCTTGCCAGGTGCAGGTAGTTTCTGTGATGGTGCGACATTTGGAATTCTGGGGGCTTTTCAGAGGGTATATAAATGAAAGGTCCCGGAGTGGCATGACCTGTTGTTGGTTGGTTGCTGTTGTTTGTAGTTTAAGCAGTCATAGGCAGAGAAGAAACAGCAAGAAGAAATTAGATGTCCTGATGACAAAGATCAAACTCACCTCAAGGAGCTCCATTCCCCTAATCAGGAACTAGTCTAACGATGACATCGCCCTCTTTCCAACCCCTGACTTTATTCAGGGATCTCTTCCCTTTCCTTTCTATCCCATTTTCTTTCTTATTTAGTGGAAGAGCAGAAGGAAAGGAACCCACAAAATAGCTAATGCCGGCTACAATTAAGTACTTAATTTTCTTAAATACTTTAAAGTATCAAGTACTTAACACTTTAAGCATAATGCACTAACTTTATGGAAACATTAAAACATGGTGAAAGAGTGCTTTAAAATTATTTTGTGGGAAATAGGAAATAAATGATTGAAACTATGATCATGGATTACATATTATTTTTCCTTTTCTTCTGAGGAAGTGTCTCACAATGAAGCTGAGGCTAACCTCAAACTCAGTCAGCTTCCTGTCTCCGTGTTCCAAGTGCTGACATTCCAGCCCAACCAGCACCCTGGAAACTAAAGATTTCCTTGCTTTTGTCTACTATCATTTTGTGATCCAAGCCAACAGTCTCACGACAAAACTTTCACACTCATTATGTAAACGTTAAAACAAACTAAATCAGTGTGGGATTTCATACGATGCAGAGAAAAATCAAGATAAAGTGTGTTCTTGACAGGAAAGGCTTTAACCTGTTGGAAACTTGGAGATGTTTCATAGTACACTCTGTCTTCCCATGCTTGCAGTGACATCACCAGATGTCTTTGTAGCTGACCAGCCTGGTGCCCAGGCAGTTAGTCCTCAAAACCAGTCGGTGGACCAAGCTGAATTATGCAACTTGTTTTAATGTATCAAGTTCATCCCACAACACTTTGGAATCTTCCCTGGGGCGCATCCCTGCATCCTGGCACCTACCTTTCCTCTCCGCGGCCTCCGCCCTGGTCAGGTAGTGGTAGAAATTGTCCAGCTTGTCTGGCTGCTCCTCCAGCGGTCTCTGTATCCAGAAGAGGGACCGCCGCTCGGAAGCACGCCGCAGACCGTCCCACTGCGCCATCAGCTCAAAGAGCTCGGTGAAGGACTTGTGGTAGCCATCGCGCAGCATGTCCACACAGATGCTCTTCCTGTACGAGTTCCTGTAGCTGGGAACACAAGCAGAACACTGGCCGCTTTAGACTAGCGAGGGATTTCCATCTCTAAAAACCAGACGTCAAGGCAGGCTTTTTTTTACACGTCTCCCTCAGTGAGAGCATGGAAACTATCAAGAGATCTTTGGGGCAAACCGAGCAACTTCAGTTTAATGAAAGGTGCTGGGAACTTACCTAACACAGTAATGTTAATGTAATTGCATCTCTGAAAAGGATAAATATGCTTCTTAACTATTCAAAAGTTCTACACACACACACACACACACACACACACA
>OU015753.1:46247231-46259228 GCA_907169655.1 Acomys percivali
CACACACACACACACACACACACACACACACACACACACACACACACGCACATGCACACGCACATACACACACACATGCACACGCACACACACATACACACACATGCACACACACATACACGCGCACGTACACACACAAATACACACCGAACACACACATACACACATATATACACATGCACACATACACATACACACACATATACACATGCACACATACAACACACTCATATACACACATGCGCGCGCGCACACACACATATACACACACATACATTCCTTTAGGCCACTTTTTAAGAACTAAGATGATGACCGGAAATATCGTGCCCATGAGGCTATAGGTATGACAAGCATTTAAGAGAAACGTGGAACCCCTAAAACACAAAAAGAAAAAGCATATAATTAAAAAATGACAAAAGCATTATTCTCTCTCTTTTGTATAAAATAGAAAAACTTGCATTTTGATTTCTCACATTATGCCATTTCTTGTAGTGAGCTGATGGCTTTTGTCATTTGAAAAAAAACCTCTTCGCACTCTGCTTGTTCCCTCTGCCCCGGCACTCTGTTGGCTACACTGCTGTTCCCTCTTCCTTCCTTCGTCTTCTAAAAATAAAGTTCATTTAATAAATTAGGCTCATTTCAGTACTGTTGTTTTGTATTTCTTGGATGAAAAAGGAAAAAAACCAAAGACCAAAACAAAACAAAACAAAACAAAACAAAACAAACCAACCCTGTGGTAAATTAACTAATGGGACATGCTCCGTCCACACATCCGAGGGCAGCACCGGGACTCATTTTTCCTGTTCTAAGGTTTCCACCACTGTGATGGCACAGCGTTCCGTGAGCATCCCTCAACTTTCTCCTACATGAAAAGCAAGTTAAGGGTCTATTTCCTCCTGTCAAACTTAAGGGTATGGAAGATAAGTACAAATTATAAGGCACGTGGAGAAAACTTTCATATTTTCCTCTCTTTAATTACCATTACAAAGAGATAGACAAATGAAGGTTCCTAATAGGCCCTGTGTGTGAGGGATTAATCTTCCAGAAAATGGGAAAAAACAAAACAAAACCTACACTAAGAAAAACAACATTAACGATCATTCTGAGACGTTGGCAAGAGAACATCTGGGAATAAATAACTTGTCCTAAACATCATACTGCCCTTATTGCAGTAATCATACATTTTTAGAAAATTACTAGTTAGGACTAACAATATTTAAAATTAAATTATGCATTAACAAGAATATTGTAAAACAAGAAAGAGGTGATTTTGAGAATATGAAACAGTGCTGAATTCAAGCTTAAAAAGAAAAAACACTACATAAAACAGATTGCAGGCAGAGAACAAGTCACCTCTTTTTGGTTCCTGTAAAACAGTGCAAATGCTAAGAGGAGGAGAGCTTGCAGTGTCTGCAGCATTAGCAGTAGCATACAAAACAGAATTCGAGCAGGAAAAAAATTAAAGGAGCATAAGGCTCAGAAATTTATAAATGGAATGAGTACTGAGAACTAGAGCAGGTAGAAAAAAAAATGCACCAGATGCCATAGCCTCAAAATGCAGAAAATCCACAGGACAATGAAGACAACATCATCTAAGTGAATTTTCTCTCAGAAACTTACAGATAAGGTAAAAGAGAAGTTACCCGGCTAACACACGCCCAGGCTGGTGGGGATGGATCACAGACTCAAACAAGCTGCTGACTGGATCCCAATAGCCATGGCTGCCAACTGTTCAGCAGATGAATAGGGATTAATTTCTCAAATGTACAAGAATTTTTTTAAAATAAAAATTGACTATGAAAAAAGTTGACTATGTACTAGCTACCCTGGACATTTTCATAAGCTGACACTGTGCATGGCACATCATCTAAGCAAAGGCTCCTTCTTCAAACCCCATTCCCACTGAACGAAAGGAGCAGAAAACAACTAACCCCCCCAAAACCAAAACCAAACCAAAACCAAACCAAAACCAAACCAAATCAAAACAATAAAAAACAAAATCAAAACAAAAAAACCCCAAAACACCATTCACCTGCAAATGTGTAACTATAGCTCTAATTTATTCATTGCTTCAAAGTGAAACCCTTTGTGGACACTTAATATATTTGAGATTTTAAAAGATACCCAAACATCACATCTCTGAGAAGGAACACCCCGGGTCGGAAGGAAGCTTCCCGGAAGAGTGTTGTTGAAAATCGGGAGCAGCCGTTCTGAGCAAGGAAGGAGCTTTCAACTCAGGGAGACAGAAAAAAATTCTAACGAAATAGGCACAGTGAAATAAGCCCAAAGACGGGGAAAAGAGAGAAAATATCAAGAGTGAAATGAAAAATAATAAATAGAGGAGGTATTTGGGGGGGTGTGGATCTCAACAAAACAAACAACTGCGTATATAAAGAGACAGAGAAGTCGCCTCGGATCTTATCGGGGATGAAGCAGGAGCAGGGCGCCGAAGCGGATGCAGCTGTGCACAGCGGCGACACAGCCCTAATTACTGTAACAGCCACCGCCTTTTATGTACAGATGCTGTTGGCAATACTCGGCATGTAATTATCCCATTTAAGCCTCCCAACGTTTTCTATAAAATTGTAGGGCAGGAAAAGAAAGATTGCAGGTTAACATTATGATTCAGATGAAAATTCACACACACATAAACACACTTGCGGGGGTGTGTGTGGGGGGCAGGGGGTGGCATGCAAATTAAACCCACACCATGTAAGCAGGACCTACGCCAGATTGGAGGATATGGCTCAGTATTAGAAAATCTAATGACTCTATGATCATTTGAGCAGAATTTATGATCACCTCGGGGGGAAAAATAGAAAATTAGTTAATGTTAAAAACCCGTAACGTCCAAGAAAAGTAGAAATAAAAAAAAAAGTTTTGTTGGCAATGTCTATCTATTAAAGATATGTGAAAAAAAACAGAACCCCCAAGTCAAGTCTGTGCAGGAATGTTGCTGTCGTTGCACCCGCTTAACACTACTGAAAGCTATAGTTCATGTAAGTGTGGGGGCCCAAAGATTTTAATGCTATCATTTCTTGTAGAATAACATTTGCATTTGGGGCGATCCTCACCGGAGACCTGATATTTTCCTGATTCCTGACAAGATAATGTAAAAACACATACAAAACAGCAACATCCAAGAAAAGCGTTTAGAACAAAGAGGGGGCGCTGTCTGCCACTGTATCCACGAGCAGGGTTGTGGCACCAGCTCCAGGAGGAGGAGTAGGTTAGCAGCACAGGATACGCGCGCTTGTGAATGTGTGAGGCATACAACACTCATGTGAGAACCTGACACTTCATGTAAGACGCGCTGCAGTTTGGAGACAGAGTTGGGGGACAACTGGTTTGTTTGCAGATTTCGGATACTATTCCTTAACATTGGACGTGTCTTTCGTACACATATAAATACATCGTGTATTCTGCACTACCTTGCTGCACTCAGTAGTGTACTGTAGACACTTAAGTCTGGTTCCTAATCATCTCCCTGTCCATATTACACATGATAGGTTTATAGTAATGTCATCATCAATATCTTTCGATACTAAAGCCAATCTCTTGGTTTAGTGACTTTGATAACATATATTTTGGACTTCTGCGTAAGAAATTCTTTATTGGTTTGAACAGTCATCTTTTTGTTTGTTTGTTTGCTTTTGAATTCTGTATCCTCCCATTCCACTAGTGAGGCCATTTATGAGGGAAGGGTAGGGAGGGTCCAGAAAGGCTGTGTGTGTGTGTGTGTGTTCAGGTGGTCAGCTTTTGCATCATCTGGCAATGTTGAGGTGGTTTTTTTGGTCTTGTTTTGTTTTGTTTTTTCAAGACAGGGTTTCTCTGTGTGGCATTGACTGTCCTGGACTCACACTGTAGACCAGGCTGGCCTGGAACTCACAGCGATCCACCCGCCTCTGCCTCCCGAGTGCAGGGATTAAAGGTGTGCGCCACCACCTGGTGTAAATGTTTTGATGTTGCCCTGACTCTGGCCTTTCTTACTCTTCTTGGCTCAGGTGCTTTTTAATATGGTGGTGGGAGCCTGACCTTCATGCTAGCCTCTTCTCCTACTTCGGAAAGCTCCTCCTCTTTACACAATATTCTAGAATTTCATGAGGACATATTTTAAGTGGAGTTTTAACACATTTTTCCTTTCCTTTCTGGTTACATTGATAGTCTGTTCAGTGTAATATATGTCCACATTTTCAAATCTAAGCCAAAACAAACAAACAAAAATTGAAAGTTGGCACATTGTGTTTCCTCTTTTTCTTTAATAGTCTGGTTAAAGGTTGATCACTTTTCTTTATCTTTACAAAGAACCTGCAATAAATTCCATTTATTCTCTCAATTGTTTTCTGCTCTTATTTTAATATTTCTTTCTCTGAGCTAACTTTGAATTTAACTTTTGTTATTTTTTTAGTTTTATGAAAAGGAAGCTCAGAGCATTGACTTGTCTCAGAGCAAGACAAAAATCACAAGGCACATCAGAAAATACGTGCATCAAACAAAAGGAAAGCAAAAACAGGCATTTGAAAATGTAAATGACACAGCTGAGGTGGTTAAAAGGGAATTCATAGCACTGGAATGCTCACATATCAAAAGTGTAAATATCTAAGGGGGGAGCAACAGGAGGGAGGGAGGGAAGAAGGGAGGGAGAGAGGGGAGAGGGAGGACTCAGGGTAGGTAGGCAGCTGGTTAAGTAGTTAAGTAGGATGCTAAGTAGACATGTAGGTAACTAGGCATGTAGGATGGCAGGTGAAGAGTCTAGTACCATCCTGGGAATTCAGGAGGAGTATGGAATCTGGCCTCTAATGTGTGCATCATTTTTTCCCCAGCTTAGTTCCCCTTTCTTCTTGATGAATCATTTTTCCTACTTCAACACTTCTTCCCAACTATTTTCTGGTCTCATGGCTTAGTGTCTCTCTGTGCACATACACATAATGCGTAGAAATACATAAAACACAAGTAAAACAACCCCGCCACACACAAGATTTCATGTGCTTTTTGATAATTAGCAGAATCCTTATAACCACTTCTTGAGACCAACCTCTTCGTCACTACACCGATCTCTCCAGATGGAGAGGCTGAGTTAAGGGAGGTTAAGTAAGCGACCCAAAGCCAGCCAGGTCTTTGTGAGTATAAAGCTGGAAATTAAGTACAGAGTTTCTGCGTTTGAAATCTCTGCTCTGCTCCGTTAAGCCTGGTGACCTCCCACTGCTGAGCCTTACTGAATACAATGCACTCTTTTCTATTCTATTTTATGATACTCTCTTTTTATTTTTAAAATGCTGGCT
Organism: Acomys percivali; assembly: GCA_907169655.1. Classification (NCBI taxonomy): domain Eukaryota; kingdom Metazoa; phylum Chordata; class Mammalia; order Rodentia; family Muridae; genus Acomys; species Acomys percivali. The sequence continues at coordinate 46,252,514 of OU015753.1, forward strand.
GTGATCCCCAAACTAATGGGTCATAACCACTACTCTCTAATGGGTCACAGTCTATAGTTTATTAAATATTAATGCTTGGGGAAATCGGGCCCAAGTTTATGATGGTCCACAGTTACTCAGAGAGCAGCAACAGGAACTTGGAATTGTACTGTGTGGGTGAGAGTGCGGCCAAGGAGGCCTCACACGGTGAGAAACCGGCAAAGCAAGGCTGGAAAAGGAAAAGAGAAAAGCATACCAAATGCACGAGGCATGAGAGGCAATGGAAGGCATTACAGGCCCGGCCCGGGTGTCAGGCTATGGGGATCGTGGGCATCCACTCACGTATTTACCTGTGAGCTGTGGTCCTCATCGATACCAAAGATGCACAGACAAACAAACCACACCCCTCCCTTCAGCAGTCTGAGTGCGATGGAGGAAACAGAACAATGCGTTGAAAGTGCCGCGATGGAAGAAAGCACAAGCCTACCTAACAGAACTGAGCCACTTACAGTGTCACAGAAGAACCGTGGTGCAGCCTAGGGCAAGAATGGCGGTGCCTTAGGATGGGAGGTGAGAAAAAGATGATCACTTAGTAAAGACCTGGGTAACTCTGGACTCAGGACGGCATCAGGGAGCAAGGGCGGGTTGTAAAGCTGGGATGTCAAGCTTTTGCCTCATACCTGGGTGGCCTCGGTCAAGTAACCTAACACCTCTGGACTTTTTATTCTTGGTTACAAACGGAACTGACAGATAGTTTTTTCTAGTATTAAAAGAATTAATACAGATGGCATTATGTGAAACAATATCCAAAATATTTTAAGTGGTCACTATAGCTCTCATTATTTAAAATAAAAACAAAGACAAGAAACAAAAAAAAAAAAAAAAAAAAACCAGAAAAACAAAACAAAAAAACAAAAACAAACAAACAACAACAACAACAAAACAAAACAAAACAAAAAAACCCTAAAGAGGTCCTGAAAGGGGTTTAGCTGGAAAAGGTAGCCATATGCTTAGGTAAGGCCCTCTTGAGTTAAAGGGGTATTTATTGAGTATCTGCTGAATGCTGTGTATTGTTGGAGGTTCTGGGGACTCAGCTGAAAATACGATTTTGCCCATGCTGCTCGGGCTGGTTCAGAAGAGCCATCATCTAATTCTTCCTTTATTCATCCCAACATCCATTCTATCATAATCTCTAGTCATCCCAACCCCTTAATTTAAGTAATTTAAATGTAGAATTTAAATATTCTGAGCCAGAGTCGTTTTTATAACCTTTTTTATGCCCACCCTGGTCAAGCCACTCTCAGCTCGTACATGAGACTGCTCCAAAGTAGGACAGGCACAGAACAGAGCAGTCTTGGGGTCAAGGGAAAACGAAGTCACCTTGTATCATTTCCTTGTAGAAAATATGCCAAGAATTCTCTGATATATTTAGAACAAAACTTAGGCTCATCAGAAATTATACTGACCAAAGTGACATCTGATCTCTCAAGAACAGTGTGAATGGAATCAGAAAAAAAATACTCACAAAAGAAATCTGGAAAGATTCTTTCTCATTGATCACCTAAAAATTTTGGAAGATACTAAGTGATTAATTAGTTAATTAATAAAGGACTGAATACATATATAATTAATTAGCTTTAATTAATTCAAGGCCATTTTATTAGGTTTAATTAATTTAAGTGCTGAGGGGATCAACACTGGTGAATTCTCAAACAATAAAAGTCTTACATACCAAAAGCTAAAGTGAAAAAAATACTAATAAATGAAAGCATTGTTGCAACTTTCCTAAAATGTATTATTACTCTTTTTCTTCTCAGGGACTCTTGACCTTGCATCAGTGGCTAATCCTTCTGGGCTCTGTAAATTGATATTTCATTATTTAGCTCCTTTCTCATTGATTTTGATCATCTAACTAGGAAAAACAGGTTTCTGTGGAAATTGACACAATCAAGCTTATTCAATGAAAACCCTTCTAAATTTCATATAATTTCTAAGTTGACTGCTTGGCCCAATGGTGGATTTGCATGCTTCCTGACAGTCATATACACAAGCCATTTCTAGAGCAGTTTTAAAGGAATGTAACCTCTGTGTGGACGTTGGCTAGCCTAACTCTGACACCTGGATTAGTGGGGGTATCACCTGATAGCCTTACCAGGAAAGGTCTGTTGAGTTTTGCCTAGGTGTGTGGATTCTGAAAAAGAAAAGGCTGTGTTTTGCTCTACTGGGTTTTCTGGATGTTTAATTTTGTTTTAGATAGTTGCTAATCTGAAGAAAATGGTCAAAATGTATTACATGATTTTTGTATAGTGATAGGTATAAAAGTAATATTGGTTAAAGCACAAGCCTTGGAATACATACTTACACACATGCCAACATACAACATACAACACACATCTACAAAGGTGTACTATACATGTGTTGAATCTTGGTAATTGTCTTCCAGATCAGGGGAAGGTGGACATTACTAAACGATCTAATTAAAATCTGAAGAAAAAAATGTTGCCTTAAATTTTCTTCTCTGTCATTTCTCATAGTTAAACATCAAGTGTTTTTGTTTCCAAACACAATAATGTGGTACTTTTTAATTTACAGGTGGGGATCCCACAGTTGCACTGACTAGGAAAGACCTTGGTCTAGTCCTTTCTATGGGGACTGAGTATGCGAAAGCATCCTTGCAAGCCTCCGGTCCGGGTTGCTTTAAGCACTGAGAAACACAGCGATTATGATAACAATACACCCATTTTCCAACGTAAGAAACAGCAGGGCCGGGAGAGTGATATTTTTATAAGTGCTGCAATATCAATATTTTAGGGATTGTTTTTCAACCATAACGGAAACCTAAAAGGTTCTGAAGAGTTTCAAGTCTTCCCTGTTTTAATACTGACAGAATACAATATCAAAGACGAGCCTCACTTAACATGATAACACCGTCATAGAACCATTTACCTGCAACTGACTACTTTAGAAGTTTTAATTTGCCAGCTCCCCTAGAGATTTTATTATTTCACAGCAGAGAGCAGTGTTTTAAAAGGAAAACAAGATGGTTTCACAAAAGCAGACAACAGAGATCAGGGCAGAGGACACACACACCTGGAGGAGTTTCAATTCCCACCGTATGCTCTCAGTGGTTGGATCCAGAGGAAGCATCCCTCTACCGCTGTCTAGGGTGCCTGGCCACTGTGCAGACCCGAGCACCTGATTGATGGGCGACCAGCAAAGGTGACAAGCACGGTTCTAAGAGTCCAGATGCAAACCTACTCGGTGAAATGCTAATCTTTTGTGATCCAGTAGGAGCTATACAACTCAGAATGAAGCAGAAAGGGGCTTTAAAATAATTTCTTACATTGTTCCCTCATGGAACCCAGACTTGACCAGTTTTTTCAGACTGGCTGTGAGCTCCAGGGCTTCTCCATCCTCCCCCACGGGGCTGCAGGTGCTCAGTGACTGGCTGTGAGCTCCAGGGCTTCTCCGTCCTCCCCCACGGGGCTGCAGGTGCTCGGCAACCCATCCTGTGGGCTGGGGTTCTGAACTCGGCTCCTGGTGCTTGTGCACCCAGCGAGCCGTCTCCACTGCCCTCCTTCTTGGCCCAGCAACCCGAAGTTGCTGCATATGGCGAGTGACAATTCTCCCCCCTGCTCCACATTCACAAAGTGATGCCTTGTTGATGAGGCCAAAGGTAAGATACGCACCAAGAAAGCGGCATCTCAGAGAAATATAGCTCTAAATCTACCTTCTTTGTCCACATGCTGCGGGTTGGGATTAGAAACAGGGAGTTAAATATGGAGCAGATTAACATTATAGGTGCCCAAATGATTTTGCTTCTTTGGATCTTCACATACAATTTTACAAAAACTGCCCCTAGAAAATTTTATTTGAATCTATAAATGACACTTTTATTACTTAGCTTCTTAGAGCAATTAAGAAATGATAATTGATCTTTTAGGTGCTTTTAGAAAAAAAAAAGCAATGCATTCTGATAATATACAGAATTAAAAACCCAAAGTACACCAAGGGTTCTGATTCAACAATCTTGAACAGTTAAGCATCAATTAAAGAGATATCAGTAAAGCTACCATATGGACCTATGCAATAAATTCGGCTCACTGGCAAATTCAAATGTAGTGCACCTTACTTTGAATAATGCAATATTTAAGCCATAGCAAAAAAGACACACTGAAAAATTAATACAGTGGAGCTGGGGCAATAGTTTTGTGGTAACACTGCTTGCTGCTCTTGCAGAGAATCCGAGCTCAGCTCCCAGTAACTACCCTGGGTGGCTCACAACCACCTGCAGTTCCAGCTTCAGGCCACTGGGTGGCTCACAACCACCTGCAGCTCCAGCTCCAGCGCCCCCAAATCACAGTGCCCTCTCTTGGTCTTCACGGGCATCTGCAAACACATGCTCATTCAACATTCACACGCAGATATCGATCATTTAAAAATTAAAAGAAAAAGAGCTGGCAACAGTTGTGTGTGCCTTGAGACATGGAGGCAGGTCAGCCAAGAGTTCAAAGGTCGTCCTGAGCTTCAGAGTTGAGTTCAAGGCCAGCCTGGACTACAAAAGACTCTGTCTCAAGAACTAGTTGTTTGGACTGAAGACACCACACACCTTGCTTGCAAGGTATAAAGAACTCGGGGGGTGGGGGGGACTGATCTGGAACTGACCTCTTAGTATAAGTTGATAGTTTCGTTAAGGAAAGTTGTTTCATTTAGCTTAGAGTTTGTCTGTGTAGGCATGACTTAACACCTCTCTGCCCCCCTTGCTCCCCCCCACTGTCATAATGGCAATTCCAGCCTCTAACTGTCACAAAGGGCATCTCCAGCCCCTCAGTGGGACCCATACCAGATTTATGCTAATTTTAGGTGAAAAGTCTGAACAAAACCCCACCAATCCCTAAGCTCCTCTCAAGCTCAGGACTTGAAATCCCAGAAAGTTCCGCCCCCTAAAAAAACAATCCTAAAAGCAAACAAACAAAAGACCCAGCTGTGTTTGCTCACCTCTCTGCTGTATTCTCCTGGGAGCAGAGGCAGCCACTCCTGGATTCATCTCCCTTCTCCGGGATTTGTCCCCACGATAAATCTCTTTTAAGAGATTTGCCGCCTGGTGCAATTCTCTCATTGGAAGAAGCCAAGAAGCCCAGAAGAGAAGCAGGAACAGTGCTTAGGAGCTGTGGCTGAGGAAACTCTCCCTTGGGCGCTGCAATGGCTGGAGAGGGGGTGGGGCTTAGGCTTCTGAGATCCTGAGCTCAGCTGGGGTTGGGGAAAGCCTCCCTTGGGAGCTGCAGTGCCTCTGCTGAGGAGGCCTCCTCTCAGAGCTGTGAGGTTCCCAAGCTTTAGCGGTGTGGGCTTCCTGGACACCTTCCCATCTAAGCAGGAAGGCCAAAGGCATGGCAAAGTTTATCAGTGCAGCTCCCAGGAGCTACGGCTGCTTGCAATGGGCCAACGCAAGACTGGGCCTTTCAACAGTCAATCACGGTAGAATTTATAGGACTCCACCCTTCCTGATGAGTCATTGTCCACACAGAGGTTACATGCCTTTAAAACTGCTCTAGAAATGGCTTGTGTCTGTGACTGTCAGGAAGCATGCAAATCCACCATTGGGCCAAGCAGTCAACTTAGAAATTATATGAAATTTAGTTGTTTTCCCGTTGAGAAGCCACCAGGCCCCAGAGATGGATCCTAACCGACGGTCACACAGATGATGCTGGTTTAACTCGGTAACTCTCAAAACGACAACAACAGACAACAACAAGGCCGTGAGTGTGGGAAGGGGACTTTTAGGAAGGAGGGAAGGGGGTGAAAAGAATGCAGGCAGAGTGGAGAGAAACAATTGTGTTCATTATCCGTGCATGAGATTGTCAAAGAACAAACTCAACTAAGGTTAAGCAAAAGCATACTGAAATTCCTTCTGGAGCATAGATTACATAAAGCCTGGAAGTCTCTGCTTTTGACCTGTCCTACCCATTCCAAAACAAAACAAGTGGCATTTAGCCCACTGCTGTATCCGCCTCATAGCAAATGCATTCCCTTGTCCTGCTTGCGTACTTATTTAAATTGTACTGGGAATGTGGACGTTGGCTAGCCTAACTCTGACACCTGGATTAGTGGGAGTATCACCTGATAGCCTTACCAGGAAAGGTCTGTTGAGTTTTGCCTAGGTGTGTGGATTCTGAAAAAGAAAAGGCTGTGTTTTGCTCTACTGGGTCTCTGGGCTGTACTTCACAGTGCATCTATATCTCCGTCTGTTGCGGATAGGTCTTAATATCTCAAATACGCATTAAGGCTTTGGGATAGGGTCAAGTATCTTATAGTGAAATATCACTGTCTCGCCCAGTGTGAAAAACCTCCTATTAGATGCAAGGTAAGTACTTAGTACCTGGTGGTTGACCAATTTGTCTTTTTAGAGTTGAATGGCTAATAAAACGTTTTATGCAGCAATTCCTCAACTAATAGAATATACACAATTCTTCCTGGCACCTGCTGGGCACTTCTGGGAGACGCCGAAATCATTCATCAATTTTCTCCTTTATGTGTTATTCAATTAGTTTGTCTAGGGTGTAATCTAGAGAGAGTATCAATCAGAAGCATAATGGGGTGAGTTGTATGCAAGCTCTTTCCATGCTAACGGCCTGCGTCTGGGTCTCACTGAAAGGGCTCTCATCCAGGTAAGTGCTAGACTCTCGAGTCACACACACACACACACACACACACACACACACACACACACACACACACA